>CAWUFW010008201.1:0-600000 GCA_963921515.1 Calotriton arnoldi | reverse complement strand
AATGGTGGTAGTCCTGTTCCCCGCTCCCGCTCCCCCATGCTCATGTCTGGGGAGACAAGATCTCCCTGCCCACAGGAGCGGAGAGGGGAGAAGGGCTGCTGAATCATCTGGCAGCACAGAAGACTGCTCCACCAGCAGGGAGTCGGCTGGGGCAGCTGCGGGTGGGCTCACTGAGCTGTCCTCAACAGAAGGAGGCATGCGGGGTGTCCAGATGGGACTGGGCAACACCAAAATGAGAAAGAAAACCAAAGGAAAAGCTTTGTGGTTGTCTCCGGCACAGCAGGAGAGTTGCTCATAAAATAAGCACTGCTCCTGGCTGGAGTGGCCCATAACGCCCTGTGGTGCTTACCAATTTGCAGATTTTTCTTGCCATGTGGGACAGGGGCACCACCAATGGAGATAGAAAGTGTTGTGGAGGCTGTAGGAGTGACAGCAGCCGCCAGGAGTAATACTTAACAACTGACCCTATGTTTGCGGGGTCCAGAAATCCAAGACCCTCTGGGATTTTTACTTTATTTGTAAAGCACTCCCAAGGCTGTTGCTGGTTGCCTTTATGATTGCATTTTTTTGGCTTAAAAATATATAAAACGCACACAGACATATGTTAATTTGAAAATGTTTTATTGACATAATCATAATAATGCTGACAGTGATTACTGATCAAGGTGAACATGCTTTATTAACATTAGTAAATGCTTTTACACATTATTATTGCATTTACGCACAAAATTATGGTGTTTTTAACATGTGGTTTGTTGATCTTTTAGTACGGTGAACCTTTGACTAAGCCAATAGACTTAATTTATTTGTTTGTATGACCCTGTAAGGGGATCAAATTTGATTTCAGGATGTCATCTTGGAATTTTCAATCTGCCTAATGTATACATTTCCACATTATTGCACAGTATTTAGTAGTGCCTGTGTGTGTGTGTGTGTGTATGTGTGTAATAAATGTACTTTTCCTGTTCCTAAAAAAAAAGCACTGACTGGACAATCATATATTGAGTGATATTATTGGGTGCTAGCAAATGGTGATTACTAACTCACGCCACCTCACCTGAGTAGGCCCTGGGCTGATGGGCTTTGCTGCCCTGAGTGAGTCAAGCGCAACAGTGGGGTGCTTAGTTCCCTGTAAGGGAAAAGTGTGCACCTATTACTTGTGCAGACTTCACATCCTGCACAACTGACCGAATTTCTTACATAGACCTTCATCTATGCCCACATCCAGGTACCCGGAGTGGGGTACAGAATAGAGGTCATTTGGTGCAGGATTCCGATAGTTAACTCATTTTTTTTTTGAGCTGCTAGATTGGCTACTACATATGTGTTTCAACAGTGTCTCATCTATCATGAATGGTGGACCACTGGTGTTTGGCCAAAATATCGAATGAACAATATTGAGATACAGAAATATTGTGTCAAGAATATTGGGACTTCAAATATATCGTGGACAGGAATATCGAAGGTGAAAATATCGTTTTTAGTGTTGATTTTAATATTGTTGTGAAAAATATCGATGTAGGAAATATTGTTGTGTATAATATCATTTTTTGTGTGTTAATTAGTATCTAATGTGTAGTATTTATTTTATTATATGTGTTTATGTGTTTGTTCATTTGTTTTTATTTTAGTTAAGTTTTTAAAAAATTGAAAGTAAAAAAATAATTTTTTTAGATCTATTAATATTTTTAAATAATTAGTGAAATAACTTTTTAGTAGTGGGATGTTGGGTTATTAGGGGATAAGGGTGGAGAGTTTCTTAAAAATATGTATTGAAATTTAAAAATTTTATTTTATAATTTTAAGATATGCAAATTAATTTTTTGAATTTTAAAATGTACTTCATTATAATTTATAAAAAGTAAAATGTTATATTAAACAGAATTAACAGAATTTTTTTAAACCATTTTTTATTTCATTTTTGAGAATATATACATTCTTTCAAATACATTTGAATTAAGTAGTACATTTGCTTTTTGAATGTTTAAATAAAAAATAGAAAAACAAATACATTTTAATAATTGAAAAATAATGTACAAAATATTTTGATTATTTTAAAGATGTATATTTATAAATGTTAGATTTTAAAATGAAATATGTTTTTATAAAATTTGTATTTATAGTTTTATCATTTGAATTGCATGTAATTAGATTGTTAAAAGTGTATGAATGGCAGTTAATATTTTCAGAAATTCATATTTTACATCAAATTTATTATATGCAGATTTCAATTTTAGGTTACATTTTTCTATAAAGGTTAGTACTTTAAAATGGTGTGTTTGGATTAAAAAACAGTATTACAGACGTGTTAAAATGTTTAGTAGCAATTTTGTATTTTTAAATTTTAATTTATAATGTTTTAGGTACATAACCATTAATGTGAATTGGATTTATGATAGTTGAAGATTTTATTGTCCAATTACTTTTCTCAAATTAGTAAACATGGGAGTGGGAATAGTAAACGTTACTCCTTTAGTGTTCAACACTTCCCCAGGTTGGTTTAGTTTGGAGTGGGAATAGTAAATGTTACTCCTTTAGTGTGGAACACTTAACTTGAGTTGGTTTAGATTGGAGTGGAAATATTAAATGTCACCCCTTTAGTGTCCAACACTTGACTTGAGTTTGTTTAGTTTGGAGTGGGAATAGCAAATGTCACCCCTTTAGCGTCCAACACTTTCCCCAAGTTGGTTTAGACTGGAGTGGGAAGAGTGAATGTCACCCCTTTAATGACCAACATTTTCTACAAGTTGGTTTAGATTGGAGTGGAAATAGTAAATGTTACACCTATAGTGTACAACACTTATCTTGAGTTGGTTTAGAGTGGAGTGGGTATAGTAGATGTCACCCCATTAGTGTTCAACATTATCTACAAGTTGGTTTAGACTGAAGTGGAAATAGTAAATGTCACCCCTTTAGTGTTTAATACTTTCCTTGAGTTGGTTTAGATTAGAGTGGGGATAGTAAATGTCACTCCTTTAGTGTCTAACACATTTCCCAAGTTGGTTTAGACTGGAGTGGTATGATAAATTTCAACACTTTAGTGTCTAAAATTTTCCCCAAGTTGGTTTAGATTGGAGTGGGAATAGTAAACATCACCCCGTCAGTGTCCAACACTTTCCACAAGTTGGTTTACATTGGAGTGAGAATAGTAAACATCACCCCTCCAGCTCCTCCTTTAACATGGTTTAGATTGGAGTAGGAATAGTAAATATCACCCCTTTAGTGTCCAACACTTTCCCCAAGTTGGTTTAGATTGGAGTGGATATAGTAAATGGCACCTTTTTAGTGTCTAACACTTTCCCCAAGTTGGTTTAGTTTAGAGTAGAAATGGTAAATGTCACACCTTTAGTGCCCAACACCTTCCCCAAGTTGGTTTAGATTAGAGTGGGAATGGTAAATGTCAACCCTTTAGTGTCCAACACTTTCCCCAAGTTAGTTTAGAAAGGAGTGGGAGTAGGAAATGTTATCAGTTTAGTGTCCAACACTTTCCCCAAGTTGGTTTAGGTTGGAGTGGGAATAGTAAATGTCACCCATTTAGTGTCCAACACTTTCCCCAAGTTGGTTTAGATTTAGAGTGGGAATGGTAAATGTCAAGCCTTTAGTGTCCAACACTTTCCCCAAGTTGGTTTAGATTGGAGTGGGCATAGTAAATGTTACCACTTTAAAGTCCAACACTTTCCCCAAGTTGGCTTAGATTTTAGTGGGAATACTGATTGTAAACTCTTAAGCGCCCAACGCCTTCTTCAATTTGGTTTAGATGGGAGTAGGAATAGTAAATGTCCCCCTTTAGTCTCCAACACTTTCCTCAAGGTTGTTTAAATTGGAGTGGGAATAGTAAATGTCACCCCTTTTAGTATTAAACACGTTCCCCAAGTTGGTTTAGATTATAGAGGGAATAGTAAATGTCACCCCTTTAGTGTCCAACACTTTCCCCAAGTTGGTTTAGACTGGAGTGGTAATAGTAAATGTCACCCCTTTAGTGTTCAACACTTTCTCCAAGTTGGTTTAGATTGGAGTGGGAATAGTTAATGTCACCCTTTTGTTGTATAAGACTATTTTTTAATTTAGTATAATAAAAAGATGTCACACATTTTACATTTTTTTTATAATTTTCAATGTATTGTATTGTTTTACATTTTAACAAATATATTTTTAAAGTAAAAATAAAAGTTGTTGCAAAATGAAGTCATAAATATACTTTCTGTTAATTTTTAATATTTATTTTTAATATATTTGCAATTGTTATTTTTCCTTGATTACAATTTCTGTACATTTATTATATTTTTATTACAATTTTTCACATTATTTTGAAAGATTTTTATTTGTATATATTAAATAATTGTACATATTATATACTATTATTTCATTTATACTTTACAATTTTGTAAACATTTTTACAACATTGTTTGACAAGTTTAACTTTTTTTAAAATGGAGAAATTATTTTTATACATTTATTGACTTTTTTAAATCCATCTTTTTACAGGACTTTAACATTCTCTATATTGTTATGTATTAAACAATTTTATACATTTTATACTATTAATTAATATATACTTTACAATTTTATAACATTTTTACAACATTGTTTGACAAGTTTAACATGCTAAAAATGTATTACATTTTTGCAACATTTATTAAACATTTTTACTATATTTTCTATTGATTTCTATGGGGAGATAGTCTTTTTTTTAGTTTCATTTGACTCACACTTTGTTTTACAGCTACCTTGTATTCTCTAGTCTATTTATGTTATTTTGGGTCATTTTTGCGGGTACCAGGTTGCAGTAAGGTGCTGCTGTTTGTCAGAACAGGTAAGACCTTTTTTTCAGGTTTTGAGATTTAGGATGCATGTTAAAAGTTGGGCAATGTGTTGTTTTAGTTGTTTTGTATATTTTGATGTCTTTTTGATAGTGTTTTGTGCTGTTTTGTCACTTTGCAATTTTGTTAACTGTGATGTAAATGTATGAATGTTTTATGTTAAATTAGGTGATGTTATTTATATTTTGATTATTATGTGTTGTTTATTTGTATAATTGAGACTGTGATCTTTTTTTCAGGGGTGTTTTTAATGTTTGTTTTATAGGGCTATATGTATCAAGCTAAATTGCGACGCAAACGCTGAAATTCGCAGAATTTCAGCGTTTGCGATCGCAATTTAGCAGTATGCAATGTATCACACAAAAACCCACTCGTAAAATAAGGAATCGCAAAATTTGCGATTACCTATTTTGCGAATGCATTTAAGGAATCGCAAATTTATTTGCAATTCCTTAAATACAATGTAAGAAGCACAAAAAAAGTGCGATTTGGCCTTAAGGAATTGCAAATTACCACCAACTTCAAGTTGGTGGTAATTTGCAATTTCTTTGAAAAATGCACATTTTTGCATTTTTCAAAGTGCCATGTGGCGCACATACATGCCCTTAGGGCACACATGCACATTTCAGGGGTGCAACAGGGTGTCCTTTGACACCCTTGCACCCTTGAAATTGCATTCGCAATTTGCGAGTACCTAATGGGTACTCGCAAATTGCGACATGTCTTCCCATTCATTCCTATGGGCCTCTAGGCCCATAGGAATGAATGGGAAGGTATTCCTTAATTGCGACTCGCAATTTGCGAGTCTCAATTAAGGAATGTCAGGGAATCGCAAAATATTTGCGAATTTTTATTTACATCTCGTTTTGCGATTCTCAAATAGCGATTCTCAAAAAATTGCTATTTGAGAATCGCAAAACGATTGTTTGATACATATGGCCAATAGTTTTTTGTTCCCGAATGATTTCTTTAAAAAAAAATGTTTTTATTAAGTGACAGACAAAGAAAACAGATCCCTCCCCCACATTTTATCCCCAAACCCTATCCCCACACCCCACCCCGACCCACACATAATTCAACAAAAATGTAATCGCTGAGGTGGTGTATCTAATAATCAACATTAAGAAGAAAGGCATTATAGATTTACAAGATTAAAGTGCAAAACGTGCAAAACTGTGCATCAATGCAAGCTAATAGATCGAGCCCATTAATTACATTGCAGCATGATAGTTCAAAGTACAAAGTGCAAAAAGTGCTGTGAATGTTACAGAAGTCATACAGCTGGGGGTAATTCCCACATAAGTTAATTTCTATTTCAACCTCCAATTAAAATGATATACCCTGTTGTAATAATAGACTTAAAGTGCAATAGTGCACGCCATGCAATAAGGCAGGACTGACGGTGTTAGCAGCAACCAATTCTTCATTCTAGTTTATTAAATCCCTCAGTTAGCAGCATATTTCCACAATGTACCTATACCTTTCTCTCATTTACCCTCTCTGTAATAAATCTTTTAACACTAAGTTCTAACGTGCAAAGATGCGGTATATTGAACAAGTCCCATACTACTAGGACTACCACCCACACTAGCTTTGATCTAGTTTCAAACGCCAATTACCTAAGACCATGATAAGAGCACATAACCCGAAAACTTGGTGACATTTAAGAGGCTGATTGCTCAGCCCAGTTGGCTAGATACTTCCAAGTTCTTATCCCCTTCTTCCTCGCCCTGTACCCCTTTCGCATATATATAGCTTTCTCCAAATTATATGTAACCAGCAGGCGAGCCAGCCATTGTTGAACCGAGGGAGGTACCGGGTCTAGCCAGGCTGATGCAATACACAATCTGTATACAGCCATTGCTATGTTTAATAAAGCGCCTCCATCCTCTTCTTTCAAACTAGTTATGCCCAGTAATATTAAGGGGGGATTTACATCAACCTGGAGTTGTAATTTCTCTTTAAAAAATCCATTAATCACTTTAATCAAAGACTCAAGCTCTATACATGTAGCAAACATGTGAACCATGTCTGCCTTATATAGCTCACATCCTGGGCAGTGCCCTCCTTCCCCCTCACTCTATTTAGCTATCCAATGCGGTGTATACTAAAGTTCAAAGCAGGTCTTATAATACTGTGCGTGAAGGTAAGCGGGTATTAAAATCACCTGGGTGTTTAAATAGGCATTTTGAAAGGTTGCACCAGTAATATCTAGCTTCTCTTGCCACTTGATGGCACATCTTTCCATATCATCTTTCATATATTCACTAAGCAGTTTATACACACTTCCAATCCTGGAAGGAGTAGGCTGTATTAGTTTATCCACAAGTTTATTCTTCCCAAATCCCTCCACCCCACCCCATTTTTCTGTAAATAGTTTCTGATTTGAAGATATTTAAAAAAATCCCTGTGGGTAAGACCAAATTTCAACCTTAGTTCATTGTATGCCTTTATGTCACTAAGGGAATAAAAACAGCCTATTATCCAACCTTTATCCAGTTCTTAAAATAAAGATCATTAAAAATATCCGGTAGGTTTCCATTTCCAGGGTATAATAATTCAGCCTCCCCAACCCTACTAGACTCCGTATAGATGCCCATACTTTAAAGGCCGTAAGCAATGTCTTAAAACTAAACCATTTGTAGTAGCCAAAACCTAGCTGGTGCCAAAGACACCCCCAGGCATCAGAACCGATCACTAGTTCCCAAGGGGTGGAATACTTTGTTCTCCCCCTGATGGTATCTACCCTCAAAAGTGCTGTATATTGTATCAGTGAGGCCGCCCACCAGAATAAATTAAGGTTGGGAAGAGCCAACCCACCATGCTCCCTAGGTAATGCTAAAAATTTTAATGGTCTCCTTGACCTCGAATATGCCCATATAAATTGTGCAAAAATGCTCTCAAATTTCTTAAACCAAAAATTGGAAAAGGTGAGGGGTATTGCTCTAAAAAAATATAATAGTTTAGGCAAAAATACCATTTTAATTAGATTGCTTCTACCAATAAGTGTTAAATGTAGGTGGTCCATCTTTTTTAGCACTTTTCTAGTCTCCTCCGCACACGACCCCAGGTTTTCCTTTACCACCTCATCCAGATCAGAGCTAATCTTAATCCCTAAATATATTGCTTTCTTGACTACCCGATAATCATCAAAGGAAACAAATTCATTAGTAACTATCTGTGTCTTATCCCGATTAAGGGCATATCCTGATAAAACACTTATATCTCTGTGCTTCCTCTTCTAACGCCCCAATAGCCTGTTCAGGATGAGAAGTAACTAAAGCTATATCATCGGCATAAGCCAATACCTTACTCTCATACTCAAACCGAACTACGGGGGGAATATTCTGGGACAATACCAGGTGTTTTACAAAGGGGTCAATGTAGAACACAAAAAGGAGTGGTGAGTTGGGACACCCCTGGCGTGTCCCTCTCATGATTTTAAAGGGCTCCCTCATTTCCCCATTTATAAGAACTCTAGCCTCGGGCTCTTTATATAAAGCTCTTACTGCTCCAATAAACATAGTCCCTATCCCTTTCCTTTGCATAGTTGCCCAGAGAAACTGCTAGGAGACCCTATCGAAAGCTTTTTCGGCAGCAAAAGAAATTGCCGCCATAGGGTCTCCTGACACTTGACTAACATCAAACAAGGTAATAACCCTTCTGATGTGCTCAATTGTACCCCTACTGGGGATAAAGCCATGCTGTCCCGCAAATACTATCCTGTGAATAACTTGTAAAAGACGCGTGGCTAAAATTTTGGAATATATTTTGACATCCCCGTTAATTAAGGTTATAGGGTGATAGGAGCCCAGTTCACACACTGGTTTATCTTTCTTTGGGAAGAATATGATCTTTGCAAGAGCCACTCCTTCCGAAATTTGTAAAAACAGAGATGTCATAGTTTCTTTTAATTCCTCCCCAAAGATCTTGTAGAATTCTGTGGGGATTAAGCCTGGCCCTGCCGCTTTACCCCTGGGTAGGTTTGACATTGCTTCTATAATTTCATCACAGTAAGATGGGCAGTCTAATATCTCCCTTTCTTCCTGTGACAGTACCTCCATCATAGATGGCTCGAAATATTTACTTATTAAATCCTCATGTGGACTCCCTTGTCCCCCATGTCTTCAGTGAAGAGAGCCTGGTAAAACTTATAAAAAGCTACTCGAATTTCCTGTGATTCAGATATCAGCCATAGTGTGGGATCCCTCACTGACTTAATTTCACTGTGTGTAAGTTCTTGCCTCGTTCTTACAGCTAGTAGGTGGCCAACCCGTTCACTACACTCGTACATTTCCTCGCAGTAAGCTATTGTTTTATCTAGTGCTTTTCTTAGTAGCCTTCCCTGAAGTGATGCCTTGGCAAGGGCCACTTCAGCTTGAGCTTCCTCCACCCCATTATTCTGTCGTAGAGCTGTAACCAAGCTTTCTTCTGCCTGGGCCAAGTTTTGCTGGTTAAGCCTCAACTGATCCTTTTCCTTTTTCCTTTTCTGATTGAAAAATGTATTGTTTCACCCTGGATACCTGCCTTTAGAGTGTCCCAGACCATATCCAGTGAAGCTGTACCAATATTTCTCCACAAAAAATCTGGGATCCTCTCCTTCATATGTCCCACGTAGGCCTCATCTAATAATAGCACCCTCTTAAAGGTCCAGGTGGAAATTTTTCCCAGAGGCCCTCCACCCTCCAATTGTAATACTAATGGGCTATGGTCCGAAAGAAATCTTGGTGATCACTCAATTGTACTTTTATGCAGAATTGTAGATGAAGCAAAAAATAATCCAACCTTACATGCTTCTGATGCGAGGCGAAATAGTAAGTAAACCCGTGTTCTAACGGTCTCTTTATGGACCATGCATCGCACAGTCCATGTATCTGACACAGATTGCATAGTACTTGGAACACTTTGGGCTTCCTTCCCTCATATTTTTGGTCCCGCCCCATTCACAAGCAAGATTTACATTAAAATCTCCGCATAGAATTATAGGAAGTGGCCTGTGTACTAATTCATTTGATACCCATTCTAATAAAGTAGGATCGTCTATATTGCTACCATATAGGGAACATAAAGTAAAATTAGGCAACCCTGGGGCTCTACAACTAGGCCTGGGTGGTGAACTTCACTCCGTTTGCGGAGTTTGCAGAGTTTTCTGCACTGCGCACTCCGCGGAGCTTGCGGAGTGCAGAAAACTCCGCTTCGCGATGTGCAGCGGAGTTTTTTCCCAGTAAGTTCGCGAGCGCGAGCTGCCGCTCGGGTAGAATTTCTACCCGAGCGGCAGGAATACCAGCACAAACTGCAGTTCGCACTGCACTCAGGCCACTCGCGGAACTTCGCAGAGTTTTTTGTAACTTCGCAGAGTTCCGCGTAGCAAAACTCTGCAAACTACACCCAGGCCTATCTACAACTAGGTATAACCCATCCCCCTGACACGTCCACGCGAACTTGTGTGGAATGTATTGACTTATTAAGAGCTAATATTGCAACCCCCATTGTACAAGTTCCCTGGGACGTTGCCCCCACTATGCTATAGCCAAGATATTTTAAAATACCTTTCTGTGCGTCCTCTAAGTGGGTTTCTTGCAGGCAGACAATGTCTGTCTGTAATGAGTGCAACCTTTGTGACACCATCTGCCTCTTTTTTAAATCATTTAAACCACAAATGCTCACCATAGCTATCCGTAATCTTCCTATTCTATTGATTTCTTTAGCTTACAACGTGTTTTATACCTGGGCTGTACGCATAAATTCCCCCAAACCAACACAAGAAAAAAAAACACACAAACCATTGCCTTCATTTGTCCTCCCGCACCACCGTCCGTGTGAGCCACTGTATGCTTGCGCCCCGACCCCCTCAAACACATAGGCAATCAGGCAAAGCCTTTGCAATGTACTACCGACACCCTGTCCCACCATCTCCCTCTTCATACTATTAAACCATAATCTGTTTCCGATTGCTCAGCCCTCCTTTTAATCGTTGCAGTCAAAATATATGACATAGAGATCATCTTTTCATGTGGGGGGCCTTTCCCTTCTTCTTTTTTCCTAATTTCTTCCAGGTATTCCTGTGCTTGCGCCTCAGATGTAAAGCTGCGTGTTGTTTCTTTAACCCCTTCGGTGCTCACGACGGCCCCCGGCCGCCACCCGTCACGGTGGGCGTGTGCGCACGACGGCCGGGGGCCGTCCAAATCCCGCCCACTAATAGAAACCCCCGCAAACCGCGAAAATTTGCTGCGCACGCAAGGGGTTAAAGTTAATTTTAAGTCTAGCCAGATTCTGGAGAAAGACCTCAGCCCCTAATTTTTGAAAGGGAGGGAACAGTTGCCATAGGCACCAGCATCTTTCCACTGTTGCATAAGCAAAACCGTTCTAACGAAGAATGAAACATTGTTACAGGATTTTGGAGCATTGGGACTGGCTTGCTCAAACACTAGTTGCCACAGAACAAAGTTTCCGAAAAAGACCAGCATAGCTCTAGGTTTTTCTCTCGTATCTTGGTGATCTTTTTTCAAGAATAAGGGAAACCGATGCGCCGTCTGTATTTCAGAATCCCAGTCCCAGTTCACTTGGTCAGGGAATGCGCTTTTTAGAAGGTTCACCATATAGCTTTTAGGATTGCTGCCTTCCAAACCTTCCGGAATCCCTATGAAGCGCAAGTTATTTCTTCGCTGGCGGTTTTCTTGGTCTTCAAGTTTAAACATAACATCTGTCATAGCCGCACTTTGGCCGGTGCTTTGCAGCTTCAAAGATTCCACCTCGGCTTCGAGTGCCTCCGTCCGTGTTTCAACAGTGGCTAAGCGTTCAACAATTTCTCCACATGTTTTATTCAATTTGCGGATCCCTGTTTGAACTTTTTTTGCAGCAACTCTTGCTCTGCGTCCGTCATTTCTATTTTCTCCTTGCATCTGTTTAATAGACATGAAGATAGTCGTCAGAGAAGTTTCCTTAATCAGTGCAGTCTCCTCAGCGCCCTCTTCCGCTCCCTCCTTCTGAGGCAATATTTGAGTGTCTGAGTAATCCCACTTGAGCTGTTTACTGGTGCTTCTTTTCAAGCTTTGTTTCCTTTTTTTCTTTTTACTTGTTGATTTTTTTCTTTGTGTTTGTTGAGTATCCTCAATTGAAGTACTGCTGTTGGAGTCAGATAGAGCCTCACCACTTGAAGGAGTATCCTCTTGCCCAGTGATATCTGAATCATCAGTCAGTGAGTACAATTTCTCACCTGGCAGCTCGGGTGAGAACGCTCCTGCCTGCAGGAGTGTGAATCTAGAGGGCCCTACGCTTAGGGGTGTCACAAGCTTCCTTTCCCCCAGATCTTTTTTCTCCTGACCGATCTCCTTGGTGTATGTTCCTTGTGTCATGGGCGCTGGCAGACTCTTAGCTTCGCTCCTCGCCAATTTCTTTATGGGTAAGTTAAGTGCAATAACTTGGGGGGTTAAATCATCGATTCACCAACCATTAATTTCACATCCTCCTCCCCTGTCCCATCAATGTCTTCATCCCCAATCTCCTTTATCAGGGTTTTACCCCCCTTCCTCTAGCAATATATTGTTTTTCTGTAAGTCTCCTGATAAACTTGCAAACATAGAGGTGACAGCAGATTGTGCAAGCCTCCCTTCTACCTGTAGTGTAGATTTTGCTGCAGCAGTTGTTTTGCCTCCGGTTTCTCGCTTCAATTTACCAGGTCCGCCACGCTGTCTCAAGTCGGGTAATGCTCCGCTAGTCTCCGGCGGCTGGTTTTCCCCCGTGGGCACTCCATTATTGCAGGATATTCCTGCGGTCCGCACCTTCCCTGCCTTCCCACCTCTAAACGCCATCCAAAAAGTCAGCGGTTTCCTTTGGAGCCGCCGTAACTGCGGTTCCCAGTCAGGCAGAAAAAACAATGAAGAAGCGATGCACCAGTGGTCTGTAGTGAGACTTCCAACACTCCCCGCAGCCAGACGCACTCTAAGCAGTTCCCCGGGTTTGCTCCCAGACTGAGCAATTGACCGCCGGACTGTAGATCCATCGAGGGAGATGGTGAGAGTGACAGCAGTTAGTCACTCTCCATCTTTACCTCGTTTCCGAACAATTTCAATGGGAGTTTGGAGTTTAATTTCTTATTTTAAAGGAAATCTGCTTTGGTTTATTATAAACTAGTGGTTTTTACTTCAATTTCTTTTTTGGGGGATTTCATAGAGCGGTTGTTTTTTCAAAATATATATATTTTTTTTGTATGAAACGTCCAGATTTTGGATTGCTTTAAGGGATATTTGGGGGTCTTTTGCTTTCAAATTTGTATCTTTTTTGTGGATTCCTATTTATTTTGTGGGGTGGAGAAAGATCTGCAGTAATGAAACAATTAGGGCCTCATTATGATGGTGGTCCAACGAGCCAACTACATGTCGGTGGTTACACCTGCCAAATTACAAGGCGCATACTGCTCTTTTGCATTGCAGCTTGTGCTGCGGCCATAGACAAGGGCCACAGCACAAGCCGCAATGCAAAAGAGCAGTCTTCAAACATCCATGCACCATGTGCCGGGCACCATCTGGTGCCTGGCACACAGTGCATGGATTTTTGGAAGGGCACCACAACCACATGTGCCACCCAGGTCCTACAGCGGAGGCCCACGGGGGACAGGGGCCCTGCTTGGGGCCCCCAAACTCCAATTCTGTCTGCCTTTACTAACCCTGGGCGTAGTTGGCATAGCGGGACTACACGGAGGTCCATGGAGTTGGGAACAAACTACTTGGAACTCCGCTCTGCTCCGCCAACCGGCTCCACCCGCCTCCACCCCCCTATTAACAATGAATTAGACTTTAATGAAAAGTAAAATAAAAACCACTTACCTGTACTGCGGCGTCCCCGGGCTGCCCTCCTCCTCTTCCTCGCCATCTCTGGGTAATCCTTGCAAAAAACTGCGCAAGTGCGTGCGCCTGCGCATTTCTTGTGAGAAATGCGCATGCGCTTTCATAGACGAAAGACCGCCGCGGATCCGCTGCAGCTGACAGGAATTACTCAACTGAGGTAGGATATGCCAATGCCTCTGTCGGAGAGCAGACCTCCAGTTTTCCCACCGGCTCAATTACGACGTGCCTTTCCAACAGCGCAACTATGGCGGTACAACCACCATATCTGAGCTGACGGAAAGGGACGTATATAAGGCTGAAACCCATCTGTACTCAGCTTCACATGTCCTGTGCCACCCTGGAGCCAATCCTACATGTACTGCCACTGCTGCTCCTGCATGATGACATAAAAACCGACACCGTCGTGAACGCACCCGACAGTGAGCTATACTGTTACCCATTTCAATAGATTCTTCAGCAAATAGATGCCCCGCCATGGGCCTGGCAAGGGGTTTGGGGTCCCTGGGCCAAACACATTTTGTGGGGCCCAGTTTGGAATTATTCACTGTGTGTGATCCAATTAAAGTTCAAGTATGCCCTATTTGGCCAGGTCACTGACACACTCTACCAAAGTCGACATGTGTTTACATCTCATAATCAGGGATAGTGATGCGCGCATTAAATTGTCACACAACAGCACCTCCTAATCAATATCACACCTATTGATCTATGTAACACCCTCACATTGCTCACATGCTAGGTCCTGTTGTGATATCAAAGATACATCCGTATGGATGTGTCATGAAATTGAGACTCACCTTCTCTGCTAGATCTTTGTAATGGACTCTCACACATCACCCACATTAAATGCTAATGTCAGGTAAATGGGATTCCAAATAATCAGTGTTACAAGCATTCAAATGGCACAATGTAAACGCTCTCTTCAGAATAGGTATGCCTCTGCCAGGGGAACCCCTGAAAGGCTGGGGTCCTGAGCCGCAGTCCACATTGCACATACCTCAAAACCTCTATGTACACAGGACCTTTGGATTGAAGTATATCAGAAACAACCAATAGTGTAACAAAAGTGCCATGAATATGTGGGAAATGTGTAAGTGCAAGCCAGGAACGCAAACACAGCATTAACAGCATTGTTCACACATTTACATATAGTAGGTGAAAGGTACACACATGGAAATAGACACATGTCCATAGAAATATCTACAAAGGTATGACGATTTAACACCTTCCATGTGTGGATAAACAAATACATATCCAATCTATATCATAGGGAGAAGTGCAAGCTAAATGATGTTGACATTGGCCAAGCCAAGCTGAAAAACTTACCAATAGAAATACCACCCAATGCAATATCAGCCCCAATTGGAATTCATCCCACATATCCATCAATTGAACATTTCCCCTTGTCCTGTGTGACTCCAGCAGTGGTTCCAAGGTCAGATCATAATAAACACTTCAAATGGGTCATCAATCAGGGTGAAACAAACACAACTGTAGTCACACATTCCAAAGTATCCTATAACATCAAAGAGTTGGAAAAGTAATGGTAGGACTAATGTGTATGAAAACAAGAAAGGTTTTTTATTTAAAAACAATTAAACAATGAAGTAAAGCAATGGCCGGTCCATTTTCACTATGGGTGGTCAGCACACTGCTGTGCCACTTAACTTGCCCTTCATAACACTGCCAAGGAGCCTCCTCAAAAAGCAGCATCCTTTGGGCATGGCAGCCATCTTGAAGATCTTACTTGGAAGGGGTGGAGTTGGGCGTGGGAGGGGTGGGTTTAGTTTTGGGAGGGGTTTTGGTTTTCTTAAGGGTAGAGCTGGGTTTAGTGGTGGGGGAACAGGTTTCTCAGGGATGGATTGGGATGAGGAAGGGATGGGTTGGGGTGTGGATGAGGTATTTTTGCTTTGGGAGAGGAGGTCAGGTTTGACAGGGCTAAGGGCAAGGGCAAATAAGAAACTTTCACTGGGAAAATGGGCAGGATGCTCGGGAGGAAGTAGGGGTTGGAAAGTAGAGGGGTGGAAGTGTGGGTGGCTGTGTGTTGGTGCATGTGTCTGTGTGTCTGATATTTCTTATTTGTGTTTTGTAGGTGCCTGTTGTGTGGGTAAGTGTGGGTGTTTGCATTTTTTGAGGGTGTCTGATGTGGACATGCTGGGTATGCTGGGTGTTGTGAATGGGTCTGTGGGCTCAGGTGTGGTGTCTGGGGGAATGCTGGGAGTGGTGGATGTGTTTGTGGGTACGGGTGTGATGTCTGTTGTAATGCCGGGTGCTGCAGATCAGTCTGTGGCTGCGGGTGTGGTATCTGAGGGGATGCTGGTGGTGGGTGGGTCTGTGGTTGCGGGTGTGGTATCTTTTGTAATACTAGATATTGTGGATGAGTTTGTAGGTGTGGTGTCTGGGGTTATGTTGGTGTGGGGTGGTGGTGAGGGGTTTGAGTGCCATGTGAGTGCATTGGTGTTTCTGTTTGCGTGTGCTGTTTGGAGATGTTTAAGTGTGTGTGTGCGTATGTGTTAACCCCTTGCATGCGCGGCCGATTTTCGCCCTGTGCGGGGCGTTTCATTAAGCGGGCGGGTTCATGACTGCGCAGCATGACGAGCTGAGCTCGTCATGAGCATGGAAGGGGTTAATGTGCTTAGGACAGGCATGGGCATAGGGAATTTGAACGCGGAAGAGTGAGGAGGTGGGGTGGAAGTTTGGGATGGGTAGAAGGCTGCCATGAGGGAAGAGGTCAGAGCCTGAAAATATCTCTGGAGGGCAGACATAGAACTGTGGATGCCTTCCAGGTAGGCCACCATCTGTTGCAGTTGGCTGCCTTGCACCTGGATTGCATTCAGTAGTGCCATCTGAGCCACAGAGATGTTTCTCATGAGGTCAATTGCCTCCTTACTCAGGGCAGCGGGGGTAACAGGGGCAGGGGCTGAGGTGACTGGAGCAAAGGAGACTATTAGGGGAGCTGGCCCGGCCAACTGGGTGGGGAGCAACAGGGAGTGTAGAAATGGAACTGGATGAAAGTGGAACAAATCCTGTGGGATCCCCCACCACTCGGGAGGACACAAGTTCTAGTTCATTATCAGAAGAGTCATACCTCTTCTGATAATGAATTAGAGCTTGTGTCCTCCATGGCACTCCCCGCACACTCTCAGTCACTGGGTCCCTCCATGTCTGTAGTCTCACGGTCGGAACCAATGTGACCTGCTGCTTCCCCAATGATGTTGGCTTCTTCTTTTCTGCTTGCCTTGGATGAATCTGAAATGACATATAAAATTGGTTTATTGCAACAGCGTTATCACACCTGAAATTCACATATCAATACAAAACATTTCTAAAGTACACAGATCACACCAGCGGCATTGTTTACTACATAGGATACAACATTAGCATGAGCACATGCATGCATGCTACATGACCTGTAAACAGATGCTCACAGTGAAGTCATAACCACAGACAGCTCCAATTGCATGAGTGAAGTTGTCTGATCTCTATCCTCATGGATCTAATAGGATACTTAATCACCTTGTATAGGTTGTCTCTTGTGGTATACATTAGTAACCTAATGTTATCAAATAGGATAGCACTGACAAATTCATTCCTACACTTTCCACACAGGGCCCTGCAATCAGCAATAGGTCATATACCTAATACCACATCATGATGGTCAACTAATATAGCTATGTTGCTGCTATATGTACAGGCGCAAGAAGAAGGTCACATGGAAATGTACATTTCACACTGTTAATACTTCCTAATAGAAACTTCCATATGTCCACTGGCAGAATAGTCTCATGAAAGCTGTACTTAAGTAGCTTCGCTATGTCTCACATGTAGCACAGAAAAGTAGACTGGGGATAATCTGGCCAAAATATCTGGGATATTTGTCTACAAATATCCACAGCATGATGAATCAGCTAGGCCTAGGGACATCCCCAGTTCATATTGGTACTGGTGAGAACACCATTCTTACATTGCATACCTAAAAACCAATAGACCATTGAAGGTTGTTGAGGCTCAAGGAATATCCATTACATGAAGAGGTGGTTTAACCTGTGTCCTAATGGGAAGGCACATGACAGTACCTTTTGTCTCACAAACACAAATTCCATTGTATTACTGAGTGTAGACACTCACGGATGATCCCAATATTCATTTCTGCATGTCACTCCCTAATGCATGTCACCAGTCAGTGAATGAGCCTTGACGAATCAACATGTACAATTCACATAACTGAATACTCCATCAATGGCTTGGAAATTCACATTGTGAGAAATCCCTGTAAGTCTACCTGTTATGTCCTTCATTGCTTCATCAATTGGACCTTACTAATGATAATGAGTAATGGCTTAGGGTATGTGTGACCCACCCACCAATGTCTACACACTCCTATCTGTGGTAACACATGAACTGTATACCCATCTCAAATAACTATTTTCTTTTTTTTTTTTTTATTGTCAAAAAGGGTAACACTAATACATTCTTCATTATTACATAGTATGACATAACATAGCCGGTAGCAATACTAGTAATAAATACATTCTAGTTCATATCTGGGCCATTACAGAAAATAAATAGGTAAACATAAATATCCCTTCTATGTATAGAGGGCAGCTGCACAGTCTATGTCGTAACATATCATCGCTAAGAAGGATAGTAAAAATACATTCCAGCTCCTTTCCGACCCCGCCCTAGGTTAATCATTAAGGGGTCGATTCCGATTCGGGCCGGAAATTTCTCCGACCGAGCCGGACCCGGAGAGATTTCCGACCGAATCGGACCCGTGCAGTCCGACCGAACGAGTACGATGCGTCCGTATGTTATCGGACACGAGTCGGTCGGACTCCCATTGAACTCAATGGGAGCCGGTCGTACAACGCGTACGCGGGCTCCCATTGCCTCAATGGGTGCGAGGCGGACAAGGGCGCCCCCTACAGCGAGTACGCCGCGAGCGCTCGCGGCGTACATGCACAGGTAGGGGGACCCATGGGTCCCCCCTGTGTGCGCCTCGCACGGGTACGCGTACAGGGGGTCCGACACGGACCCCCAAAGTACGGCTCCGACAGCGAGTTCGAGTCGGACGGCGCGAGTCGGTCGGAGCGGTCGAGGTGCGCATCGTACTTACCCGGCCGGAAAGCGTCTCCATTGCGCGGTGCGAATCGGGTCCGACCGAGTCGGTCGGAGCGGTACGATCCGGGTACGAGTCGGTCGGAGCGGTCGGGTCGCCCGGACGAGTCGGTCGGCGAGTTCGCATCGTACTCGCTCGGCCGGACCCGCGTACGGTTCGGTCGGGAAACAGGCTTTCGCATGGCTTTTTTCCCGACCGAATGGTATTGGGTGCGCCTCCGACCGAGATCGGAATCGGCCCCTAAATCTTAGTGTCCGCCTTTCTTTATTCTAGAAAGATACCCCAAATTGCTCTAATACTCTAGGCACCTTCAATACAGCCCCATATAGAGTCAAACTTTTTCAGGGACCGAATTTCCCTTGCTTGAGCCAAGGCCTTCTCCCTTTCACAAGTTTCTCTCACAATTGCCCACCATTCGATTACTGAGGGAGGTTTAGGTGATATCCAAGCCCTAGCTATAGAAAGTCGAGCCGCCACCAACATAATTGAAATTTTACATCTATGCCCACGGCTATCCTCCTTGTAGCCCAACATAATTTCAGCCGCTGTTAAAAGATAATCAACACCTAGTTTCAACTTCATGACATGAGATATCTTCTTGCCAGAATATTCCTAAGTCAGGGCAAGTAACAAACATATGCACGATGTTGGCTGCATAAAATTCGCATTTGAGGCATTTGCTGTAATCCCCTGTACCCCTCCCTGCTACAATCTTAGACTAACAGAATGTATTGATCTGTCTACGGTACCCAACGCAGTCTCAATTACATCAGAGGAAACATTTATCCCCAGGGTCTCGCTCCATTTTGCTGCCAGCTTTTCACACTCATTTGTTCTAAACTGACCCAGACAGCAATACATCATACTGATTGCCGATCTCAGATTCTGCCCATACAAACACTCCCATACTCCAGAGCTTGAGACAGTTAAAAGTGCCCGGTGTCTAATAAAATAATCCCTAATCTGAAGGTATTTAAAGAACATCTGGAGCAGAATGTCAAATGCAGACTGCAGACTTTCAAATGACTGAAAACCGTTATGGTCAAACAGGTGGCCCAGTCGGTCAATGCTATAGCTTGCCCACCGTCTACCCGTCAAATCCTGAAATACCTCCGGCAACATTGGATTACCCCATAAGGGGAGATTGT
The DNA here is from genome assembly GCA_963921515.1 of Calotriton arnoldi. Classification (NCBI taxonomy): domain Eukaryota; kingdom Metazoa; phylum Chordata; class Amphibia; order Caudata; family Salamandridae; genus Calotriton; species Calotriton arnoldi. The sequence continues at coordinate 580,067 of CAWUFW010008201.1, read as the reverse complement.
CATGGAAGAGAGAGATAGAGCACTTTGCTATAATCCCCTGCCATATATATACACTATCCCTGATGGTCTTAAACCGAATCCGTTTAAAATAATTAACTCTATATAGAAACAATCGACTGTCGGATCCTAAAACCAACCGATGCCAAAAGTCTTGTTTTTCAGGGTTCAAAAGACTACGAAGCCACCCCACAAATGCAGCCCAGTAGTAAATTTTAAAATCCGGGAGCTCTATCCCACCTTGATTGAACGTAAGTTTCATTAACCCTATAGCATGTCGCGCCTTTTTATACCCCCAGATAAAGCTACTCAGTACCCCATCCAGTTTCCTAAAAAAGGAATTAGGAATACACAAAGGGATTGACCGGAATAAATACAAACATTTTGGGAGCACCTTCATTTTTATAATGTTACACCTCCCCACTATGCTAACAGGCAATTTATGCCAGCTTCTCAGTTGCTTAGTTGCTGCTTCCAGCAGTGGGCTATAGTTTAATGCAGGAATGAGCTCAATCTTTGGAGAAATGCGTACCCCTAAATAGGTAGCTGTCGTGCAGACCCCTAAAATAGGTTGTTCCGGCTGGAAGTTAAGAAGCACTTGCGTCTTCTCCACATTCATAACCTGAAATGTGGCTAAATGTATTTGCTTCAGCTTCTATAGCGTCCATTGTAGGTGCAGGATCAGTGGTAAAGACAGCTATGTTGTCCGAATAAGCGGTGACTTTGAGCTGGCTGTCCCCTGTAGCTAGAGGGGATATCTGTACATTATTCTGCAGTGCCCTAATAAATGGCTCAATGTATAACGCAAAAAGGAGAGGGGAAAGAGGGTAGCCTTGTCTAGTACCACACCAAATTGGGAAGGGAGGTGTTTGTAAACTGGCATAATACAGTTTAGCCAGGGGCTTACTGTACAAGGCTTGTACCCATTTACTGTATCTCTCTCTAAGGCCAAATAATGAAAGTATTGCCCACAAATAATCCCAAGCCACCCGGTCGAAGGCTTTTTCGGTATCTAGCAGAACTATGCCCAGCCTCAGCACTGATTTCCTAGCTAAATCAAAAGCCCCCACTTCAGTGTTGACATGAGCCATAGGGACTCTGCCCTGTATGAAGCCATGCTGCCGACTAGAAACTACGCCTGGCATCGTAGGAGCCAACCGGGTAGATAAAAATGTTGCTTCTACATTTATAAGGGATAGCGGCCGGTAAGAGCTGCAATCCTCAGGTGGCTTGCCCTTTTTCAAGAAAAAAACCGATATTTGTCATATTCCATGACTCAGTAGCCTGAACCTCTGATCCAGTAAGTTGAATGACCTCCCCCAGGAGAGGAACCAAAGCATTTTTAAAAGCCTTCCCCGGCCGATTTCCCCAATGGTAACCCAGATATTTTCCTGCCGATTTCCTCATGCGTGATTTCCTGTTCCAGCAAGGCTGCATCCTCCTCACACAAAGACGGCAGCTTACTCCCCCTTAGATATTCCTGACGTCCTCCCTCATTTGCCCCTACCTTTTGTGTATAAAGTTTCTGATAAAAGGCAGAGAATTGCTCAGCTATTGCTTTTGGGTGCGTATATAGTATGCTGTTCTCCCCCTTAATAGCTTTTATCACCATTTTAGCTCGATTATCCGCTAGCTGATGGGAGAGTACCTTCCCAATTCGGTCCCCATATTCATATTGTAACGATCTGTGCTTATTATAACTCACCGCAACTTTCTCCCTAAAATACCTGCTTATAGCCGGTCGCTCATCTATTAAAGAGTTATACAGCAAATCCTGATCCAGGGCGCCACGCCGGATTGCATCTGCGTGGCGAAGTTCACTTGCTAATACTTTTTGAAGCGCAGCTCTATCCGCAGTATCCCGTTCCCTGTTATGCCGCCATCTGTACTGCTGGGTAACCTCCCTTATGTACGCCTTCATCGCATCACACACTACACAGGGGGAAGCTGTCCCCATATTATCCTCTAGGAAGTCCACCAGTTTTGTATGGGTAAAAACTAAGTAGTCGCTATTGGAGAGCAAGTAACACAGGAATGAAAAAAAACGTGGTGTTTAAATCTCGGTCTTGACCTGGAAGGGTAGTAAGATGGGATTATGATTGGAGACGATCCTAGGGCATACTTCCATCTTAGCTGTTGATAGTATTTTATCCGAATCCCAAGCCATATCTATCCTCGAGCACTGTCTGTGCGGGGCAGAATAATAAGTATACCCAGGAGCGTCTGCGTGAAGTGAACGCCAAGCATCATTTAAGGAGTGCAGCCGCCCCAAATCAAGAATCGAGTGGCTGCTCGATTTGTAGAATCAATAGCATAATTCACAACACAGTTAAAATCCCCCATAATTAAGCGCTCCCCCTGCCAGTCTAGTAACTCTAAACTGACAAGGTCAAGGACAGCAGGGTCATCGACATTGGGTCCGTAAATTGAACAAAAAACATACTTCAGCCCCTTAATTTCCAGCTGCGCCAGCGCCCATCTTCCTCGCTGGTCGGCCAGCGTATTAAGGACTCTATGATCTAATGACTCGCAGACCATTATAGCAGTTCCCCTTATAGGAGCACTCTGGGAAATACAGATGATTGTTTGATACCCCAGATGTTTAAGTAAGCCTCGATCTTTAGAAGCGAAATGTGTCTATGTAAGAAGCACGATATGGGGCTTGTACGCTTTCAGCTCATTCTGAACTAGCTGGTGCTTGACTCCATTATTTAGGCCTGACACATTTCAGGCCATACATTTAATCAGAGCCATAATTATTGATAGTCTATACTCCTGCCGCTGTCAAATACCTTAAAAATGATCGCCCTATCTATCTTCAAACCATCTTTATGTCCCCTAACCTTGCTACCTACCCCACTCCTTGCCTCCCTATGTGATCACTTTGTGACCTTTTCCCCTATGCCCCCTCATCTCCCCTCTGCCCCCCTCATTCCTCCCCCTCCCCTGTACCAAAAAGAAGGAATCATTCTCCTTGTAGGCTGCTGTTGGATTGGCAGCTATCAGCCCACAGTACACCCCGGGCTGCCCACCATCCACCCACCACCAAAGTGTCCAATAGGCAAGAGAGGAAAACTATCCAGAGTCGAAATCACAGTAAGAAAAACAAAATAAATGGAAAAAAAACATTCTAAGTATCAATAGAGTCATGTTCCAAGGAAGAGAGAAAAACTAAAAAAGAAAACATAAAAATAACTGCTATTGTCTTAAGCTTCTAAGACTTTTTAGGGGCCCCTTCCAGCTGCCATTGGCTTAAAGTTTGCTTGGCCTCTTGATCCATGAGGAAGAACTGCGACTGTCTGCCTTTTATGACCTTTAGTCGGGTCGGCTCTTGTAAGAACACCTGAGCGCCTTCCGCCTTTAATGGATCAATAAGCTGCCTCAATTTAACCGTTTATCCATGTTGGCTCTACCCAGGTCTGATCTAACAAAGATAGAGAGGGTGTTGACCGCTACAGGAGCACTGGGGTGAGCTTTAATGGATATTGCCTGTCTTAAAAAGAAGTTACCAAAGCAGATGAACAGAGGTCTAGGATAGCGAGGGTTTGTCTTATGCATAAATATCGGCAGGCTATGCGCTTGCTGAATTTGGCAATCCCAATCCCAGTCCGCCAGGTCTGGGAAGGCCTTTTGAAGTAGTTCGACGACGTAGGCTGGCGGGTCAGAGCCCTCCTTGCCTTCTGGGACCCCAAACAGCCTTAAGATATTCCGGCGCTGCCGGTTTTCCAGATCCTCTATCTTAGTTTGCATAGCTAATATCTGCTCATCGTGGCTGTGTACAATTCTAGTTTTTGTAGTAGTAGTCTCTTCTGTATCCGCGATCCGTTGTTGAAACTTCTCGATATCTCTCATTAGTGCCCCCACCTTGCTTGTCACCTCAGTTAGAGATTGCTGAATGCTGAGGTTATCGGCCCTAGCCTGCGCATAGTGTTCTTGTGCCTCCATCCTTTGATCCTGCAGTGCCTGCAATATTAAAGAGAGTGATGGTTCCTTGCTACATGAAGTATCCTTTGGCAATTTGTTCTCACCAGAAGCCTCCCCATCCCCCTCACTGGCAAGATTGAGATTCCCTGGGAGCTCCGGTGTTTCAGGGGTTTGTGCCTGGAGGCAGGCGGGGCAGGTACATCTAGCCGGGGGCCCGGGAGTAAGCCACATAGATCCCTCGACACACCAACTAAAGTCTTAAGGTCCGAGCCTGATCCCAAGCCCGAGCCTGATAGCTGTGAGATTAGGGATTTCACTTCCCCCTTTGATTGAACCCATTTGCGCAGGGAGCTGTCAACCGGGGTGATCTTCTGTGGTCACTGAGGCTGTTATGTCGATTGCTACCATGCAGCAACTCTATACCTTCTTTCCAGGGTTTGCACGTCTTAGATTTACCCTTCTTTCTTCCTGAAGGTGAGCTCGAGTCCGAGCCTGTACGTGCCTTTGATTTGACCAAACCCAGCGAGGGGGAAGTATCAGAGCCAGACCATAAGGCAGATAATGAGCAGTTATTGGCCTCTTGAGCCTCGTATACCATGAGCCCTTCATGTCTACCTGCTTTAGCAAGCGGCAGTTTCTGGACGGTGTTTTGTGTTAGAGAGTTGAGGTCCTTACTAGACATGTCCACCCCAGCATTACCTCTCTCCTGGCCGCTCTGGGCTATTAACAGTTCCTCCCTCTGGTCACCTGAGTCAGGGCTGTCTATCCTGATGAGCCCTGGTGTTGATACCTGCTCTTCTGTAAAAACTCTGGACTCAGCTTGGGGCTCATTGCCATTACTATTACTACCAGGCTTCTCTGCAACATTGTTTACGCCCGCCGACAATAAGTCAGTTGAATACACTGTATCCCAAATTTTAGTGTACTTCCCCGTACTGCCAGCGGCCCCTTCTTGCTCTTGCTCTAAGCCCTCCGTTATTCCAAGTCCGAGTGTATACTCCCCTTGGCTCCCCGCCGTACCAGTACGTCCTGCCTGAATTGCCCCCATTAATGTGTTAATAATTTTAACACCCGCCGTTGACTCTGGAACATCGCTGGCAGAGAACAAATCTGCAGCCTTTCATGACTGCATCAGCTTCATTACAGGCTTACCCACATGTGTGGAGCGTCCTTTCTCTGTGGTCCCCCGCAGCGCCCCTAATCCTGTATCCTCCACTTCCACTGACGGTGCCACTCCTCCTGGTGTAACTGAGGCTCTAGCTGCTTGGCCTCTCTTCACAGCAGTTTTCGGTGGAGCCATCTCTTTGCCACAGGAGAGAGCTGGGACGACTGCCATTCCAGACCAATAGATTCCTGACGGGCGGGAGCCGGCAGTCCAGAAGTCAAATTGAGAATCAGAGCCGCCTGGCAGTCCTCGTAGCTGAAGCGAACATTTGTTCTTTGAGACCCACGGGTAAGTCTCTTTCAACTCAGTCTCTTGTTCCTCTTTCCTCGCTGTGCTTCCTTCTCATTTCCCTCTCTTGCTGCTATGCTGCTTACATTCTGTCAGCATGGAGAGGACGGCAGCCGCTCCCAGTGCCTGCGAGCAGAGGCAGGGTCAGTCCGCCATCTTCCTTCCCTGTTACTGCACTTCACAACTATTTTCAAATACATTTTGGCCTACATATATATTTGTGATGGAATCAAACATCACCTATGAAGACATGTAGATCAGGCATGAAGCAATAGTGCAGATGATACTACAACAGGGAAAGGTACACATGCCAACATTTAGGCACTACTACCGATGGCGCCAGTGATGGTTTGCTGTCAGTGTACTGTAGATTCCCCACTTACCAAGGGGAAGTATTGATCAGTGACTGCATCCAAAATGCACTATATGCTATGTCACATGTAAGAGGGCCACCATCACATGAGACACAGTAGTGAGAGAACATCACTCCTTACACAATGAAAACAAGTGGCCTTTTTGGTACAATTGTCATCCACAACATCAAATAGCATGAGCTGATTAATCCCTTTACTCAGCCATGTGTCTCCTCAAGACAGTAAATTGGTAGTGGACTGTACTCTGCTGTGAACCTGGTCATAAAGACAATAGGTAAAGCACATCAGTAGGCACCTACTACCAGACCTACACAAACAAGAACCCTTCTTGTGCATTGCTCATGGCACATCCCAAATAATGATGTGGAAATGCCTTCCTTTAACACACAAAGTTGGCAATGTAACATGTATGACTCTGTTTAAGACTCACTCCCTTGTTGCTGCTGTTGGCCCCCCAAAATGCCCATCAATCTCCAGGTAGGCCACCACCAGTATGGGGACCATCAGGGGGGGTCAGGGTCCGGCGCACGCCCCGTCCACATTGGGAGGACAACCCCAGCTAGACGCCGTGATCTTCCGGGTCCAGCGTCTCATGTCCTCCCACCTCTCATGGCAATGGACACTGCACCAGCGATAGACCCTCAGAATCCGCACCTTCCGGGCGATGGCTTTCCAAATGGCTTGCTTCTGATAGGCATTGACCTGTATGGATACAAGAGATGAATAAACAGATTATAACTGCAAGTTTTTAGAATATCTGTTTGGTTGACATACATTTTGTATGCACTTAGCACAAGCATTAATCAATAATTAGCATAATACATATGTCATTCTTACATGCTAAGCACTACAAAGACATTCACACACACTTTTGTAGTCATCTGCTGACTATCCTCAACCATGGTCATAACCTACACTGACTTAGCCAATCCACTAACATCATGTAGCCCGGGTCCATTGTACATGTACTGTGATGTGAGCTACTATGAAACACAACACATCATTGTGACCCTCTGAAGGCTAAACTACTTGTGCATGACTGTATAGACACCTTTACAGCCAGGCCCATTGACTTGATGCATACGGTTCATACAGGCTGGTACCATAGTATAGACTACATCCTAAGACTTACGTCACAATGAAAGGGCTGGCATGTATGTCACTGAGAGCATCCTCTCTCTGGATGTGTGGACATGTGAACTACTTCATGAGATATCATACTACGTTTGATTGAGTTTGTGTGGTATGTACTGCCATCACAGGACACTCCTTTTGCCATATGTGGCTCTGTTACAGGGATGCCATTCAACATTCCATTGTATGTCTTGTTTAATTGCTTGAATGTAACAAAGCTGGTGATTCACATATCAAAATCTCTTCTGAAGTAACCAACTATCTGCACTGTTAATGTATCACATGTGCAATAGGCTTGTACAATAGAAGTATGACTCATGGCAAAGTGACAACAGACCTGAAAGAGTAAAGGGGCCTGGCATTAGTAAATATCACACATTGATAATGTGGGTCAATGGAAAGAAGTATCAGCTCATGGGGTTACCTCTGTCACCATTCCAAATGCAATCCATGTAAAAGCAATAAGGGCTACTATTGTTTCAGAAAACTCATTTTGGGAACATCCGAGGATCTGCAGGTCTACAGGGAGATTACTCTGTGCTTCAGTTGTGTTACCACAGTAACTCTGCCCCAGCCTGGGCCACGGGCCAGACTAGGCACAACTCATTGTCAGGCCCTGCTCTCTGCAGGCTGAGCATACTGATTCAACATGAACATCACATTTCCACAAATTCAATACATATCAGTACATCTTGTGGGCACCCAATAAGTGACCTGAAGGTTGTGGGGCATTTTGAAGGGGTCTGTGAGGTATATGTAGGACTGTACACATAAATAACATCATCCGAAAACTGCTTCTTACAGTATACATACACAGTTCATGCTGTAAAGCCTATACCTTTTTTGACACATTTACCAAGATCTGATTAGCAAATATATCATAGGTACCATGAAAAGTATGCATGCATAGATATGTGCATGCAACACAAGTAGGATCTAGGGCTTTTCACACAACACACATCGCAATGGTGGTGTTAAGTACACAAAGCACACTAGAGACACAATCCATGATATAAGTTTCCTATCTAGGAACCACAACATTTTACAACAGTAATCTGAATTCACTCTGGGGCTCAGAGGCACATAGTAGTCTGTGGGAATGGAAAATGTGAATTGGAATAGAAAGGATGGAGTTAAACAGAGTAAAAAATATATGTGAGATATTTACCTGCTCCTCTGGTGAGCCATAGAGCTGGCCATACAGGGAAAGGACCTCTTCAACAAGTTTCTCCAGCTCCTCTGAAGAGAAGGCAGAGGGCTTCACACCTGCTTGGCCTGGCATGATTGCTCCCAGAGATGGCAAACAGCAGCATAATGGAGGAGGTGTGTGAGAGGGATGGGCGAAAAACGAATCTAGGAGGACGGATGTGTCTCTGAATTTTGGCGTTTATTTTGGAAAGGCTTGGTGGAACAGAATGCAAAATGAAATTCTTAGAGGGGAGAACAAAATAATTTGTGGTTGCTGATACGGTCTTTGAGTTCTTCTCCTTTTATGGGTAATCTTATTCCTCTTTTCTTGGTTTTAGGTCAGGGCTTCCATGGTGCGTCAGCCTCGGTTTGCCAGGAGAAAAGACAAAGAGAGCAAGGTAAGTAAAAAGGCCTGGGGTATCTTTTTATGAGAGATAGGGACCATCACCACACCCAGGGGTGTTGGGGAAAAAACTCCTTTCTGGTGAGAATTGTAGTCTGGTTACCCCCTTTCTATTTGGTTGTTAATTACTCATTTACTAGATCGCCTGTTTTGATTACGGGGATTTGGGGGAAGGGGGAGTGTGCAAGGAAAACATGTGAAATTATGTTCTGCCTATTCTGCTACCAACTCTTTTGTGGTTTTGAGGCTACTGCGCCCTTCTTGTTATTTTCTTCTCAAACACTCTTTCTATCTTTTGGGGTTTGGCTTTTCTCTCAAGCCCAATCACAGACTTTATTTTCATTAGGGAATGTCATCCCTGTTTCCCTTTTTGGTGGCTTCTATTTACAAATGGAAATGAAAAGAGAAGAGAAAAAAGAAAAAACAACCAGAACTCAAAGGGAAAACAAATGGTCCGAAATAAATTAAAACCACCAGGCAGGATCGTATTCTCTGTTCACCTCTATTCCTGTGGTTGGGGTAGTGCCTCCTTCTGGCCCCTCAATCCCCACTTGTCTCGGTTCGTCCCCTTTCCTTCTTTCCCAACCCCCCTTTCCTTCCCCCAAACACGTACCAGGAAAGCCACAGCTTTCCTGAGTTGCGGCGGGGGAGTCACACTTCCCAGGGCAACCACCACTCTTCGCTCCAGGTTTCTGGAGTCTCGTCGTTTTCGCAAGCTGTCCTCTGTCCCGGCATAGCAGGAGATGGACTTCTTGCTTCGTTTCCCCACACAGCACCTCCGACGTCCTCGGTAGAACTGGTCCAGCTCTCCTCTCTCTGAACGCGGCTTGGGTCCACGCTGTTCTCTCTGGCATCTTCGGGGTGCTGCCCACTCTTCCTCTCCTCCAATCCATTTGTCCTCTCCTAGCTCTCCGCCCTCCTTTGTGATTAACTGTTAGAATATGTAGTCCTGCCTCCTTCTTTCGTCAGGGACTCCTCGCTGAAGGTGTTAACCCTTTCTTTTTCTTTTTTTACAGGGAAGGAGTTGCTGGAGCTGCTCTCCGTGCTGGGACGAAAGAGGTAAGTGAGGGTTGATTCGGGTATAGGGTTGGGGCCTCTTAGGGGTAATGGATTGATTTCAGGGAGCAGAGCCTCGTCTGTCTCACAAGGTGTGAAAAGAAGCAGTGTCAGGAGGCAAGAGAGTTATTTTTCAAATTGTGGCATACATGTACGTCACTATCACGTTCATCAGTGTAGACGGAAACAGCCATTGGGCCGCAACCATCACAGTGACCAATGTTAGCCTATGGCTGTAAGTCCATTTGTAAGTCCGTTTTTATATAGCGCAGCTACTCACCCTTACGGGTCTCAAGGCGCTGGGGGCCGTAGTGGAAATTAAGTGAGCTATTGCCCAGAGTCACATGGTGCTGAGCTGCCGCCGGAGCCGGGGATCGAACCGTGAGCCCTGTGCTCCGAAGTCAGCTGCCCTGGCCGCTGCACCACACCTCTGTGTCCTCCGTGGATGAAACCGCCCACCGTACGGTCGACTTCCTCCAGCGATGGGAGGTTCTGAATGTCCTATAAGTGAGGTCAAGCATTCGCCATTTTAGAGGTTGGAACTACGGTATAGGTGACTGTTAAAAGCGTCACCACCACTGCATATGTGTTGTAACATGTTAACATGATGTATTACTCCATGGCTCTATAATTTGCTTTACACAAGCATGAGAGTAGTGCATTACTATGCATAAATGCTATGTTTCTGTGGTGCACTCTACACCGATGGTGATGGTATTTTAGGAGTACAATTCAAACTTTACAATATTAAGGTGCTCATGATACATTTTTGGCTGCATAATGTGTACATTTGCGTTACAGGCACATGTGAAAACCACAATGGGGATTATTGGTGGATGTTGGACAGTAGACAATTATTATGTGAATTATGTGTAATGCTTTCTGATCCAGTTATGTTTTCTCACATTCCTTTTGGCTTGCTCTACATATATGTTACTCTGGACACTGTGACCAATGTTTAAAATTGTTGTGACTCCACACATAGGCACCCTGGGAGAGGGAGGAGATGACAGCATCCAGTGTACCGCCCATTTCAAGACCTTCAGACCCTGGTAGAAAGTCATGCCATCAAAAGTTTTATTTAAATAGGCAAGCAGTACTGGATTTATGTAATCAGTTGGAGCCTGATCTCCTTCCTCAAAACACTAATCCCACATGTATTCCACCTATTGTGAGACTTATGGCAGTAATGCATTTTCTGGCCACAGGTTCCTTCCAATACACTGCGGTTATATCTGGTGGTATGTCATGACCAATGTTCAGTGGTGTACTACAAGGCGTGCTTTCAGCAATGATGAAACACATTGACAGCTACATCCAGTTCCCCAGACGTGAGGATTTAGCCAATGTGATTTGGATTTGGTTGCATCCCACATGTGGTTGGAGCCATTAATGGCACCCATATTTCCTTAGTACCACCGCAAGCTAGGGAACAAATTTATCGTATTAGGAAGCACTTCCATTCTATTACTGTGCAAGTTGTCTGCTTAGTGGATTTGTACTTCTGAAACGTCTGTGCCCGGTTCTGAGGATCAGCCCATGATTCCTTCATACTGCGGAACAGCACCATACCCCAGCTGATGTCACAAGTGCTACTGGAGAGGGCCTGGCTTGTTAGTATGATCTGCCCTTAATTTGTGGGGTGATGTCAAGTTGTATAATCAGAAAGTGCGTAACCTATTGTTGCACCTATGTCTGTCTTCCATCTATGAAACTCAAAATATCCCAACCGCCCATGGTTGTTGGCACCCCTGAGGAATGCAACAACACCAGGGGAAGTCCGCTTCAATGAGGCCCATGGAAGAACACAGCAGCCAGAGGAGCGGACTTTTGGGCTCCAAAAAACCAGATTCAGATGTCTGGACAAGACTGGGGGAGCCCTCCTTTACTCACCCAGGAAGGTGTGCAAAATCACCGTGGCCTGCTGCATGCTCCATATCACCCTGCGATGGAACATCCCTTATATCGCAGAGGATGGAGACCATGAAGTGCCACGGGGTGAGGATCCTGAAATGCCAAATGATGATGACAATAGTGAAGTGGAAGGAGCTGAGTTGTGTCAAGATCTCATTAACAACTGCTTCTCATGAGTGTAAGTATGTTGTGAAATGTCATGACTTTGAATATTAAAGCAACTCTTGTTGTGACGATGTGAGGAGTATGTTTAAGGAAAATATTAGGAAGCTAACACTCTGGCAAATTCTGGTGAAAGGTGTTTGTGGAGGAAGGTTTTGACACATGCTCATTTTGTTGATGCTGCTTTCTTTAGCTTAGATATTTGACATGGACTGTGTACTCCAGAAGTTGATTATGTGAATTGTGTCATATGTATGGTTTGATAGTCTTTGTTTTGGTCTGTTTTAGGTACCTTCACCATGTCATCTTCATTTGGACATTTAAGAGTTGTGGCATTAGCAGGTATATGATGCTGTTTGGACGTACGAAGTGGACAAGGATTGTTCCTGGTAATGACTGTCACAGACTGTGGGTGTACTAATCCTGTACCAAGACAGGAATCTACTGGACTTGTGCCTTTTCTTGTGGTCGTCCTAATGCAATCTGTGTGGCATTATGTGCTCCAACAAAATGTTGTTGTGGGCCCAAATCATGCTAGTCTCCCTTTACATTGGCTAAATCTTCATTGTGTATAAACTATATGAAGCTGTTGATGTACCTCCTTATTGTAGGCCAAAGTGTTTATGGCACATCACTGACATTTGTTTGTGACGTTGCACCAGATGGAGCAACACTGGACTGGAATGAGCCTGTGATAAGAAGCTGTTGTACTGCCATGTGTATGTTTCTTGCTTTAAATGATGTGGGATTCCTTTTGTAAGGTAGGTGATAGGACTCCAGCTGATGGCATAGACACCAATGGTATTTTGCCTATTCTTTAGGAAATTGTCTGATGTATCCCCTCCTTCCATGTTGTTAAGGTCTGCACCTGAAAATGTGATCACTGACACAGAATATTTGAGTCATGTATGGTTTGCTATGTTTCTGGTATTATGCCATACAATGATTGGAACAGTGGAATAAAGATGTTATAAAACAAGACACATGTATGTATGTGTTGGTATGAAATGGTTGTGATCCTGCACTAAACATTGTGTACATGCAACATATCCATGCTTACACAAGTAGCTTGTTTTGGCTTTGTAAAGTTCACATGGGTGTACATATATACATTGCTAGATGTGAGATTTACTGCAGCAGACAATGATTTTGCAACTAGTGTTTTTATTGAAGTGAACAATGAGAAAATAATCATAGTGCAAAACCAAACAGGGAACACCAAAAGTGAAGAAGTCAGTCATGGTCAATGAAACCATAGTTGTAGATGCCAAATTGTTTGAGGTCCAAAATACTAATCCCATCTGAAAGGGAAAAGTGTCCAGAACTAGCCCACAAAGTGAAGGTTGTGCTGACACTGAAGGAAATTAAGGTTGAGGGTTCTTGCTGGCAATGATGGGTGTATTGCCATCCACACCTCCTGGATTTTTTGATAGACGTCCCCACTTGTGAAGGCAGGAGAGATACGCTGCTGCTGAGAAAGGGGTGTCTGCAGACGTGTCTTTCTCTGACAGGGCCTCCCTTCCTGTGGCTGCCACAGATGTAGATGAGCTGGATGTAGTTGAACCACAGGAAGAGGCAGATGGTGGTGGAAAAGCCCTGCAGAGGGTTGTGCTGATGTCCTGCAGCACCCCAATGAGAAGGCCCATGGTGGTGTTGTGGGTGGCAAGCACCTGGTGTATGTCCCTCTGCAGCTGTGTCATCTCCTGGATTTCCATCAATACCTGGCCCATCACATCTTGGAAGACCTGATAGGCTCTCAAGACTTGGTCGATGATGGCCTGGGTGTGAGTGGCCCCAGTGGCCTCACTCAATGGCCCCGCAGTTACACTCCAATGAACTCTACCCCCAAGGGCCCATGCCCTTGGCCCAAGGTGCGCTCTCCCACTGGTTCCTGGTTCCTCTTTGATTGGGTTGGTGATTGTCACCTCAGAATCCAGGATAGGAGGGTCACAAGATGGTGTTGACTGTGCTAGGTACACCGGTTGCTGAGACTGGTGTTGGCTGAGGTGTTGCAGCTGGGGTGGGAGGTGTTGAGGGCACAGTCAGACTCACTGTTGCCATCTGCCCAATTTGGCCAGATGTGCCAGGATGGTCATCCACATCGCCAGGAGTGTTGTCATCACTGAGGGCTTCATCCGGGGGTGGAGTGGAATTCTATTCAGTGGCCAAGCTCTGGGCAAGCGCTGTGCAAGATCTACCTGTTGTGAAATAGAGAGCATTGTTATTGGTGGAAGTGTAGTATCTACATCCATATGCTTTGTGTCACAATAAGTAGAGACCTAGAAAAAAACAAATAGTTAGAGATTACTATTGTGATATATTTCCGTGGTATAGAACTTGTTAAAAAGACATTTTGAGACATTTAATACGTGTCCTAGAATTAAGCAGCTCATTAGATGTGCTGATAAGTTGCATTTTGCATTAAGGAATGAACATGACATTTCCCAAACATTTGAGACAGCACAGCAGAGAAGTAACATCTGTATTTGACCATTCCAAGGCCTAGTTGTGTACAATACAGGTGATCACACTACTTGGTTGTATATTTAGCATTAGTCATCCTGTGAGCAGTGCAGGGTCAATGGGTCACCTGCCACTTCTAATCAGATGACTTAGCTTAATGCCCTACAAATATTAGAGGTACACACTTGGTATGGTGTCACTCATGCCATCAATAGTTTCAGTTGAGGAGACAGTGCAACATAAAGCTAAGTAGGCAGAGATATCTCTCCGTAGAGCAATGTATGTAGATCGCTCAGTCCAAGAGAAATGTACATGACTTGTAACATAGCAGACAAGTTAGAATGGACAAACTTACAATTGCATCTTGTTTAGAGTTACTGAAACAGGGCCTCATGATAACTGTAGTAATTTCAATATCTACTTGCCAATGCTTGACAAATGGTTAACTCCGTGATAAATGAACACCAGTTGTAACATGTGAGACAAGTGAAAACTGGGCAAACTCACAATTTCAACTGTTTAGAGTTACAGAAACAGGGCCTCATGGTAGTTGTAGTCATTTCAATCTCTACTTGCCAACACTTAACAATTGGTTAACTCCATGAGAAATGAACAGCAGTTGCAACATGTGAGACAAGTGAAAACTGGGCAAACTCACAATTGCATCTTGTTTAGAGTTACAGAAACAGGACTTTGTGGTAGTTGTAGTCATTTCAATCTCTACTTGCCAACACTTGACAAATGGTTAGTGTTACATACCTGTTGCCAAAATGCAGTTAGGCTGGACCATGCATTTACATATTCAAACATATAATGGGTCCTGGGATGATAATTTCATAGTACTACACTTACAAACAGCATTCCAACATTTGGCATACAATGGAGATTGATACATGTGATCTTACATGCAACAATACACAATAAAATTGACAAACATCTCTGATACTTTGAGTACTGCATGTTAGGCAAGTAGATAGAGAACACAATAGCAAAAGCTGAGAGGAGAGCCAACAGAACACTTAAGTTTTGTGACAGTTAGTGAGGTGTAACTTACCAGACTACACTCGCCCAGCTATTCCTATCATGTCCTCAGAATGGAGGATGGCCAAGACCCTTTCTTCCCCGGGAAAGAGTTGTAATGGGGCACTGGGAGGACCACCATCCGTCTACTGGGCCTCCAGGTGTTGCTTGGAGACCAGGGCAAATACCTTTACGATCAGGTCATGCCACCTCTTCCTAATTTTCTCCTTTGTATGCAGGGCAGTACCTATAGAATTCACTTTGTCGACTATCCTGGACCACATTTCCATTTGGAGGAGTATGTTGGACTTAGGCTCCAAACAAATGTGGCTCTACTCTTATGATTTCATCTACCATGACTGACAACTCACGCTCTAAAAAACGTGGATTTTTTTGACATAACATAAGTGTAAATTAAAGTGGGTGACAATGACTAACAAAAACACCAAGGGATATTAGTGAAACAAAATGCAAACAAAAGTGTGTGGAGAGTGTTAAATGATATAGGGGAAAAAAGGGCTACCTTATCTGACATCTGTCTTGCTGTGCTGCAGTGGAGAGGCAGAGGATCATGGTCTGGGATGGGGTGTGCTTTATAGTGTGAATTGCAAGTGTGTCTACTTGGCCAATGGATATCAGCTTTGTTGTTTTTGTATTCATCCAATGGGCACTGTTCTGATGCTTTGCTAAGAGCATACCGCGGCGACCTACCGCCATCGGGGAACCATCGCTAGGGGAGTACCAGTACACCTTTGTTTTCGTAATCGGCTCGCCGGGAAACCGGGGCCCTGACGGCATCGGAGTACGCATCGCCAACATTGCAGTCCTACAGCTGTCGTCGGTTCAGGCTTCATGCATTGCAATATGGCAGGTGGAAGACTGCCGGCTCAGCGGTCTTCTTGGGACCCCCGACTTGGCAGTACGGCAGTAAGACCACCGAACTCATAATCAGGCCCTAAGTTTGTCTTCATTTTGTTCATAGAAAGGGCTTTCTATTATATAGTGCTTGACTACCTCTGTGACAGGAACGTAGGCTACTGCTATACCTTTTTTTATTTAAAAAGCAAATTCACTGTTAGTGGAGTATTCTACACTTGGGGGCTTATTTATGAGAGGCTTATTTTGACGTTCCGGAAGCGCAAGCCTCTCAGTCATATATTTATGAGGCAACGCAAAGCCAGTCCGTGTGGCTTTGCATGGCCTCATAGATATGGAGTAAGACAAAGCAGAGCAAGTTGCTGCGTTGCCTTACACTGTGACAGGGAGGCGTTCCATGGGCGGTGCGGTAGGTATTCCCATGCAACACCCATGGATTTAGATGCTGCCCCAGATTTACTTAATCATGTAAACCTGGTGCAGGGCCAAAACCTTACTCCTCCCAAGAGCATGCGTAACGAGGAGCAATATTTTTATTTCCCTCTTCTTTTCCTCTTTCCAAGTGTACTGCACTTTGCAGCACACATGGAAAGAGTTAAATGCCTATCTGGATTGTTTTTGTGCAGGAAGGGGCCCCTTCCTGCACAAAAATAATCCTGCCTCCACTGGAGGCACCCTTGCACCATGGTGCCAGGGTGTCTAAGTTGGCACTAGGCAGCAAATTGTGCGCTAGCACAGGGGGAAAGGACAGGAATGCACTGTATTTCAAAAATAGAGTGCTTTCTTGACCTTTCACATTGGCGTAGGGCAGTGTTGCAAGTCTTCTTGCTGCTCTGCCCTACGCTGATTCCTCATAAATGTGGCCCAATGTGTAGATTTTTGGAGGTGTCGCTATATACCCTGATTAAAGTGATAGCTACAACTTTGTATGGCTGTGTGGCGGTATATTTTTAGACTAGCTTGAATCCTAGCTTGTTCAAAGTCTATGATTATTTTTTGAGGGTGGTAGTTATTTGCATGCTGTTTTTCATTATTTAGGGGTTCATAATAGGGCTGCTCTGTTGGTTTGGTAGTAAAACATATATGAAAGGGAGCTTGGTGTTTTCATATTCACCATATATGGTGTATATTTGAGTGAATGGTTTGTGTCACATTTTGAGGGTCCCATTCATCATCCAGGTTTGGCATTGAGTAAGTTTCATTAAGTATTAAGTTGTTTGCTGTGGAGAAAATTAAGATTCATTTTTGATTATTTCAAATTGTCTAGTAAGTGGAAGGGTTCCTCATTATGTGTTAGTTTTTTTATAGAAACATTTTATTGACATTTCACAGGTTAACAAAAAACCATTTGTCTTGTATAATAGAAAAAATAACACAAATGGTGTCCTCATTGACTCATGTATTTGAAACAAGTTCAACACTCATAACAGGTCCCCCTGGTGACATCTAAGGTCATCTAAGGTGATAATCTATGATAGTCCTAGCATTTCTTCCAAATGATATCATGTTTGCGAGGACATCCCCTGACTTCATAAATCGTCTTCTCCAGTTTACCACACCAATTCAACCCCTTAATTCACATCTCGACTAAAGGGGTTACAGCGGGCAATGTATCGTTTAGCTAATAGCGTGCCCAGGCCATTCAAAGTCCTGTCCCCCATGGTCCCCCCCCCAACTCATCCAGTATACCAAGTAAGGCTATTTCGGATCAGCGTCAATTGTCATGCCCACCACTGCAGATAAGACGGTTAGCCCAGCGGACCAGAATTCCTGTATCACTGAGCATAGCCACACAACATGGAGAAAGTCCCCCAAGGGATTCTTGCACCTGCAGCATGCCTGGGAGTCCAACAAACCCACCTTTCACAGGTGGAGAGGGTTCAGATATGCCTGGTGGAGATATTTGAATTAGATAAAGCAGAGCCTGGGTACGATAAGCCATGCAGGCATCTCGCCACTCCGCCTCCTCCAGAGTTCTTACCCAAACCTCCCACCTTTCTCTCAGAGGGGTCAAGGAGGTAGGCAAGTGTATCACAAGGAATCTATAAATCTAGGATACCCCGCCCTTTCCCAAATGGCCCATGAGATTTTTATTTTCCAGGTGGCTATACTCGGGAAGCTCTTGCAGCTTATCAGTAAGTATGTGAATTTATGAAGTGTTGGAGTTGAAGATACCAATAGAATTGGGAGGGCGGCATTCGAAATTCTGTTTGGAGTTCCTGAAAATATTTCATATGATGGCTGCCCCACACATCTCCAATTCTTGAAATTCCAATGTTATCCCATCCCCAAATCCTTCCAGTGTTGATACCTGAGCCAATCAGCTGCCCACCCATGAAGGGGTCTCTCTTGTGAGCTTGCGATTCCATCCCATACATCGTTGAGCCACTTTTCACACCCTAAATGGTACTTGGGTTACCTCTGGAATTTTTGAGGGAATAGGACTCGGGGCACTGTATCCAGTCCTTAAATGGCCAGTTCACCACTGTATGCTGGGTCGTCCCACCCTCCATGTAGCCAGTCATTAATGGGGAGTAGTTGTGTCGCCCAGTAATAAAGGCACATATCAGCCATGGCCAAGCCCCATCATACATTGCTCGATTACAAGTCCCAAAGGCCACCTTAAGGGTGCCTACAACCCAAATAAGACTTTGGCCCATGGCCCGGACAGAATCAAACCAGGCTTGTGGAATGTGATGGGGATAATTCTGTAAGGCCTAGAGGAGTCTGGGTAAGATCATCATTTTTTATAAGGTAACCCTTCCCATGGTGTTGAGAGGGAGATTAAGCCATCTTGACAGGTACTCCCTAGCCCTGCGCATCACGGGAGCTGGATTCAGGCTCCAAGTCAAGTCTGGCTCCCAGGATATATACACCCAGAGGTATTGAAAGCTAACCCGATGCTCTGGGATCCTAGATTGCCGCACCTCATCCCGATGGTCTCCCTTTATCGGGAGCAGCAAGGACTTGCCCCAGTTAATTTGAAGCCCCAATGCCTCCCCAAAAATGTTGAGGATCTGGAGAATTCTGGTTCCTGTTTCAGCTGGTTTGGACCTAAATAAAAGGACATCATCTGCGTAGAGTGCTATACGGTCCTCCATCGCTAAACCCCAATCAAAACCCCACTCCTGGGCATCGCAGCAAATCCACACTGCCAGTGACTCAATAGCGAGTGCAAATGAAAGTGGGGACAGCAGGCACCCCAGTCTGGCGCCTCTCCTCACAGGAAAGGCGTCTGACAAAACACCATTAACACCCACTTGGGCCCGAGCTCCTGCACAGAGGACCCTGACATATGCCCGGAATCGGGGTGCGAATCCCATCCGGCCCAACACCTCATTGAGTTAAGTCCAATCCACTGTGTCAAACACTTTTTCAAAATCTAACAATAGGAGGGCCTCCGGGCCTCCTAATGTTCTGATAAGGAACAGGGTTATGTGTACCCGGCAGATACAGTGTTTGGTGCAACGTCACGGGATAAACCCGCATTGGCCCGGATGCACGAATGCATGGAGGACTATCAGCAGCTGGTTAGCCAGGATCTTTGCATATAATTTGACCTGGCTGGTAGTAAGAGATATGGGTCGTAAAGATGCGCAAGTCGTTGGACTGCATCCAGGCTTGGGAAGGACCACGATAGTGGCCTGGTCGATTTTGGGGGCGAAATGGCCTCCGGTGATTGCCTCTGTGTATAACAAAAGGAGGGGCGGGGCTATGTCAGGTTGGAGCTTGCAATAAAGCTCTACGGGAAGCCCATCGGGTCCCGGTGTCTTTCCCGCATTAGAACCTGCCAGTGCCTCTCCAAATTCTTCTACAGTAATGTCCGTATCTAGGGCAATCCTATCTTGGGACGGTTGGTACTGTCAGAACGCCTTTGGGCCCCCTTGCAAGGGAGTAGAGTGACGTCAGATCCCGATACCCCTCCAAGAATTCCCCGCTGCCAAAATTATACTTGCACGACAAGAAACTCTCAGGGGGGAAAGGGGTTTGGGACAGAGAAGAGACTGCCAAGTCTTCACCAGGTTTTCTGCCTCTTCAGACTCTCGTCCTGCTCTCTCAATCTTCTTGTGACTCTTTTGGTGGAACTGTAACACAGGCGTTAAATATACATTACCCAACTATTCTTAATCTTTAATCTGTTACTTCTCTTTTCTTTTTACTACCTACTTCTCTTTTACTTGGCTTCTGCTTCTCTTCTAAGTAGTTTGAATTTCTTCAAATAAAACTGCTATGTGTTTATTTTTCTCTGCAATTAGAAATAAATGAGCTCTTATATCTCTGTTAGTCTTGTTGTTTTTAGATTCTTTAATTTCTAGGCTCCTATTCTTACCTCACATAACTCTTGTATTTGCCTTGTATAAATGACCTCTTATTTGGTAAATTCGTTCTTCTGATTATTAATTATGTTTCCTCCTACAGGAATATTAACACTCGAGCTACTCTACAACTTCTGTGCTCGACTAAGCTGCTGGTAAGTATTCTTTTAACAACTGTGGGGCCGATTCCGATTCGGGCCGGAAAACGTACCGACCGACTCGGAGCCGGAATAAATTCCGACGGACACGTACCGGTGCAGCCCGACCCGCAAAGTACGATGAGAAGTGTGCAAAACCCGACCGACGCGTATGGAACACAAGCCGAACGACCGAACCGTGAGGAAAACAGCCATCCGGTCGGAAAACCACACAAATCGAACCGACCGACACGCACCAGGAAGAATCCCGAACGAAACGTACCCGCGAACTCCGACCCGCCAAGTACGATGCAACGCGCGGAAAACACGACCGAGTCGCACGGGGCCCAAGCCGTACGACCGACACGCATACAAAACTGCGAGCCGAAGCAACACAGAAACACCGCGACCGACGCGTACGCAGCACAGAAAAAAGCACAAACCCAGCGTGAACGAATCTGAGAGGCTCGCACGAGACAACTGCAGGGTCCGACTCGGTCAGAAGAACGTCTCCTACATGCACAAAAAGAACTAAGGAAAAAACACAAAAAAAAGGCCAAACAAGCAATTACAAAGCAAATAAATACTTGGGGGGGAAACAGGGAACAAAGACACACCCACAACTCCACCCATATAAAGGACACAAATCCCTACCATGATCCTTTGCAAATTCAAATTACCTGCCAGCACTCAACACCAACAGACAGCAACCACACACACACTCACAGCTCATCCATCACACAAGCCACACACCAGCAGCACCTCAACAAATAGCAACCTCACATACACCCAGCAAAACACACACTCACACACCCTCACTTGCACACCCCCACACACATCACTCACCATCACCATGCCCCCAAAGAAGAATCATAAGTTCCTAGATAGTGAATTGGAAGTCCTGGTAGATGAGATCCTCAGGGTAGAGCCACAGCTGTTTGGTACATTGGTCCAACAGACACCCATGGCGCAGAAAACCAAGATGTGGGAGAGGATTGTTGACAGGGTCAACGCACAATCACCATGTTTGCGCACAAAGGGAGATATCCAGAACAGGTGGTATGACGTGCGCAGGAGGGTCAGGGAGCTGATGAAGAAGAACTACCTCTTGAGCCAACACACCGGCAGTGGCCCTCCTGCCAAACCAGTATATCTCAGGCCCTGGGAGGAGAAGGTGCGGGCCATCCTACCACCAGTGAGCGTATATGGACTAGAAAACATCCCAGAGCCTGGTGAGTACACAACAAATGTACACAATATTGTGCGACAATACACACACATCACTGTCAAGGGGAGAGTCAAACCATGCACCCTTAGCAAATCCACAGCAACCAAAACAGAATCATCCCAAAATGTGTATGTCAGTCAGATAAACACAATACATGCCATCTCATAGTGATATGTAACTGTGTCATCACATGTACAAACCCAACAACAAACAGAGCTAGGCAGTGGCACAAATCTAACCAACAAACACAGTCAGATATGTAGCCACCACTAGAACACCACCTCACAGGGAAGCTCACTGAAAGGAAGGAATTGTGTGTATGCTGGGCAAGTCAGTGTAGCCAATAGCATCATGGGAGTCGTAGTCACAGATATTGCCCACCCTCACAATGCGCACATCAACACCACCATGAACCATGCCCACATCACAGGGAGTGGAAAACAACTGACAAGATGGCTGACACTGGCTACTGCTGTGGGGAGCACAAGGCCCTGCTGGGAACTGTGCACCAACCAACAGCAGGACACCACTGACTGACATCCTGAAAGACAACTTGCACTCCCTGCAATAGAAGCACGTTCCATGGTGGGATATCTGGCTGGGTGGGAAGGAGGACTGACACCTCAGACCATATTAACAAGCAGCTTTTCACACACACCCCCTTAACACAAACTACACACAACTCACCTGGGAGAATGCATTGCCTCAAACACACAAATCAAATATCCCACAAAGAACCACAACCCTGGGTCATGCTGTGTGAAGCACAGGGACACACATGGGACTTGTAGCAAAACTAACCCCAGGATAACACTGTCAGCCATCTTGTCAGCACAGGCACACAACCCCACAGGGAAGCAGAGTCAAAAGGAAGGAAGCATGGGCATGCTGGGAAGGGGGTGGAGGCAAAAGCATGATGGGAGTGGTAGTCACAGCCCAACATCCCCCACCCACATGGCCCAGCAAGATCACACCCAAGCATGCACACCTCACAGGGAGTCAAAAGCCACATCAAAGATGACTGACACTGGTGCAATGTTGTGGGGAGCACAAGGCCCTGCTGGGAACTGTGCACCAACCAACAGCAAGACACCACTGTCAGCCATCTTGCCATTGCTCTCACACTCACACACAGTGAAGTACACTCAAAAGGAAGGAAGTATGGGCATGCTGGGAAGGGGGGTGGAGGCAATAGCATGATGGGAGTGGTAGTCACAGATATTGCCCACCCTCACAATGCGCACATCAACACCACCATGAACCATGCCCACATCACAGGGAGTGGAAAACAACTGACAAGATGGCTGACACTGGCTACTGCTGTGGGGAGCACAAGGCCCTGCTGGGAACTGTGCACCAACCAACAGCAGGACACCACTGACTGACATCCTGAAAGACAACTTGCAGTCCCTGCAATAGAAGCACGTTCCATGGTGGGAAATCTGGCTGGGTGGGAAGGAGGACTGACACCTCAGACCATATTAACAAGCAGCTTTTCACACACCCCCCTTTAACACAAACTACACACAACTCACCTGGGAGAATGCATTGCCTCAAACACACAAATCAAATATCCCACAAAGAACCACAACCCTGGGTCATGCTGTGTGAAGCACAGGGACACACATGGGACTTGTAGCAAAACTAACCCCAGGATAACACTGTCAGCCATCTTGTCAGCACAGGCACACAACCCCACAGGGAAGCAGAGTCAAAAGGAAGGAAGCATGGGCATGCTGGGAAGGGGGTGGAGGCAAAAGCATGATGGGAGTGGTAGTCACAGCCCAACATCCCCCACCCACATGGCCCAGCAAGATCACACCCAAGCATGCACACCTCACAGGGAGTCAAAAGCCACATCAAAGATGTCTGACACTGGTGCAATGTTGTGGGGAGCACAAGGCCCTGCTGGGAACTGGGCACCAACCAACAGCAGGACACCACTGTCAGCCATGTTGCCATTGCTGTCACACTCACACACAGTGAAGTACACTCAAAAGGAAGGAAGTATGGGCATGCTGGGAAGGGGGGTGGAGGCAATAGCATGATGGGAGTGGTAGTCACAGATATTTCTCACCCTCACAACTGTCCCATCAACACCACCCTGAACCATGCGCACATCACAGGGAGTGGAAAAGAACTGACAAGATGGCTGACACTGGGTACTGCTGTGGGGAGCACAAGGCCCTGCTGGGAACTGGGCACCACCAACAGCAGGACACCACTCACTCACATCCTGAGAGTCAACCTGAACCCACTGTAAGGGTGGCATGCTTCATGGTGGAATAACTGGGCTGGGGGGAGAAGGAGGGCCGGATGTCAACCAAATACAACCCATGCAGACCATGTACACACCCCAACATTCAAATTGAAATGCTCAAAGTATGCAGGACAATGTGCTACACCAATATCAACCTCTGACTGTGACAACTCAGGACAATGCAATGTACAGGCCCGCATCCAGAGGTACAGTCACAACTGTCAGGTGTGTCAACCATTGATGCCTGCAGAATCATAACATACATTGTGTGTGTCTCCCCAAAACAGGTGAGGATGGGGACACAGCAGCAGACGCTGAGGAGTCCCTGTCCCAGGATCCAGGGGAAACGGAGCTCACTGGTGTGGAACAGCCTCTGCCCTCCTCAGATGACGAAGACCTACCTGGCACCTCCGGAGCGAGTCAACATGCAGCACCAGCAGGACCACCAGCTGCACCCCTGCACCCACCCCTCCAATGACTGACAACACACAAACCACCCCTGCCGACACGGACAGACCAAGGACCACCACCACCACCAGCACACGGACCCCTGCCCAACGTGGGGCTATGGACACCAACACCACCAACAACCCCCAAGGGGGCCCAGGATCACCTGTGCGTGGCACCTCAGGTACTGCATGTGTCGCCAGGGGTGGTGGGAGGGGTGGTAGACATAGGTCGCTGCTCGCAGAGGGTCTGGACTGCATGAAGACCCACAACTGGTACGCATAGCCGATGCGTACCAGACCAGCACCGGAGAGTTCAGCCAGGTAGTGGGGATCCTCAGGGACATATGACAGCAGCAGGCTGCCCATCATGCACGCTTGGACTTACACATGTCCCGCATGGAGTCCAAGTGGGACACACTGCAAGAGATGACGGCGGTGCATAGGGACATATTACAATGCCTCCGCCAGATGAGCAGCAACATGTCAACACCTCCCTGTGTGCCCACAACATCTGGTGCTGAAACAACTGCAACTGCCACAGGGAGGGAGGATGACTCTGGCGGAGAGTCCCCTGCATCGCAGCAGCCTGCACTTGAGGGTCCCCCCCAAAGAAGAGGGGTCGTCCGAGGAAGGGCAACTGAGAGGCCGATGGCCATGTGCAACCACCAGGAAGCCAAAACCTGTGCTGGATAATCACCTTTGTGCGCAAATTGTACACCCTGTTGAATGCAACACAACTCCCCCACATGACATGGGGAGTACAAGTTGGACCAATGTATCAGATGACTGTGGACTTTACTCAGGACATTTCTGCTACCAGGACTTCCAAATCATCTAGGAACTTTGGATTACAATCACAATGTACAGCACCCACCATCCTGTGCACCATACTCACACATGTATGACAATAAACACAGTAATACACCATACCTGCCTCTGTTGTGATTCAAATGTGGTTTCTGTCATGGAGATGATGACCTGCCAAATTACACTGTGCATGCTAACTGCCACAGCAAGTACAACACAGGCATGTGAGTCATGGCAACGTGACGCATATGAGGGAGACACACCACCAGGGCTACACAACATATACACACCAAGGCCACCTGACTCATCGCCTACACTGATGTTGCCAGGAAATACGGTGCAATGCACAGACACAACACCTATTCACAGTCTATGTCAACTAGCCCACTGGTGCAGTAAGCAAATGTCAGTCAGATGTGTGACCACAGACAATGCACATCACAAAGTGAAGCACAGGTTTATTACACATTTGCAACATGTTGTAACCACTACAGATGCAAGGTAATCCCACCTGGCAGTGGGCACACAGTCAACAAGTGTAGAAGGAAGGAAGTCCATGGGTGTGGCGCACATCACCTGTAGGGATATGACAGCTACCACCCTGGAAGTTCAATCACGGTGTTGGGGGATCACAGTTGACCAAACAACTCTGAAAGTACCCTGTGAAGGACAGAAATGACACACAGTTAAAAGCACTGAAGAACAGGACAGAACTACAATACTCATGCCCAATACATGTCACAAGATACCCACCCAGAACCACGTTAGCATGTCAACACTGTTGGGGAGTACAGACTACCTGTAAGGACACATCGCTACACGCATACAGTCATGTCGCACTTGGCCACACTCAAACAGCACCAGAGCACCACCAACACATATCATGCATACTCACATCATTGACATTACATCTCCGGATACTCACATTCAGCTGAAGAAGTTGGTGATGAGCTGTGTGCGGACATCACCATCATCATCATCATCATCACTGGCATCGTGGTCCAGGCCAGGATCCTCCACAGGTGGCGGATGTTGATCATCGTCATCCAGGATGAGAGGCAACTCCTTCCGCACAGCCAGGTTGTGTAGCATGCAGCAGACGATGACAATCTTGCACACCTTTGCTGGGGCATATGGGAGGGCCCCTCATGTCTTGTCCAGGCAGCGGAAGCGGCTCTTCAGGAGACCAAATGTCCGCTCAATCACTCTCCTGGTCCGACCATGTGCCTCATTGTAACGCATCTGGGCTGGTGTCACAGGGTTCCTGAGGGCGTCAGCAACCACGGCATGTTGGGGTATCCGGAGTCACCTACATACAGACAATTGCACATTAGCTGACTTGGAAAAGAGGGTGGAACACAACATTGCAGAACACACACAATGGTACATAGTCAGTACACACCAACAAGCCAGGCACGCTGTTTCCACATCTGTGACATCATCCTCGGGATGCGACTGCTCCTCATCACGAAGGCATCGTGTGCAGAACCTGGGAAACGGGCACAGACGTCTGAGATGCTCATATCTGCAAGACATACCACCAGTGCATTGACCGAGTGGTAGTGTTTGCGGTTCCTGTATGCCTGCTCTTGGGCCTGTGGTGGTACCAAAGCCACATGTGTCCCATCAATGGAGCCAATGACATGCGGCATCCTCCCCAGGGCATAGAAGGCACTCTTCACGTCAGTGAGTTGTTGAAGTCTAGGGAAATAGATGTACTGGTTCAGGTATCTCAACATAGCCTCCAAAACATCGTGGAGCACACGGCTGAACATGGTCTGTGACATCCCACCAGCAGACGCCACAATGTGTTGAAAGGTACCAGTGGCAAAGAAGTGTAGGGCTGCCATCACCTTCACCTTGGGGGTCAGCGCTGTGGGGTATGTCCGGCCAGGTTGCAAATGTGGGGCCAACCGCACCGCCAATTCCTCAATCAGTGGCCTGCTGAAGCGGTACCGTCGGATGCAGTCCCGTTCAACCACTGTTGCAAGGTCAGGGAATGGCCGATGGACAGCTGGTGCCCTGCAGTGCATAGGTGAAGAAAGAAAGATTGTCAGTCACCCCACATATGTGGCATAGACCAGACTCAATATCACATGATACACCATTACGAGACACAAGTACATGATGCGTGTGCCGTTCCATAAGGACATGTATGGCACCTACATGGCTAACATCTGACATCACAGTTCAACATGTTCCCTCAACAAGTCCCAGGTTGTGCTATGGGATATCATTAGGCTGTGTCACAGTACCCATGTACTGCTGCCATGTTCCAAACACACACCACAGTGACATGTGAGGACAGATGTGCCCCAGGCATCACAGCTCATTGACAGGTAGATTCCCAGGGAGCCTGTATTGCCACATGGACACTGGCATGACATGGTGCATCATGAATACACCACAGCAAAACAACCATGACCCCCACAGGTAGTGGACCCTGTTGCTCGGCAGGACAGACATGGACGTCTGTGGCACACACACGCACAACATCAAAGTTCATGCACAAACACCGTGGATGTGGAGACTGTCACACATTGTGCACATGGAATCAGAGACATTGTGAACACAACATGCACACAGACTGTGGAGGACCATCACTATTGTGCCAATGGGTCACCCTGGGACATACATACCGTCCCACATGGGACTCAGGGGGTATGTGACATGACATTCACATACATCACCGTGATATGTGACCATGCCACATGCTCAGGAATGAACACTTGCACATCACAGTGGTCATGTGCACGAAACACCAAGGATCCTGTCCCCATGAACACGTGCACAGACTGGGAGTGGCTGCCCCGAAGTGACACCCACAGAACAACATGTTCACCCCATACACGGAATAGGTAATGCAGCCTTACATGCCTTAGGATACAGTGTGGACAGGCTGTGGTGTTGTAGGTGTGCCCCTCACTCCCTGGGAAGTATATGTGGCTGGCATATGTTCACCTGTGACAGGCATGGTGACATATGCCAGTGACTTGTCCAGGGACGCGTTGAACAGCAATGGACCGATCGGTGTTCCCGGCCGGCCCATTGCATTCAATGTGAGTGGGTACGCGTTGTATGCCTAGGACGCGTTGAACAGCAATGGACCGATCGGTGTTCCCGGCCGGCCCATTGCATTCAATGTGAGCGGGTACGAGTTGTATGCCTGGTACGCGTTGAACAGCAATGGACCGATCGGTGTTGCCGGCCGGCCCATTGCATTCAATGTGAGCGGGTACGCGTTGTATGCCTGGTACGTGTTGAACAGCAATGGACCGATCGGTGTTGCCGGCCGGCCCATTGCATTGAATGTGAGCGGGTACGTGTTGTATGCCTGGTATGCATTGAACAGCAATGGACCGATCGGTGTTCCCGGCCAGCCCATTGCATTCAATGTGAGCGGGTACGCGTTGTATGCCTGGTACGCGTTGAACAGCAATGGACCGATCGGTGTACCCGGCCGGCCCATTGCATTCAATGTGAGTGGGTACGCGTTGTATGCCTGGTACTCGTTGTACAGCAATGGACCGATCGGTACGCACACATTGGCTATGGCCTGGCCTGGCAACGGACGCGTTTTCAAATCTTTAACGAGTCTGATGCTGTGAATTCAGTTGGTCACCCACAACAATGTTGCAAATTCATGGGTGTCATGAAGTTGAACTTTTGAAGGATGCTGTGGGCATGTATTAGTGCTGCTATTCCATGGATTGGTCAGATTCAGAAGATGCAAACGACTTGGACCTATCACTTTGGGCACATGGGTCAATATCTGCCTCTGCAGCACACATATAATGCTGGCTGTTCCCCTGAGAGCTCACTTGCCTGCACTACATGCCCCAGGACGACATCTGCCACCACCACTGCTGCTGTACCTGCACCCTCTGGATCCTGCAATGGCACGTACTGTGGAGAGAGCCCCAGCCTTCAGCACCGAGGAGAACCAGGCCCTGCTGGACGGCCTCCTTCCACCGTACAGCAAGCTGTATGGGAAAGCAGGGGAGCAGGTGAGTGTGCTGTCCACTGCCTTACTAAATGTGCATGTTGTCTGACTAGCAAGACTTACAGTCTGCACGCCACTGGCTAGCAGGCTCACTGAGTAGTTGTCACCCCCCATAGTGTGTAGTGACATGCACTGAACAGGTATAGTGCAGTGACAGTGCATTTAAACAAGGTTTTACTACCCAGGCAATGATACCATGTAGTAACTGCTGGCAAACGGTCCATAGCCATCGTTGCACTGCCTGTGTACATCATGTGCCCCTGTGATTGAGACATGTATATCCAACTGTGTAATGCACGATTATGTTGAATGTGTAGTAATGGCATTTTTCACTTTGTCATCCTCACAGGTTGATGCCCACCAGAAGCAGCAGATATGGCTGACCATCGTCCGGGCAGTGAGATCCGTGGGGGTCTACAAGCGCCGGATCCGCAACTGCCAGAAGAGGTGGCAGGACCTTCGGGGCTGGACCCGGAGGATCGCACGGGTCCAGCTGAAGCTGTCGCCTCCTCGCAGGAGGGGCGGACACCGGACCCTGACCCCCACATGCTCAGGATCCTGGCGGTGGTCTTCCCTGATCTGGATGGGCAGCTGAAGGCCAGAGAGCAGCAAGGAGGGGGTGAGTCCATGACTGCATTGTGAACTTTGTCTGCCATGCTATGTGCCCTCCTCTGGCCTGGTTAAACTTCCACAGTACATCAGTCATGTGGTCGAGGACCCATGTCCCTCAATTGTGCACTGCCCACTCCTCATCTGATACCCAGGTGTGGCCCTTACAGTCAGGGAATTGTGTCACTTGGGTACTGTGTCCTTGCATTTTGCTCAGCTCAAGGTGGGGGACAGCATTTGTTCCCCTAACTCTGTGGTGGGCATCATGGGTGGGTCCATTGCTTACACAATGCCTGTGTTCTGCCATGTAATCTGCGTGTTACTTTGATATGTGGTCCAATTGCTGAGCTGATCCACCACATGTGCCTGGGGTATCTGGCACACACCCATGCTGTGGGTGGGTACAATGTTTGGGCCCCAGGAGTGTGTATATTACGTGTGTCACACATACTTAGCCACCTGCCTACTGTCCAGGGCTCATCCCTCATTCACGTGGGGCAGGACAGTCATGCCTACTCCAGGCCATACAATACACTCTGTACTCCCACTCACGTGTATCAGCTGACACGTTGTGCTCAGTGATATGTCCCCTCAGGTGTCTGCCTCTGTGTCAGTGTGCTGTGACTTCGTTGTCAGTGCTGTGTCTCATTTGGGGCTCAGCATGCCACCGGAGATGTGACATAGGAGACGATACTTGTGTGACACATAGGTGTTTGATCACCTGACCGTGCAGACTGGGTCATGCAAATGTGATGTTCAGGCAGCTGTTTCCCATTCACAGCAGATTGTGGGGTGCTCAGGTTCAGAGGGTTCTGTTACAGGTCTCCCATATGTCCAATTGGTATGATATGGACAGATAAGGGTTCAGATGATGTGGTGTGTGGGGGATGTACATGTGCACTTGTTCAGCTCCAGGACTTGCATTCCCCATGACCTACTATAGTGACAGTGCAGACTGTTGTTGTCTGGCTGCCCTGCCCATGTGACTGGAGACAGTGATGTATGACTTAGCAGGCATGCCTGTGCCATGGCATGAAACTTCCTATGAGTGATCCTGCAGGGGAGTGACATGTGCTACATGCACACCATTGTGGCAATGACTATCAGGACATGGGTGCATCATGGTGTCTGTCGCTGGTATGCATCACATGCATTTCAAAATTGACTCTGGGCATCCCTTTATCCGGACACCTGTACTGACTCAGTGGCAAGAGTTGTGATGTGTGCATGTTCACATGCTTCACCGTCTTCTCTGCACTGTTCAACTACTGTGTAGGTGGTGCATGTGTCCACACTGGGGTATTGCCATTCGACAGACACCAGACAGATGGGTGCAAGGCCAGGAGAGATGTGAGTGCCATGGTTGACCATCAGACTGACAATTGGCTTCCCCTACTCTGTTTGGGCACTTTTAGCAATGTTCAACTAAGGATGCCAGGGCTTGCTCTGTAATGTGCTGTACTTACTGTGGTGTGTGCGTTCTGTGCAGGTGTCTGATGTCTGTCTGTTTCCCTATTGTTTGCAGATACATCCACGGCCACAGGAGGGGACAGCTCCACGGACCAGGAGGAGCCGCAGAGCCAGACTGGGTCAGCAGCCGAGGAGTGGTCGGAGGGACCAAGTGGCACGGAGGGCGAGGGAGCCACACCGAGGAGTCCTCAGCACCATCCACCTCAGCTGAGGACCACAGCAGCTCGGAGGATGACTCCCTTGTGGAGGCGGGTGTCAGCAGCCACCACACCACAGCTAGTGTTGCTGTCCCCGCCACCACCACCACCACCACCACCGCCCTCCCATCGGCTCCCATTCCCCAGGTCCGTGGAGGCTCCCATGTTCGGGAGCGTGTCTCCTTCGTGCCAGGCACCGCACCCCCTGCCCCTGTGTCCCCTGCTGCCCTGAGTGAGGAGTCTGTGTACCTCCTTCGCCAGCTCCATGTAGGGCAGACAGCGATGCTGAGTGTCCTCCATGCACACACCACTCTGTTGACTCAGCTGGTGTCGTTCATGGAGGGCATCTCATCGGGCATGTCTGCCCTACAGAGGGGCAATAGGTCCATGGACTCCTCCCTGACGGCAGCAGTGTCCCTCCTCCAACAGTCCCTCACCCCTCCTACCTCTGCCCCATCCACACTCCCCAGCACCTTACCTGTCCCAAGCACACACACACCGGCACAGGCACACACCAGCACAGACACAGGCAGCACACAGACACACACGCCAAAATCCACATGCACACGCACGCACAGTCAGGGGACTGAAACCACACTCACAGGGGATGGGGCCAAGGCACACACACATGCATCCACGAGCATTGCACAGTCCTCACTTACCTCTCCCTCCAAGGCCCCTTCCCTTGCCTCACCTGCAACCCCAAAGACACAGCGGCTCTTCCTCAGTGACCTCGGCCTCTTCCCCTCCGATCCAGCTGATCCAGCATTCAGGGGGAAGAGGAAGCCCACCCACACGGAGGGAGTGCCCCTCGCCCCCAGACACCCTCCCCCAGGCGCAGACTGACTGACGCCCCCACCCGCAAGTCCCCCAGGACCCGGAAGAGCAAGACCCCGCCGCCGCCCTGCAGCTCAAGCACCAAGTCTCCTTCCTCCATCCCTCAGGCCCCCACTCCACAGGTGCCCCCACCACACCCTGCCCCAGGTTCCCCCACCCACAGATACACCATCCCCAAAAAGATCCGGCCTTCTCCCCCTGCCACTTGCTCTTCCAGCACCACACACCCCACTGCGCATGTCTGTGCCACTGGTGTGGAGACGGTGTCCTCCCCCTCTGTCCTGCCTACCTTACCTGAACCCCATTCTCCTCCCCTGGAGGTAGGCACTGCAGTGGAGTCCACTACCACCCCGTCTGACTTGGGCACTGCAGTGGGGAACCTGTCCACTCCATCTGCACAGCCCACTGCAGTCGTGCCGGCACCCACACCATCTGAGTCATGCCCCCAGTTGTGCCGGCACACACCATGTCAGACACCTCCACTGCAGTTGTCAGTGGCTCTCTGGCACCCACCACCCCTTCACTTCCTCCTTCTGGTGAGCCCTGATCCTGTCCCTGCGGTGCCTGGCCTGCCCCCCGTATGCCCCTCCGAGGGGATTGTCCCTGGTGTGTAGCAGTGCAGTCATGCGTAGGGTGACATCTGCCACTGTCACCCTGTTTTGACTTTCAGAATGGACTGGCCATTGGCCTTTGTTTCTATTTTTCTGGACTTTAACTTTAGAACACACATATGCTGAATAAAGCTACTTTCTGTTCTCTAGTGGTTTTGCTTCTGATGTACATGATGTTGATGATGCTAACCGTGCCCTTGCTGCAGTGATGGTGATTTTTGGTCTCATGAAAAAGAAGTGTTACTGTGCAGGAACCCATGTGGTCCACGGGTAATGTGTCCTATCCTGTAGTGTATCCATGTCATCCTTAGCAGCATATGAGGGTGTCATGTTTTTAATATTTGGCAATGGGATTTCCTACTTACATTTGCAAAATCACATCTGTGGCTTACACCCCTGCACATTTGTTGTGCTTGCCATTGTTCAATTAGTCTCCTTCCCTGACCATGTGTCCATCTCCACTGGACATGCAAGTTTGGGCATCAATGGGGAAGGACTCATCTGTGTTGTCAGTGCAACTTGCTATACATGTGTGTTGGATCTGTGCTGATGATTTCGTTGACACTCCCATGACCAGGCTGATTTGACGGGAGACTTCATTTCGTGCTAATTGTTGATTGTGTGACCAAGTGTTCTGCTGACATGATGGTGCCCTACTGAGGCGACATATGGCACAGCTTTCCTCACACAGGAGTGGAGTCCACTCATGGCAGTGAGTAATCCTGTGACATTGCCTGAGCCCAAGGTGTGTGTTGTGTGAGCATGTCTGTGTGTGTTCACTTCCATTTTGCTGTGCATGCTGGGATCCCTAGTGATGTTCCTGTTTGTGATGCTTGCTGAGTTGACCTATGTTCCCCCAAAGTCTTCTCCCTGAGTTCTCTGTGATGTGGGTGCATGGCACATTACTGGTCATCAGGGTGTCACCCATAGGTGTGTTTGCTGTCAGGGCTGAGTTTGTGGGCTAACGCAGATGGGACACAGTCAGGATTCCCCTTGGCACTTGTTGTTTACACCTGTCATGTAATTTCCAGTTTGTGTTAGCTTTCAGTGATTGTGACACGTTGTGTGTGTGACTGCTGGCACTCCTCAGGGTCAGGGCTGCAATGTTGGTAGTTGTCTATGTGTGTTCTTTGTGGGTGACCTTGGCTTCTTCATTGGTGTGGGACTGTGGCTGGGATCCCATTGGTTGGTGTGGTATTGCCGTCATGTCCATGTACAGCGTAGTGTGCAGTGTGTCAGACATTCAGGAGTCTTGTTGAGTGGCCATGTGTGATGTGTTTCTGCACCTTAGTTACCACCCCCCAATGGGATTGTCATGGGTGCATGTGCAATGTCACCAGTGCATGTGATCTTCACTGCTGCACATTGTTGGAGGTCGAGGTGTGTGGTGTTGAGTGTGTGCTGATGAGAGTTGTTGCCCGGCTAGGCCCCTGCCTCCATGTTGGACTTGGCTTACTGGCCGTGCTGATTGATTTGTGCTTGTGTAGGTGTGATGGTAGTTTGTTGCTCAGGACACATGACTGTGGTTCACAGTGTGAACGACATGTAGCTTTGTCATCACAGTGGGATTGTCATGCAGCCCAGGGTCAACACATTGGGCCTGATTCACAGAACTAACTTACGTCAAAAACGTAAAGTTAGTACTTTTTGGTATTCACAGAATACACTTACTCATTTTGGTATTCACAGAATGAACTTACTCATTTCGGTATTCACAGAAGTTAGTAGTCCTAACTTTAGGACTCCTAAATGCCTTCTGTGAATACCGAAAGTCTTAAAGTTAGGATTTTTATCAGTTTAGGAGTAGTAAAGTTAGGACTCCTAACTTTAGGACTCCTAAATGCCTTCTGTGAATACCGAAAGTCTTAAAGTTAGGATTTTTCTCAGTATAGGAGTAGTAAAGTTAGGAGTCCTAACTTTACTACTCCTAAACTGAGAAAAATCCTAACTTAAGACTTTCGGTATTCACAGAAGGCATTTAGGAGTCCTAAAGTTAGGACTACTAACTTCTGTGAATACCGAAATGAGTAAGTTCATTCTGTGAATACCAAAATGAGTAAGTGTATTCTGTGAATACCAAAAAGTACTAACTTTACGTTTTTGACGTAAGTTAGTTCTGTGAATCAGGCCCAATGTCCGTGATACAACAACCGCGACGGTGATAAAAACACAAAGCTCAACGCAAAAAAACATGCGATGGGCCAAACCGCGATGAGGAAATCAGCGATAAGCAGCGCCAGGCCTGCAATACACACACGGCAGGCGGGAAAATCACTACAAAAGTAGAAAAAACACACAAACACAAAATGACCAACACCGAAGCACCATGGAGGCAGCCAGAGCAGGCGCAGAG
Organism: Calotriton arnoldi; assembly: GCA_963921515.1. Taxonomy (NCBI): domain Eukaryota; kingdom Metazoa; phylum Chordata; class Amphibia; order Caudata; family Salamandridae; genus Calotriton; species Calotriton arnoldi. Next base: position 544,826 of record CAWUFW010008201.1, on the reverse strand, counting down.
GACGAGCAGAACCCCCCAAGTGCCCCGGAAGACCAGCCTGGGACCTCAGGGACAGGGAAGGGCAAGGACAAGAAGAAGAGGAAGACGAAGTTCAGTCCGCAGGAAAACAGGATCCTTGTCACGGAGGTGATGGAACACCATCAACAACTGTTCGTCACCTCCAACGTGTCATTAGGCACCAAAAATGGAATATGGCCGGCTATCGTGGACAAGGTGAATGCCATCGGAGAGCACAAGAGGTCAATGGACGAGGTCAAGAGGCGATGGATTGACATCAAGCGCAAAACCAAGGAGAAACTTGCAGGCAACCAAAAGGCAGCAATGCAGACTGGAGGTGGGAGCCCAGCTCCACAACTGGAGCAGGATGACATGGAAGAGCTGGTGTCGACAGTCATCAGCGTGGAGACTGTGGCAGGAGTCGGGGGACCGGACACAACACCACAGCAACAGGGTGAGTAACCACCAGGTACTGGGGGGACGGGTGGAGATGGCCACAATGGCACACATGCACAATCAAGCAGAGCACAGTGCACACCCACAATGACTCTGGATCATGGCCCTGAGCCACAGACTGTCACAATGTACAATGCCATGCTGTCTGAATGTCAACATGTACCATGCGGCTACATACATGTGGACACATTGTAATACACCATCTCCCCTTCACATTGCAGGGGCACCATCAACACCTCCTGCAGAGCAGTCCCAGCCACTCTACACTGATGACGAGGAGGACACCCCCAGCATCGACACCCAAGCCCTCCAAGACATCATTGACATCATCCGCAACTCACCTCCAGGATCAGGGCAGCCGAGCTGCATCGAGGACACCCCACCCACTACACAAACCACCCAGCAGGAGGCATCCACAACCCCGGCTGTCTCCCAAGACCCCCACGAACAACACATGGCCTTCCAACGCCGTGTGCTGGAGGGCCAGAGGGAGACGGCTGAGCAGGTGCGGGTGGGGTTCGACCTCATGGCTACCAAACTGGACGCCATCCATGGGTGTCTAGGTCCCATCAGGGACCAGCTCCAGTCCCTAACGGACACCCACATGCCGCTCCATGGTCTCCAACGAGCCCTGGCTGACATCGCTGGAGTCATGACTCGGAGACAAGACCACCTGTCCGCTCAGAGTGGCTCCAGCGATCCCAGCCGTGAGCTGGCACACATGCGGAGGCTCATGGAGGACATGGTGCGGATGGAGGCCGAAAGGATGGCAGCCACCGCTGCACATCAGCAAAATGTAGCTGGGATCTACCATGCCCTGCAGATCCTCATCATGGCATTGCTGCCACAAGGCGTGGCGCAGATGAATGCTGCTGCCCCCACACCATCCACATCTCCGCCCCCTGGTGTGTCAGTGCCTCCCAGTGTGGCAGGCATCTCCACACCGGCACCTGATGTGTCACTGTCACACAGTGCAGCCCACAATCCACCTCCCACCCCTGATGTGTCAGTGGCACACAGTGCTGCAACCGGAACTGCAACACCCACAGGTGGGGCAGGGCACACATCCGAGGACGAGGACGTGGATGGGATTGAGATCAGAAGGAGGCACTAGCATTCATTCCTGCCACCTGGCCTGTTTCTGCTTGGTGCCGCACATAGCCCCAGGACCTTCCACTGACCCCCAATACACTCTGCTGCACTCACCTTGGACCGCGACATGGACTGCCATATCCTGTTTGATGACCAATGACACGGCGACCAGACTGCGGACTGTACCCTTCCTCTTCCGCAGTACTTGTCATTCCCGGATGGACTCTGGCTGGCCCTCCACGGGCCCATATTGCGAAGTGGGGTTGGCATGGCCCTGTACTGCTCCAGCTGCAAAACTCCACTGGATGTGCATTAAACATTCAGAAACGCACTGCTGTGTCATGTCTTACATCATTCATGTATGAATGTGTGGATGAATGTAGGGACAGTGATTCCCCCTAACGTCAATGATGCTCATCTAGTGGGATTCCAGTCACAGTGTGCTACATTGCCGATTGCGTTCCGGGTGCCGTAGACACTACAAAAGGGACTCACGCATTAGTCACCTCCTTGTCAGGACATGGAGTGAACCATGCCCAGAGCCCCCGGGTCATTGTTGCAAGCCCTGCGCTGGTCCGGCGTACGCCAGGCCAGACCACTCCTCTTACACTCCGAATGGGGGCCCACATAGCTACGTGTCGCAGGCGTACACGCTAGTGGTCTGCAGGTCACTGGTCTAGTTGTCAGCATGTCACGGCCACTCCCTGAGGGCAGGTTTGCACGCACACCACACCCATCCGGCACAGGCGTCACAGGCCATGTGACACCGCCAATATAAGGGGCCGACAACATCACATTCCCCACTGCCGGTGGTGACTGGATGACGGACGTTCCACGATACTCAATCATAAAGGCCCCATGAGTTGTTGCGCACAGGGTTAGTGGCACCCGGAGCCATGCGGCCGTCACGGGCCTACCACCACGTGGCGCTGACTGGGGTTGCACAGGGTTAGTGGCACCCGGAGCCATGCGGCCGTCACGGGCCTACCACCACGTGGCGCTGACTGGCGTTGCACAGGGTTAGTGGCAGCTGAAGCCTTGCGGCCGTCACGGGCCTACCACCACGTGGCGCTGACTGGGGTTGCACAGGCTTAGTGGCACCCGAAGCCTTGCAGCCGTCACAGGCCTACCACCACGTGGCGCTGACTGGGGTTGCACAGGGTTAGTGGCACCGAAATTGCTGAGCGGGTGTGCAGCCTGCGATGATGATGTGTGCACTGATGTGGTCTCTGCCATTGATGCCTCAGGACTCAGCGTCATGTGTGGGACCTGCTGGGCCACGGTGCGGGTCTGCATGATGTGGGCCATGGTGGCGGTACCGGGGCCTGGAGCTTGTATGGGCACGTGGTGTGCTCACTGTGGACACACCGTTGGTGGCAGGTGAGCAGTGGGGCCTGGGTGCACAAGTGCGGACAGCCAGCGCTGGCCGGCGGGAGGGGGTAGGGTGCGGCTGCATGGGTGCGCAGGGACGGACAGGCGTTGTTGCCGTGTGCAGTGAGATGGACTCTGCCATGATTGACTCTGGCCTCGATTACAGATTGCAGACCTGGTGGCTTGCAGTGTATACCGGCACGTGGTTGGAGACACACTGGTGGCAGCAGGTGAGCAGTGGGGCCTGGGGGCGGCAGTGTCCCTCCCTCTCTCTCTCTCTCTCTCTCCCTTCCTTTCCTTCCCTCTCTCTCTCTCTCTCTCTCCCTTCCTTCCCTTCTCTCTCACTCTCTCTCTCTCTCTCCCTTCCTTACCTTCCCTCTCTCTCTCTCTCCCTTCCTTCCCTTCCCTCTCTTTCTCTCTCTCTCTCTCCCTTCCTTTCCTTCTCTCTCTCTCCATTCCTTTCCTTCTCTCTCTCTCACTCTCTCTCTCTCGCCCTTCCTTTCCTTCTCTCTCTCTCTCTCTCTCTCTCTCACTTCCTTTCCTTTTCTCTCATTCTCTCTCTGCCTTTCTTTCATTCTCTGTTTCTCTGTGTCTCGCTCCTTTGATGTGCGCATGACACACGTTCTGATTTTGTGCTTTATTTTCCAGGCTGTGACATCAAGATTGTCCCGGACGGACCCCACAGGAGTCTTCCGCATTGGTGTTTTGTGTTGTATTTCAATAAAGTTTTTGGTTGTTACTTCAATGATGTGTGACTGTTTCTCATTCTTCTGACCACACATGTGTGTTTCTTTTTGTCATTGTGCGACATCATGCGCTCTTTGTGGCTCTTGTGTCGTGCACGGTATGTGTTTGTCTGGGGGGAGGGGTCGGGGGCGCCTGGGAGTGGTGGCGGTGGGTGTTGTGGCCCTCTTGGGTCTCCGAGCTGCATGATCATTGGCTCCAAGGCATCTGTGGGTCTTCCGATGTGGCTCTGGGCTGGGCTCCCTTTAGTGCTGCAGGTAGTCGTCCTGCTTAACACCAGCATAAGGCAGGTGTTAAATCCCTGCTGCTACCATGGCTTATTGCCTGTTTTTGGTTTGCATCGCAGATCTGGCAGTTCGTTGTGAAAGTGGTGTTGTGGTTTTTTCGTGAGTTTTTGCACGGGAACGCCTACTCTGCATCTCATTAGGGTTAGTTGGTGGTGTCACGTGTGGAGATACATTTTGGGGCAGTTTTCACGGGAATACTGGCGATGTCTGCTGTTTGCATCTGCTTGTGAATGGGGCGTTAAATCTATCTCCACTTTTGATGCGTTAAGGTGGCGATAAATCGGCGATAAGTCCTTGTGAATATGCCCCTAAGACTGATGCTCACCCTATCTCCAGATCTGATGAGCTCATTGATTGGCTAGGGGCTACAAAGTTCCTGATTACTTTTCACCTTAATTCAGGGTAGTGGTTGATTGCCCTAACTGACGGGGCCAAAGTCAGGTCAGCATTTTCTACCCCAGAGGCAACTTTAAATTTAAGGTGATGCCCTTTGGATTGAAGAATGCCCCTGCCAACTTCTAGGGTTTAGTGGGACAGGTCTCAGCTGGAATGGTGGCCTTTAGTGCTACTTACCTGGATGACATAATGTCTATAGTTGCAGCTGGGAGGACCACCTGTTTCACCTCCAGGAAGTGATTCAGGCCCTGCAACAGGCAGGCTTGACTATCAAGACCAGTAAGTGATAGATATGGAGGGGTTTTGTAGTGTAACTGGTACAATTTGTGGGTGAGGGTAAGGTACAGCCCCACCAGGCCAAAATAGAGATTATCCTGGCCTGGGAGCCCCACAAAACCCAGACAGAAGTGAGGGCATCCTTTGCTTTACTGGATACTACAGGAGGTTTGTTAAGGGATATGGAACCATTGTTGCCCCCTTACCTGAGCTGACTTCCATGAAGCAGCCCTAGAAGGTGATCTGGACAGAGGACTGTCAGAGAGCCTTTGAAACCCTCAAACAGGCCATGTGTATAGCCTCTGTACTCAAGGCCCCTGACTTTTCCCAGGAATTCATTGTGCAAACTGATGCCTCAGAGCAAGGCATAGGGTCAGTCTTATCACAGTTAAACACCTAGACCAACCTGCAGCATTCATCTGTAGGATGCTACTTTCCAGGGCCTGAGGTGGAATGCTATTGAAAGGGAATCATTTGCTGTTGTCCGGGCACTGAAGAAGCTGAGACCATACCTGTTAGGGACTCATTTCCGGGTTCAGATACACAACAAGCCCATTAAATGGCTCATGCAGATGAGGGGTGAGAATTCAAAACTGTTGAGGTGGTCCATCTCCCTACAGGAAATGAACTTCACAGTGGAATGCGGTCCTGGGTCAGACCACTCCAGTGCTGATGGTCTGTCCAGGTTCTTCTGCCTTAGTGATGAGAACTCCCAGGAGGTTGGGTAGTTCTCTCCACTTTCAGCTGGAGTGGACACATTTTAGACCAGTCAGCGATAGAGTGGTCTACCACCATACTTTTTTGCCTTTACCCTCCTATTTTTCTGAATTTGTTTTTGATGGCATTAGGATTCTGTGCACTTTACCACTGCTAACCAGTGCTAAAGTGCTTGTTCTCACTCCCTAAAACGAGTAAATTAGGCTCACACCTGATTGGCATAATTAATTTACTTACAAGTACTTTGTAAAATGGTATATCATATATACATGGCCTGTAAATTAAATGTTACTAGGGGGCTTGCAGCCCTTTTTGTGTCACCCACTTAAGTAGCTCCTTAAAACATGTACCAGGTCTGCCATTGCAGCCTGAATGCAGTTTCAAACTGCCATTTCTGCTTGGCAAAATAACCCCTTTGCCAAGAATTAATATACCCTTTTATCACATAAACGTCACCCCTAAGAAAGGCCCTAAGTAGCCCACAGGACAAGGTGCATTGTAATTAAAAGGTTGGACATGCACCTTTGAGTTTTACAAATCCTCGATGTGAAAAACTCACAAATTCGATTTTCACTACTGTGAGGCCTACCTCTCCTATAGGATAACATTGGATTGCCTTATTATATTTAATAAGTGCTAATGTTTCATTTGAAACACATGAAGATTTCATGTTTGGTGAGTGAGAAATTTAATGGTAAGTCAGATTTAAGTTACAATTGTGAAAAGGATACTTTTAGTAAGTTGGCACTTTTCTGCCCTAGCTATTTGGTGCCTGCAGCCTGTTCCTGGGTCACATGACTGGGCGTTGTTGGCAGTTGAACTTTGTTTATTCCTCCCAGACAGCCACACAATAGAGAGATTAGGTGTGCCTGGATGGGCCATCATTGGCAGGATGGAGGTGGGGCAGAGCTGGGCACATCCTCACTTGCAAATCAGTAGGATTTGCTCTGCCTTCGCACAAAGGACTGCTCACCCCTGTATTTGTACATGCAGCCAGCTAGGGTAGGGGGAGCAAGAAACCTCAAGCACTTCATAAGGAATGCTCTAGAAACTTCTACTACTTCAAAAAAGGGAAAATATATAAAAATAGCACCCTTAGACCTAATCTTCAGGTCACCTTCTGGACCTGCGGAAGGACTCTCAGAAGACTTCCTGCTTCTGTGTCCTGCTGTGTGGTTCAGAAGACTACTTGGCTGCACCTGGAAGGACTGCTTTACTGCCTGAAGCCTACTTTGAACCCTCAGAGGCCTGTCTTGCTGCTTGTGCCCTGTGCTACTTCTTGAACTCAAAACTACTAGAGTGACTCCAATGGCTAGTTGGCTGCCGTCCTGATCACAACCTCAGGGACAGAAAAGGCTCCAACCATCTTGAATGTGCAACTGGACCCAGTCTGAGTGAGTCCTAACCCCGAAAGTGGTGCCCCGCCAGTCCTGGACCCTTGCTGGTAGTATTCAAGGTGTCCAGGTAGCCAATATCCAAAACCTCGGACTTAGAAAATGTTTGGCTAAAAACTGTGCTGAGAACTGAGAGGAGACTGGGACCAACATGTTATTCTATCCGCTCAAGGTGCACCGCCGGTCATCCTGACTTCGTGTGAGCTCCCACTACATTCTTCTCCCCAGCAGCAAATCATGTTCACCGGTTCTTCGCCAAAAGGTTATCCGGCCTTGTGGAACTCTCCTTGGGTACAGACTCTAGCTTTGTCCCACTGGAGATTTTCGACTTCCCAAAAAGAGACTAAATCTTCACTGCAACTTTACCCTGCAGCTCCCCGACAACGATGCCTCCTGCGCAGACACCACCTGCAGTCTAGTACACACAAAAGAGAAGGGGAGAGGGTAACGGATTCACCTACTCCGAATCCCTGGTCAATACTTATACACACCAAAAGGAGTAGGGAGTAATAATAAAAAAGTGTCTTAGTCTAGTGGTGGCACGTGCTGTGTGTCCCAATACTGCCCTCACTCACACAGTTGTGTGACATGCTTCATCATAGGGCTGCTGCAAAACACCCCGGCACAGTCAACGCCTGGGTTGGAGCAATAGGATGGGGGAAGACAAACACAACACAAAAGAGAGAAAACAATGTTTTCAATAGTGGCTGGGAACGCCGGAAGTGAAAGTGCAGTGTGGTGTAGGTTAAAACTAGCTCGGAGGTGTCACTGTGCCTATACTTTATTCCTGGACCCTCCAGCCAGGATTAAAAGCGTGAAGGATGGTGGTGATTGGGAGATGTAATGTGCTCCTTACACCCCTCCTTACTGCCAGGTAGTCGACATGTTTCGGCCGTGTGTCTGTGCCCCTCGAATGGGGTCACGCCGGCCTTCTTCAGGACTCTGCCGGTCCCAGTATATCTGTGTAATTCTCTCACCTCCATTCAAGATGAGAGGGTGTCAGAAACCCTAGTCCTTAATCAGAGGTAGTTCCTCCAGAAAAGTCGTGGATTTATGAGTTTACCCTAAATCATGTTAGAAATGGTGGTAGGCAAGGAGAGACCCCCTGTAGTCACACTTACTCCAAGGGTGGTGCTCCTCCCGTCAGCTGCTCGCCTGCTCCCACCGTGTAGGTACCACCTGCAGTCTGCCTCACTGAACTTCTACCTTCCCAGAACATGTTTCTTCCATCACAGTCAGCCATATTTTTCGACTTTGACCCAGTCGCGCAAGTAGATGTCATTTTGTATTCTAGGTCATTTTGCCCTAAAAGGTCCAGGTAAAATTGCACTTTGCGACCTGATGTGTGACTGTTTACTACATCACTTAGGTTTACCATTGATTCTAGTCATGAAGTAGTGTATAATACTAGGTCCTGAAGAATTCCCACTTGATCCTGTGTGGACAACCAAAGGCAAGAAACATGTTGACCACATTATACAACCATTTGACACATCTCGCTCACTAAAGACCATTTTATCTTAATTAAGCATCATGTTTTTTATTTAGGGTAGTGTGATTTTTTTCATTAAATGTTCTGATACTTCGCATCACTGCACCTATTTTAACCCACCTCTAATTACCACACTACACAACACAACCCACACACCCACACATCACCTTATGGCATTCAAGGGATCTCTGCCAGGGAGTCCCCTGGTGGGTGCCCATCAGGCATTGCAGCGCCGGCCCAATAAGGAGCATGCCCAAATGGTGGGGCATGGCATCTTTTGGGGTGTGTGAGGGCACTTGCTCCTATTGGAGCCTTCTCCTTTAACCTGGAACATAAGAAACTGACTTTGTTCCTCCTTCATGTCCCCGTCTGAGAGGAACTGCACACCCCTAGTTCTGATTAGAATGCAATGGTATTTAGCACTGCACTTGCGAAAACTTTTGGTGCAAAAAATTAATTGCGTGTGAAAGTTTATTGATGCTATTCTGCGTGTTGCTGCATCACATGAGCACCCTCATAAAATTTCTGTGAATCTGTGTCCTTGTTTCCACACTTTGCTGTCCTATATGACCTTGGCTCACCTGTCCCAGAGAAAGGACTCACTACTGCTTTTGACCTCCATCACATCTCTCGCTCTTTTCAGGGGTGTGGAGAGATTAAGGGTGCCTAATGCAGTTAACAGATTAAAGAATGCCAACAGCAAATAAAAAATAGTTTCTTTTGTCCAGGGAATTAATTCATCATAGCCTTCCTATATCATTTTAGAAAGGCAACAGTGACTACGGTTGGAGGTGGTGTGAAGTTCTTTATTTCAAGATTTAGTTTCCTCCAATTTGAAGTAATGGAAAGAAAACTTTTTTGAAATTGTATTGTACTATGACAGTGATTTGAATCTCTTGCTGCATTATATTTAGGGGAATTAGCTCTTCTCATTAAACTATGCTTTTCTGATAGTTTTTTAGAACTGCATTGCACCAGTCTTTTGGCAGGCCAGAAGTGTTATCTTTAGGCGTTGGGTCAGATATCATTTTCAAGGTGTGGAAAAGTTTGATACTTAAATTAGCAGCTCTGTTAATTTTATCAAATAAACAATCCATCTTTGGTTTGATAATGTCAATTTTGTATATCTTATGTAGTTCCTTCAGTTCAAGCAATTTAGAATGTGTTGGATTCTTCTGCGAGGACCTTTCTAATTTCCTCACGCTGGTCTACCACAAAGCAGGCTGTAGGGTTTCTAGACATTCCTTTAATTGAGGCCCTTAGGCTAGCAAAGTCTGCTACAAAGGAAGAGTGTTTTTAGTTGTACCACTCACACACTTTCTCAGTGTCCCCATTTTTGAACCATTTGAGTTCTTCTCTGGTTAGGACTGCCTATTGTTTTTCTTAGTTGAGAGTGTTATGGCACTGAGGGTGGTATTTGAGCTTTACTGGTTTAATGCATCCTAACCCCCTTCATTCAGTTAAAACAACAAGTGGTGATCCATACAAGGAGATGACGTAAAAAATGTGTCTAGTTGCTGTCAAAATTTACTGGGGCTTAGGGTTTTTGGTTCAAAAGTTGGCCTGGGCGGAATGTCCAATTATGCCAAATCGGAGGAATTTTGGTTATTCCGCATTACTCTTGAAATGAGGAATTATTGATAAATTAATCATTATGCAATGGTTTCAAAAGTTTGAAACGAACATGCCTCTTTACCCCGCATCCCGTTACCCCGCATGTTGTTACAACGCGGTTGTTACAACGACCGCGTTGTAACAACGCAATACCATTACCCCGCAAGTCGTAACAACGACTTGCGGAGGGGGGCGCTGGATGTTGGAATAGTATAATTTACTATTCCAACTCCAGTCTGTGCGGATTGTAGGGAAGGTGTTGGATTTTAAATCCAACACCTTCTCCCCCCTTCCGCAAGTCGTTGTTACGACTTGCGGGGTAATGGTATTGCGTTGTTACAACGCAGTCGTTGTAACGACCGCGTTGTAACAACATGCGGAGTGAGGGATGCGGGGTCAAGGTTGTTTACCGTTTGAAACCACTACATACCATTCTGCGCCCTTTCATACTTTTCAGTGATTACAACATTTAATCATTGCAGAGTATGCAAGGGCGCCAAGCGGTATTTGGTTTTGCTATTTCCTTAGGCAAAATGCATCCTTGAATCAATTTGTGGAGGCGAGGGTACATTTCGTGCTAATAAAATAGCACCAAATGCCCACTCCGCCTGTTACAGAATTCTGTGGAATCTGGTGAGATTTTTATGTAATTCTGCACGATTTCACAAAATCAAACACTGGAAATTCCACCCATCCCTATTCAAATCCTGAGTCCTCTAGTGCAGCATGTAAGATTATTTCTGTAATTTCTAAAGATAGCCTTTGCATTGGGGATCTGTCTTCAGAAATAACATAAGTTACAGTTTTTCCCAAAGTAGGTCCGACAATGGATCTGGGAGCCATTTCAGGGGAAAATTCACCTGCACACTATTCAGACAACTCCAAATTTGTCAGCCCACCACAGTGGTATGGTGAAGATACAGCTGCAGTTCCACTGCTAAATTAGCCCCTTAATTCTCACAGACTCGATTCAACTTTCTACCACACCTTATCAAGCTACCTTAAGTAGACTAATTGCTACTGTCTCATCTAAATATCAAGTTTTAATGTGGTTTCTTGTCCCTGCTGTTTACGAATGGGCACATCTCCTTAAGTGGTTAAGTCTACCCACCCTTTATGTCCACCTCTGCCCTCTTCATATCTAGCTATCTTTTTCACTTAATTCTCTCCACCTTGTTTGATGGGAATCATGTTTGCACGTCTTATATGATATCAGATCTTATCTGACGCTATTCTTTAAATTCTCTCTTGATTCCTGTGGCAATCCCTAACCTGACCCAAATATACCATACTCTTGTGGTCTGCTGGAACTGTACGTATCTCTTGTACTATTTGTTTTATTTATGCTGATAATTGTCTCGTACGTACAAATGTGATACTGAAATATTCATATCTTATATATTCTTTCTTTTTTGACTGTGTCCCAAATGTGCTGTGCAACACCAACAACTATCCTATACTACAAGCTGAAATCTTCATTTTGTCCTTGAAATTGAAATACTATCTTTCTCCTCTTGGGTTGGGCCCTTCTAATATTCACAATATATCTTTGAAATACTCTCTATACAAATGGACCCTATTCATTGAGGTTGAATATTCTATTATTTTCTTTCCTGTTCCTTTCTTGGCTGTCTCCCCCTGTCTTTCTTGTCTTTGACATGACTAATTTCACATAAATGCTGATACATCTTGTTGTATTTTATGTTGCACATAATTTCAGCCTTGATAAACCCCCTGGCCTTCACGCCGGGAAGGGACAAAACACGTGTTGGCTGTTCATGTCATACTTCGGTTCACATGTGTTGGAAATTTGCCCAACGATAAGGATTAAAAATTACTCTGCACCAACTCAAGACTCTTGATTTCAAGAACGTATTTGAATTACAAAACAATACATGATATAGATACTCAGGTCTGTCCTACAATTTCCTATGGATTATGGTTTTATGGGTTGGGGTTCTCATTCTAAAGGCCAACTAAGCACCCTGATCCTCCCTCTTATCAAGGACGGGAAACCTCTCTGACTTTCACCCCTTTCTTCCCACACCATGAGGTTCTTGGCTTTTACGCACCAACTTGCTCTCTTTCTCATCATTGGCAGCATTTCTATAAACCGGAGAAACCAACACTGAGACTGAATCAAAAAGTGCTGCTCGTATATGCCTCTGTAATGTGTAAACTTAAACACACCTATCAGCCTTTAATAGGTCCTCATAAAGGAAGAAAGGCTATACTCTCATCACAAAAAACATCAAAAATGAGTTAAGTGTGGCATCTAGAATATGTCTTTATTCCATACCCATACTCATGATTAAAACCAAATCCCATGTTTAGACCATTTTAATGTGAACAACCGACATGTTTCATTGCCACACTACAACTTACTCGCAACTTCATCAGGTCACGAGGACCAGTAATTGTACACCAGACCTGTTTTAAAAAATAGAGAAGAAGTAGACAGACAACAGAAAGTGAGATGAATACTTAACATACCCCTTGAAGTTTAAAAATTCCCCCACACTTCAAATCTTACACCTGCAGATGGTGCATGTCATATTTACAATATGGCCCCCGGGTGAGCGCCTACCAGCAGTCATAGTGAGCAAGTATCTGGGAGCACAACAGTGGACGCCTGAAAGGGAGGAACAACATGTGTTTCAAAGTTTCATCTAGTCTATGTTTCAATCTTTGTGCTATGTTTTTCTGGTGTACTTCGTACGGAGCATATAGTGACTGTTTCCCACAGCCATTAGTTGAGGTAGTGGCTGTGTACTGGAGCTGGCCCTGCTTGTAAAAAACAAGTAGTACCAGTACAAGGAGATTAATGACCTCCAAATTCACTATGTTCATGGGCACACTGCAATTTATATGGTTTTCAATCAACAAACTCTAAAAACAGATGCACATAGCAGTTACTCCCAGCACCATCTATTTATATTGGGTACTGCCATCCCAGTATGGGAGAATAAATGGCCTACAGGTTCACCATGCTCATGGGCCGTATTTGCTTGTGTGCAGTTCATATTCAAAGTGCCACCCCTCTCAGGTTGCAAACAGCCACTGGAAAGACCCCCCAGTCACAAAAGCATCATCACTCTGCACTCTCTCGACCCCCGACCACCATACGTGTCAGGACCGCATAGTGGTTAATCAGGACTCGAAACCTTTCTGCAATTACTCACAGCCAGTGCCGGCAACCCATCAGACACATCACCCAGCAGTGCTCTCGAAGCAACTTGATTGTAAAGCCAAGGGGGCGTGTGTCCCCTTGTTAGTAACTTGGAACCTCAAGACAGCGCATGGTCACAGGCACGATATTAGAAGGAGGTAATTCATGGCCACCCGACCGATGCATTCAACACGGCTACTAGCGAACCGAGGGACCTTGTCTACAATCCTCTAAAACACCTCACTTTGAAAACACACTTTTGGAACACATACTTAAAAAAACACTGAAAGGAGTTGCAAAAGGTGTCCTTCATTGTTAATAGCCTGAAGCCTCTAGACAGCGCATAGCCACAGGTGCCATAAAAAGGAGGTAACTCATGGCTGCCCGGCGGCTGCATAAAACACGCCTCCTGGCTAGCCCAGAGACCTCGTCAACAATTTCCAAAAACAACTCCTTTTGAAAACGTATCTTTCAGTACACATATTTCTTAAAAACCACAAAGCGTTGCAAAGGGTATATAAACAAGTGACAAAGAGGCCATACAAGAGTTGAGATGGGAAGATAAAAACAAGGAGATTGCCCTCATCCATACACCACCACCAAACACACATCCCTCATAAGCCACTCCACCCACCCATCGCGCGGTGATTACCACATATGAAGTGGGCATCTCAGGTGGCAAAACAGTGATAGCCCCCTATACACATGCCAAGAGGACATGTATTTGTTATCATACATGTTGCAACCTCATAACCTGCATTATCTTGTCCCCCACAGATTGAAATTGCCTCTGAAGTTGAGGTTATGCCACTCAACCGAATCATTCAGGCCCACCTTATATGTCTGTTTGGAAAAGATCCAGCATGCCTCCTTTCTAAATAGTGCCTCTTCTGCTCCCGCACATCTCTGGTCCATTTTTCAAGAATTGTCCATTTGAAATCCACTGGACCATGCCCCTGTTCCTGAAAGTGCTTCACCAGGCGAGTTGTTAACTTCCCTGATCCTAGTGTGCTAATGTGCTCTTGTATCCTGATTTTGACCTTTTGGGTAGTAAGACCGATGTGACGGATGCTGCGGGGGGAGCCCCAGGGCCTCCATAGCCCCTGTTTGCACCCCTGCCTGCACTCGTTGCAGGTGTGGCAGGAGCTGGATGCATTCTTTGCTGCTGCATGGTAGGAGCAGATTTTCTATGCTTTCGCCAGGCAGTTGCAACCCTCAGTTCCCTGCCCTCAAGAGTACAGGCAGGGAATTGAAGTTCTCCCTGCACATGCTCTTGTGGGCAGGCAACAGCAGTGTCAGAAGGATGGGGTTGCAGGACACTGCTGCCATTGGGCCCTGGATTGATCAGGTAGGGGTGGCTCCAAGCCCCACTCTCCCCCTAAAAAACTTCAGCCCGGGGGTGAGGTCCACAGGGCAATTTTGTATCTCAGGGAGGGGGGTGCATATCCCTGCAAATCCCCCTTCCCAGAAAACCTTCTGCCCTGGGGATGGGGTCCTCTGTTCCCTTTTGTGGCTCAGGGAAGGGTGGCGCATGCCCCCTCTACCCAAAAAAAGTGATCACCCCATGGTATGGGGTCCCTGGGGCAACAAAATGGCTTAGGAAGTGGGGTTACATGCCCCCTCCCCAAATAAAGAAAAACAGTGAACATGAAGTGAGTAGAGTAGCAGCTCATTTTACATTCAGTGCTTCAGCTGGGGAGCACTCCTAATGCCCTGCAAGGGCTTTTAAAAAAATATTTTTGATGCTGGCAGCACCCTTGAAACGGGCAACAGCACCACCAAGCTTTTTTAAGTGTTTTGGGGGACTGTAGGGAGCACAGCAGCCCCCCTAACAACATTTTAAAAAATTGCAGTAAATATCCTGCGTCATTGAATCGATGACCCCAGGAGAGCTCAACATTATTTCTAAATAAATATTTCCGAGCCGGAGCTGTTTGTTCTTCAGGTGGAGTGCAAAGTCCCCTTGTGGTTGATTCTATGGCTGCATTTTGAGGCCTGAAAAGACTCAAAGACATGTTAATGTTTTTTTAATTGCTTTAGTGATAATATTTGGTGACAAACACTATTATTATACACTGCAATGTGTGAGTTTATAAAATCTGCATTTGATTATAGTTACTAGTGACTTTTTGCCAAAGACAATAGGTCTGCTTTATATATGTTGATGTGCTGACCCCTTGATAATGCCAATAGGCCTCCTTTTTATATTTGGTTAGTCTGACCCTTTGACAAAGTCAGTAGGTCTGCTTTACTAAAAATAAAGCCCTTTTTATTATTAAACACAATGTCCTGTGCTGGGGGTTGGGTGTGTCCACGCATGGCAATGGACATTTTAATTTACATTAAATAAACATAGAAATTCACTGAAAAAAACAAACGTTGAAGTGACATTATAGTTAGGCGAAAATGCCAGTTAAAACACGGCATCTTTCACTGAATTTTACCAGTCATAGCTATCTCAAGTAACTGTTACTCATGCCCTAAATTAACTATAACTCGCATCCTCACCCAGTATGGCTAATTACCTCACATATTACACCACTCATGCTGATCTTCTATGACATCATAGATAACATCTCTGCAACATCTGAAATGGCATCATCGACAACAACACTGTACATGGTGTGCACGGTCACTTTAACCTTTGTTTTTTTCTGTGAGTATATATATACACACACACATACACACACACAGACACACACACACACTCACACACACACACACAAATGTTATTGGAGCTCTCATGTACAAGAAAAATGAAAATTAAGAACATGAACAAACTATGAGGTTAGATGAATATCATTTTGTAGTTTAACATTCTTAGGACAGAATCCTGTCATCAGGTCCTCTTGCTCTGTTACTGTACAAGGATTATAGTTAGCCACCTCTATTTTTTTAAGGATATTGCATGTCACCAAAGAGTTCCATAACCTTTTATCAGTAACTCTGTATGTTCCGTGACCTGACCTGTCCTTTCCCCTCGACTGCTGGCCCTGCCAGCAGGCATTGTGACCTCCGACTCAACTGCAATAAGTTATTATCCCTCATTCTTGAACCTCATTATAAAACTGTTGTTCTCTGGGTCTGATTTAGCCACAACATCATTTCCGACTCTAATCTTCTGACAGTTACTCGAACTTTGATCTCAAAGAAAAGAGAATACTGCCCCACGCTCTATGAGAGATTTAATGTAAGACTGACCAGAAATTAAAATACCCTGCTCTTTATTAAAATACTTGCTGGCGCCACACAGATATTTCAGTGCATGAAACAAATATTGGAAACATTATATTGCCTACATAGCACAGAATGGGTGGTATTTAAAAACTTTTCTTGACGCTTTTGTCGATGCACAAGTCCGTGGATCATGAAACTCGTTCATAAAACCCATTTATATCTGAAAAATGTATTTGGCTCCTATCTACTATAGGGATCTGTTAAATTCTCACAGAATAGAATGTCACAAGTCCCCATTTCAAATACCAAAAGAGTAGGGAATGCTCATTTGTTATTTCCAGTCCTACATTATGAAATTAAGTAACACGGGAGATCGATGCATACCAAAGCTACTGCCTCTTAGAAAGGAATTGAAAATCACTACATCTGATTAGAGTCTTTTGTACTGCGTGACTGCCCCTTTCCTCTAGTACAAACTTAAACTTTTAGAGGCTGGCACAATTAAATGTTAGCCGGTGTCTAGGCGTCTTAAGGAGTTATGAACATACACAAATAAAATAAAGTTAATGTCTTCACCCTAGATAATCATATTCATACTCCAAGAGATGAAGCCTCAGTAAAAATACACAGGAGAAATTCACTAGTCGAAAAGAGGCAGTGGGTAGCCAATTTTATTTAACTTGCATAAATATCTATATCGTTCGGAAACAGAAACCTTGGGGCAGATTTACAAGAACTGGCGCATCTATGCATATTAGCAGAGATGCGTCAGTTCATTTGGGTCCTGTAAAAAAACCCTTGCGCCACCATGGATGTGTCGCATTTACAATGCGGCGCACCGTGACGCAAGGATAGACAGATGCGAGACGCATCTTTTGGCGTACAGGCAGCGCATTGCTGGAGTCGTGTCGCAAGCAAGACGTAACTCCAGCAATGGTTAGGAATGCCTATTCCTAACGTGCTGCGTCACTGCAGGCGTAAGGTTTTGACACACTGGCGTCGTAAAAGTGACTCAGTGACATCTTGTAGATTTCACTGCCTCACTTTTACGAGGCTTTCTCACATCGGAACACCCACCCTGCATGCATTATACCTGACGCAGGTATAATGTAGCGCAGGGCTGTACAACGTGACGCATTTCCCTAGATGCGTCACGTTGTAAATATGTCGCAACGTGGCGCATTGTTTACGGCGCCGCTGCATCACAGAAGTGATGCAGCAGCGGCGTAAAGTTTTCGCAAGGGGCTTGTAAATCTGCCCCCTTCTGTTTATACTTTCTATTGCCACACTAGGAGCATGCGGAAATGGTTTTCTTTGGCGGCCTGTCTTATACAGGCAGGATTGTATTTCGAATATTGCATTTCCGCAAAGTGCCGGAAGCCAGAGCTTCAACGCAGAGAGGGGGGCGGTGCTTATAAAAGCATGTAATTCTCCAAAGTAAGACATTCTGGGATACATGATTCAAGCCCCTTGCGCCGCCGGTACCTCACCTTTTCCCATATTAATAGTGACGCACCGGTGGCGCAAGGGGCTTGTAAATAAGCTCCCTTGATTTCTACTAGTGATTTATCTAAGGATGTTTTGGCGACTTTGGACGTCTGGGAGATTTGATCGGGGGAAATTACTACATCACTTGCAAGGACTCGGAGGCAGATTTCATTGGATCACTCTATTTACTGATTTCAGAAGGAAAAAAGATTGTGCTAGTCTTGCCAGGTTTCATACTAGAGAAATGAAGGTCATTGGTGTGAGGGAATAGTGCTTAACTTGCTCTGACATCTCTCTGCCTCTCTGCCCCTTGAACTATGGCTCTTTAGTAGTCTGCATTATAAAAACTGGCAATGTTTTTTTTTCTTTTCTCTGATATTTGTTTTGAAACAACGACTAGAACTGATTGAAAGCCAGTACCTGCTGTGCTGAGTGTCAGTCCGACTCATGACCCCTTCCGTTCACTTCTTAAAATATTCCGTTTGAAAGCTCTCTGCCAACAAGTCATCCAGCTAATTGAACGAGTCTAGTATGCAAGAGTGTATCTACTCAAGAACACTGGGGAAGGCAATGCAGAGTTTTTAACCCTCTCGCTCACCTGTCATCAGATCCCAAGCTTCCCCCGTCAGTCTAAGAGACACTAAGTCTAATTTAAACAAATGCTGTTTAAAAATAAAATGATGTAAGTCAAAAAGATAAAAGGAACTGAATCGATCACTGGATCTCCAGATGTAAGGCTATTGTGTTTTTTAATGCTGCTTTTAAATCTCAATTTCTACTGACAGTCTTACTTTGTTTTTGTTGTCTTTGTTTTTTTGTACGGGTTTTAGTGACTTTATATTTAGTCACCTGCTGGACCATTATGAATATTAATCGAATTCATGCTTTTTGAGGAAGCATACCTTTAGGGTTTCTTGAGTGTAGGAAACCGCCTCTCTGTACAGTGTACTAAAATGAAGTACACTATGTAGAGAGTGTGAGAGATCCCCAAAAGGTAGGTAGAGGTAAAAGTAAACAATGCTAACTCTCTTTTTGTGGTAGTGTGAACGAGCAGTTAGGCATGTCAGAGGGTAGTGTGAAGCATTTGTTGTACTCACAGAGGCAATAAAAGAGACACACACTCAAGAATAAATCCAAGACATTTTGTAAAAATAACATACATTTTTATATAATCTTTAACACCATAAGCACGGTTCTAAGGTAAGTACTTTTGGGGTTATGATTTTTCAAAGTTCAGAAAATATATCATTTCTATGCGCAATTACACGTCATAGGAAACAATGGGGAAAAAGTAGAAAAATGCATAGAAATTAAGGCAATGGTTCACGAAGTTCACCTTCTCATTTTAGGTCAATGGTGGGATCAAAACCAAAGTTCCAGCAGGAGAAGTTCGGGAGCATCGCGGATCAGCTGGGATCAGAGGTCCTGATGTCTTGGAAGCTGGTGCCCAAAGATGAAGGGGGCCACTTGAAAAAGCACTGCAAATAGGGACTTGCAGGTAAGTCAGGTGGGTCTCCTTAGAGGGAGAAGGTCGCACAAGCCTGGGGACGATAGGAGCTGGGCTGGTTGGTCAGTGCTGGGGCCTGTGGTGCTGAGTGTAGAGCAAACAGGTCAGCCAGGGGTCGTGTATCTTGAGGTCCTTGCGGTCAGGAGCAGGCAAACTGGAGAGGCAATCTCAGGACAGCTGGGCCACTCAGGAAGTGGTTCTCAGGTGTCTCGATGTCCCTCAGTGGGTGCTTGCTTCTGGTGCTTCGGGAGTCTGGTGGGGACTCTTCTTCTTGGTTTTTACAGTTGAGGGTTCGGTACTCTGGGTATTGGTACGCCACGGCTCCGGTAGGTTCTGGTGCCTCCAAGCTTGGTGGGGAGGCAGATCTGAACCTTCTGGAGCTGTTGTACATCTTCTTGTTTTGGTGCAGCATAGAGGTCATCCGGAAGCAGCAAGCTGACAAACCAGACTTCACAAGATTGGTGCCTGCAGTGTGCAGGGGAGTGATACCTTCACTCCAAGGGAGCTTCATAGCAATTTCTTGAAGGCTGGAGGTGCTCCGCAGTTCTTGGAGTCCTTTCACGTTTCAGGATGACACAGCGGCAGTTATTGTTCAGTCCTAGGAGCAGCAGCCAGGGGTTGGCACCTTTTTCTTCCGCAGCAGGGCTTTAGTTCTTGAGCAGAGGGTCTTCTTTGTCCTGGTCTTCTCTTGTCCAACGAATCATGTTCAGGTCTCGGGGTGCCACCTAAATTCTGAATTTAGTGACATTACAAGGGGAGACAGGTAGTAGCCAATGGGCCACTTACCTTTAGGGTGTCTACACCTTCTAGTGACCACTTCCTGTGGGAAGAGGCACAACCCTAGCCCTTATTGGAGGTTTCTCCACCATTCCAAGATGGTGGAATTTCAAAAGAGGGGTTCACATTGCCTGCCCCGCCCCAGGGGTGGTGTAGGCTACATGGGGACAATCCTCCTCATCTAACAAATGTTCCCGCCTTTCCTCCTGCCAAAAGTGAAGCATGAAAGGGGCCTTGGCCTTCCGCACTCTCTGGGGTTCCTAGGTTAGATTTAAAAGGTTGCATTGCCTTTGACGCTTCCCACCCAGGAAGGCCACCCTGTGCTGGAGGAGGTGTGAAGCACCTCCGCCCAGAGCAGACTTTTTCTCTGCCCTCTGAGAGCACTGGCTCTCACCCCATAAGGTCAGAAACATGACTAGTAGTGGCAGGCTGGCAAAACAAGTTAGTAACCACACCGGTGTTTGGTAGGTTTTCAGGGGACCCTTTAAAATGGTCTCCTGTGTGAAATTATTAATAAATCCATCACTGGCATCTGTGAGGATGTATTAAGACAAGATGTTTGGTACCAAACATCTCAGAAATCAGTGAAGCCATCATGGAGCTAGGAAACTCATTTTGACAAGTATCCAGCCCATGTACACTTTATGGCTTCCCTGTGCACTTACAACATCCCATAATGGACAGAATATTGTAGGGGCATATCTGCGCATGCTGATATGCCCACACATGGGAGATAGTGCACCCTGCCTTAGGGCTAAAGGCCTGCAGTAGGGGTGACTTACCTATAGTCCCATGCAGTGTATGGGAGGCATGTTGACTCTTTGGATTTCTCTGCACCAAGACACGCAGACTGCAATGGCAGAGTGCATAGCCTTGGTGAGGGGTCCATGGGGAGGCACAACCAGTGCTGCTGCCCCAGAGGGCCCTCCTCAGTACCCATACCCTGGGTACCATGGGTACCATTTATTTGGGACTTACAGGGGCCACTGAATTTGTGCCAATTGTTGTACAGTTTTGGGGAAAGAGATCTGGCACTGGGGACCTGGTTATCGGGGGCACAGTGCACTTTGAAATTACATCAGACATCAGGCAAAAAGTGGGGACTAACCATGTCAAAAGAGGCACCTTTCTACAATGCGATACTATCCCCATCAGTAATGTACTTATGAGAACAGTAATTTATACTTTGAAAAAAGGATGCAATAGTTCTTATGTTGACTTTGACACTTATTTAGCTAGTTTTTTTATTTAATTGCTTTGAACTAATATGTTAAAATATATTAATTTTAGTGTGGCATATTGTCAGAGTTATATTTCAATAATGCACGCCTTTTCCGCTGTCGTTTTGCCCCATTTTAAAAAATGGCACAGTCCGTGTGTGTGGCGGGCACACCCTCACTTAGTTATACCAATCGTAGACATGGACAGTGCTCCATATTAAATACAAAAAGTGCTGACTATTTAACACAGTATTACCACCTAATGACTACACTTTTAATCCACGCATCCATGTTTATTTCTTTCCTGATCTTGAAAAATGAAAGGTTCATACGTGATTTATGTCAATACAATACAAAACCCAGTTCTTTCTCTATTTCCAGCGTCCCCTCCTCGCCTTTTCAGATCGAGCACAAAAGAACGTGGCATGCATTAATGATACAATGGTTTACCACAGCCCTATCCAAACTAAAACTGCTGCATCTTGTCTGAATTCAGCATTTTTGTGTGCAGTTTCACACTACGAGGAAGAAATAAAACAAACGTTAGGTCCCTGTTATCACTCGCATTCGTAACTCGTAAATCTTTGCTCACCAGTGAGGTCTGTTGCATCCTGTTTTGAATTTGTAGATGGCTATAATCCTTTGGAATCGGGCATCTTTAACATGAAATGGCCTCTGTAAACATACATAAACCTCAGAGACTGCCCTACATAGGAGTGAGTACACGTTAAGTAGCAGAGTTACGCGCTCGTATTGGTTAAATAAGAGGACACCTCCTCCCGTCTTTTCCCTTCCTCTTCTTTGGATTGCTTCGTCTCGATCACATCCATATTTGGAATGACCATACTATTCAGCAAACTTTTTGTTCTGTTCCAAAGACATAAATGATTTATTATTGCCCTTTTAAACTTTCTACTCACTTATGACAGCTGTTACTCGCCAGTGGCGGCTCCTCTTCTAAGGCAGAGGAGCGTCGCCCTACTGCTTTTCAGCAGTGTATGGAAAAATAAAATGATAATACCTCAATGTTATTATAATTTTATTTTTCCTGTTCCAGGTGCGGCAGCTTTGCCAGGCGGGACGGGCCAGGGCTGCTCTGCTGACAGAGCAGGGGAGGGGAGGAGTGTTTTTCACTCCCTAACTGCGCATTAATGTTTGGCCGGCCGTCTCGGGCTGGCCAAACATTCCTGTGCACTTAGTATGTTCTCCACCCAGGCTACATTACAGCCTGGGTGGAGAACATGCCCAGGCTCCCAGTCCCCATCTGTGCACCGAACCACAGTGCTCAGACCAATCTTAACACTGCATTGCAGCATTGTGATTGGGTCAGGAGAGCCTGGGTGCTTCCTGTTCCATGTTCTGGCCAGAGGGACGAGGAGGAGAGACACGACGAGGAGGATGCGGTGAGGAGGATGCGACAGGGAGGTAAGTTTAATTTTATTTTGTATTTACCCCTCTTCCCCCCTCCCTCCCCACCACACCACCCCTGATCCATGCTGGCTGCCACTGGTCCTCACCCATTGCTTAACTGAGCTGGTGGTTTTTGGTGCTGGCCACCGGCATTTAATTGTCAACACCAGCACTTATGATAGTCTGGTGGTCTGATGGTGGTGCTGTTTGCCTGATTTAGAGATGAGCACAACAACAGTTGTTTACTAATCCAATATACATTAAAATGGTTAATACCTACCTCCCAAACTATTTTTATAGCTTTGAGAAGATGGAATAGTCTGAATTGTCCCAGTTGTAGGAGTGTGATGTTAGTAGTTGTGTTCGTACTGTCATTGGCAGCGCTATTAGGGCCAATAATTCCAGATTTATAAATCACAAACTTTTCACCCCTAAGGGTATCCAGGCACTGGTGTCCATCGGGAGATTGAGTGAGCTATTGCCCATAGTCACATGATGCTGAGCTGTCGCCGGTGATTGAACCGTGAGCCCCGCACGTTGTAGTCAGCCGCTTTGGCCGCTGTGCCACACCTCTCCCACCAATGGGTAGTGCAAACTGCAGTGGCCTCCTAATGAGGGCCCTTACAGTTATGTTTTTTTTTTTACAAATTAAGCACTGCGAACCAATCCTCTCACAAACGTCCGGCCTTCTAACCTTGACCGGGCATACAGCTATTAAGGTTGGGGATTTTTAAATCACTGGTGACCCAGTGGTGATTGCTAGAAATGTCCTCACTTGGATATTTGCTATTGTTTATTATATAATTGCTTCATTTGCAGTAGTGCTGGGTAGAACCTGGTCACTGCACGTCTTAAACTCACTGCAAATAGACAGTTAAACCATAGACTGAGAATGCTGATGGATAAAACCATTGCAACACATATTCAAGCAATGCATTCAATGTGGACACGAAAACAGCCTCTGCAATTTAACAATCATTAGATGTATTAAAATGCCCTCTGTATTAGCCCCTATCACCAGAGTTCCAATGGGTTGGAGCTTGGGCTGCAGCTCCAATGAGGCCACTGCTATGCGTGGGTTGGTCAGCAACAATACAAGAAGAGGTGAGATGGCAGTGTGCACCGTCTACAGCCTGATATCCCCTTATACCCATCTTCCGCCATATATCATCACTCCCAAACAAAGCTGCTACCTCAAATAATCCATTAACCTTCTGTCTCATCTATCATACCTTCAGTCCTCAACTACATCTATCACCCCATTACCTTCTTTGCTGCCTTACAGGATGCCTTCACCATCTGCTTCCTTATATCACAAAAACTGTACCGTCTGCTGTCTTGAATCATGTTTTCATGCTCCTCTGCCATACGCCTTGCCTCACCTTCTGATGCTTTATATCATCCCTTGCCTTCCATTGCCTTATCATGCTACTCCCTCTTACACCTTCTATCATTCATTCATCTTCTAACATATATCACTTTGTGATAGGGCACAGGACTAATCACAGATGGATCCTGGGATTTTTGTCTTGCCAGCACAGAGAGTACTATATTGTCCATATGTATAAATTTGGTGTACTACATATGTTGACCCAGAACGGGCAACGGTGAGTGAATCAGTGTGGGTCTTTTCTGGTGTGTGACAGAATTGACCTGTGAGATCACCACACAGTGATACAATAGGCACACATTCCAGTAGGGTTGGATTGGGATGAAAAATTGGCCCGTGGACCCAAAAAGAGTGGCCCACATTTGCAGATCGCAACCTTTATGAATCATTGTGTGGTTAACATCAGGAGCTTATTTTGGGGAGAAATTAGTGATAAATTATGCTTTTTAAAGTTTCAAAGGCCAGTAGCATCATCCAATACTGGAAAAACCATTAACCCATTACAGAACACCCACCTGTCTTCTGACACATACCTTCAGGTCCATAAAGCTCTCACGATCAGGTCCCTGAACGCGTTGCTCTCTCTTAGATCTGCAAGCCATTGCTTACCCTCGGATCTCTGGATCCCCTGTCAGGACCTAAAATTCCTGGTCAGCCTTGGGGATTCTCAGTCACTTCTAACCAACATGGCCCCAGAGATTCACACTCATCCTTAAGTCTTCTGCTCACCTCAAGGACCCATGGGTTCTGCGCATCCTAAGGACTTGAGGCTCTTGCTCCCTATCAGTTGGTGCCTAAACTACCCACTTTCCAATAGGACCCTTAAGCTCATTTCCACTCTTTGCTCCTCTGAGAGTACTGCAGAGACTCAGATCTCAGGGGCTCCAGCTCACTCTCAGGTGCCTTTGGATTGCAGCTCATCTTCTAGTCACCTGCTTTCCCCATTTACCCTTAGGCTCAGTGGCTCTTGCTCACTCATACCTAAAACCTTCAGGATACCCTCAGTTCACTGAAAACCATGTTCACCAGGAGATTTTGTAAAGTTTAGATTTCCGCATACTTCCTTTGCTGCTTGGCACATAATCACCACCAGATCTTTAAAATTCCTGTTTACTCTCGATGGGCGTTGGGGGTGAATATTTGCCTCAGGAGTATTGCTTCATTTAGGTCCCTGAGTCTGCAGCTCACCTTCAGCTTCCTGAGGTTTGTGCTCACTCTCAGGTCCACAAAGCCTTGCTTGCTCTCAGGTCTTAAAGGCTCTTGATTGCACCAATGACTCCTGCCCAACATCCGTTGCCCAATGCTCCTCACTGCCATTTACTTGTGAGTCCTTGCCCTACTTAGGAGTGCAGAACTTCATTCTCAGGGATATTGTTCATCGAAGCACCGGCTAACCATAGGCCCCTAAGGTTCTTGCTCTTCTCCAGGCCATTAAAACTCCTTCTCAATTCCACATCCAAACCTTCTTGCTTACCTTCTGAACATTGACTTTCCTGGTCACTCTGAGGTCCCCTTAGGCTTCCGTCAATCCTTAGGTGGTTGGAAAACTCCCTGCTAAACTTCAGGCATTAATGTTTGTACATATCTAAGGCTTTCATAAATCTTCTTTTTGGTTGTCACATGGAGGCTTCTCAGCATATGATATCTTGGGGGTGTAAGACAGCTTGGTACTTGATGAATTCTGTGTTGTGAGAAGAAACATGAATTGAATCTGCTTGACATGCTACAGGAAATAACTCCAACTGGAGCCTTTCATTAATTTTCTATATATTATCTCTACTCTTGCTCACCTTTGTTGACCCACACATGCAAACAGTCTTTGTCTCCTTTTTTGGCACTTATCCCTCTTTACCCTTTCTTTACTCCCTCAGTTCACCTTCACTCTCTCATTCTCATCCAGTGCATCTACTGGATTTTTTGTTTCTCCATGTCTCTCCAGCTATAATGCCAACGTTTCATCCTTTGTCTCCCTCCCTCAGCCTCACTCTCATTTCCCTCAATCCATTTTACTCTATACATTTATCATTCACCCTCCCACTCTTCCCCGTCTCTCTCATTTTCCATATTTTCCCTTGTCTCTCTCCTCTTTCTTCTCTTTCATCTCCCTCACCCCGATCTCTTACCCTCTCTAGCTTTCTTCCTCTGTCTATAAATTTCCCCTCTCTCTCACTCCTCTGCCATATATGCTTTCTTTAATTCTTTTTCTAACTACAGTGTCTTTATTCCACACTCTCTCTGTTGCAAAGTCATCCTATGCCCTGGGCACCCCCCAACTTTTTGCTGATTGATACTGGTGGTAACTGATTCTGACTGACCCTGGGCTCTGCCTAACCAGGCCCAGGGCCAGTGCAATGCTGAAAGAGGCACATTAGAATACAGTTAAAACACCTACATACACTAGGGTACACAATGGTATGGTGGGGTACCCCTGTGATTGGCATGACCTATCCCATAAGCCCCTAGTATATAATAGGGCAGGGGGATTGAAACTACCTAGAAGTCCCTAGTACCCTAAGGCATGGCAGTTTAGAGGCCAGCAGCTCTTTTTGCACTTGCATGTGTGCACTGCTGAAGCCTGAGGTCAGTTTAAAAGCAGCCCTGGGTGCCAGGACCGCTTTTAAAAGTAAATTGTGCCCAAACTCGACTTTTGGGTTTGGGGCACTTAAAAATGGATAACCTACAATGGTTTGGCATATTAGGGACCCCAGGGTCTCCCTAGGTATCCCAGGGGTGGGGGGTCAGATATTTATAAGGTACACCCTTATAAAATGAGTTTTTATATGCCTGGGTTAAGTGAAATTTCACATTTCACTCCCACATTGTGGTAAAGTGCTGCCCAACTTCGACTTTGATGCTAGGAGCACTGGGAAGTGAGGATCTGCAATATTTTTACAGATTCAGAACCCCTAAAGTCTCCCCTAGTTGTCCTATGGGATGGGGGTCCTGTAGATATAAGCAAAGTACTTATAAAATATGTTTTTGTATGTCCTGGTGCTGGAAAAATGGCCCAAGTTATTTAAGTGGATTAGCCAGCCTGCCTGGAGAGGTGATGAGCCCCTGGGGTTATGCAGCTGGGCTGGGAGGGCAGTGTGCTGGTCCACAGGAATGCCAGGCCAGGGGGAGGGGGTTGTAAACCATGGGCTTCAAAGAGAAAAGCAAAACCCAGTGACATTTACAACTCTGAACTTTCTACCTCAAGCAGATGGGGGGATTAAGGAGGTATGAGCAGATGCAGGGGGGAGAGTCTAAGTAAATTAGCCATCCTAGGGGTGTGTTTAGCCAGCTCTTGCCTCCTTGCTGGAAAATCTGCCATTATGGATTTGGAAGATTTGATGCACTCTGGGACAAAATAAAGCCACACTCTACAGGAAGTGGTCATATGTTTGAGGAGTTACCCTGCTCCCATTGGTCAGGAGTGACCTCCTGTCTGACCCAGAGAACATGGAATAAGTATCTGAGAGGGGCAGAGCCCTCCAGATCTGCTGCTTGAAACTTACTGTAGCAAGACATTGCCAAGCTGAGACGTTTTGCTGTGCAAAGATTTCTAAGGCCTGACGTCTGAAAACTGCACCATCTGAAACTACAGCCCTGTGGATTATTTTGCTGAAAAAGAACTAAAGAGTGGACTCCCTGAAAGCTACAGGTTAAAGAGCTCATCTGGAACATCACCAACGAAATCTTCACCTTGGAGAACTACCAGTGGATTTGTAAGGGTGACGTCCCAGTGGATTGTGGGAACTGAAGTCCTCAACTTTCAAGGACCATCTTGGAGCTTCCAGACCCTTGGAGTGAGTTTGAGACACTTTGGGAGCCTTTGAGGAACTTCAGGAAGAAGTTCAAGAAGTTTGGAGAACTTTGGAGGAACTTTGAAAAAAAGCTCCATAGAGGGACCGACTCAAGCTGGTCAGCCAAGCCGCCTGCCTTCAACCGCGAGTCGGCCAAGCCATCCAGGTTCGTCCCTCTAAAAGCTCCGTCGGTCCGACTTCCAGAGTTTGACCGGGAGTAGAAGAAATCTGAGGTCGGCGAACCCTCACCGGATCCGGCTACATGAAGAGCATCGAGAGACCCCGCAAGAAAAAGCTCCAGAAAAGTTTCTAAGTCCGCTCGTAGAATAGGTGACTGGGAGCAACCGCGAGAGCCAAGCCGCCTGTCTTCCATCGCGTGTCGGCCTGGGCTCCTGGGTTGCCCCGCTGAAGTGCTAAAGAAAAAGTTTCTAAGTACGCTCCAGGGAAGTTGACCGGGAGCTCGTCGAAAGGCAATCCGGCGAACCCTCACCAGATCCGGACTGGCTGGGAGCTTAGAGGGACCTCGGGGAGAAAAGCTCCAGAAAAGTTTCTAAGTGTGAAGGTAAAACTGAGACCAGGACCTGCCGCAAGCTGTAGCCGCCCAGGGTTCCATCGCGGTAGGCCTGAAACTTTGACTTTGCCCCGGTCTATCACGAGCAGGTATCCCAATATGGTGCTATAAACTTCTAAGTGCTATATTTTATTAAATCTTTGAAAATTCATATCTCCGGTTCCCTACATTGGAGTTTTGTCGTTTTGGTGTCATTTTAAAGATAAAAATATTTTCTATTTTTATAAATTGGTGTTGGATTTTTATTATGTGTTGTGTCTTAATTATTTACTGAATTGGTGTTTTTAAATGCTTTACATACCTGTCTTTGAAGTTAAGCCTGTCTGCTCGCAGCCAAGCTACCAAGGGTTGAGCATAGGAATAATTTTCTTAGACCTATGCTGAGTCCTACCAATGGTTAGAGGCCTTAATGCGAGTGGCAGACCTACATCTGCCCCTACCAATAATCCACTTTCCAACATTTGGTGCTCAGCGGTGTGGATGAGGACTTGTGTTTAAAAAGTACACCTTTCAGTGAATGAATTAAGATTATAAAAATCCTCTAAATTGCCTTAGAACAAAACTTTTGAGTTTGATTTTTGGAATTTGGACTAAACTGTTTTTGATCCATTGTTGTGATTTTCCAAATTGTTCTAAGTCTGTTGTGCCTAGTTTTTGTGACCCAAAACTAGGGAAACATGGAGCTGGACCTGGCTAAACTGTCCCAGTTTAAGATGGCTGATCTTAGGGTACAGTGTAGGCTTAGGGGGCTGCCTGCTTCCAACAGGATTAAGAAGGCAGGGTTACTTAAGTCCCTACAGGCCTGGGCTGGGGTAGCTGAGGAGATTCAAGGGGGCATGGAGGGTGTTCCCCCCAACCTCACCCAAGAGCAGGGTGAGGATGGTGCCTCTTCCATTATCTCTAATGTTAGCCCCATGATTCCAGATGGTGGGAGTGGGGAAGAGTCCCTTACTCAGCAACCACTATCGTCCCTTGCAGAGAGACCGCTTCAGGGTCAATTAGCTTTGACAGCTTTAGAGCAGGAGAAATTGGACTTGACTAGGAAGAGATGGGAAAAGGAGGAGTTGAGATGAAATGGTGGCAGTGAAAATGATGAAGATTTTGAGATGTCCAGGGGTGGTGCATTTGAACCTAAACTTCCCAAGGGTATAGTGCCCAAGTTCACAGAGGAGGGTGACATTGACAAGTGGCTAGCAGCTTTTGAGAGGGCCCTTAGAATCAGTAGGGTCCACTCTAGGTATTGGGGTGCACTCCTGTGGGAGTTAATTCCAGTAGCTGGGAGGGATAGGCTCCTGACCCTGAAGGGAGAGGATGCAGAATCATACCAGCAGATGAAGGCATGCTTAGTCAAGAGGTTTGGTCTGACTCCAGAGCAGTACAGGGTGAAGTTTAGAGGCACCCAGAAATTGAGTTCAAAGTCTTGGGTAGACTTTGTGGAAGTTTCAGTGAAGGCACTGGAAGTCTGAATTGTTGGTAACAAAGTTGACACATATGAGGGATTGTATAATTTGTTTTTGAAAGAACATATTTTGACTCATTGTGCAGAAGAGAAGTTACGCCAGTATCTAGTGGACTCTAAGCTGACAGACCCCAGAGAGCTGGGTGAAGCAGCTGATGAGTGGGTGAGAACCCGGGTTTCCATACAGCACCAGGGGGGTGACCAGAAGAAAGGAGGACAGGTCCCTCCCCAGGGGAAAGCCCAAGGGAACGAAGGTCAAAACCAGAAGGAGTCCTCCAAAGACCCACAAAAATCTGCACAAGGAGGGGGGGCCCAGAGCCAACCCAAATTCAAAGGGAGGGGGAATCAGGGAAAGAATGGTAGGTTCTTTGATCCCTCAAAAGTGGGTAAGTGTTTTGACTGTAACCAGCCAGGGCACAAGCAGGGAGATGCTGTCTGCGCCAAGAAGCTCCCCCCAAGGGGACATCCACAGGGATTGCCAGTGTCAGTGTAGGGGTGGAGAGTGGTGCCCCAGTGAGGAGTAGTCAGGTGGTGGAAGCAACCTTAGTGTCCCTGGGTGGGGTGGATATTGCAACCCTTGCTGCCTTACCTCCAAACATGGACAAGTACAGGCAGAGGCCTAAAGTGAATGGGACTGAGGTTAAGGCTATCAGAGATACTGGGGCTAGTGTAACTATGGTCCTGGATGAGCTGGTGCCTCCAGAGAGGTTGTTACCTGGTGAGTTTTTCCAGGTGACCTATGCAGACAGCACTACCAAACTCCATCCTATGGCTGTGGTGGATTTGGAATGGGGAAGTGTGACAGGCCCTATGAAGGTAGCTGTGTCAAAGGTGCTCCCAGTCCAGTGTTTACTGGGCAATGATCTTGAAGCCTCTGTGTGGTCAGAGGTGGAGAGGGGACTCCATATGAAAATATTGGAGCTCCCTGAGTGGGTATGTGCTGTGACTAGGTCACAGACTAGCCAGAAGGGAGGGGCTGGACACTTGGACCCTGGAACAAAGGGCCAAGCATCCAAGGACAAGGGCACTGGGCGTGGTGAGCCAGCCCAGGGAACTCCAGAGGTGCAGGAAGAATCTAACCCTGATGGGGAGGATCTAGCCTCTGAGGGAGGGACTCCATCCCTGCCAGAGCTGTCAGATATGGCAGAACTGACAGGAGCAGGTCGACACTCCAGAGAGCAGTTCAGTAAGGGACTGCATGACTGTCTCACCCTTGAGAGCTTGAGGCGGATTGCTTCTAAGCAAGAGGAGGGGGATGACAGTGGGTTTCACAAACTCTACTGGGAAGATGGACTGCTTTATACTGATGCCAGAAACCTCAAGGAGGGGGCCACCAGGAGGTTGGTGGTGCCCCAGAAGTACAGAGAGTTCATCCTGACTTTGGGTCATGATATCCCCTTGGCAGGACCTTTGGGACAGACAAAGACATGGAACAGATTGGTGAACCATTTCTACTGGCCCCATATGTCTGAAAAGTTAAAGGAGTTTTGCAGCTCCTGTGTCACTTGTCAGGCCAGTGCCAAGGCAGGGGGCAAGGCAAAGGCTCCCCTAATACCACTGCCAGTGGTGGGGGTTCCTTTTGAAAGGGTGGGGATGGACATTGTTGGTCTTCTGGACCCACCTACTGCATCAGGGAATAGGTATATCTTAGTGGTAGTTGACCATGCCACTAGGTACCCTGAAGCCATACCTCTTAGAACCATTGATGCTCCTGCATTGGCTAGAGCACTGCTTGGTGTGTTCACCAGAGTAGGTTTTCCAAAATAGGTGGTGGTAGATAGGGGCACAAACTTCCTGTCCAGCTATCTGACTGCTATGTGGGATGAGTGTGGTGTCAACTACAAGTTCACCACCCCCTATCACCCACAAGCAAATGGTCTTGTTGAGAGATTCAACAAAACCCTGAAGGGCATGATAAATGGGTTGTCCGAGAAACTCAGGAGGAGATGGGGTGTTCTCCTCCCATGCTTACTGTTTGCCTACAGGGAGGTGCCACAGAAAGGGGTTGGTTTCAGTCCCTTTGAGTTGTTGTTTGGACACCCTGTGAGGGGGCCATTGAGCCTGCTAAGAGAGTCTTTAGAGAAGCCTCTTAAAGAAGCTAAGGACAATGTGCTTGACTATGTGCTAGGCCTGAGATCTAGGATGGCAGAGTACATGTACAAGGCAAACAGGAAACTGGAGGCCAGCCAGGAGCTCATGAAGCACTGGTATGATGAAAAGGCTACTATGCTTGAGTATACTCCAGGACAATTGGTGTGGGTGTTGGAGCCTGTGGCTCCCAGGGCCCTCCATGACAAGTGGAGTGGGCACTATCCAATCTTAGAAAAGAAGGGTGAGGTTACCTATTTGGTTGACCTTGGCACCCCCAGGAACCCTCATAGGGTCCTGCATGTGAATAGATTGAAACCCCACCATGACAGGGCAGACATGACCATGTTACTGGTCACCGATGAAGGTGTGGAGGAGGAAACTGAGCCTGTGCCCGACCTCCTCTCCACTAATGTGCAAGATGGGTCAGTGGAGGGGGTGATACTCTCTCCCAAGTTGACAGACCAGCAGCACAGAGACTGTAAGCAAGTGCTGGAGCAGTTTGCTGGCCTGTTCTCTTTGACCCCAGGCATCACTGAGTGGTGTGTGCACCACATTGACACTGGTAACAGCCTACCTGTCAAAAATAAACTGTACAGGTTGTCTGACCATGTCAGAGCCAGCATTAAAGCTGAGGTTGCTAAGATGCTGGAATTGGGGATAATTGAACCGTCTGAGAGTCCATGGGCCAGTCCTGTGGTGCTGGTGCCTAAAGCTAATCCTCAGGGGGGACCCGAGGAGTTAAGGTTCTGTGTGGACTACAGAGGATTGAATGCAGTCACAAAGACTGACACTCACCCTATACCTAGAGCTGATGGGCTCATTGATAGGTTAGGGGCTGCTAAGTACCTGAGTACTTTTGATTTGACTTCAGGTTACTGGCAGATTGCCCTCACTGATGGAGCAAAGGAGAGGTCAGCATTCTCCACACCAGAGGGACATTATCAGTTCAAGGTAATGCCCTTTGGCTTAAAGAATGCACCTGCCACCTTCCTTCCAAAGGTTGGTGAACAGGGTCTTGTCTGGGTTGGAACAGTTCAGTGCAGCTTACCTGGATGATATAGCTGTATACAGTTCTACCTGGGGATCACTTAAGCCACCTAAGGGAAGTGCTTCAGGCCATGCAGCAGGCAGGCCTGACTATTAAGGCAAGCAAGTGCCAAATAGGGCAGAGTTCTGTGGTGTACCTGGGCCACCTGGTAGGTGGGGGCCATGTACAGCCTCTCCAAGCTAAAATCCAAACTCTTTTGGATTGGACAGCTCCTGTTACCCAGACTCAGGTCAGGGCATTCCTTGGACTGACAGGGTACTATAGAAGGTTTGTTCAAAATTATGGGACCATTGTGGGGCCCCTAACAGAACTCTCTTCTAAAGAGAGGCCCAAGAAGGTGATTTGGACCCCAGAGTGTCAGAAGGCTTATGACACTCTGAAAGCTGCTATGTGTTCAGCACCAGTGCTACTGGCCCCATACTACACAAAAGAATTTGTGGTTCAGACAGATGCTTCAGAGCAAGGGATTGGGGCAGTGTTGTCACAGCTAAATGAAGGAGACCTTGATCAGCCAGTTGTCTTTATTAGCAGGAGACTTCTTCCCAGAGAGCAGAGGTGGAGTGCCATTGAGAGAGAGGCTTTTGCTGTGGTTTGGTCCCTGAAAATGTTGAGACCATATTTGTTTGGGACTCACTTTCGTGTTCAAACTGACCACAGGCCTCTCAGATGGCTCATGCAGATGAGAGGGGAGAATCCCAAGCTGTTAAGGTGGTCCATTTCCCTACAGGGAATGGATTTTACAGTGGAACACAGACCTGGGGTTGCCCATGCAAATCCGGATGGACTTTCCAGGTTTTTCCACTTAGCTGATGAGGACTACCAGGGTGTAGGTTAGTAACCCATCACCTTTCGTTTGGGGGGGGGGCTATGTTGCAAAGTCATCCTGTGCCCTGGGCACCCCCCAACCTTTGCTGATTGATACTGGTGGTAACTGACTCTGACTGACCCTGGGCTCTGCCTAACCAGGTCCAGGGCCACTGCAATGCTGAAAGAGACACATTAGAATACAGTTAAAACACCTACATACACTAGGGTACACAATGGTATGGTGGGGTACCCCTGTGATTGGCATGACCTACCCCATAAGCCCCTAGTATATAATAGGGCAGGGGGATTGAAACTACCTAGAAGTCCCTAGTACCCTAGCTTATGGCAGTTTAGAGGCCAGCAGCTCTTTTTGCACTTGCATGTTTGCACTGCTGAAGCCTGAGGTCAGTTTAAAAGCAGCCCTGGGTGCCAGGACTGCTTTTAAAAAGTAAATTGTGCCCAAACTCAACTTTTGGGTTTGGGGCACTTAAAAATGGATAACCTACAATGGTTTGGCATATTAGGGACCCCCAGGGTCTCCCCTAGGTATCCCAGGGGTGGGGGGTCAGATAGTTATAATGTACACCCTTATAAAATGAGTTTTTATATGCCTGGGTTAAGTGAAATTTCACATTTCACTCCCACATTGTGGTAAAGTGCTGCCAAAATTCGACTTTGATGCTAGGAGCACTGGGAAGTGAGGATCTGCAATATTTTTGACAGATTCAGAACCCCTAAAGTCTCCCCTAGTTGTCCTATGGGGTGGGGGTCCTGTAAATATAAGCAAAGTACTTATAAAATATGTTTTTGTAAGTCCTGGTGCTGGAAAAATGGCCCAAGTCATTTTTCCCATTGCAAATCCCCTGTTACATAGGTTAACATGGTAGGAAGTTATTGATTAATAACTCTTGATAGGAGAGGGCTATAGATGCCATTCAAAGATTTCCCCGAATGGTATTAATAAATTCAACAATATGATATTGTTGAATTTCTCCTAAAGTGTACCTACAAGAAGTTATAAGACTTTCTTTGTTTGTAAGTCCAGATTCAGCCTTCCAGTGGTCTGCCGTGACTGGTCAGAGTTAAGTGGATTAGCCAGCCTGCCTGGAGAGGTGATAAAGAGCCCCTGGGGTTATGCAGCTGGACTGGGAGGGCAGTTTGTTGGTCCACAGGAATGCCAGGCAAGGGGGAGGGGTTGTAAACCATGTGCTTCAAAGAGAAAAGCAGAACCCAGTGACATTTACAACTCTGAACTTTCTACCTCAGGCAGATGGGGGGATTAAGGAAGGTATGAGCAGATGCAGGGGGGAGAGTCTAAGTAAATTAGCCATCCTAGGGGTGTGTTTAGCCAGCTCTTGCCTCCTTGCTGGAAAATCTGCCATTATGGATTTGGAAGAGTTGATGCACTCTGGGACAAAATAATTCCACACTCTACAGGAAGTGGTCATATGTTTGAGGAGTTACTCTGCTCCCATTGGTCAGGAGTGACCTCCTGTCTGACCCAGAGAACATGGAATAAGTATCTGAGAGGGGCAGAGCCCTCCAGATCTGCTGCTTGAAACTTATTGAAGCAAGACATTGCCAAGCTGAGAAGTTTTGCTGTGCAAAGATTTCTAAGGCCTGACCTCTGAAAACTGCACCATCTGAAACTACAGCCCTGTGGATTATTTTGCTGAACAAGAACTAAAGAGTGGACTCCCTGAAAGCTACAGGTTAAAATATCTCATCTGGAACATCACCAACTAAATCTGCACCTTGGAGAACTACCAGTGGATTTGTAAGGGTGACGTCCCAGTGGATTGTGGGAACTGAAGTCCTCAACTTTCAAGGACCATCTTTCTAGCTTCCAGACCCTTGGAGTGAGTTTGAGACACTTTGGGACCCTTTGAGTAACTTCAGGAAGAAGTTCAAGAAGTTTGGAGAACTTTGGAGTAACTTTGAAAAAAAGCTCTATAGAGGGACTGACTCAACCTGGTCAGCCAAGCCGCCTGCATTCAACCGCGAGTCGGCCAAGCCATCCAGGTTCTTCCCGCTAAAAGCTCCGTCGGTCCGACTTCCAGAGTTTGACCGGGAGTAGAAGAAATCTGAGGCCGGCGAACCCTCACCGGATCCGGCTACATGAAGAGCATCGAGAGACCCCGCGAGAAAAAGCTCCAGAAAGGTCTCTAAGTCCGCTCGTAGAAAAGGTGACCGGGAGCAACCGCGAGAGCCAAGCCGCCTGTCTTCCATGGCGTGTCGGCCTGGGCTCCTGGGTTGACCTGCTGAAGCGCTAATGAAAAAGTTTCTAAGTCCGCTCCAGGGAAGTTGACCGGGAGCTCGTCGAAAGGCAATATGGCGAACCCTCACCGGATCCGGACTGGCTGGGATCTTCGAGGGACCTCAGGGAGAAAAGCTCCAGAAAAGTTTCTAAGTGTGAAGGTAGAAACTGAGACCGGGACCTGCCGCAAGCTGTAGCCACCCAGGGCTCCATCGTGGTCAGCCTGAAACTTTGACTTTGCCCCGGTCTATTGCGAGCAGGTATCCCAATATGGTGCTATAAACTTCTAAGTGCTATATTTTATTAAATCTTTGAAAATTCATATCTCTGGTTCACTACATTGGATTTATGTCTTTGTGGTGTCATTTTAAAGATAAACATATGTTCTATTTTTATAAAATGGTGTTGGATTTTTATTATGTGTTGTGTCTTAATTATTTACTGAATTGGTGTTTTTAAATGCTTTACATACCTGTCTTTGAAGTTAAGCCTGTCTGCTCACAGCCAAGCTACCATGGGTTGAGCATAGGAATAATTTTCTAAGACCTATGCTGAGTCCTACCAATGGTTAGAGGCCTTATTGCCAGTGGCAGACCTACAACTGCCCCTACCAATAATCCACTTTCCAACATTTGGTGCTCAACGGTGTGGATGAGGACTTGTGTTTAAAAAGTACACCTTTCAGTGAATGAATTAAGATTATAAAAATCCTCTAAATTGCCTTAGA
This sequence comes from Calotriton arnoldi, assembly GCA_963921515.1. NCBI lineage: Eukaryota > Metazoa > Chordata > Amphibia > Caudata > Salamandridae > Calotriton > Calotriton arnoldi. The sequence continues at coordinate 508,107 of CAWUFW010008201.1, read as the reverse complement.
ACAAAACTTTTGAGTTTGATTTTTGGAATTTGGACTAAACTGTTTTTGATCCATTGTTGTGATTTTCCAAATTGTTCTAAGTCTGTTGTGCCTAGTTTTTGTGACCCAAAACTAGGGAACCATGGAGCTGGACCTGGCTAAACTGTCCCAGTTTAAGATGGCTGATCTTAGGGTACAGTGTAGGCTTAGGGGGCTGCCTGCTTCCAACAAGATTAGGAAGGCAGGGTTACTTAAGTCCCTACAGGCCTGGGCTGGGGTAGCTGAGGAGATTCAAGGGGGGATGGAGGGTGTTCCCCCCAACCTCACCCAAGAGGAGGGTGAGGATGGTGCCTCTTCCATTATCTCTAATGTTAGCCCTATGATTCCAGATGGTGGGAGTGGGGAAGGGTCCCTTACTCAGGAACCACTACAGTCCCTTGCAGAGAGACAGCTTCAGGCTCAATTAGCTTTGACAGCTTTAGAGCAGGAGAAATTGGACTTGGCTAGGAAGAGATGAGAGGGCGGACAGGAGGCAAGATGGCGTCCGCTGCTCCGGACGTGTGAGCTGGCTGCTCCCGGGTGCTCAAACCCCCACACTATGGCTACGTTAATATAACTACATAAGAGAGGAAAAGACAAAGGAAAAGCTTACCGGCGCAGTATGCTGATCGTCACGGCCGCAGCAATTTCGGCCAGGCTGAGCCGTCTGCACCGCTGCAGTTGGTGGAGGTACGCCTGGAGCTGGCGCTGGTCTTCTTGGCCGGCGTCTACACACTACGGCGGCCACAGAGGGCTCGAGAGGGTCTCGCTAGCAATGCCTCCCAAGGCAACGAGAGGGAGGACTCGCCCTCATGTGGACAATCCCGTTACTGCTGGAACTGGATTAAAGGACAAAGCGAACACTGAGAGGGATTCTAAAACGCCGGATTCTGTGGTGAAAGGAGGAAAAGGAGGAAAACCAACGGAGAAAGCGGGTAAGCGCACCATACCGCTATTATTTTCCGCTGGCAAGGCTAAAGACAAAGGGAAAGATGTCCAATATCCCATGGGCATGTCTCCTGCTGCAGAAGCAGGGTGCAGGAATATTACAGGCTCTATCCCAGAACAAGAGGGGAGAGAGAAAGACTGTAATTTCAGGGACACTGGCAATTTAAACACAGATCCAATATCTATACATGGTGCGGCCCAAGTCACTGAAATGGACGAGGGCGCAAATGGAGGGGGGAGTGCTCCAATCAATACATGTGGGCCCCCTACCTTGGACCTTGTGGATGGTGGTCCCAACGTCAAATCTGTGGGTGCCAACGATCCTGTAGCCTTAAAAGGGCTTACAAAAGATGATAATATGAGTCTCAAAGCCTCATTGCAGGACATAGAATCTGGGGACTATTTTTTTTCACTATCGGACTAGTCCAACTCGTCAAGCGACGACCTTGAGTCTATACTGATGGCCTCAGCTATGATTGAGGCACAGGGGGATGCAGGTAGTGATCGTAGCAGTATATACTTAGAGGATTCTGGTGATATATCACATGGTAGCCCGCGAACAGTTCGTAAAAGACAGGATTTGAAAGGTGGTGCCAAACAAATGCACAGTGGCAATGGAAGTAATGCTTTACAATGGGACTATTCCTGCTCAACTGATCTAAGTACTGAGAACGGCAGTAGCCCGGGGATAGGTACTGATTTGCCAACTAACGTAACTGAGGACATATCACTAGCTTTGATTTATCAAACCATGGTCACCCATAGAGAGGAGGCACAAGTAGAGAATCAGAGAGTCCTGGGGTCATGTCGTAAATTGCAGAACTCCGTGCGGCGCATAGCAAAGACATGTTCAGAGTTTACAACAAGATTTAATGAAACAGAAGCAAGAATCTCATCTCTTGAAGACGAATTGGTTGCACAGAAGGCCCTGACTAACTCTCTATGGTCTCTTAAAGATGATACGCAGTGGAAACTAGCCGATATAGAAAATCGCTCTCGTAGGAATAATCTCAGAGTTCTGCAAATTCCAGAGGGGGTTGAAGGACAGGATCCTCACAAATTTATCATTGACTTGTTTACGGAAGCCTTTCCTGAGCTCGGTAAATGGGATTGGGAGAGAGAAGTAGAGAGAGCACATCGCTTCCCATTCAACCTCCGTGCAAGATCTGGTCAAACTGTAGACAGACCTAGAGCGATTTTGATATCTCTAAATAGTTTTCTGGCTCGGGAAGATGTGTATTCTCTGGCACGGCCTGATAAAAAAAGGGCAGGGAAAGGGCTTGAGTTTTTTGTTAGGCCGGACTTCTGTCATCTAACCGTGGAAAGACGCTGGCATTTACGCCAGCTTATCGCTCCATTTCAGACCAAAGGGGCGCAAGTCTTTTTATTAAACCCAGCTAAACTTAAAGTTATTGTCAAAGATCAAACCCGATTTTTTTCATCTGAGATACTTGCGAAGGAGTTTTTACAATCTATATAAAAGATGGTTAATACGGGTGCCTGCAGGTAGAACTAATATCAGAGTCACTATCAAGATATAGATTTGTAATTATGCCTTCTTTGTGCTCTTATGTTGGCTTGTTTTTCCTTCTTCTTTTCTCTCTCTTTTTTTTGTACTTTCTCACCCTATGTGAGATTGGGTAATTTAAATAGGATGAATGGCATTGGCAACACATATATGGTTTAAGAATGTTTTGAATTCTAACTTATTCGTTATATTGGGTGAGGGCTGCGCTGTGGGGGTGATCACCTGGGTGGCAGGAGCTTGTCATCACAGGGACCATTGGTCCCAAAGCCTTGTGGAAGGGTAGGGGTAGGGTTTATCGGGTGTGTGTTGGGGGGGATCAGGGGGGTGGTTGGGTGAGGTGGGGTAAAAAAAAGAAAATAATCCACAGTATTGGTAAAATTTTCAGTTTAATAGATCTAATGTTCTTTTGTAGAGAATTGAGTATCGGTTTGTCCCCTTATTTTTCTAATGGCTAGATTTGGACTGCGAATATGCTCCTTAAATGTATGTGGCCTAAATAGCTATAATAAGAGACAACGGGTAGCTGCTGAGCTTCGGGTGATTAAACCAGATTTGATTTGTTTACAAGAAACTCATGTACCTTGGGGAAAACGGAAAATCTTATCAGAAATGGGTTTCGTGCTTTTAGCAGCCTCCCAACAATCTTCAATGACTCGGGGGGTGGCGGTGTTAGCCAAACCTGCTATACAAACTTCGGGACGGGTATTAGCTGATAAGCTGGGATGATGGCTTATCGTGGAATGTATGATTGGGGAGAAAAAATTCACGCTTTGTACTGTTTATGGCTCCAATCTTGATGAAGCCTTGGTTTTGGAACAGCTAAATTTGGAGCTTGCACTGTGGCCAACCCCCCTGGTGCTATGTGGGGATTTTAATATTAACCTGATTAATAAGGAACTTCAATCGGGTATACAAAATTACGAGGGAAGGAAACCAAGGGTTTTTAAGGCGTTATCTCACTTATTGATGGATCACGGCTTGGTCGATGTATGGGATTATCTCTGTATGCACGATCCTGGCTTCACGTTTTATTCCCACCCCCATCAAAAGCTGGTGCGCCTTGATTATTTTTTGTATCACCTCTATTATTCACAGAAGCCAAAATCCGAGTTTTCCCAAGAATCACATCAGATCACGCACCAATAGTTCTGGACATCCCAGCATTAGGCTCTTGTATAAATCCACAAACTTTTACTTTCAATAGGAAACTCCTTCTTGATGACACTTTTATAGATCACATTAAGTGTTGGACTAAGGGCTTCTTTCAAGATAATCAGTATTCAACGTCAGTTGGGGTTCTGTGTGATACTTTTAAGGCTTGTTTTAGAGGGGAGGTCCTGAGCTATGGATTGTATCAGCAAAAGAAAGCCAGACTCATAATGCAGGAATTGTATGCTAAACTTAAGACTGCGGAAGAAAGTCTGGCACAAGGGATTAAGGTCAAGAATAACATTGCTGAATTACAAACAACTGTTGCTAGATCTAAGGCTAACATCAACCTATGTTGGAGTAAGGAAATTGCAGCTAAATATTTGGTATATAAAAAGGAATGTTATGAGTATGGAGAGGCAGTAGGATGCTGCCTGGCCAACAGGTTACGCTCTAATGAAGCTGCTCATAGAATAGCCAGCCTGAAGAATGTGGCAGGAGATACGGTTCATGATCCCCAAGAAATTCTTAGGATTTTTTATAAATTTTATGAAGATTTATATTTGGGAAAAGAGTCAGGGCTATATATTGGGGATCCCGGGACACAACAGCTAATGGAACAGCTTGGTCAGGAGGAAGCAGAGATATTGGAAAGTCCAATCACCATGGAGGAGTTAGAGTTAGCCATTAACAGCATGGCAATTGGTAAGGCAGCGGGTCCTGACAGGCTCCCTTCAGAGGTTTATAGGGCCTTTTTTCAGGACATTAAAATAGATATGTTGGCCGTTTTCCAAGCAGCTCAAATGGGAAGGGCACCACAATCTTGGGACGAGGCCAATATTGTTATATTTAGGAAAAAGGATAAGCCATCGGACCAGCCAGGGTCATATCGTCCAATCTCTCTTGTCAACTGCGATGGGAAGATTTACGCCAAAATCCTGGCGAATAGGCTGGCAAAAGTAATTTCTCTTTTGGTCTCCTCAAAACAGCATGGATTCATCCCTGGCAGGGGGACCGTGAATCACATTAGCAGAATTGTGACAATCTTCGATATTGCTCAGGTTGAATCTAGGGACTTAGGGCTAATTCTACTCGATGCCGAGAAGGCGTTCGATCGTGTAGCCTGGGACTTCCTCTGGGGGGTTATGCAGCAGATGGGTTTTGGTCAGGGGTTTATCCAGGCTATAAGAGTATTATATCGATCACCTACGGCTAGGATCTGCTCAATGGGTCTTGTATCAGACCCTATAAAAATCTCAAGAGGAACTCGGCAGGGATGCCCTTGTTCTCCCCTGCTATTTGCTTTATACATCAATCCTTTTTTGATAAAGTTAGAGAGCAGCACCCAAATTAAACCTTTTCGCGTTCTGGAAGATAATTTCTGTGCTTTTGCATATGCTGACGATATTGCCATCACAACATCGGATCCTGTCACGGCTATACCTGAAATAGAACGTTTGGCACTTGAGTTTGGCGTAGTTTCGGGCTATAAGATGAATATATCCAAAACACAGATCCTGTGTACGAAGCAAATTATGGCTAATGATCCAAGAGTGGTCGAGGAGGTCACATATCTGGGAATAAAGATCCGAGAAAAACTAGAAGATCTGGTTGACATCAACTGGGGGGATATCACTACCAAGGTAAAGCAATCATTAGAAAGATGGGAGTGCTTACATCTGTCCCTGGTGGGTAGAGCCAACATCCTCAAAATGAATATACTCCCTAAGGTGATTTATTTTTTTAGATCAGTACCCTTGGAGGTATCTCGCGGCCAGTTACAACATCTGCAGGCACTTTGTGCTAAATTCCTATGGGCTACGGGGAAACCTTGGAGGGCTATGCACTTTATGACTCTTCCCAGAGAGAGGGGTGGGTGGTCGGTTCCCGACTTCACACTCTACTATTATGCGTGTCTTTTATCAAATATGCGAATAATGTTGACTGGAGAAGATGTGAGTAATGTTGCTGAGGCTCCCTCAATCTATCAGATGGTGTTAGGTGAAGAGGCTAAGAACTGCCTATTCAAGAAGCTGGATAGGAGTTATTATAAAAGAACGCGTTTTAAAATTTTGGGGGCAGCTTTTAAGGTCTGGAATATGGCACGAAAAACCTTACAAATTCAAGGATTAACTTTTTATACTCCTACCACGGCTGTAGGTATATTACCATCAATATTTCATGACCAGGTAGCAACTAGTTGGAGACGTAATGGTATTACCCAAATTGGGGATTTTTATGAGACTGGGGGGCTCTATGCTACTTTTACAGATCTAGCAGATACATTTCTTCTCCATAAGAACCAGTTTTTTAAATTTTTACAAATACGTGATTTTTGAGTAAACAGCCCATAGCAATGGTACCTCTTAGAATAATGGAAGCTATTAGGGGCCAGGAAAGGATAGGGGTCCTTTATAAAATCCTTTTAGCTTCAAGGAAGGATGATCGGGATAAACATAACTGTAAGTGGGCACTAAAAGTGGGAGATCCAAGTGTCTCTATGGAGAAGGCGATTGCTATTTCTGGTCAAATCTGCCTGTCGGCGAATCTTAAAGCCCAGTTCTATAAAACCATATTTAATCTCTATCATACTCCTGCCAAAATGATGAAATGGGGGAGGGGGAATGATGGCAAATGCTTCCGATGTGGTATGGACAACGCTGACAGTCTCCACATTTTTTATGTCTGTACTAAATTGGTGTCTTACATAGAACACATTGAGAAGTTTATGACGGAGATCTTGGGGGTCGCTGTAAAAATTTCAGCTTCTATGATGTTGCTGGGGATCGGTGAGGACCTCGAGCAAGGGAGACCTATGTATAGATTCCGGTATTTACTCTTTATTGCCACGGCGGTAGCATGGTTGTGCTTAGCGTCTTCTTGGCTTCAGCCTGAAGTGCCGTCTTTCGAAATGTGGCGAGCCAGATTTTATAACATTTATAATTTGGAGCATAGCCTGTATTCTGTCAAAGGGTCAAGGAAACGCAAATTAGGTATTTATGTATGGGGGCAATGACTGATCATATGAACTGCTGAAGGGGAAAGGGAATGTAATTTAATGTAACGATCTTTGGTATAATTGAATGAAATGAATTGCTTTTATTTCTTGTTATTAGATCTGTATGTATTTATTAATGTTTTGATACTGTGGATAATAATAAAAAAAAGAAGAAAAAAAAAAGAATTCCTGAACCTGCCAATGTCTCATCATGTTGTGCATGATCAATCAGGCAATTAGTATTTTCTGGTTCAATGAAAATGATCCATGAACACAACATGACTGAAACTTAATCATTTGTGTTTTTTACTCGATGTCTTTGGCATCTTTTGGGAATAAATTAAATTTTTTCTCAGATAGGTGCCACTTTCCCATTTTTTTTTTCTTCTGAGCTACCTTGCATGCATGATCTTTCGTAATTTGCTATAAATAATTATCTTGTTAACCCTGAAGAAGTGATTAAATCGCTTAACACTTAAAAAAAAAAAAACAGGAAGAGATGAGAGAAGGAGGAGTTGAGAAGAAATGGTGCAAGTGAAAATGATGAAGATTTTGAGATGTCCAGGGGTGGTGCATTTGAACCTAAACGTCCCAAGGGTATAGTGCCCAAGTACACAGAGGGGGATGACATTGACAAGTGGCTAGCAGCTTTTGAGAGGGCCCTTAGAATGAGTAGGGTCCACTCTAGGTATTGGGGTGCACTCCTGTGGGAGTTGATTCCAGTAGCTGGGAGGGATAGGCTCCTGACCCTGAAGGGAGAGGATGCAGAATCACACCAGCAGATGAAGGCATGCTTAGTCAAGAGGTTTGTTCTGACTCCAGAGCAGTACAGGGTGAAGTTTAGAGGCACCCAGAAATTGAGTTCAAAGTCTTGGGTAGACTTTGTGGAAGTTTCAGTGAAGGCACTGGAAGGCTGGATTGTTGGTAACAAAGTTGACACATATGAGGGATTGTATAATTTGTTTTTGAAAGAACATATTTTGACTCATTGTGCAGAAGAGAAGTTACGTCATTATCTAGTGGACTGTAAGCTGACAGACCCCAGAGAGCTGGGTGAAGCAGCTGATGAGTGGGTGAGAACCCGGGTTTCCATACAGCACCAGGGGGGTGACCAGAAGAAAGGAGGACAGGACCCTCCCCAGGGGAAAGCCCAAGGGAAAGAAGGTCAAAACCAGAAGAAGTCCTCCAAAGACCCACAAAAATCTGCACAAGGAGGGGGGCCCCGAGCCAACCCAAATTCAAAGGGAGGGGGAATCAGGGAAAGAATGGTAGGTTCTTTGATCCCTCAAAAGTGGGTAAGTGCTTTGACTGTAACCAGCCAGGGCACAAGCAGGGAGATGCTGTCTGCGCCAAGAAGCTCCCCCCTAAGGGGCCATCCACAGGGATTGCCAGTGTCATTGTAGGGGTAGAGAGTGTTGCCCCAGTGAGGAGTAGTCAGGTGGTGGAAGCAACCTTAGTGTCCCTGGGTGGGGTGGATATTGCATCCCTTGCTGCCTTACCTCCAAACATGGACAAGTACAGGCAGAGGCCTAAAGTTATTGGGACTGAGGTTGAGGCTATCAAAGACACTGGGGCTAGTGTAACTATGGTCCTGGATGAGCTGGTGCCTCCAGAGAGGTTGACCTGGTGAGTTTCACCAGGTGATCTATGCAGACAGCACTATCAAACTCCATCCTATGGCTGTGGTGGATTTGGAATGGGGAGGTGTGACAGGCCCTATGAAGGTAGCTGTGTCAAAGGTGCTCCCAGTCCAGTGTTTACTGGGCAATGATCTTGATGCCTCTGTGTGGTCAGAGGTGGAGAGAGGACTCCATATAAAAATATTGGAGCTCCCTGAGTGGGTATGTGCTGTGACTAGGTCACAGACTAGCCAGAAGGGAGGGGCTGGACACTTGGACCCTGGAACAAAGGGCCAAGCATCCAAGGACAAATGCACTGGGCCTGGTGAGCCAGCCCAGGGAACTCCAGAGGTGCAGGAAGAATCTAACCCTGATGGGGAGGATCTGGCCTCTGAGGGAGAGACTCCATCCCTGCCAGAGCTGTCAGATTTGGCAGAACTGACAGGAGCAGGTGGACCCTCCAGAGAGGAGATCAGTAAGGGACAGCGTGACTGTCTCACCCTTGAGAGCTTGAGGTGGATTGCTTCTAAGCAAGAGGAGGGGGATGACAGTGGGTTTCACAAACTCTACTGGGAAGATGGACTGCTTTATACTGAGGCCAGAAACCTCAAGGAGGGGGCCACCATATGGTTGGTGGTGCCCCAGAAGTACAGAGAGTTCATCCTGACTTTGGGTCATATCCCCTTGGCAGGACATTTGGGACAGACAAAGACATGGAACCGATTGTTGAACCATTTCTGCTGGCCCCATATGTCTGAAAAGGTAAAGGAGTTTTGCAGCTCCTGTGTCACTTGTCAGGCCAGTGGCAAGGCAGGGGGCAAGACAAAGGCTCCCCTAATACCACTGCCAGTGGTGGGGGTCCCTTTTGAAAGGGTGGGGTTGGACATTGTTGGTCCCCTGGACCCACCTACTGCATCAGGGAATAGGTATATCTTAGTGGTAGTTGACCATGCCACTAGATATCCTGAAGCCATACCTCTTAGAACCATTGATGCTCCTGCGGTGGCTAGAGCACTGCTTGGTGTGTTCACCAGAGTGGGTTTTCCAAAAGAGGTGGTGTCAGATAGGGGCACAAACTTCCTGTCCAGCTATCTGACTGCTATTTGGGATGAGTGTGGTGTCAACTACAAGTTCACCACCCCCTATCACCCACAAGCAAATGGTCTTGTTGAAAGATTCAACAAAACCCTGAAGGGCATGATAAATGGGTTGTCAGAGAAACTCAGGAGGAGATGGGATGTTCTCCTCCCATGCTTACTGTTTGCCTATAGGGAGGTGCCACAGAAAGGGGTTGGTTTCAGTCCCTTTGAGTTGTTGTTTGGACTCCCTGTGAGGGGGCCATTGAGCCTGCTAAGAGAGTCTTTAGAGAAGCCTCTTAAAGAAGCTAAGGACAATGTGCTTGACTATGTGCTAGGCCTGAGATCTAGGATGGCAGAGTACATGTACAAGGCAAACAGGAAACTGGAGGCCAGCCAGGAGCTCATGAAGCACTGGTATGATCAAAAGGCTACTATGCTTGAGTATACTCCAGGACAATTGGTGTGGGTGTTGGAGCCTGTGGCTCCCAGGGCCCTCCATGACAAGTGGAGTGGGCCCTATCCAATCTTAGAAAAGAAGGGTGAGGTTACCTATTTGGTTGACCTTGGCACCCCCAGGAAGCCTCATAGGGTCCTGCATGTGAAAAGATTGAAACCCCACCATGATAGGGCAGACATGACCATTTTACTGGTCACTGATGAAGGTGTGGAGGAGGAAACTGAGCCTGTGCACGACCTCCTCTCCAATAATGTGCAAGATGGGTCAGTGGAGGGGGTGATACTCTCTCCCAAGTTGACAGACCAGCAGCACAGAGACTGTAAGCAAGTGCTGGCGCAGTTTGCTGGCCTGTTCTCTTTGACCCCAGGCATCACTGAGTGGTGTGTGCACCACATTGACACTGGTGACAGCCTACCTGTCAAAAATAAACTGCACAGGTTGTCTGACCATGTCAGAGCCAGCATTAAAGCTGAGGTTGCTAAGATGCTGGAATTGGGGGTAATTGAACCGTCTGAGAGTCCATGGGCCAGTCCAGTGGTGCTGGTGCCTAAACCTAATCCTCAGGGGGGACCCAAGGAGTTAAGGTTCTGTGTGGACTACAGAGGATTGAATGCAGTCACAAAGACTGATGCTCACCCTATTCCTAGAGCTGATGAGCTCATTGATAGGTTAGGGGCTGCTAAGTACCTGAGTACTTTTGATTTGACTTCAGGTTACTGGCAGATTGCCCTCACTGATGGAGCAAAGGAGAGGTCAGCATTCTTCACACCAGAGGACATTATCAGTTCAAGGTAATGCTCTTTGGCTTAAAGAATGCACTTGCCACCTTCCAAAGGTTGGTGAACAGGGTCTTGTCTGGGTTGGAACAGTTCAGAGCAGCTTACCTGGATGATATAGCTGTATACAGTTCTACCTGGGGGGATCACTTAAGCCACCTAAGGGAAATGCTTCAGGCCATGCAGCAGGCAGGCCTGACTATTAAGGCAAGCAAGTGCCAAATAGGGCAGAGTTCTGTGGTGTACCTGGGCCACCTGCTAGGTGGGGGCCATGTACAGCCTCTTCAAGCTAAAATCCAAACTATTTTGGATTGGACAGCTCCTGTTACCCAGACTCAGGTCAGGGCATTCCTTGGACTGACAGGGTACTATAGAAGGTTTGTTCAAAATTATGGGACCATTGTGGGACCCCTAACAGAACTCACTTCTAAAAAGAGGCCCAAGAAGGTGATTTGGACCCCAGAGTGTCAGAAGGCTTTTGACACTCTGAAAGCTGCTATGTGTTCAGCACCAGTGCTACTGGCCCCTGACTACACAAAAGAATTTGTGGTTCAGACAGATGCTTCAGAGCAAGGGATTGGGGCAGTGTTGTCACAGCTAAATGAAGGGGGCCTTGATCAGCCAGTTGCCTTTATTAGCAGGAGACTTCTTCCCAGAGAGCATAGGTGGAGTGCCATTGAGAGAGAGGCTTTTGCTGTGGTTTGGTCCCTGAAAAAGTTGAGACCATATTTGTTTGGGACTCACTTTCGTGTTCAAACTGACCACAGGTCAGATGGCTCATGCAGATGAGAGGGGAGAATCCCAAGCTGTTAAGGTGGTCCATTTCCCTACAGGGAATGGATTTTACAGTGGAACACAGACCTGGGGTTGCCCATGCAAATGCGGATGGACTTTCCAGGTTTTTCCACTTAGCTGATGAGGACTACCAGGGTGTAGGTTAGTAACCCATCACCTTTCGTTTGGGGGGGGGGCTATGTTGCAAAGTCATCCTGTGCCCTGGGCACCCCCCAACTTTCTGATGATTGATACTGGTGGTAACTGACTCTGACTGACCCTGGGCTCTGCCTAACCAGGCCCAGGGCCAGTGCAATGCTGAAAGAGACACATTAGAATACAGTTAAAATACCTACATACACTAGGGTACACAATGGTATGGTGGGGTACCCCTGTGATTGGCATGACCTACCCCATAAGCCCCTAGTATATAATAGGGCAGGGGGATTGAAACTACCTAGAAGTCCCTAGTACCCTAGGGCATGGCAGTTTAGAGGCCAGCAGCTCTTTTTGCACTTGCATGTGTGCACTGCTGAAGCCTGAGGTCAGTTTAAAAGCAGCCCTGTGTGCCAGGACTGCTTTTAAAAAGTAAATTGTGCCCAAACTCAACTTTTGGGTTTGGGGCACTTAAAAATGGATAACCTACAATGGTTTGGCATATTAGGGACCCCCAGGGCCTCCCCTTGGTATCCCAGGGGTGGGGGGTCAGATATTTATACGGTACACCCTTATAAAATGAGTTTTTATATGTCTGAGTTAAGTGAAATTTCACATTTCACTCCCACATTGTGGTAAAGTGCTGCCCAAATTCGACTTTGATACTAGGAGCACTGGGAAGTGAGGATCTGCAATATTTTTACAGATTCAGAACCCCTAAAGTCTCCCCTAGTTGTCCTATGGGGTGGGGGTTCTGTAGATATAAGCAAAGTACTTATAAAATATGTTTTTGTAAGTCCTGGTGCTGGAAACATGGCCCAAGTCATTTTTCCCATTGCAAATCCCCTGTTACATAGGTTAACATGGTAGGAAGTTATTGATTAATAACTCTTGCTAGGAGAGGGCTAGAGATGCCATTCAAAGATTTCCCCGAATGGTATTAATAAATCCAACAATATGATATTGTTGAATTTCTCCTAAAGTGTACCTACAAGAAGTTATAAGACTTTCTTGTTTGTAAGTCCAGATTAAGCCTTCCAGTGGTCTGCCCAGATTGGTCAGAGTTAGGTGGATTAGCCAGCCTGCCTGGAGAGGTGATAAAGAGCCCCTGGTGTTATGCAGTTGGGCTGGGAGGGCAGTGTGCTGGTCCACAGGAATGCCAGGCCAGGGGGAGGGGTTGTAAACCATGGGCTTCAAAGAGAAAAGCAGAACCCAGTGACATTTACAACTCTGAACTTTCTACCTCAGGCAGATGGGGGGATTAAGGAAGGTATGAGCAGATGCAGGGGGGAGAGTCTAAGTAAACTAGCCATCCTAGGGGTGTGTTTAGCCAGCTCTTGCCTCCTTGCTGGAAAATCTGCCATTATGGATTTGGAAGATTTGATGCACTCTGGGACAAAATAATGTCACACTCTACAGGAAGTGGTCATATGTTTGAGGAGTTACCCTGCTCTCATTGGTCAGGAGTGACCTCCTGTCTGACCCAGAGAACATGGACTAAGTATCTGAGAGGGGCAGAGCCCTCCAAATCTGCTGCTTGAAACTTACTGAAGCAAGACATTGCCAAGCTGAGAAGTTTTGCTGTGTAAAGATTTCTAAGGCCTGACCTCTGATTACTGCACCATCTGAAACTACAGCCCTGTGGATTATTTTGCTGAACAAGAACTAAAGAGTGGACTCCCTGAAAGCTACAGGTTAAAAGAGCTCATCTGGAACATCACCAACTAAATCTGCACCTTGGAGAACTACCAGTGGATTTGTAAGGGTGACGTCCCAGTGGATTGTGGGAACTGAAGTCCTCAACTTTCAAGGACCATCTTGGAGCTTCCAGACCCTTGGAGTGAGTTTGAGACACTTTGGGACACTTTGAGGAACTTCAGGAAGAAGTTCAAGAAATTTGGAGAACTTTGGAGGAACTTTGAAAAAAAGCTCCATAGAGGGACCGACTCAAGCTGGTCAGCCAAGCCGCCTGCCTTCAACCGCGAGTCGGCCAAGCCATCCAGGTTCGTCCCGCTAAAAGCTCCGTCGGTCCGACTTCTAGAGTTTGACCGGGAGTAGAAGAAATCTGAGACCGGCGAACCCTCACTGGATCCGGCTACATGAAGAGCATCGAGAGACCCCGCGAGAAAAAGCTCCAGAAAAGTTTCTAAGTCCGCTCGTAGAAAAGGTGACCGGGAGCAACCGCGAGAGCCAAGCCGCCTGTCTTCCATTGCGTGTCGGCCTGGGCTCCTGGGTTGCCCCGCTGAAGCGCTAAAGAAAAAGTTTCTAAGTCCGCTCTAGGGAAGTTGACCGGGAGCTCGTCGAAAGGCAATCAGGCGAACCCTCACCGGATCCGGACTGGCTGGGAGCTTCGAGGGACCTGGAGAAAAGCTCCTGAAAAGTTTCTAAGTGTGAAGGTAGAAACTGAGACCGGGACCTGCCGCAAGCTGTAGCCGCCCAGGGCTCCATCGTGGTCAGCCTGAAACTTTGACTTTGCCCAGGTCTATCGCGAGCAGGTATCCCAATATGGTGCTATAAACTTCTAAGTGCTATATTTTATTAAATCTTTGAAAATTCATATCTCCGGTTCCCTACATTGGATTTTTGTCGTTTTCGTGTCATTTTAATGATAAAATTATTTCCTATTTTTATAAAGTGATGTTGGATTTTTATTATGTGTTGTGTCTTAATTATTTACTGAATTGGTGTTTTTAAATGCTTTACATACCTGTCTTTGAAGTTAAGCCTGTCTGCTCGCAGCCAAGCTACCAAGGGTTGAGCATAGGAATAATTTTCTAAGACCTGTGCTGAGTCCTACCAATGGTTAGAGGCCTTATTGCCAGTGGCAGACCTACATCTGCCCCTACCAATAATCCACTTTCCAACACTCTCCGTTTCTGTCTCCATTTCAGTTCTATTTTCTGTCTTACAAATTCTCCCTTTCTTCTGCTGGGCTTTTCTGTTTCACTCACACTCATTTCATCCATCCCTTGAACTCCAGTGTGTCCTCTACTACACCTAATGTTATATTTTGTTGTGTTCTATTTATTGGCTTACTTTCTCAGCAGCTACCTGCTTTAGCAAACATCAACATTTGCAGAATACCACCATTTTAATAGAAAGTCAATGGATTCCGGTCCTTGTGAGGACTTTGAGCTCTGCAGTCTTCCAAAGGTGATTCAGAAAAGTGGAGGGACCTTGTGTTAGCTCTGGAAGTGGATAGACCCAGAGCCTGATTTCGAAATCGTGGTAATGGAAAAGCCTCCTATTTCTAAAAGAAGTGATAAAACCAAGGGAGAATTGACTGGTGTTTCCTTTACCATACTATCTGCTTTTTAAAGAAACCCTATTGGTGGGTTTCACTGTATATTCAGCACTTCCTCTAGGTGTCCACCAACTTTGAAATCAAGCCAAAGACTACTGAACCATCAGAGTTAAAAAGAAGTGTGTATGAGGCACTAATCCACCTGTTCCTTATTCTCACTGGCAAGGAAACTTTGAACATCCTCTTCTCCATTAATGCTTTGTTTCATCATTCAGTCTTCACTCTTTTTTCTACCTTTGCCATCTCCTTTCTCTCCACTTTTGTGTCCTTTCTTCACTCTGTCTCTATATCAGTCTATCATTCAACCCTTCATTCCACCCAAACTTTCCTCTTTCTCACTCTGTCTCTGTCCTTCTCCTTGTCCCTCGTTCCTTTGGTCTCTGTCTCCTCTCTCTTCTCCCTTTTCATCCCCCAGCGACACTGCCAAAAAATGTGTTTTCTTTATATCAGTTTCTATTCAGACTTTTTTTAATTGCAAAGTTATTTAAAACTTTGTTGGTTCTTGGTGTTTTTTCTCTCATCCCATTGCACAGTATTTGAATGAAACACTGAATCTCAATCCCAGAAAACTGGCAGCAGGCACCTGTGGCTTGTCTGCCCCATCATGTGACTTGCTGTGGGGGACAAAGGCCTCCTCCCCACATCGAAGACTTGTTAATTGCACTGCTCAAAAGACATCTCTCCCTCAAAGGCTCACTGTACCCTTCTGAGACCCTGGATGAAAGGAGGTGCACCACATGATGTGCATTCTCCAGCCGCCCTATTGTCATTCTGCAAATAATAATTAATAGGCCTAATATGTGGCTTGCTCAGACTACCTCCCATTTAAAGCTGCATCAGTCTATTGGAAAAATCAGCCCAGCTATCTGGAGTTGCTTGATCCACAGACGAAGAAAACAGCCCACTAGCTGGTGTCTGCCACAAGCCCATCAGGCTCCTGCTGATTGCTCGCCCTGCCAATGCGACCCTGCATTTCAGTGTTTGAAGACGGGGTGTAGCGAAAAGGCAGAAGGAGATGGACTACAGGGGAATGGAGCATAGTGCGCCCCAACGTGCAACTCGCTGCCCCCCACTGAAACGACTCCCTAGGAGATAAACATATGCCATTAATGTGGTATAACCAAGGGAGTAGCCTTTTATTCACATAGTCACCACATCAGTGAGGAATATTAACCATAGTTAAGCATAGATTATTGTTATGAGAACAAAGGACATCAGATTGGCCAAGGACATTGTTATGAGAATACAGGGTGTAAGATCAGTAAAACAACTCAAAAACTGTCCAAGCAATGAAAAAGTTGACAACACTTCGGAATGTAGGGCTAGCAGTAATTAGAGGGAAGGCTATGTCGGAGAATCACGCCTCCGAGTAGCTGCTAGTGACCACGCCCCCCGGCGGTAATGGCGGTCCGGCAATCTGGCGTTCGTTGTAGCAGCAGCAGCAGTAGTTCCTGATGAAATTGTACTTCAAGCAGCGTTCCGTAGCTGAAAAGGATAGGGGGATTTCTCGTGTGCAGTCTCCGGCTGGAGGAAAGTTCGGCAGATCGACGGGAGCACTGATCAGCGGTTTTTGGGAGAAAAAAAACGTTTCCACGCTGTAACGGCCGTTCCGGATTTGGATAATTGGCTGGCAGCTGTTGTGCCTTTGTCGTTCTGGACGGAGAAGACGAGGGTAACGGGCAGCTGGAGAGGTGAGGAGGTTGTGAGCCGCGAAGTAGCGGAGTTGAAGTTAAGGTGAGGTGAGGGGCTGAGAGTATATTCAAAGGATTAAACATTTAAACGCCGTTGTTAAAAGGGAGAAGTTCTGGCCCCGGTGGTTATTGCGTCTACCTTCAAGCAGGACTTCCGAGCAGGATTGAAATATGGGGAGGCATAACAAACAGAGCAACGCCGTTGGTAAAATAGACTCAGCGACTGGTTTAAAGGCAAAGACTCGCCTGGCACAGGCGCAGGCAAAGGCATTGTTTTCTGGGGTAGGAAGAGCAATACTTGTGGGGATCTGCCCGGACCATAATTCCAGCTTTGAGAGCTCTGAGGATGAACCTGCGGTAGAGCCCATTGGAATAGGTCAGGGAGGCAGAGTCTCCCCCACGATATCCATAGTGGAAAACGGTGAGACTGGCAAGTCAAAAGTGGATATTCCTTTTACTACTGAAAGCAGTAAAGAGGAGGGAAAGAGTGTTAAGGAGTTTCCCCTTTTTACGAAGGGGCTACAGCAGAGTGTCCCCCCTCAGTCCAACCCGTCTCAGACCGGGGTTGTTGCTAGTCCATGCCAGCTCCCTCTGGATCTTAGTTCATCCTCCTCCCCCCCGCTATCTCCTTTGCCTCTCCAGTGCCTTCATGCGTTCAAAATTCTCCATCTGCGATTTCCACGAGACAAGAATTGCTTGATAATTCTGCCCCTTTACCTGCTGTGAAATCTGGGCTGCAGGTATGTTCTCGGCCAGTCCAGAATCAGATGTGGATTGATAACAACCCGGCACTTTCTTTAGGACTCCAGGAACAGGATCAACAGGTTCAGCTAAACCAGCAAAATACTTCAATTCAGAAGCTAAAGACCTCTAAAAAACTACAGTTGATCCATAACCAGAAGAACCAAGAGGTGTCAGGTTCTTTGCAATTTCCAGCCTCCGATTCAGTCTCAGTTTCTGATTCCGGTGAGATATTAGTAGAGGATCCAGCAGGGACAATTTCTACTAAACAATTTGAAATTAAAACACTGCTCAATCTTATTCTTGAAGAAATACGAGATATGAAGAGGTCGCAGGAGAACGAAATTGCTTCCCTCCATCTTCGTCTAGAAAAAATTGAAGATGCAGTGGCTGGTCTCCCAGTTAAGATCCAGGAAGCGGAATCCAGGATTTCTCATTTGGAGGATCAGATGTCCGGACTGTCTATTAAAATACGCGAAGTCACTAGGGATAGGAGCTCCTTAGAAAGTAAGCTCGAGGAGCTGGAAAATCACTCTCGTCGCTCCAATTTACGTTTAGTGGGAGTTCCGGAGAGAATGGAAGGTACTCAGATATCACAATGGGTGGAATCCTTCATTAAGGAAAAGGTCCTCCCCAAGTTCAGCGGGGACCTAACAATTACCAGGGCCCATAGAGTCCCATTCCAACCTTTGCCAAGTACAAGTGGCCCTCGCACCATCTTAGTCAACTTCGCAGATTATCGTATAAAGGAGAGGATCCTGGCTAAGGCCATACAAGCAAGGCAATTCCCGGTTAATGAAACCTCAAACTGTAGAATTTTCTCTGATATGTCTGCTGCTGCGGCTCGGAGACGCAAAGAGTTTGTGAAGTTGCTTTTTCTGAGCTCAGGGCGCACAGGCGTCAATTGCCCAGCAGTCGAAACTGCGGGTTCTGGTCAAGGGAAAATGTCATGTGTTCTCCAATCTAGAAGATGCCCAGGACCTCCTTAAGGAAATGTCAGGTCCATAATGTATTGATGGATATATGAATGCTGTTTTCTGCTAGTAGATGATGGTCGGGTGGGGCGGGTCACGCTGGGTGCAGATTCATGGCACCCTTAAAGGTAGTGGGGGGACGGAGAGGTGGTTAGCGTGGTGGTGTACCTCTCCGGAGGGGGTGAGGGGTAACAGGGCAGAAAAAACAGCAGTAAAAAGAGCAGGAGTAGGGGGCTTAGTGTAAAATCTTTTAGGAATATGGGAATGTTTAAATCTTTCTATTTTTCTTTGGTATTTTTTTAGGAGAGAATGATTAATTTATGCCGTATTATATCTATTAATGTGAATGGGATATTAAATAAATCCAAATACGGAGCTTTAATAAGGTGGCTAGTGTCTTCCTCCCCACAGGTATTATTTTTTCAGGAAACTCATTTAAAAACAAATCTCCCAAAGTTATATCTCCCTAGGTTTTTTTCTCATGTTTTTTTGCTTCAGCTGGGTTGGCCAAAAGAGGAGTTGCTATATATTTTTGCCGTAGTCTCCCTTGGGTGTTCGGTCAAATTAGGAGAGATCCCCTGGGACGGTGGCTGTGGGTTGAGGCTAAGTTAAATGGGACAATTCTAAACTTTATCAACTACTATGGCCCAATAGTGGATGATACCACAGCCCTAAAAAAGATCGGGGAGATACTCAGGGGGGCCCCGGGACAAATAATTTTGGGCGGAGATTTCAATTTTATTCAGGATCTGAAGAAAGATACCTCGAATAAAAAGAAAAAAGAACTGAAACCTCAAACTAAGAAAGTATTGGAGGCCATAAAACAGGAGTATCTTTTGGTCGACCAATGGCGTAAATCTAACCCTACCGCGGCAAAATTCACCTGTCATTCTAATCAATTTCATACGGCCTCCCGGATCGATTTTTTCCTCACTTCACGATCTTTGAAGGTTTTAGATACTACGATAGGGGCTAATCCATTTTCAGATCATTCCCTTATAACAATAGTGTTCGAAATTGAAGTGGGAGTAAAGACGCAATCCAGATGGCAGATGGATCGTTTACTCCTGCAAGATTCCAACTGGGTAGTACAAACCAAAAAGTGGATAATTGAGTTTTTTTGTATAAATGAAGATACAGCAGAAATCTTTTCGGTATGGGGTGGGTTTAAGGCAGCAATGCGGGGACAGATAATTGCGTATTCAGCCGCCCAGCTGAGAAAAAGGCGGGTCAGGATAAACCAACTTCAACAAGCTGTAAATGATGCCATGAACCTGAGAAATACTCTGCCACAAGGGAGTAAAGATGTTACCACCCAGCTAGAAAAGGCAAAGTTAGCCTTAAAAGAATTTTTCTTACTTGAAGAAATTAATAGCTCCAAGACTTTTCAACAGAAAGTTTACGAGGAGAATCAAATGGTGGGAAAAATGCTTGCTGGGCAAACCAAATTAAAACAGGAGAAAGGCTTAATTTCCGAAATAATTGATCCCAAGACCCAAAATATCTGTAGAGACAAAGATGATATAGCACAAGTCTTTTTGGAACATTACTCACAACTGTATTCTACAAATTACGAGGTAGATGTAGACTATATCAGTAAATATTTTGATGAAGTAAATCTTCCTATCTTATCAGGCGCGTCAGCTGAACAACTTGAGCACGAAATTTTGGCGGCTGAAATCATAGATACGGTAAAATCAATAGCAGGGGCGAAGGCCTGTGGAGCAGATGGGCTCCCAATTGAATTTTATAAGATCTTCTCTAAAGAGTTGCCTCCCTTTTTGGGAAAATTATTTAATGTTATTAAATTGGGAGGCGCGGTGCCTCCCAGTTTTAAGGAGTCCATTATTATTAGTTTTGTCAAGAAGGGTAAGAACTATAAGGATGTCAACTCTTACAGGCCGATTAGTTTGCTTAATGCGGATTTTAAGATCTTTATGAAAATATGGGCTCAACGTTTTATCCCCATCGCTAAGGCGTTAATCCACCCTGATCAGTCCGGTTTTGTGGCAGGGAGGTCTATGTCTTCAAATACGGGATTTTTAATACAGGCCCTTGATTATGTTACCAATAATAAAATTCCAACTTTAATCACAATGGTCGATGCCGAGAAGGCATTCGACCTGGTGAACTGGGATGCACTCTTTATCGGAATGCAAAAATTTGGCTTCCCTGTTCAGGTAATTAATATGTTGAAAATCATTTATCAAGGAGCCCAAGCTCGGGTGGTAATTAACGCCAATACGGTAGGGGTAATTAGTATAAATCGAGGCACTAGACAGGGCTGCCCGTTGTCCCCTATTTTGTTTACTTTTTTCATCGAGCCGCTAGCATTAAGAATTCGCGGAAATCCTGAAATTAAACCACCAATAGAAGGGATGGCGAAAATTAAATTATTCGCTGACTATATAATTTTATACCTGCAACCAGACAAATTAAATCTTGATCTGGTTGTATATGAATTCAGTAAATATGAATTGATAGGTGGATATAAAATAAATCAGAATAAAACAGAGGTTTTAGTTCTGAATGTGGACTGTAATTTTTTACCATTGAACTTAAAATCCTAAGCTTTAAAAACAGAACCGATTAGATACTTGGCCATTTACGTCTCCAACCAATTTGAACAACTATTTAATTTAAACTATTTAGTAATGCGTAATAAAATTAAAATCTTGCTTGATAGATGGATTCTCCTACCATTAACTTTGATTGGCCGGGTCGCACTTATTAAAATGTCGATACTTCCCTTATTGGTTTTTCTTTTTATAAATGTTCCGTTAAAAATCCATTCCCATTTCTTTAAAGATATTGAATCAATGATTAGGGATTTTGTTTGGAATCGAAAAGCATCCAGGGTTAAGCTGCCTATATTACAGCTAGGAACCACGCAAGGGGGTCTAGCATTACCAAATATTCGTATTTATTATATGGCAGCGGCTCTGGATCTCTCAGCTCGTTTATTGGATCCCGATAGTTTGTTTGATATGTTTTTTTATGATAGAATGATTCAGGAATCAGGATTGCAGGTTCCTATTTTTTTTAAAACAGCTAAATTACCAAAAAGACCCGATATAAGACGATTCGGGTCCTTTCCGATAGACTTCAGTCTTTTTTAAACAGGCCGGGTTTGGTGGATTTTATTATTTGAACTTGGAGGAGTGCAAGTCTTTGGGCTTCAAATCCATTCTAGCAAGCTTAAGAGATGGAAGGACTGTGGTCTTGGAAAATTGGGCTCCTTCTTTATCTCACAAAAACGTATTACTTGGCAAGAGGTTTTAGATAGATCTGACAATCGTTTAAAGACGGGCTTTTTGGAATATTTGCAGATTCTAAGTTTTATAAATAAATTTAATATGTTGTCATGTGGGTCTCCATCTGCTCAGGTCAATGCCCTGTATAAAGCTAAATTAGAAGGAGTGGGTAACTGGTACACCTTACTGAGAAAGGGTCAAGAGTCTCCTCTGGTTGAAGAAGCTCTGACCAAAATTACTCGTGAAACTGATTGTTCTTTCACGAGACAGGAGTGGGAACAGATTTCCCAGTTAGGAAGTAAGTCCCTTAGAGCTGCTAATTTTAAAAGGATGTCCTTTTTATCTCGTTGGCTGGCCTATCTTACTCCAAAGGCTCTTAATAAACGTTTTCCGGGAGTAGAAAATAAATGTTTTCGTTGCCAGCTTCAAGATGGGGGTGATTGGCTTCATATATTTTTTATATGCCCGAAGCTTGAATTATTTTGGCGGGAGATCTTTACGTCAATAAGCCTGGCTATTGAAAAAACGCTCAACCCCGAAGCTGAGATGGCTCTCTTTGGCATTTCTAGAAAAAGATCTGATTTGTCTAAGGCCGAAGAGACATATTCAGCAATCTGTTCTTTAGTAGCCCGCTCCTTAATCCTCCAAAATTGGAGGTCTGAGGATATACCATCTTATTTAAAATGGGTGAATAAAATGCAAAAGATAAAAAGGTTTGAAGAGGCTTATGCAAAAAGAGTTGGGGCAGTGAAAAAGTTCACCAATATCTGGAAATTTTTTGATAGTGGTAAATCCAAGGATGGCATATAGTACTGTAATATGTGGCTGTTTTTTCTATTTTCTATGTAATATAAAATCTTTGTACAGGTATGTTTGCACATTTATGTCGTAGGGTTTTTTTTTTTTTTTTGCAAAACCAGTATGTCCACCAAATTAATAAAATGTGTTTATTGGTTGTGCTAAGGTAAAATATAAAAAATAAGGTTATTTTTCCCGGCCATATTATTTTATTCTGCACATTTAGTACTTTATAGAAATGATGATTGTAGAATTGTAAATACTCGGCACTTTTTATGCATTAATGTGTGTTTGTATTGTTAGCATTTTTTGTACAATAGAAATTAGGGTATGGGGAACCTGTAGAGAAAGAAGGAAAGGAAAAAAAAATATATATATATATTTTTCCTCCTGTCTTTTATCATTAATATTATCAAAATGTTATTTATGGTAATTAATAGATTTTACATGTTTTTTCAATGACTGTTTTATTATGGTTTATTGTTGTAGATTTCTCTTCACCCATCTGCTCTGCTCAATAAAAAAAAAAAAAAACACTTCGGAATGTAAAAGTGCCAGCAGGCCCCTTTTCCATATCCATCACCCACGCCCTCAACCAAGGGCATCCAGGAGATAACTTAGTGGCAACTTCCCCTCCATCACTCAGAAGGATCAATCAATCAGGGATTTGTAAACCGCACTACTCATCCGTAAGGGTCTCAAGGCGCTGGGGGGGAGGGGGTTTCGGGCAGCTCCGGTCATCCGAAAAGCCAGGTCTTGAGGCTTTTCCTGAATGCTTGCAGTGTGGGGCTTCATCTGATGCTGAGGGGGAGTTCTTTCCAGGTCTTGGCTGCGATATAGGAGAATGATATGCCTCCCGTTCTGGCTCTGTGGATGCGGGGGATTTCGGCCAAGGCTAGGCCAGAGGAGCGGAGGTTTCTGTTGGGGCGTGAAAGGAGATTCTTTTATTGAGGTATTGGGCTCCAGTGTTGTGGAGGGCTTTGTAGGCGTGCGTGAGCAGCTTCAAGGTCACTCTTTTTTCGACGGGGAGTCAGTGAAGGCCTCGGAGGTGCTGGGTGATGTAGTCTTGTCGTGGGATTCTGAGGACGAGTCTGGCTGCAGCGTTCTGGATGATCTGGAGTTTGTGAAGTAGAGATTTGTTGATTCCGGCGTAGAGAGCGTTCCGGTAGTCCAGCCTGCTGGTGATTAGTGCGTGGGTGACGGTCTTCCTGGATTCGGGGGGGGTGTCCATTTGAAGTTCTTGCGGAGTATGCGGTGGGTGTTGATGCATGTGGAGGATACGGCGTCAATCCGTCGGTTCATGGTGAGAGAGAAGTCAAGTATGATGCCGAGGTTGTGGGCGTGGCCCATGGGCGTGGGAGGGTTTACGAGGGCGGGGGGCCACCAGGTATCATCCCACATGGAGGGGGTGGATCCGAGGATGAGGACTTATGTTTTCTCCGAGTTGAGCTTCATGCAGCTGCTGCTCATCCAGGATGCAACGTCCTTTTTTCCTTCCTGGAAACTGTGCCTGGTGATTTCGGGTTCCTTAGTGAGGAAGGAGATGAGCTGGGTGTCGTTGCGTAGGATACTATGCTGAGTCTGTGTTTTCTGATAATGGTTGCGAGGGGGGCCATGTAGATGTTGAAGAGCGTGGGGCTGAGGGAGGATTCTTAGGGTACTCTGCATCTTATCTCTGTGGGTTCAAAGAGGAAGGGCGGGAGTCTTATTATTTGAGTTCAGCCAGCGAGGAAGGAGCAGATCCAGTCTAAGGCAGTTCCCTGTATGCCGGCGTCATGGAGCCTGGCGGCTAGTGTGTGGTGGGACACAGTGTTGAAGGCTGCTGAGAGGTCTAGTAGAATGAGGGCTTCAGTGTGGCCTTGATCGAGGAGTGTGCGGATGTTGTCCGTGGTGGCTAGGAGGGTGGTCCTGGTGCTGTGGTTCCTGTGGAAACCGGATTGAGAAGTGTTGAGGATGTCGTTGGATTCTATGAAGTTTGTTAGCTGGATGTTGATGATCTTCTCGGTGACTTTGGCAGCGAAGGGGAGGAGAGAGCGGGCCTGTAGTTCTTGAGGTCCGTCGGGTCTGAGGAGGGATTCATGAGGAGGGGCTTGACTTCTGCGTGTTTCCAGTCTTCAGGGAACATGCCTGTTTCGAGGGTGCAGTTGATTGTCCATCGTAGTTCTGGTGGGAAGGCGGAGGTTGCCCTCTGGAAGACGTGCAGTGGACAGGGGTCAGTGGGTGCTCCGGAGTGGATGCTCCCCATAGTCTTTGCGGTGTATTCTGTGGTGACAGGGGTCCAGACAAGGATGGTCTACTGAGTGGTGTAGCTGGTGGAAGGTGTTGGGTTGGTGCCTTGGTCATGTTCGTCGAAGTTGTCATAGAGTGTCCTGATCTTGTGGTGGAAGGAGCTGAGTTTGTTGCAGAGGTCCCGGGAGGGAAGGACATCGGAGGTTTCGCTGAGGGGTCTGGTGAATTCTTGTATGATGTTGAAGAGTTCCTTGGAGTTGCGGGGGTTGGAGAGGATCCTGTCCTGGACGAAGTTCCTCTTTGTAGATCTGATGAGTTGGTGGTGTGCCTTTGTGGTGGTCTTGTAGGCGGTGCATGCTTCTGGGGTTTGCTGCTCCTCCATGCTTTCTCAAGTCGTCAGCACGAGCACTTGGATTCTTGGAGGTCCATGGTGAACCAGATGGCTTTCGTGGTGTGTTGTCTGTCAGAGTTCTGGAGGGGAGCGAGTGTGCCAGTGCAGTCAGTGATCCATTAGTGGAGTTCGTTGGCTGCAGAGTTGGCATCAGTCGTGGTGGGGGAGGAGTGCGGCTGAGGGTGTAGGTGAGGTGAGGTGCACTTCAGTGATCTTGCTCCAGTTTCTGCATGGGGACGTGTGTTGGCTTGTGTGCGGTGGGTTTCAAGAAGGAGAAGTGGATGCAGTGGGGTTGCGTGGTGTGACTGAAGCGAATGTTGTTTCCTGCGGCGAAGATGGGGTCGAGGGTGTGTCCCGCCTTGTGGGTGGGGTGGTGGTGAGTTGCTTCAGTCCGATGTTGGCGAGGGTGTCTAGGAGGGCAGTGGAGTTGGGGTCGCTGAGGTTGTCAAGGTGGAAATTCAGGTCTTCAAGCAGTACGTAGTCCGTAGAGGTGAGGGCATGGGGCGCAATGTGGTCTGCGATGGTGTTAGTGAATTGGGCGCGGTGTCCGGGAGGTCTGTCAGCGGGAGTTCCACGTAGAGTCGTTCTGGTGTTAACCTGGATCTGGAAGTGGATGTGTTCCATAGGGGGCGAAGAGTCATTCGAGATGGAGTTTGTCAGTCGGAGGGAGCTTTTGTGGACGATGGCGAGGCCTCCTCCAGGGTGGTTGGGGCGGTCTCTCCTCTGGATCTTGTAACCTTCGGAGATGGCGGTTGCGATGTCGGATGCGGAGCTGGAGTTGATCCAGGTCTCTGTGAGGAAGGCAACATTGGGCAAGAGGGTGTTGAGGAGGTCCCAGATTTCTACTGCATGTTTGTGCAGGGAGCATACATTGAGGAGGATGCAGCTCAGGGGTTTGGGTGTGCTAGCGTCCGGTGGGTTGGCAGTACCTGTAAGATTCCAGAGGTGGGTGAAGGTGCGGCGGCAGTGTCGGCAGGAGAACGGGCCTTGGGTGATGCTCGGTGTCGAGAGCTGGCAGTTGTTGTTGCGTCCAGGGTTGAGTGTGTGGAGGGTTCCTGAGTCGTATCGGCGGGTGCGGGTGGAGGACTAGGGTCCCTGGCGCTAGTCATGGTCGGGTCACGGATGGGCGCAGATGGGCTTGCCATTAAGTAGGGGGGGAGGGAGAGCAGCTGGGAGGTGGGAGCGGGAACAGGTGTGGAGGAGCAAGGCTCTCCCACTGGACCACCAGGGATGAGGCGCAGGCAGGAGCCTGCGGGTGAAGGAGGGCCTCGAACACCTACCTGGAGACCAGAAGGTGCTGGGGGCAATGCCTTAAGGACAGAGCTGCGCGAGGGGAGATCCGTTACCCTGACCAGTAGGTCAGAGGTCTCGCTTGGCCTGTCACCCAGTGGCCGCCATTAAGTAGGGGTCGGGCGGGAGGGAGAGCAGCTGGGTGGCGGGAGTGGGAACAGGCAGGTGGGAGGGGCCGTGGGGGCAGCAGAGGTGGGGAAAAAAGGCCGAGACCGGGCACAGAAAGGGGCACAAACCCGGCACAGAAAATAAGCAAAAAACAGACAAATAAGTAAAAAATAGACAAACAAGCAAAGAACAGACAAAAAACAGAACCGGAGAAGCAAAAAAACTGACAAAAATCAGAGCGGCAGAAAAAAACAGAAAAACAGAAAAAAACAGAAAAACAGAACAACAACATAAAGACAGAGAAAGACAGAAAAGGCAGATGGAGCGGACCAGCAGAAGAGCAAGGCTCTCCCACTGCACCACCAGGGATGAGGCGATGCCAGGAGCCTGTGGGTGGAGGAGGGCCTCGAACACCTACCTGGAGACCAAAAGCCACTAGGGCAGTGCCTTAAGGACGGAGCTGCGCGAGGGGAGAGTGGTTACCCTGACCAGGAGGTCAGAGGTCTTGCTCCAGCAGGGGATGGGCAATACCCACAGTTCCACATACCCCAGGGCACCGCATAGCGCTCCGTCCCTGCCGGGGTTCCTCTCACCAGGCAAACCCCCCAAAATGTTCAACTCCAGGCATCCCAGGGTAGGGCAGAAAGGTCCCTACCATCAGCAGGTCAGTCCGCCCTCCTGTGATTCAAGGTCCTATGCACACGTTTATGAGTAGTTCATGATAGTTCATAAAGTCAAAAAAAGTTCAAATGGATCTGTTCTTTGCCTTTTATTTCGTAAGAAATCAGCCAACACGTGTTTCGTCACACTGGGAAGTATCCCGCGACTTCTTCAGGGCTGTACTTCATGCGTGATGAGCCTTCTAATTTCACTTTGCCGGTGATAATTCCGACCCGACTGGTCTAAAGGAAAGGCGTCTAGTAGCGACGTTAGAAATATGGTGTATAGGTATTAAGAGTGGGTACCTAAATATCGGTACTCTCGTGAGCAGGTGGGAAATTCTATGTTGAATGAAGCACCAAAGTATCTGTAGTTATGCGTGGACCATGCGGTCCAAATTAGCGGAAGGGAGTTAGACCGCCTTGTATATTCTTCCGATCAGCAGCGAGTACGCTGGTGTCCGTGACGGCAACGGGTGCGTTCCCTGTTCCGGAAATTGACCGCCCTCCTGCCTGCCCAGTGCCCGCACAAAACAAAACCCCTCCAAGGTGCAAGTTCAGTAAATCAGTCAAAATTTTGGGTAGCCCCCCTTTTTCAGCTACAAGGAATTTCGCCAATTCCTCCTTCCTCCAGGAGTGGGTGGGTTGGTGGTTGATGAGGTATGTTGGCGGTGCATGGGGGAGACAAAAAAAAGGCTGATCCCTCGCGATGCTCTATAGGTTGCCCCTCCAGGCATCCCCAGATGACGTCACTGGCACCCTCTTCCTGTTAAAACAGATGATGGCCTCCTTGCTTTGGCTCCTGCCTGTGGGGCGACTAAGGGCGCCCTACTGCTATTTGCAGGGGGCGCCTGGTCAGGAGGAGGAAGAGACCGGCGCAGGAGCTCGCAGGAGAACAGAGCAGAAGAAGGTTGTGAGGGAAAGGATTGATGAGATCCCAGGACAGACACTCAGTACAAGGTCTTCAACCAATACCTACAGACTCAATCTCACTCTCCACCCATAGCCAGGCACTGAGTCCAGTGGTGCGAGAGAAGGTGTATTGTTTTGGGCACTAATCTTACATAAACCAACTCATATAAAAAATGCCAGCACATACTGCACAAGGTAGTGAAAGATAAAAGTGTATTGGACGTCTCCAGGAAGGTGGTAAGCACTGGGACGTCATTGTCGCACACTAAGCACTGGGGCTCTGATAACGGCACCTGCCACAAATAAAGTATGCTTTGCGGGATGTCACCAGGTATCATTTATACTCCAGCCTTTTCCCAACTACTGTCATTTTCCTTTCTTGCACTTAATTGAATTTTTAATCCATAAGTGCATTATGACATTACAACACATTGTGGATTCAATGGTGAGAAGAGAGAAACGAACCCCAATGCCGGGATACTCTAAATATGCACAATGCATAAAACAATGTTAGAACCCGTAGCCTTATATGCCATTTCCTTACTTGTGCCCTTATCAATAAAGACTTTTTAAATCAGTCGAACATTGGCCAAAAGGTTAACAGAAAGCGAAATTGCTCCCAATCCCTCCTAAAAAGCCAGGTTGTAAAAACGGAAAATATTTGCCGATACACAACGCTAAGGGAGTTGAGAGGGCAGCAAAAACAAAGTGGTGCTCCAAACACGCAACAGGCAGAAAGCATCCAAGCTGCCACAGGAGAGACGCAGCACGAGCGTATTCCCATCGGTGCCATTACACAGGAATGCCATTTGCTCGGATTTACCCACTCAGGTTTATCGAGTATTTCAGGCAACGTGCCCGTTTCTCTTGCACTGGAAAATGTTTTTCATTTGAAGTGGCTTTCAAGACTCACAGAAGATCTTAGATGTTAATCCATCACAGGGCTATTTGCGGGTCACCTAAACAATAAATATTGAGTAGCCATTGATTTTTTTTCTTTTTTTTTTTGTGAAAAACCATTTGTTTTCTTAAAGGGACAGAAAACTTTGAATTTCACGTAATAAATTAGTACTAATAAGGAATCTGCAGAATTAATATACATCTAAATTGCCATCAATGTGTTGTAAAATTAAGGTCAATATTCAGTAAAATTCATATAATTGCAGACTTTTGTGGATTACACAGTTTTAAGCTGTTTTCTTGAAGATATATATCCAAAGCTGCAACCTCAAAAATTCAAATACAATTAAAATATTCTTTCTTGGAGCGGTGAGGGCAACTGTTTATCTGGATATAAGTCCTGCACTGTCGGCTGCCGGTTTCAAGGATGGGTTGGTACCTTGACACAGAAGGGCAGAATTCGTACGAGTAGCAACATCTGTGCAGTAAAGATTTGCTCTCTCCTAGATAGATAGTTCACGGATCAGCTGTGCCGTGCACGACCTATGACGCCAGCCAGATTATTGACTATGCATGCGTATGGGTGAAGGTCACGCTGGGCAGCAGCTTTTCTAGCAACTGGTCTGGGGAGAGCGGCGCACTCCCTCTACTACCATCAAGGAACATACTCCAAGATCCTGCCTGCTTTAGTGTTTGTCCATGGATATATTATCAGAATTATGCAAGGCATTACAATACTAACAAAGAAATAGCAGATAATTTCTAAATAAAGATTATGTTAATTATGTCCGTATAAAACCAGTGTCTGAGGGAAGCACAGCAAGTGTGGGACCCTCAAAAATGTGCAGGGCCTAGGGAATAATGCTTAAATTGCTTACCGGTAGTGGCATTACTTTGAGTCCTACTCCTTCGTTTCATTCCATACGTGTGAGGCCTCCCTGCCTCCCTAGACCCAATCACACGCCATCCTCTAAAATAAAACCTCACTCTCCCCACCACACCTCCTGCCAGTAATGAAGCACTCAACTAACCTATATGTCAGTTGTTCATACTGGGAAGGAGGGATTAAAAATTAAGGCGCGGTAGTGGGACTTCGTTTTTCTAAAGGATTTAACCCTGTCAACAAATCAGGGGCGGCTCCTCCACTAAGGCGGAGGAGCGTTGGCCCACTGCTCTCAGAGCATTGGGAAAAGGAAAAATAAAATGATAATAACATAGTTATTAGCATTTTATTTTTCGTAGCTATGGGGCTGGGTTAGGTCATGACTGGTGTCACAGCCTGGGAACAGGAGTGGTTTATGCACAATAAGTGCGCATGAAGGTTTGGCTGACCGTTTTGGGACTGCCAAATAGTCAATCGCCCTTAGCAAGTTCTCCACCGGGCTGTAATTCACAGCCTGGGTGGAGAACATGCACAGGCTTCCAGTCCCCATCTGATAGCTGAACCACGGTGCTCAGATCAATCACAAAGTTGCTAAAAACAGCGTTGTGATTGGCTTACGGGAGCCTGTGTCCTTCCTGCTTCCGGGACTAGCCAGTAAGGGTGTTGGTATATTGGTCACACATGGTATCTCTTTTCGAGTGTACGTGTGCGTGGCCTTTTGCATTAGGCCTGTATTTTAGGACTGTATGCGTATGAACATTGGCGATCACTTCTTTCTTGTATAAGGCGGCAATTTTACTACATTCTGGTGGTGCACAAACTTTTGTATATACATCTTTTACATGTGAAACAGTAATTCTTTTTGCTTTTTGATGAGATGTGCATACTCTTTGATTTTGCTCATGGAGGGGCGATTTCATATCTCATTACAGTAATTTATTTTGGATTCTTTCGGGTACAGAACATTGCACCAGAACCCTGGATTTTGGTTGTTTTGTGCTGAGGTGATAGTACTTTTTTTTTTGATTTGTATACTTTTTTTTTCCTCGTTGCGCGCAACCATGTCAGCATGGGATTCAAACCCAGGACACCTCACATGGAAGCACACAACGAAAAGCCTAGAACGTGAATAGTTTCCTAATTTCTCTGTACGTGGTATTGGATTCTAATTCAAGAGTTGCGGTGCCCCGAAGAAGCCCTCGTGTTGGGGCGAAATGCGTTGGCTGTGTCGTTTTGCTATTGGATACTCAAGTGTGAAAAGAAGAAAAAAGAACAATAAATTATAACTTGTCAAACAAAATTGGGAATCATGGACTAACTTGTACATTGCATGGAAATTGGACTGATACCTAAACACATTTGATTTGGAAGTGTGCTGCCTCTCATCCTTTTGGATTATTTGTATTTGATTTGAGGCCATGTGGCAGCTGGTCATTTGAGGTGGGCAGCGCTGATAAAACGAACTTTTTGAGTGACTAGAGTGAGTGGTGCAGTGAGTTATTTAGCCTAGCTGCCACTATTTTCTCAAGATGCTGGTTAGTCACCAGCTCAGCATTTACACTCACACTATCCATACTATTCTATTTTTTTAAATGGTTAATGATGTTGCCCTCATTAGACCTGTTGGCAAGTCCTTAATTAATTTTCCATGCTGTCAAGTTGAGCTATGTTATGTTTATGACAGTTAATGCTCTTTCTCTTACAACATGAATGTTCACATGGGTCTTCCTGATAGTTATTATGTTTAGGTTTCCCAGGTCCCTATGGATTTCTAGAAACATGGAACTGTCATTTTTACTTTCTGGGTACAATTTTCGTTTTGGCAAAAACCTGGTTAGGCTATGATGCAGTACTCCTCCTACACAAAGCAATCCCTGATGGATAACAAATGCTCTTCAGATATAGACCAAATGGGAAAATGGGTGGATCCCTTGCAGTGGTCCAGAAAAACACAGCACCTCTCACTCTGCAAAAGACCAACACCTCAGAGTGATACACATTGCCATTCCCCTGCTCACCATCAGAAAATTACTCATCCTTCATCCTGATATTAATTCTCATGAATACTAGGTCTGGGCGGAATTATAATTCCACTCGCAGAGCTTGTGGAATTCGGGTAACTCTGTGTTATGCGTGTAATGCAGAGTTCCTGCTAAATTACACCATCAGGCGTGTGGTGGAATTATAATCCTGTTGGCTCGCGCGAGGCTCCATAAATGCGCACTCGTGAGAATTTCCGCCTGAAAGCGAGCATGAGCGAGATTTGCCAACCACTAGTGTGGCTTTCGGTCACCACGGAGGCTTCCGACATCATTTTGTGATGCCAGCAATCACAGGCAATGGAGTCTCTGCTTCTCGAGTAGATGTTCAGCTCGAGAAGCAGCTAAATCAATGTGAAATTACCTTTTGAATGAATATTCTACTTGAATGGACATTTCAGGATGTTGTTTTAGAGCAAAAAGCATTTTTTTTATTGACATTTTCTTTTCAACAGGAAGGAAATGCCCCAGAGACTCCAACTTCCCCTTCCTGTCCAAAAGGCTCCTCCCATCTTCTGGTCACTTTTCATTTGGATTTCAAGGTGAAAGGATCACTGTCTTTGTCTGCAATTCCTGCTGCATGCATATACTATTGGATTTCAAGGACTTTGTTTTTGTGACATCACAAGTAAGTTTGAAAACTTGTCTGAGGGTCTTGTTTGATATAGAGCATACACCAGTATTTATTTGTACTTTTATTCAATTTTTAAATTTGGTTGTGGTGGGTGGCCTGGAGTTGCTGTAGGGGCCTAGTATTTTTTATTGCATTTAATTTTGTAACATTTGTAAGGGAAAAAGGTTGAACAGTTAAGTACATTTTCCCCATGTTTGTTAAATTTTCACTATTGATTTATTTTACCATGTGGCCTAGTCTGCCCATCGGCCATCAAGTCAGTATTAGTCACAGGGTGCATGTTTCTGTGGTATTTTGCTTCAATACATCTATAATTTAGGCCAGGGATGGCACTGGATTACAATCACAGTGATGGGAGATGAGGAATAAGTGTATCACAGTTTTACACCAAGTAGTAGCCCTGTCCCCAGCAGTGTGACAGCATCACCCACATCAGCAACCTCCAAATGGCGCAAGACTCAGATGCAGACACCACCGCATACAGTGATGATTCCCCCAAGATTAACATTGAGTCTACCACCTCCTGGTTCTCTCCGGAAGTTGCCTGCATCAGTGGCACCACAAAAAAAAAACAATCCAAGCTGCTATTACAGGTATGTTTAGGCAGGAGGGGCTCTATTAATGCAACCACCCAATTGTACACTTGTTGAGGTGGGTGAAACTCGCAGAGTTTCAAACGAAGTTAGATGAAAACTCCGTGAAATTCCACAGAGTTCTGAGAACGGGCCAAAATTGGCACATCACGCTACTCGTGCTGATTTTTAACTGGGGGAGCTTGTTCTCACCAGAGGGCGCTGTATCTCGAGTTGGTTTAGATGCTGCTCGAGCAGATTTTCTACTCGACCAGCAGTTTTCTCACCTCAAACGGTCTCGACCGTCAGCTTTGGGAAAATATCATCGGGTACCTTTCTAGCTCCAGAAAATCACACTAGGCCCATGCACAACGGGATCAGGCCTACAGAGAGGTAATTCGTCTAGCGTTGAGGGAATTTTTCACCACAAACACAGGCTGGGTTACTTCAGCTGGAATCCTCTGAGAGCCGTTTAAAGTGACTATTAGGGGTAAGTGCGTGGCTAGCACATATAGGGTACATAGGTCCTTTATGCACACAGTGACGAATCTGGAACGACAAATCGGGGATCTTGACCGACAGGCACATACGGACATGAGTTAGGATGAGCGATGTAGATTGCAGGAGGAACTTGATGAGGCTCATGAAGTCCTAAGCCACCATGTTTACAAGACATACTCAGAGATTCAGTATGAGCAAGGTGACACACCAGGTTGGCTATTGGCATGGTTGGTCAATAGAGAATGTAGAGGGAATTCGGTCATTATGATCAAAGATGTACAAGGATCGACCCTCATAACACATGAAGACATATTGCATCATTTTGCAGAGTTCTACTCTGCTGTCTGTGTGCAGCAGACTAAGCGTGATGAGTTGGGTATGACAGCTATCCTGGGTGAGGCGCAGCTACCAGTGGCATATAATGAGATGAGAGAAATATTAAATGCCCCCATTGATGATTCAAGCAAAAGGAACAAATGATGGACGGAATGCTGAACAATGCAAACATTCACCCCCAGTCACAAAGATCTGGGTTTAATCCATCTTTCTTTTGCTCACCATGCCACTCCAGTTTGAACCCCTCCATATGCAAATCAATCTTGACCCTGTTCCTCATGGGAACGGTCCAGCACAAACTGCCAAGCCAGGTCCTCCCTGGACCATAAACAAGCATCCTGGGACCGGTTTCGTGGCATCACCCCTCATCAACAAGGCTAGCTTGAATCCAGTGGTGCAGTGAGCACAGGACCCATGTCTGGGCATACACTTCCCACTTAGGATGACAAAAGCAAAAGGTACAAATGATGGACGGAATGCTGAGCAATGCAAACATTCACCCCCAGTCACAAAGATCTGGGTTTAAACAAATGAGTACAGGGAAGACACCGGGGAGGGATGGCTTAGGGTTGAGTTTTATAAGGAATACTTGCCATGTGCCGAGAGGCATTTTAAACAGGGGGTATTACCTGCTACACTGAGAGAAGTGTATATAGTAATTCTGCCTAAGCCAGAGAGGGATATGTCTGAATGTGAATCATATCATCCATTATCTATGATTAATGTAGATGCAAAAATATTGGGGAAAATCTTGGCTGATCGCTTAACTAATGTGCAAAGGATTTGATAACCCTAATCGAGCAGGATTTGTGGTAGGCCGCACTACCACCACTAATATACGGTAGGCATATCTTATAGTAGACACAAGGAGATGATGGACGGAGCGCTGAAACTTTTCAGACACTCACCCCCAGTCACAGATCTGGGTTGAATCCATCATCATTCTTTAGCTCACTTTGCCACCTCAGTTCAGACCCAGCTATATGCAAATCAAAATGGTTTTAACCCAGATCTGTGACTGGGGGTGAGTGTCATTAAAAGTTTCAGCGCTCCATCCATCATCTCCTTGTGTTTGCTTTGTTTGCCCTAAGTTGGCAGGGTATGCCCAGACGTGGATCCCTTGCTCACTTTGCCACTGGATTCAATCTAGCATGGCTGATGAAGGGTGTTACCCAGAAACCGGTCCCAGGTTGCTTGTTTCCGGTCCAGGGAAGACATGGCTTGGCAGTTCGGGCTGGACTGTTCCCATGAGGCACAGGGTCAAGACTGATTTGCATATAGCTGTGTCTGAACTGGGGTGGCGAAGTGAGCTAAAGAACGATGATGGATTCAACCCAGATCTGTGACTGGGGGTGAGTGTCTGAAACGTTTCAGCGCTCCGTCCACCATCTCCTTGTGTTTGCTTTGTTCGCCCTAAGTTGGCAGGGTATGCCCAGACGTGGGTCCCTTGCTCACTTTGCCACTGGATTCAAGCTAGCCTGGCTGATGAGGGCTGTTAGCCCGAAACCGGTCCCAGGTTGCTTGTTTCCGGTCCAAGGAAGACATGGCTTTGCAGTTCAGGCTGGACTGTTCCCATGAGGCACAGGGTCAAGACTGATTTGCATATAGCTGTGTCTGAACTGGGGTGGCGAAGTGAGCTAAAGAATGATGATGGATTCAACCCAGATCTGTAACTGGGGGTGAGTGTCTGAAAAGTTTCAGTGCTCCGTCCATCATCTCCTTGTGTTTGATATCTTATAGTAGAGCAGATCCAGAAAGCAGGGGAACCTTGTGCACTCGCTAGTTTAGATGCCTATAAGGCATTTGACAGGGTAGACTGACAGTTTATGATTTGTACCTTAAGGAGTTATGGACTAGGAATTGCTTACTTAAAGTGGATACAGCTACTTTACACAGACAGTAAGGTCTGGGTGAAGGTAGGCAACAGACTATCAGACAGTTGTCCAGAAGAACAGGGGACCAGGCAAACTGTTAAGATCTCGACATGGAGGAGACAGAGTGGTGGTAGGTAATAGGTGGAGATTGTTTCCCTGTACACCGATGACATTTTGTTGACTCTACGAGATCCTGCACACTTGTGGCATGTGATACATGATACTATCATAGAGGTAGGAACACATTCGGGATTCACGCTTAATGCAGATAAATCTGTAATTTATCCTATACGGGCACCTGGATTCGGGGAAGAGTCTTTCTCTGGCATACGCCTACAGACGGCACCCATTATATACTTGGAAGGGGACTTGAGCTGCAACATAACTGAAGTGTATGACACCAATGTAAGGGGTTGCTGGCTGGTGTAGAGCGCAGTGTTTGCCAGTGGTTAAAGTTTCCCTTGTCACTTATGGGGTGAATCGCTATTAGTAAGATGAAACATTTACCATGCGTTCTGTATGTCCTGCAGCATAAGCCAATGCGGGTACCAGATGCTTGTTTCAGGCGCCTAGATGAGTTACTTCGCCTCTTAAATTGGGGCACAAGGAGAGCGCATATCAGTCTGAAGGTGCTGCAGTTACCCTGGCATATAGCGAGGAACAGTGGTTCCTGTGGACAATGTGTGTGATATCTGGTAATGGTTAGCTCAATGGCAATGTTTCTGGGTGTGGAGATGTCAAATATCAATTTTGTGACAGTTTGTGTCAAAAACGACCACGCCATAATATTCAGTAGTCAGTCACAGCCATCTAGTACAATGGTAGGGACTGAGGAATGCTTCGTTTTGGGATGTGTCAACGGCGTTTCGACCCCACCATCAATAGGGGGTCTCTTCAGGACATAACATGGAGGGAAACCTGAAACAATGTGGATCAACTGTCAGAGTGATAAGTGCACACAGCAGGGAAGTGTATTGTAAAAGAGGTACTCACATGGGGTCCAGCCGGGCACCCAGTGAGGGGAAGAGAATCTTCGAATGGAGGCTGACCTTGGCGATCCTCCTACATCTACCTTCCAACCTTGAACAGCAAAGAGGCTGACTACTGCAGCCTCGTGCATAGCGTACACATGATATTTTTCACACGCTGCTAATAACGGATACCTTCTGCAAACACGGATCCCCATGGTTTTACAATAAAGTTACAGACATTGTATACCAGCATTACGCCGACAGAACTGTCAGTTCTCTTACCCTCACTGGGTGCCCAAAACAAACCATTCCTCAGCCCCTACCATTGTACTAGATGGCTGTGACTTACTACTGAATATTATGGCATGGTCCTTTTTGTATTTTTGAAACCTATTTGTGTGTCACAAACTGTCACAAATTTGATATTTAGATTCTATGTTCACTTGGAACACCCCACACCTTTATTGATTAAGTTGATTATGTATTTACATAAAACTCAAATATTCATAAATGTCCTGCTGTATATGGTTCTTTTCTCTCTCCGACATCTCCTTACCCAGAAACATTGCCATTGAGCTAACCAGTACCAGATATCACACACATTGTCCACAGGAACCACTGTTCCTCGCTATATAATAGATACCCTGGTTCCATTTGAGTAGGGTGGCCCTTGTTTTCCTACACACGGCAGTTACCTTGGGATGCAGAGGCTTACGGGCCTTTTGAAGCTATTATCAGGCTTCACTCTTGCAACATGTTTTTGTATGATTTATGGACCAGTATAACAACCCAGTAATGGATATGCTAATGAGAACTGTAAAACTGCGTGAACTTATGGCATTACCACTGGTTCCCGGAAAGAAAAGAGAGTCGCTCCTGATGCAGATTCGTACATATATAGGAGCAGACCACGAAAGATAAAAGTGAGAGATACATATATTCAAATCATCTGATATCATGGTTAATGGATATTAGTAAAACACACAGGATGATGGACGGAATGTTGCACATTGGCAAAACATTCACCCCCAGTCACAGATCTGGGTTTAATCCATCGTTATTTTGCTCACCACGCCACCCCAGTTCAGACATGGCCATATGCAAATCAGTCTTGACCCTGTGCCTCATGGGAACAGTCCAGCCCGAACCGCCAAGCCATGTCTTCCCTAGACCGGAATCAAGCATCCTAGGACCGGTTTCTGGCTATCAGCCGTCATCAGCCAGGATAGCTTGACTCCAGTGGCGTAGTGAGCACGGGACCCACGTCTGGGCATACCCTTCCCACATAGGGCGAACAGCAAAACACACAGGATGATGGACGGAATGTTGCACATTGGCAAAACATTCACCCCCAGTCACAGATCTGGGTTTAATCCATCGTTATTTTGCTCACCACGCCACCCCAGTTCAGACATGGCCATATGCAAATCAGTCTTGACCCTGTGCCTCATGGGAACAGTCCAGCCCGAACTGCCAAGCCATGTCTTCCCTGGACCGGAATCAAGCATCCTAGGACCGGTTTCTGGCTATCAGCCGTCATCAGCCAGGATAGCTTGACTCCAGTGGCGTAGTGAGCACGGGACCCACGTCTGGGCATACCCTTCCCACATAGGGCGAACAGCAAAACACACAGGATGATGGATGGAATGTTGCACATTGGCAAATCATTCACCCCCAGTCACAGATCTGGGTTTAATCCATCGTTATTTTGCTCACCACGCCACCCCAGTTCAGACATGGCCATATGCAAATCAGTCTTGACCCTGTGCCTCATGGGAACAGCCCAGCCCGAACTGCCAAGCCATGTCTTCCCTGGACCGGAATCAAGCATCCTAGGACCGGTTTCTGGCTATCAGCCGTCATCAGCCAGGATAGCTTGACTCCAGTGGCGTAGTGAGCACGGGACCCACGTCTGGGCATACCCTTCCCACATAGGGCGAACAGCAAAACACACAGGATGATGGACGGAATGTTGCACATTGGCAAAACATTCACCCTCAGTCACAGATCTGGGTTTAATCCATCGTTATTTTGCTCACCACGCCACCCCAGTTCAGACATGGCCATATGCAAATCAGTCTTGACCCTGTGCCTCATGGGAACAGTCCAGCCCGAACTGCCAAGCCATGTCTTCCCTGGACCGGAATCAAGCATCCTAGGACCGGTTTCTGGCTATCAGCCGTCATCAGCCAGGATAGCTTGACTCCAGTGGCGTAGTGAGCACGGGACCCACGTCTGTGCTTGATTCCGGTCCAGGGAAGACATGGCTTGGCAGTTCGGTCTGGACTGTTCCCATGAGGCACAGGGTCAAGACTGATTTGCATATGGCTATGTCTGAACTGGGGGGGCGTGGTGAAGCAAAATAACGATGGATTAAACCCAGATCTGTGACTGGGGGTGAATGTTTGCCAATGTGCAGCATTCCGTCCATCATCTTGTGTGTTTTAATGGATATTAGTCCCATGTTACCGATGTTCTAGAGACATCAGGAAAGGGATGACTCTCCACATACTCTGGGTGACCTATATGAAGATGGTCAACTGATGAGCTACGCCACCTTTTGTGCTAATTGGGACTTATCAGGGAAATGTTTTCAGGCGTATGCTGGGTTAACTGTAGAGATGCGTAAAGCCTGGGTAGAGTTCCCACAGGAACCAGATACACATATTCGTAATCAATCTCTTCCGAAAATGGGAGGAGAAGGTAAATTAATTACTAGATTATACACACTGCCAATACGAAAGGACACGCCTTGTATAGGTGCATTGAGGTTGCAGTGGGAAACTGATATGGGTGAGGCCTTGCGGGATAGCGACTAGAACCAAGTCCTTGGTAGTTGCTCAAAAGTGTCACGTAGTGCGAGATTTAAATTGACAGAATATAAATGTTTACACTGGGATTTGTTACACAGAATAACTACCCTAAATGCAAGCAAGCTACAGGGACGCATATACATATGTGCTGGAAATAGCCAGGGATACGAGACTTTTGGAAGGGAGTTGTAAGGATGCTGAAAGACTTGACTGACTTACCCCTGCAATACTCTATTTGAATATGTTTACTGGGCCTAGTGCCTCGCACTAAATTAACCAAATATGTAGAAACAATTGCTGAACTGGGACTAGTGGTTGAAAAAAAGAAGTATCACAAGATATTGGATTACGCCCAGACTACCCACTAGTTAGCATTGGTTGCAGGAAAATGTACGTTGGATGCCTGCTGAATGTGAGGTGAGGCGCATATTAGTTTGCACTGGGCAAAGTCAAGATAGTGGGATGATATGGGAATTGGCAGAAATACAATGGCAGCAAATTATAGATGATTCAACAAAGGAACCACACACTATTGAGGATGAACAATAAAAATGTATTATTGCTAACTTGACTGCAATGTCACCTGTATATTTGATGATATTTGGTATTTGATGTTAATGTAATACCACTGTAATATGTTGGATATTTACAGATTGGTACTGCCGCTCGCTCCTTCATGGGTAGGGAAGGGGAGGGAAGAAAAGTTAAGATGTATTATTGTATTTCTGCAAAACACAATAAAATATATTTAAAAAATAAATAAATAAAACAAATGTGCTTATCCTGCCCTAACATCATGGTGAAACATGCTATCTAGATAGGTCTATTGAGTAGATGGGGGTCCACTGGGAGAATAAATGCATGGTAGTATTGCTTACTTTAAGTGTGTGAGATGCAAGGCCATATGCTTGGTTATGGACTCCACAAAATCATAATACACCTTCAGAACTCTTCTTTAAATAGGTTCCCTGTCTTTGCTCTTAGAGACACTGAAGCTAACCAGACCATGGCAACATAAAAGCTAGTGAAGCCTAAGCAGAATAATAAAAAACTCCCATAATGTTGGATTATTTGTTTGACCTTGATTCACCCTGAAATGCAATGATTAATGTTAGAAGTGGTTGTTTTTCGAAAAGCATTATGTCCAAACTGTATATAAGAGTAGATAAAAATGTATCACATTTGCAACCATGAGGAGATGACCTTTAGGTCAAATAGGAAATTGATAATTTGCCTTAAGCACTCTTTGATGTTTCCAAATGCAGTTGAAACATAGTTGTCAGCAAAGGCTAGTGTGGAATTTACCCTAGGGCATCAGCCTCTCACTTGAGATATAGAAGACCCTCCTGCATTGACTGAGTTGCAGTCAGAAGGAAGCTCAACCCAGGTAGGTGTCTGTCAGCCAAATCAAGAAAGTGCCATCTTTTAGGGTATTTGAAAGAGGGACTCAGATTAAGAGTTTGAAGGATCTATATGGTATGCAAAGTACAGGCTCCGGAAAGGAACGCTTTCAGGGCTGACCGTTGTTAATGATGTCCTTCTCCCAAAAGGAAGTTTTTATTGGATTTGGCTCATGAAATTCATTGAACAGGCTATACCGGGGCCACTAGTGCCTTCATAAACTAGACAAATATTTAAAATAGTGCCAGATGGATGTTGCCTGCTTGACAAGCAAGTGGGAAGTTCTACAGCATAGTGAAATTCACCTTTTCATGTTAGTTCCTCAGATTTGAACTTTTATAAGACTGGCCATTTTTTACTTTGAAAGTGTGAAAGAGTCCCCACAAAGTATGCTATGACCCCTAAACATGTTAGGAGATTGTTGAACACTAATGGCAAATTTAGTAAGTTTTGGAAAGGGTGAGAGAAAAACAGCACTGTTTTCTCACTCC
Organism: Calotriton arnoldi; assembly: GCA_963921515.1. Classification (NCBI taxonomy): domain Eukaryota; kingdom Metazoa; phylum Chordata; class Amphibia; order Caudata; family Salamandridae; genus Calotriton; species Calotriton arnoldi. The sequence goes on along the minus strand of CAWUFW010008201.1, from coordinate 466,839 downwards.
CAGCACTGGCAAACTTTAGTCTGCCACATGCCAAGACACACACCCTTACACCACAGTTCGAGAGCGTGTGAGTCCTGTCAAGCATAAAACGGAGAGGGGACCCTCACAGTACAAAATGCTATATTTTCATACTTATACCACTTTACGTGTGTGATGTACGATGAATCACACATAGAAGGTTCGAAAAATGTGGCGACGTTTAAAAATTGTGTCACTGTTATGCCTTGAGAAGACGTAATTGTTGGCACAGATTCCTGTTGACCAATGTTTGTAGATATAGGCCTCCATCAAAACCCATGGTTGGTTGTATAGGAATGCCCATGTCCCCCAATGGTACCCCTGATGCAAAATAGCACAAAGAAGCCCATAGCACTTACCTTACATTACTTTAGGCAACCTTCCAATGCAAGTCACGAGTTGCAGTGCAATGTTTTAATAAATCTGGACCTAGATGCATAATGTGAGGAAGAGGGACACACCTAATATTTATTTTGGTATGAATCTGCAATGTCAGGATGCAAATGCTCTCTTTCAATGCATAAGGCTGTGCCAACTCTTTCTGATCATAATAGCTCTCTTGTGAATAAAAGTCATAGTTTCCATATGTCGAGTTGAAAAATATCTACAGAAGTCATCTACATACCTTTATAGTAGTCATTTAAAATCTAATTTAGGGGGTAATGTATAGAGTTTTGAAAAATATGTAGCAAAGATGAGTTTATTAGACATATTTTCCACTACCTTCTAATATGAACAGTAATTAGTTCAATTCAGATCAGACTTTGCCCTCTCCTTTGGCATAAAGTCTTCAGCTAGACAACTACAATCTTTCAGTAGACAATCGGTTAGATGCCTTATTCTTAACGGAAACTTGAAACAGAAACATGAATGCTCTACTGGCTGGCTTAGAACAAATCAGCTACTATGTAACCCAGACAAAACAGTTATTCTGTTGTTTGGGACTGACCCCCTGATAGGGTGGACAGGACCCTGGCCCAGTAGCAACATCCCCCCCCCACCCTACTGAGGTGGCAGGAAATCTGGGCATACTGCTTGACAAACAACTCTCTTTCAAAACCTAGATTGCAGCAGTAGTGAAATCCTGTGTTTGGATCCTAAGAATACTCAGGAAATTCCTGAACTTCCTTCCACATGAAGCACAGGTCACAGTAGTCAGAGCTCTGATTCTATTGAGGCTGGATTAATTCAATGTTCTGACCTGGGAATCACGGACTATCTACTGCACCGTCTCCAAGTGATACAGAACATGGCTGTCCACCTCCTCCTTTATAAGCTGCCTAAACACTATTCTGTTCCTCAGTTTCAAGAGCAGCTACACTTGGTACTGGTTCATAAGCAAATCATGTTCAAAGCACTTACAATAGCTCATCACACTCTTTACAACTCTGAACCCAGTTACTTGAATGAGAGGATTCTCTAGTACAGACCTGGTAGTGCATTACGCTCTAGTAATGCATACCTGTTATCAGTCCTACGTTTTAAAAGAAAACATAGAGGGGGAACCTCCTTTATGGTCCTCGGCTCAAAGATCTGGAACCAGATGCCTTTCTATCTGAGATCAGTTACAGATGAAGTAACCTTTAAAAGATCATTGAAAACTAATCAGACTGCTCGCAGTCGACTGCTCGTCCAACCTCCAGCCTGCTCTTTTATGCCAAGCGCCGGGACACTCATTGAGTAGCCTTGCACTATATAAAAGCTAATCATTCATTTATTCATTCATTGAGGTGAGAAAGGCCTAGCCTTGGATGGAACAATAGGCTTAACCCACTTGAAAGAAGGCAGGAAGGAGTTACAGCTAACTAATGTGGAATGTGGGTGGGCGAGTGGAAAGGGACAGCAAATTACCTCACTAGTCTAGGCTGGGGACTAGACATTAGGCCTAATGATAATAAATAGGGTCCTACTACTCCAAGAAAGTCCAATGATGGTAGTCTCTTTTTAGCAAAACTTCTCTCAGCTCACAACAGGAGTAGAATTCCGAATCTACCAGGATTAATTGTCAAGGGAAGTTCCCTCAATTCAGCAGGACAGAACAGGAAGAATCTGATGCTGTGTCTTCCTGGAAAAACTCTGAGTTCTTAGATCCTGCTTCCCCTTGTACTGAAGCTTTGATAGTGCTTGTCAAGAGTCAGAACATCTTACCTTTGTAGCTTCAGGGAGATAAAAGACAAAGGAAGGGCTTCATGTAAGAAATACCAATTATCCAGTTAGAATTGGGTTGTATGCCCTGGCTGGTGAATAGAGTTGATGATACATCTCACTGCTCACCTTGACTTGTATCCTCAATGTCTCCTCGAGCTACAAGAAATTTTGATTTTTCAATGAAGCAGGGTCCTTGTCTGGAGTCCTTACAGAAAGAAGCCTGAAAGATTAGAAGTGTCTCATTCTTAAAAGTAACAGGCCTTGCTCTTGGCAGCCCAATCATGTTTGGTAGTGCAGAGTACAGATTGTTGATAGAGATTTGTTACTTTTCGCAGTTGACAAATGTTCCCAGAGGTATGCCTGGAAGCTGCGACATGTGCACGTATCCAGGCATGCTACAGGGAAGATCTATCAAGATGTACTAACCTGGCATTCCAGATCCAGCAGGAGACAGAGTAGCTTCCACACTTCACCAAACGTACAACTAACCTCACATTACTGTTGTGTAGGTTCACAGTAGGCCCTAGGAAGAGGAATGGAACAACAGAGACAATTAGAGACTATGGCATCCAGCTGATGCTATTATAGATACTTCAGTGGGAATGTATAGCCAGCAGAGTTTCTAGATGGAAGGTGGAGAGAGAGAGTTGTTGGAGAGACCAGCTGGATGAGGTCGCTGTATTGAGCTTCGCTTAAAATGTAAATAAAACAACTCAACTTTCTATGTTTGAGTCTTTATTCAACCCTGACTTCACACTAACGACGAAGATGGGATGAGTGAGATACTTCACAAAGTTTTAAAAGAAACCATCCACGGCCCAGGCCATCCTTGCCCACTGGGGCACCCCGAAAATCCCCAAGCATACAAATTGGACAGGATATGGCATATTCTGGGAATGGAGAAGATTTCCATGTCACTGGCAGGGAAAGGGGCTGGATTTCAGGAGTTGTGGGGCCCATTTGTGTCACTACTGTCACAGGAACTCCACGAGTTGACATGTCCCAAATATCTCAGACTCCTGCGTCTTTTAGAGGTACCCCGGCTGGAGAAACATACGGATAGCTGATCGTATTCACATACACACAATGGTTTTGGCATTGCATGTGGGTGAGTGGGGAAGGGAGGGGGCAGTTGGGGGGTAGGATTTTGTGGAGTCTTTTGTTTTTCTCTTTTTCTGGTTTTGTATCAATCTCAGCATGGAATTATGTTCTGTTCTGCCCCTCAGGGGTTGTATGCCCCTGATGTCTAAACTCTGCTGCTGTACTTGTTTGATATCTTTGAAAATGCCAATAAAAGATCTAAACCATAAAAGAAACCATCCAACGTGAAGTAGTATGTGGCAAAAGTTGGATGGAAAAATTAAAAGAAAATGTGAAGGTGTATATATTGACACCACATTCCACGACTGGAAGGTCACCTTTTGGATTCTTTAAAGGTAGAAAGCCCAGTTTTGTTATATGTCCGAATAGGGTAAACAAGAGAAGAGGCTACACTGGGAGACAGATGTTGGGAAATTCAGATGTTGAAGAAAGGGAAAAATGCAAGAGGGACCATGAATTTGATGATCGTAAAAAGGTTAAGAGAGCAGTTATGTGTGTGGGAAGTTGAGTCAAACTAAGGCTGCCGAAATCAAGTACGAAATACTCCAAGAATAGTCAATCTTTGAAACTAATCAAATTGTTAAAAAATGCCCCCAAAACGTAGGATAATAAGATTTGGTCTCTAAATAGATTGGTAAGAGGTTCTGCTCCATGTATGAATGTAGGCACTAAGTATTTCCCGTTGCCTGATCCTCTGTTGTCATAAGAGGGAAGAGAGTAGACATCTGTACAAGGAAAACTCCCCGTACTGAAATGAGCCCTTCTTATTTAAAGGATTATGTATGATTTGTTAAAACATTTTTGTTACAATAATATTCTCATGCCATGTATATAACGAAATATCTTTCTTAATATGTAACGTTAAGCTAATTGTTTCATATTGTTATTGAGGGGAAGATGTGTAGCATCCAGCTGAAGTCATTGTAGGTATGTCAGAGGGAATGTAAAGCCAGCAGCGGTTCTAGAAGGAAGGTGAAGAGAGAGGTTTGTTGGAGGGACCAGCTGAATGAGGTCGCTATATTGAGCTTCGCTTAAAATATAAATAGAACAACTCAACTTTCTATGTATAAGTATTTATTCAACCCTGACTTCACAGAGACACTGGACATTAGCACTGCCAGGTTGCACGGCTGGGCTTAGTCTGTATGGCAAGAGCTTTTTGTAAAAACAAAAGTAAACCTTTAGTATATTTATATAATGTTGATCTTGGAGTTTATCTTTAGATGTATTATTTGATATACCGGTTGACACTCTTTTGTATTTCCCCCTCTGTATCATAAATTGAAACTCAATATTTCTTGGTTTATATAGTAACTGTGAACCACATTTGCGATTCTAATATGCTGTTTGCTAAAGAGAACTACCTTCAGTATTATGAAATGGCTTCCCATGATTTATTTATGTTCAACATAAGTTGATATATTGTAACTTGAAAGGGGTTTATTAGCATTGCATATTTAATCTAAAACCCTGACAGCCATATATTTACTAATATTGATTTCAGCATACCATTAGATAACAATTATGTGCCAGCATGATTAAACTGGATTTTACAACAATGTTTTGTTTGCTACCCACATGTGAAACTCCTTGCAGTATAAACAAGTGCTAGAGAGTTTGTAATCCTTAATGGATGATTCCCTCTAAAAAACAAACAGGTGCTATTCTGTATCCTTGTAAGTGTGCTGCTGGTTCCAAGATATCTTTTGCCAACATTACTAAAGAATAAATGCCAAAGATTCCAGCTTCTAGTCCTGGCTGCTTCGACAGTGCATCACATTTGCCAAGCAAGAACGCTATGGACCACAAGGAACTTATAATCCTGGAATTCCAGATGGACAGACCATTGGCAAGTCCTGTAGGAGTTCTGTGGACCCATTGGATGAGCATTCATTCTTATCATTACTCAGGTATTCAATGGAGCGCATCAGTCTGACACATGATGTTTGTGTCCAAGCAGCACCCACACTCTGAGCACCATGTTATCCTTTTTTGTTCCTGAAGACATGCACCTTAAGGTTTCTCGGTGTAACACTTTGTGCAGAAGTGGTGCACAAAGATAAGCTTGTCTTGCACCATGCCCTAATGTTATCATGTAAGTTTTTCTATGGTCTGAACAGGGGGAATGGGAGCCTCTGTCAAACTCACACTTCTTTCAACATGGTAAATATGTGTTCCTGTGCGAAAAGACCAACCCCTAGACAGCCTCCATATATAAAAACGAACTGTTTGCCTCCACGGCCAAGTAAGAGAGTTGCATCACCATTCTGCTGCAGTAAATCTCTAGTTCACGGATGGGAAATGGTTGGATTGAAGTTTAAAAAATCCCAATAATTGACATTTGTGAGAATTCCCAATCTTCCAAAGAAAGCAATGGCATGAAATGCCCTCTTCCCAAACCTTAAGTGTGATTTAAGAGTGCGATTTTCTCCAAACACATGGCGGAGAAATTCACTCTCATAAAACTATTTATGCCTGCCAGGAATCCTTTTGTGAATTCCTCGCAGGTGTAAAAAAGTTACATTTTGTCTCGTTTAAGACCAAACTTACTTTAGAGAATAGGCCACATTGACCTTTACACCTGCACTTTGTGTTAAATGAATAATTAAAATCTTCTGATCCCTTATCCACTTGGATACCTCTTGCAATACTTTTCTCCCCTTTGAAAGAGTGGTGATGACATTACAGTCCTCTGTGAAATTGTGATAGGTTACTGTTGTTGTCTTATTTGCTTTATCTCCTGCATGAGGCAGGGTTTTTAGGTTCTTAATAGAATGTTATATTTTAAAGGGATTGGTAAGATGGTCAGTTGGAGTCAGGGAGAGGAGAAGGTACATGGAGTGGAGGCTGGCTACTGTTTACCTGGCTACCATCAGTTTGTTTTTCCAGAGTAATGGCTACGATTACATAAATACTATTTGTGAATCTTCTGTGTCATACCAATTGATAAGTATCTTCATGGTACTGCAGAAGTACAAGTAGAAGCAAGTGTGGCACAGTTTGCTCCTCAAAGAAGAACTGTAATCTTGGTTAAAGTCATAGACCTTTACTATGTGTTTTACTAATATGATGAACTCATTTAAAGATGCAACTTGACAAGACCATAGTGCGTCTACCTCATAATCACAGAGCAACATGGTTAAAAACAAGCAAATGTTCCACTGGAATTTCCTGCTATTTTTTCCTCATAGCAAAAAAATAGATCAACAGAATCTGAATGATTGTTTCCCTGTGTAAGCTCAAAAATAAATGAAGGCTAATTCATCACACACTTTGCCAGTAGCAGTTTTACGGAATTCTATATGTAAATTCCCCTTTGGGCTGCTCTGGTAAAGCCTTAAGAGGATTCACAGATAGGCAGTCTCCAGACTATCCAATGCTGTATTTTTTCTTCTTTTGTTAATGACCAAATGTTAGAAATTAGGTCTCTAGTTGGCAGAGGCTTCCGCCATGTCCATGTTGGGGCCACTATCCTAGTCAGGGTAAGCTAGATACACACTTTAAATTAACTTGTGCTGACCCTCTGGTAGCTTGGCACAGAGCAGGCAGACCTAACCTTTGAGGAAATGTGTAAAGTATTTGTGCATCACACACACATACAGTAACACAATGAAAACACCACAAAAAGACTCCACACCGGTTTAGAACATTAGAGAATATTTATCTGAGTAAAACAAGATGAAAACGACAAAAATCCAATTACTAGAAGTCGAGATATGAATTTTTAAAGAATAAATGCAAGAATAGTGCTTAGAAGTCACTGGCAGTCAAAAGGTCACTTGAGGGACCCATAGAAATCCAAAGTTCAGGCAAACCGCAATAGAGGGCAGGCCAGCTACAGGACCCAGACAGGTCCCACTGAAGAAATATCTGGGCTGGAGCAAGTGTTGATGTCACGAGCCTACTGCGTTGTCGGGCTTTGCAAAGGGGTGTCCTGCATCATTGTCGAGCACCATTAAAGTGAATGAAATGTGTTGTCCGCGAGCCGCGCACTGCATCGCCATCAAGCCGTGCAGGCTGTGGATCCTCTGTCATCGAGTACCATCTGTGTCGGCATCAAAGAGCGTTGTGGCTGAATTTCTCATGCAGGTGGGGCAATGTGTTGGTTTTCACAGAAATCTGCTCCAGAACCCACTTTTGAGGCCCAGGACTGAAGGGGGCACCTCAGGCATGGGTAGGAGTCACAGATGGCAGAGTTCAGCAGCATCAGCAGGATTGCAGGAAGTCTTTTGTGTCCCTGAGACTTCAGAAAACAGGAGGCAACACAGCAAGCCCTTGGAGTCACTCTGGTTTCAAGTGAGATGGGTTCAGTCCTTTTCCTCAGCAGGGCAGAGATCAGCAGGCAGCAGGGCAGCTAAGCAAAGCAGAGAAGCAGTTCCTCTGAACAATCAGTAAAGGCAAAATGGAAATCCTTATAGCACAGCAGTCTTTACTTCAGCAAAGTTCTTCCCAGGCCCCGTAGTCTACTGATTTGGTAGGGTCAGAGCGCCAGTACTTATATCCAAAATAGCCGTTGATGTAGGGGGTGACTTCAAATAAGGTCTCTGAGGTGCACAAAGATCCCTTTCAACCCAGTCCTGTCTACCAGGCTAACTGTGGGGGGGTAATCAATGCTTTGTGTGTTGACAGGACACTGCCTATTGAAGTGTAAGTGTCAGCCCCTCTCATTCCCCCTTGTCCAGGAAGACCCGTCAGAATGCAGATGAATGCAGATGAGTGTTCAGAATACAGATGAGCTTCACCTTCCTGTATTTGTGGCTGTCTAAGAGGGAACACACAAAGTCTAGCTGTCACCCAGCCCAGATGTGTATTGGAGACAGGCTGCAGGCACACAGAGCAAAGTTTAGAGCAGGGAAAGGTCCACTTTCTAAAAGTAGCATTTCTAAAATAGTAACGTCACATCCAACTTTACCACTAAAAGTATTTATCATTACCATTCCAAAGATATGAAACATGATTTAGCTACTCCTTTATAATAAGGAATTACAGCTTAGAAGTGTTTAGGGAATTCCCAATGCTAGCCTATCAGAGGAGTTGGCCTCACAGCAATGAAAAATGACTTTAGCTATTTGTCACTACCAGGACATGTAAAACATAAATGTACATGTCCTACCTTTTAGTTAAATAGCTCCCTGCCCATAGGTCTACACAGGGCCTACCTTAGGGGTCACATACGTGTAATAAAAGGGGTGTTTAAGGCTTGGCAGGTGGTTTTAAATGCCAAGTCGAAGTGGCAGTAAATGGCACACACAGGCCTTACAACGGCAGGCCTGAGACAGGTTTGGAAAGCTACTTGTGTGGGGGCACAACCAGTGCTGCAGGCCCACTAGTAGCATTTATATTACAGGCCCTGGTTATATGGTAAACTACTTTAAAATGGACTTACAAGTAAACTAAATATGGCAATCATGTATATACCAATGTCGCCATGCTTTAGAGAAGAAGCACATGCACTTTAGCACTGGTCAGCAGTGGTAAAGTACTTAGAGTCTTAAGGCCAACAAAAAGATACAGCAAAACGTGGAGGTAGGCAGACAAAAAGTTGGGGGGAATACCACCGTATGAATGACAGGACAAACACCAAACAATGACAAATAACTAGGACAATTTTAGTGGTTAAAAACCTTTGAATTACTAAATAACTGATTAGGAAACTGTATTATGGTTCAGGAAAATGTTTTACATCAACATTGGCTTTATGTTTTGTTTTTTAAGGAAACCAGTTATGCTACCCAGATGAGTTTGAAGTCATGGTAATTCGTAAATCATCATAAGTTTGAGCTCTTCAAAACGTCTACCCTTAGCAGTCCAGCTGGGCCTATGAATAGGCTTACCAAAGGTTGTAATTGTATTTTTTTTTCTTCCAATTAATCCTAAGGCCATTTTCTTTATAGTGCAGTGAAACAAAGTTCAAAGAACGCTGAAACCCTATGGAGTCTTATATATTACAATTGTGTGATTAGTATATGCCATATTGGGTAACTTTTTAGTACCCAGTTTAAGAAAGCAGTAGTTCATTTTATCAATTAGGAAAAGAGATCAACCAAGAATAATTTAAATAATGAAGGAGCCAAGATACATCCCTTATATCCAAGATCGCATTTACAGTGGTCAGTATCTGGCAGGAACGTTCTGAATAGTTGTAAATTTGTATTTGTGCCGAGATGGATTAATGCAGTGTTTCCACAAAAAACAACAGCATTGTGTCTATATGCAGGGCTTGCATCCTGAACTACAATATTGTTCTGTCAACCGCAAAAAGGTGTTTTCTAAAGTCAATAAAGTAACAATAGACAAAGTCTGTTTTTTTGTACACTGTCCTGTTAATAATCACGTTCAGGGCCTTGATGTAGTCATGGGGGCTGTTCCGCGCTCTAAAGCTCATCAGCACCTAGTCAAGAATCTATTTGTTTTATAACCAGTCCTCCATGCAGTGCAATCAAAATTTGGAGCAAACAAACTGGTACCCACAGTGTCCAGCTTGGCTAAGCGTTGGTAATAGTTTTGCTTCCTGTCTAGGTCCTTTCTTGTGAACAGGAATAAATATACTGCGGGCCAATTTACAAGCCCCTTGCGCCTCCTTGTGCCGCCATTGCGTCACTTTTTTTTAAGCAACGGCGGCGCAAACAGTGCAGCCAATTTACAACGTGATGCATCTAGGGAGATGCATCACGTTGTAAAGCCCTGCGTCACATTATACCTGCGCCGGGTATAATGTATGCAGGCTAGGCGTTCCCACGCATAAAGCCGTGTTGAACTGACGTAGTGAAATTTACAAAATTTCACTGCGTCACTCTACGCCTTCACTGCGTCAAAATCCCTACGCCTGCTCAGACCAGGCATAAGGAATGACACAGGGCTCTTTGTATGGCACTCATCTATCTGCTGTGGCACATTGCTGGAGTTGCGCCACTTTCATGAGCAACTCCAGCTATGCATCACTTTTGTGCCAACAGATGAGTCAGTATTTCTGACGCATCTGTTAATCCTTGTGCCATGGAGCACTGTATTGTAAATACAGCGTATCCATGGAGGCACAAGGACATTTGACACTGGCGCAAGGAAACTGACACATCTATGCAGATGCGTCAGTTCCTTGTAAATCTGCCCCTGTCTGAGCTGGGAATGATGCCACTTAACACATGGTGAAATAGTATCTTCAGTTTACCAGACCAGAATAATTTATTGGACTTCAAAAACACTGCAGGGAGGCTGTTTGCACTGGTGCTGGTGAATTTTTAAGGGGCCTAATAGGCAGTTAAATCTCTGAAAGCTTAATGGTCAACCTCTCGATCGAGCACAGGGAAAATGTTCAAGAACTTCCACCTATAAGACAGTAATCCAAGCTTGGGTGTGTCTCGTTGTTTCACTAAATCTGTCCCTGGTAGCTACTTTCTAAAATCTATTTTGCGTCGTTTATTTTTCAAATGACAGATACGGTTTCCCATTTTTGTTCCTCATAGGCTTTTTTTGTGTTCCTCACATTCAGTTGGTAGGCTTTTTTTTTTAGCAGATGTCAGGTTGTTTATTTTACAGTTTAACGCATTTATGGATTTATTTAAATCTTCCTTTTAGAGCATTCAGTATTCAACCAAGGTTTATGAGAAGCGTTCTGCAGAGGCTAGTGAAATACACTTTTGATTTTGTCCTGTCTGGCTCTGTGACTAATGTGCAAACAGTGCTACAAATTGGTTACCAGTCGGAAATCCCATCTCCATTATTTTCATTGAGTGCTTCGAACCACCCAACATTTGCTGGAAACCTATAAAGGAAAAGACAAGCAACCACAAAAGAATATTTTGTTTACTTCCAGAGGGAGGCCCACTTGAGCAAATATTTCCTAATTAAACTAATCCATAGACATGTTTTGGTCACACTCTCACGTCTCCGTCCCTGTAAAGTGGTTTTCTTTAAAATGTTCGAAACATCACACAGTGGGGGATATTCTCAAGAACGAGTGATAATCATCGCAAAATCCGCTTAACGCAACTTTGCACATCGCAGTAAATCGCGGGAAAATAACGCTGTGTTAACGTTGTATTCCCAACACGGCGGTACCATGTGATAGTCTCACGTCAACGCGCAAAATGGCAGCGAAAACATAATCGGGACGGCGATGAAAACCCGAACGTGAAAAAAGTTGCGATGGGCCCAACCGCGATAAGACAATCAGCGAAAAGCAGCACCAGGCCTGCAATTCACACACGTCAGGTGGGAAAAACCACTACAAAAGCACCAAAAAATAACACAAACAAAAAACAAACTACAGCGACGCACAATGGAGGCAGCCGGAGCAGTGACAGAGGACGGCCAGAACCCCACAAGACCCCCGGAGGAGCAGGCTGGTACCTCCGGGACAGGGAAGGGCAAGGAAAAGAAGAAGAGGAAGACGCGGTTCAGTCCGCAGGAAAACAGGATCCTGTTCACGGAGGTGGTAGAACACCATCAACATCTGTTCGTCACCTCCACTGTGTCATTGGCAACAAGAAATGGAATATGGCAGTCCATCGTGGACAAGGTGAATGCAGTCGGAGTGCGGAGGAAGACAATTGGAGAGGTCAGGAGGCGCTGGAATGACGTGAAGCGCAAGACCAAGCAGAAACTCGCCAACAACCAGAAGGCAGCAATGCAGACTGGAGGTGGGAGGTGGGAGTCCAGCGCCACAGTAGGAGCTGGATGAGATGGAGGAAATGGTGTCCACAGTCATCAGTGGGGAGACGGTGGCAGGAGTCGGGGGACCGGACACTGCTCAATATGACCCGACACTACAGCAACAGGGTGAGCAACGACCAGGGACTGGGGGGACGGGGGGAGATGGGCACAATGGCACACATGCACAATGGAGTACAGCACACTGCACACCCACAATAACTCTGGATCATGTCCCTGAACCCCTTGGCACACTGCAGCACACATAGCAACTGCACGTAGGCCCCCGTCGACTATGTGCCCAGACGAGTCCCTCCCACACATCACTCATCACATTACCAACCCATGCACATGTGCTGAACCCAGCAAAGCTGCGGGTCCGTGAGCCACACTGACAATGCAAGTGACACTGCATGACAATTAGCATGGCTGCAGTCCGATCACCATGACATGGTGCATGCCACCACACTGTGGTGGCGGAGTGTGGACCACATCTGTAAAGGAGCAGGCCACACTCTGCCGCATCCACCTGCACAGACAACCCCTGACGTCAACTACACATCTGCGGACAAACCATGCCCCAGAGTCCCAACTGCCACCAAGACCTAAATCCACCCCAGTCTGCAACATCTCTGCACTGTATGGGCACAGATGTCAAAGGCACACCGCCTGAAAGGGACAAGGGGCAGCCAAATCCGAGCTGCAGGGGCGACCCCCCTGAATGCAGCACACACACATGACATTCAGAGCACATCAGCATTGACAACAATGTGGTACAGACTGCAACACGTTAACAACAGGACAGAGGATACCACAGGTGCTGCCTGTGTGTAGAAACTTGCCAATCACATTTGGCATAGCAGGGAAATGTGAGATGTCAATGTACAGGCACAAACACATATCCTTGATGTTGTCAAAATGTCCACTGTCCCGCATTTAATAGGCAGCACCTCCTAGACAGCCACAATGTACATTGCCATGCAGTCTGTATGTGAACTTGTACAATGCGTCAACACACATGTGAACACGATGTAATACTGCATCACCCCTTCACATTGCAGAGGGAGCATCAACACCTCCTGCAGAGCAGCCCCACCAACTCTTCACCGATGACGGGGAGGACACCTCCGACATCGACACCGAAGCCCTCCAAGACCTCATCGACTGCCTCAGCCCCCCATCTCCAGGAGCAGGGCAGCCCAGCTGCATCGAGGAGATCCCACCCCCTGCACAGACCACACAGCAGGATGCACCTAACACCCGGGCCGTCTCCCAGGACCCCCACGAACAACACATGGCCTTCCAACGCCGTGTGTTGGAGGCCCAGGAAAAGATGGCCGATCAGCTGCGGGTGGGGTTCGACCTCATGGCAGCCAAACTTGATGCCATACATGGGTGTCTGATTCCCATCAGGGACCACATACAGTCCCTGACAGACACCCACAGTCCGCTCCATGCCCTCCAACGATCCATGGTTGACATCGCTGGAGTCATGATACTGAGACAACTGTCCAGTCAGGGTGGCTCCAGCGATGTCAGCCGGGAGTTGGTACAGATGCAGGGGAACATGGAGAACATGGAGCGGGTGACGACGGAAAGAATTGCTGCCATGGCTGCACACCAGAGAGTTGTGGCTGGGACCTTCCATGCCCTGCAGCACATCGCCATGGCATTGCTGCCTCAAGGCCTTGCGCATATCAATGCTGCTGCTGCTTCTACCTCCACATCTCCGCCCCCTGATGTGTCAGTGGCACACTGTGCGGCCGACATACCACCACCACCCACGTGTGAGGCACATGTGACATCAGAGGACGAAGATGCGGGTGAAGCAGCCTTACTGGTACGGAGGAGGCAGTAGCATTCATCTCCGCCATATGGCCTGTTCCTGCTTGGTCCTGCCCTTTGCATCATCAACTTCCACTGTCCCCCGATGCACTCTGCGACACTCACCTTGGACCTTGACATGGACTGCCATATTCTGTTTGGTTGCCAATGACACAGCGATCAGACTGCGGACTGCACTCTTCCTCTTACATGGTACCTGTCATTCCGTGAAGGACTCTGTTTGGCCCTCCACGGGCCGAATATGTGAAGTAGGGTTTGCATGGCCCTGTACTGCTCCAGCTACACCACTCCATTGGATGTGAATAAAACATTCTGATTCGCACAGATGTGTCATGTCTTTGATCATTCAAGTATGAAAGTATGGATGAATGTAGGGTCAGTGATTCCCCCTTACGTCCATGTTGCTCATGTCGTGGGACTTGCGTCACAGGGTGCAACATTGTCGATAGCGGGCCGTGTGGCGCAGACACAGCAACAGAGACACATGCATCAGTTGGTTTCCTGTGCAGCCCAGATATGAACCACGCCCAGACGCAAGGGTTATTTGTTCACACCCCTACGCTGGCCTGGCGTACGCCGAGCCAGCCCACTCGGCTTACGTAGAAAGGGGGGGACGAAGACGCACTGTGTCCCAGTTCTTCCCCAATGCCTGAGGTGACATGGCTGCGTCCACCTGCCATATGATGAGGCTCAATCAGATAGGGTCCATGACTTGCATTGCACGGAGTCGGTGGCACCGGTTACACTGCGGCCAGCATGGGCCGACCGCCACGGGATGGTGACTTTCTGTGCACTGGGGTAGGGGCACCTAAAGTGCTGAGTGGGTGTGCAGCCTGCGATGATGCCGTGTGCACTGATATGGTCTCTGCCATTGCAATATCAAGACCCAGAATCAAGTGTGCGACCTGGTGGACCGCGGTGCGTGGCTGCATGATGTGGAGGCTGTCAGGGTCGCGGGCCCCGGGCTTGGAGTTTGCACCGGCATGTGGTGGGCCCTCTTGGGGACACGCCGGTGGCGGAAGGTGAGCAGTGAGGCCTGTGTGCGCAGTGTCGGCACTGTCTCTCCTTGTCCCTCTCTTCCTTTCACTGTCTCTCTCCCTCTCTTTCTCTTTCTTTCTCACTCTCACTCGCCCTCTCTTTCTTTCACTGTCTCACTCTCCCTCTGTTGCTCTCTCTCTCTCCTTCTCCCACTTCCCCCTTTCTCTCTCTTTCTCTCTCTCCCTCTCTTTCACTCTCTCTCTCTCTGTCTACATTTCTTTCTCTCTCTCTTTCTCTCTCTCTGTGTCCCTTTTTGGGCGCATGATGCACCTTCTTATCTTCAATTTTGTCTTGCAGGTTTTGACTTGCAGATTGTCCAGAGGAGGCCCGCCATGACTCTTCCACTTATTGGTGTTGAGTTAAATTTGGATTAAATATTTATTTTTGGAATTCTCAGGTGTATGGATGTTTTTCCTTTTTCTGGCCACAAATGAATGTTGATTGTTGTACTTGTGCGACATCAGGCGAATTGTTGTGTTCATGTATTTGTAAGGTAGATGTGAGATATCTTTGTCCGGGAGTGGGGGGTGCCCGGGGTAGGGCCCCGGGGTGGGGGGGTCAGGGGGGGGTGCCTGTGGGTGGTGGCCGTGGGTGTTGTGGCCCTCTTGGGGCTCCGAGCTGCATGATCAGTAGCTCCATGGCATCTGTTGTTCTTCTGGTGTGGCTGTGGGCTGGGCTCCCTTTTATGGTGCAGGTTGTCATCCGCTTTAGCACCAGGTAGGAGCAGGTGTTGAATCCCTGCTGCTAACGCGCCTTATCGCATGTTTTTGAATCTTATCGCCGATCTGGCTGGTCGTTGAGAATGTTGCGGAGTGGTGATTTTGCGGATTTTTGCACGGGAACGCCTACTCTGCATCTCATTAGCGTTAGTTGCCGGTGTCATCCGTGGCGATGTTTTTTGCGGCTACTATCGCAGGTAAACTAGTGATATCGGCTGTTAGCACCAGCTTGTGAATGGTGCGATAGATTTATCACCACTTTGGCTGTGATGAAGTGCCGCTAACTCGGCGATAAGTCCTTGAGAATATGCCCCATAATCTCAAGAAGAAATAGAATTGATGACTATCTTGATAATTGTAAGAGGAAATTCAAGCCAGAGGTTCAGGCAAACGACAAATTTGGCTCTGGGCGTTTCTGCTTTTCTTGGCTCCATTTCTTCAATCATTTCTGTCCCAAAACACTACCTGTTACTAAGTGTGGTATGCAGTAAGAGAACTGATGCTATAACAACTGATGAAGAACCTAGAACTCATATTTTCCCCTTGCTATCCTGTACCTCTACAAAAGGGCAAAAAAAAAAAAATCAGCTTCTCTGCCCACAGTGCTTTGTGCCTTCCTGCATTAGTTGTCCCTCATATGATGGTGGGTGGTTATTGTAGAAGCCCTATGACTCCTGCCCTAAGAGAGGCACAGAGCAAAAAATAAAATAAAATGCTGATGAGAAAATGGTAACAGCACTGTTGGGCGCTAAGGCAGCTATGACGAATGAGTGTCCTTTTGTGAACAATTTACAAATATATAGAGTTCAACTTGGAAGGACTTGAAATTGCAATTTAGAAAGTGCGTGGTTGCAATAATAAGTTTTTCACAACAAATCAGGACTATTTTGAAGCGAACTAAAAAGCAGTCAAAAAAAGGATTTACAGAGACCTTTAAAGGACGTCCTCCAAGTCAAGTATGAATGTTTTGGGAAAATAGAATTCTGCTTTTAGTTTCTAGATGCAAGACCGTGCAATAGGCGCATGGGTATAATGGCGAGAGGACAATATTTTAAAGACAACATAAATTCCTCAATATTCGTACCTTTTTGAGTCAAAAGAGTGCCTTGTTTATCTAATACGTTTTCTCTTGACAATGTAATATTAGTTCTATGAAAAAATATGCTGTAAATTCAACATAATACTATAAGTCCAAATGATAAAATTCAAACTTATTTGTATTTGAAATAGCAGGCAGCATCATAATGCTAACTAAAAGCACTGCAAACCACTAAACAAACCAGAATGAAAAATGCAGGTCAATTTCAGAGATTATAGGGCCTCGTGTACGAAGGGCCATATTTATGGCAAAGTAACGCAACGCAGTGAAGCAGGCCGCCTTGCTGTGCTGCGCTGCATTACAGGGAAAGGGTAGGAATGCGCCGTATTTAAAAGAATACAACACATTCCTGTGCTTGTCTCTGTGATGGTGCTGCTTTGGCAGCCTAGCGCAAACGCGGCACCCTTGCACCATGGTGAAAGGGTGCCTGCGTTTCAGACAGGAAGGAGCACCTTCCTGCACAAAAACAATCCTGATGTCCCTTCCTGCACAAAAACAATCCTGAGAGGCACATTTCTCTTTCTATGTGTGCTGCAGAATAGAAAGAGGAAGTGATGAGGAGAAATAAAGATATTTCTCCTTGTTACGCCTCACCTGGGGAGGCATATCTTTTTGGCGCATTCCCAGGTCTACCAGTTCTGCTAAATCTGGGAATGCATCTAAAACCATGGGAGTTGCGTTGGAACACCTATGCAACACTCATGGAATAGCTTCCCAGAGCAGAGTAACGCATCGAAGAGATTTGCTCTGCATTGCTTTACTCCAGATTTTTGGAGCCACTCAGAGCTCGCAAAGTGGTTTTGTGTGGCTTCAAAAATCTGACTTAAGGTTTGCATTGCTTATGCAAGAGCGACACAAACGGGTTCATAAATATGGCCCAAAGAGTTTTAACTTTCGCAAAACCTTGAGTATGCTAAAACACTTTTTGAACTACATTAAACCCATTTACTGATTTGGAAAAGGTTTTCCGAATCATTAAATGGGTTTAGTAAACCATTGGGAACTGGAAGGGGCATGTTACGGGAATCCAGTTCATATACTGATTACTTATATGCATTAATGTTTTGCGAACAAAATTGGGTTACAAAACATTAATGTTGTACCACCAACTCAAAGGAGGTGGCAAGCTATTTGTAAATAGGAAGAGTCCACTCAGTAACCCCTTGCCCTTTGTGAATGTTGACAAAATATTTGTTTTAGGAGTAGGCAGTGGTCCTCCTACTATTATAAACATTTCTGTAACTTTTCATTTTTTTAAACACATTCTGTTTTCCTCTAATGGAAACAGGCTACATTGAAAACAAAAAAAAGTTTTTTTTATATAAAAACAATCACAAACAGTTCTGGTCTCCTAAACGTAGCAGATCACCATCCCTGTGATTGTGGCCAATGATAGTGTGTCCCAATTTGAAAAATATCTCATGGATAGTGATGAGGTAGATCAAATTGCAACCCACTACAATTCTATATTTAGTTAACCAACATATTGGTACATAGGTCAGTTTGCAAAATACTAATACATTCAGTTGAAGCCTGTGAGTAGATTGTGACTACTTTTACAGAATCCATTTTAGTACATTCCATATAAGAAATAAAAAATTGTGAATCGTTTTTCATCGCAATTTCTTGCTTGGAATCTTTCTACACGAGGCTCATAATATTTGATTAAATTTCATAAGTCATTATAAGACCACTTCAATCATTTCTGTCTGTTCACTGCATCTCAATTGGACACAGACTTGCAATACTCCAACTAAGACTATTCCTGCATCCTTTTCTAATAATCACTTTGGTCCACCCTGAACTTTCCTTCCCAGGGACACGCTTAGGTTTGTTCAGTTTTTTAATTCATCTTGGTGGAGGTCCAGCAATAAATATGGGAGTGCTGCTCATGGATTCTGACTTAATCAATAGCATTTCTTTTCTCCCTTGCTCATGTCGATCTTTCCCATCATTCACCTGAAGCACTGGAGCTTGCAAAAGAGTAGGCTACATGCTGCATTCCCTACCTGTACTTTAGCTGTTACTCTATGGAGATAGAGGATTAAGGGGCTCATTTCAGGAATTATTCATTTTCATGCAGCTCCCCCTTTAAGATTTAAACACCTTTTAAGGACTGGGTATTCCCCTGGGCCCCATAATACTTTTCTCCATTCACATCAACAGTAGCCGTATCATGATCCACTTCAGTAAGGGGCACAGACAGATAACGTCTTCAAGCATTTGATTTTCCTAAATTTGCACAGTCTATACAGCATACATTAACTGTCTCTGAGTTAATGAATGGCTGCAGACAGCAAAGCTTAGAAACATGGAGAGGCAATCACTTCTCTGTGTTTCCCTTTTTTTCTAGGATGCACCAATTCTGCTTTTGCTTTAAAAACCTAGTTTTTTCCTGGCAAACGTCAATGGTGAAAGGTATCTAATGCATGGGTTTTCCAGTTTAACTTGTAATCTCCACCTGAATCAGTCCCATGCTCACCATGCCACTGGAGTCAAGCCAGCCTGCTGATGAGGAGGTGATACCCTGAAACTGGTCCCAGGATGCTTGTTTCTGGTCCAGGGAGGACCTGGTCTGCCAGTTCGGGCTGGATTGTTCTCATGGGGAGCAGGGTTGAGACTGATTTGCATATGACTGGGTCTAAACTGGAATGGCCTGTTGTGCGAACAAATGATGGATTTAGGAGGAGGAGGAGCCAGCTCCCATCATGGCCGCGCGGAGCTGATGCTCCGTTGCGAATTATCTTTCCAGCCTCCTTTACGGCGTTCCACCGCATTGTTTTCCCACCCATAACCAAGATTCCGCAACCGGAAAGCAGGCGGCTCACCTGGAGACTTATTTCGCTTTCCTCCGATCGCGTCCTCCGATCGAGCATCGCCGAAATATCTGCCGACTGGACTGCAGCGGGGACAAGATGGCGCAGCGGCTGTTTATCCAGAGGGATTCCAATAACTGCATTGACCCGTGGAGACTGCATTGTATGCGGCGACAAAGGAAGCAGTCCCCCTATCTCTACAGCGGCTGTTAGAGAGCCGGGGATAGTCTCCCATGCTCAGGATGAATACCCCGATGATGTCTGGGACAAAGACGCGTGGTGATCGAAGCCGCAACGTGTGATCTCACCGACACAGTCAGCACGACCGAGAGGTGAGCGAAGGTCTGGGGCACACTATACTGGCCAGCTTGGGTGATCCTGGGGTCCCACACAAGCGGTGTCTCGCTCTGGGATGAAAATTGGGCAGAGTTGCTTGAAGGTGGGCCAGGCAAGGGCTGTGCCTGACCCTAAAATGGCGCCCGGAGCGAGGTTTCGGTGATTACATCACGGTCTCCACAGCGCAATAGTCTAACAATGGGACTGTTTTCCCACTAAGTCCTACTACAGCCTCACCCTCTCCGAAAGAATTGCATGCGGCAACAGTGGAATGTCCTACAACCCCGGGCCCACACATTCTGTCGGCCTGACCTTAAGATGGCTGTCCTGGCCGGATCCCTGGAAGCTTTGCTGCCGAGTGCTTAGCAACCCAACAACAAGTCTTTGCCTCTTTTTTTTTTTTTTCTTCTGGCATGCGGGGCCTCTGAGGTCGGAAAGATAATTGTGCTATTAACTGGACTATTCCCCACCGCAGCCCCTATCCCACCTATAAGGGTGAGCCGAAGAGTGAAACGGACGGCGCTTCCCAGCAACACTAGGATGGGAGCTACCAATCGTTCTATGACGATACCCCCCGGGCTGAAATTTTGAACACTGTACTTACCGTGGAGACTGAACAACATGGCCTTTGCCCGGTGGAGCTGTTTAGGCAGCTATAGAGGAGTTTGGCTCTGGGTCACCCCCTCGGCCGTCACCTACCCAGCCGGACATTGGACATAGCTTTTCCTCGTCTCCCCGTTATGTTTCCTTCCCTCAGCTGCCAACATTGTTTTTTGCCTGTGTTTTGCTATGCTCTTGTAATGGATATAATTTGTAACTTGTAACCTAATGTTCCTCATGTAAAGCGCTCTGATACCTCCGGGTCTAGCCAGCGCTATATAAAACTTTTCAAATAAAAATAAAAAAATAAAAAAAATCTCTGTACTGGAGGTGAATGTTTGACATTGTTTCAGCATTCCGCCCATCAATTGATCTTTTTGCATTAGTCGCCCTAAGTGGGAAGGCTATGCCCAACAGTGGGTCCAGTACTCACCATGCCACTGGAGTCAGGCTAGCCTGGCTGATGAGGGGTTGATATCCTGAAACCGGTCCCAGGATGATTGTTTCCCGTCCAGGGAGGATCTGGCCTGGCAGTTCGGGCTGGACTGTTCCCAAGGGGAGCAGGGTCAAGACTGATTTGCATGTGGCTGGACCTTAACTGGAATGGCATGGTGTACAAATAACAATGGATTTGGGTCCAGATTTCTGGACTGGGGGGTGAATGTTTGACATTGTTTTAGCATTTCATCCATCAATTGTTTTTTTTGCTGTTGACAATTACTAGCATACTCACTGCAAGGGCTTTGTAAACCCTCCACTTTAGCAGCTACAGAGGGGGTTGAGTTCTTAATGGCACCTTCTATCTGCAACTCAGCAAACAAAGTCTCATAATAAATGCTGCAAATGATGGGTTGATGGAAAACATAAAGAAGGATGGAAGGTTAAAAGAAAGGAAGGATGAAATGGTATATAAGGGAAAGGATGCGTGGGTGAGTGAAAGGATGCATAGGTGGGTGACAGGATGCATGGTTGGGTGAAAGGATGGATGAAAGAGTATATGGATGGAAGGATGCCTGGGCGGGTGAAAGGATGCTCGAGTGGGTTAAAGGATGGGTGAATGGGTGGATGGGTGAAAGAATGCGTGGGTGGGTATTTGGATGGATAGGTGAAAGGATGGTTGAAAGTGTGGATGGATGGATGAATGAATGAATGGAAGGATGGATGGATGGATGGATAATTGCTTGGATAATTGCTTGGATAAAGAAACAAGGGAGCTTTTCTGGGGAGGGGTGTGCTCACCAACTTCGCTTACTCGGTTTTATCAAAGCTTTGGTTCAGAGTGGGGAATATTTACATTTTCTGCCTACTCCCTTGACTCACTGTATTTGTTAAGCAAGGCAGATATTTATCCCACCCATCATCATTCATTACCTCCCTGCCCGTGGCATTTCCCCACCTATGCTCTAACTGTAGCATGGTTCAATCTGGCACTGCAGTGTTGGCTGTGCAATGTGAGTCTGCTTCAGTTTTTAATTCGTTGCAAACTGAAAACAAGATGTGTTTCTCTTCACAACCAGTGCCCATTTAGTCACTTCCTAGTACTTCACTCCTTTATTCTTTCCTGAATTCTGTCCCAGCCTTCTAAAAAATTGGAAAATTATTCTTGGCATGTGCCACATATTTTTTGGCCAAGTGATATATTTCACGGCTTCCATAATAGATTTATGCATGTTCAAATGTTTCCCTTTTGACATTCATCAACTACATTGATTGACTAAGCCAAAGCTAAGGCAAATGATGATCTGTGACACCCCACAATTCTATAGCAAAACATCTACCTTCCTGGCTAATCCCTCTAACTTACCCTGCATAGAGTAAGTTAAGTTTCCATTCCTTTCTGCCAAGTGATTGCATTTGTTGGAAATAATTTGTGGTGGAGGGAGATGCCAGGGAGTAAAGTGGGACTGGGTGCTTGAGTTTGAGTTTTGCGGATAGAATTTTCAGTGCCAAACATGTCAAATAGAATCTATATATCCCATTCATTTCCCTGTACTGTAGTGCATCAATTTTCCCACCGTCTACTTATGGCAGACAGGAATGCCCTCCAAGACTTATTAGTGGACTGTTCCCTTCCTTGTGCAGCTCTGCCTGTAGCTGTTGCCCCCAAGCTCCTTGCTGCTGCTGCCCGTCTGGCCCTCGGGTCAGTGGCTCGAGGCCTTGCTCCACCTACCCGCCCTGCACCTCACCCCTGGTGATCTATTGGGAGTGCGTCTCTGCTCTGCTGCTGGGCTGCCCTATGCCTCTCTTTTTCTGCCTTTTCTATCCTTTTCACCCTTGTTTGCACTTTTTCTCTCATTTTTTAATCTTTTTCTCCATTTACTTCTCTTTTCTGCTCTTTGCCCCTGCTGACCCGTTCCCCCGTGGCTCTGTCCCCTTGCAGTGCCACTTTCCCCCTCCCCACGTTTCCCACCTCCCAGCTGTCCAGCCCCACCCTCACACTACTTAATGGTGGCCGCTGCACGGTGAAGGTGCAGTCCACTGACCTTATTAGTGGACTGCTCCCTTCCTTGCACAGCTTCGTCTGTAGCTGTTGCCCCGGAGCTCCCTACTGCTGCTGACCGTCTGACCCTCGGGTCAGTGGTTCAAGGCCCTCCTCCTACTGCAGGCACCCTCCTGAGCCTCATCCCTGGTGATCTAGTGGGAAAGCATCCCTGCTCTGCTGCTGGACTGCCCTTTGTCTCTCTTTTTCTGCAGTTTCTGTCCTTTTCACCCTTTTTTAAACTTTTCCTCTCCTTTTTGCTTCTCTTTTCCATTCTTTGCCCCTGCAATCCCCTGTGGTTCTCCCCCTTCCAGTGCCAATTTTACGCTTCCCGCGTTTCTCACCTCCCAGCTGTTCACCCCCCCACACACTACTTAATGGTTCCCGCTGTGCAGGCATGTGCAGAAAGCCCATCTGTACCTGTCCGCGCCTTGAATGTGCCCAGCTCCACGGACCCTGGTTCTCAGACCTTCCACGGACACGATGCCAGCACTCTTTTCACCCTCAACACCAGACGCCACGCTGCCTGCCACTTCGTCTCACCGAGGGACACTCGAGGACCTTTCTCCTGCCGAAACTGCAACTGCACCAGTGACCACCACCACACCCAAGCTCCTCCCGCCGCCCAGCTGAACAACAGCTCACCTCCTCAACTTGCACTGCATCCTCCTCAGCACGCGCTCCCTTCACAAACATGCCACAGAAATCTGGGACCACCTCGACTTCATCTCTCCCAACATCGCCTTCCTCACAGAAACCTGGACAAACCCCAGGTTTGACCTGGTCATCGCCAGCCCCATCTCCGACAACTACAAGATCACCCTTCAAGGACCGCACCGACTGACCAGGAGGAGGCATCGCATTGTCCACAAAAACACCCTCTGCCTGTCCACCCTCTCAGACGACCCAACGATAACCATGGAGCACTTCCACTTCCAGGTCCAGACCAACCTCAACACTGCGGCACCGTCATCTACAGACCTCCTGGCCCCTGTCCACCCTTCACCGACGTCATCATCGACTTCATCGTGCACCAGGCTCTCGCATCCACCGATTACATCCTACTCAGCGACCTCAACTTTCACCTGGACAACCTGAACAGCAAGAACACTGCATCCCTTCTGGAGAACCTTTCCACCATCGGGCTCAAGCAGCTAGTCATCTCTACGACCCATGCAGCAGGACACACGCTCGACCTCACCAGTGAAAACATCACCTACAGCCACCTCCGAACTCTTCTGGACTGACCACCACTGCGTGCTCTTCACCTTCACCAAATCCACCGTACACCACTTCCCTCACCGCTCCCTTGCCGTAGCAGTAACAAGGTCACCGAGGAGCATCTCACCACCTCCCTCAGCATTTCAACACCACTGACATACCTCCGCACGCAACCTTCACCAATGGATCTCCAATTGCTCTGACACTCCTCAAGAAGACACCCGGCAACCAACACTCCAAGAAAACCAGCTGGTTCACTCCCGCTCTCCACGAGTCCAGACGCACCTGTAAAAGACTCGAGAAGAAATAGAGGAACAACAAAACCCCTGGAGCCCACACTACCTTCAAAACTGCCATCTCTGCACACCACCTCCTCCTCAAAAACCACAAAGAAAACAGCCCTCCAAGACAGATCAATGCCAACGCATACAACAGCAAAGAACTCTTCACCATCATCAAGGAGTTTGGTAGGGCCAACAGCAAGACCACAGATGTCCCACCCTCCCAAGACCTCTGCAACAAACTAGGAACCTTCTTCCACCCCAAGATCAGGCAGATCTATGCCAGTTTTGACACCCAAGACCCTCCCACCACTCCCGACACCACCGCACCCAACGATGCCGCATCCCAACAAATCCTGCTTAACTTGACCCCGCTCACCACAGACGACATGCTCGAGACCATGAAGAGCATCCACTCTGGAGCCCACTCAGACCCTTGTCCACACCACATCTTCCATAGAGCAGTCACCTCAATCGCCCGAGCTACGCCACACCATCAACTGCTCCATTGAGACCGCCACCTTCCCAGATGACTGGAAACACGCCAAGATCAACCTCCTGCTGAAGAAGCAATCCGCTGACCCGACAGACCTCAAAAACTTCAGACCCATCTCCCTGCCCCCCTTCCTAGGCAAGGTCACTGAGAAGGCCATCAACGCCCAGCTGTCTGATTTCATTGAAGCCAACCACGTCCTAGACATCTCTCAATCCAGCTTCTGAAGCAACCACAGCACCGAGAGCGCCCTCCTTGCCTGTACCGATGGCATCTGCCCCCTCCTTGACTGAGGCAAAAGAGCAGCCTTCATCCTTCTGGACCTCTCTGCTGCATCTGACACCATCTCCCAACGCACCCTAATCACCAGACTCCACGACGCCGGCATCTGCGACAAGGCCCTGGACTGGATCCACTCCTTCCTCACCGGTCAAACACATCGACTCAGACTACCTCTGTTCCTCTCAGAACCCACAGAGATCAGCTGCAGAGTACCCCAGGGCTACTCCCTGGGCCCACCCTCTTCAAAGTCTACATGGCCCCACTCGCAGTCATTGTCAGGAACCATGGACTCAACATACTCTCTTATGCTGACGACACCTAGCTGATCCTCTCCTTCACCAACAAACCCACAGCTGCCAGAAACAACTTCCACAGCGGGATGAAGGCCGTTGCCACCTGGATAAAAGATAGTTGCCTCAAACTCAACTCAGACAAGACCAAAGTCCAAATTCTGGGACCCACCCCATCAGCTTGGGACGACTCCTGGTGGCCCGCCGCACCCCCATGGACCATGCATGAAACCTAAGCATCACACTGAACTCCTCCCTCACAATGAACCATCAAACCCTTGCAGTATCCTCATAATGCTTTCACACACTTCGCTGTTTCGAAAGACATTCAGATGGATCCCCACAGAATCCAGAAAGACTGTCACCCATGCACTCATCAGCAGCAAACTCGACTACGGCAATGAACTCTATGCCGGCGTCAACCAGAAGCTCATCAGGAAACTACAGAGCATTCAAAACGCCTCAGCCAGACTGGTCCTCAACATCACACGCCGCAGCCACATCACCCGAACATCTTCGAGAACTCCACTGGCTCCTATTCAACAACAGAATCACTTTCAACATCTTCACCAGGCCTAAAAAGCCCTCCATGAAGCAGGACCAGTATATCTGAACCACCGACTCTCATTCCACGTACCCACCAGACACCTCCGCTCCACCCATCTGGCCCTGGCCACCATCCCACAGATCCCCAAGACCAGAACCGGAGGAAGATACTTCTCCTACCTTGCCGCCAAGACCTGGAAAACTCTGCCCCTCTACCTCAGGAAATCTCTGTCACTGACCCAATTCAGGAAGGTTCTAATGACCTGGCTTTTTGACTGAACCCCAGCACCCAGACGGATCAGCACCTCTCCTTCCCCCCTCAGTGCCTTGAGACCCTCACGGGTGAGTAGTCACGCTTTACAAACCCTGATTGTTTGATGGAGGATATCTGCATTTTATACATGACGTGTGATGTAGTATCATTATTATTCATCTGCCTCTTTGAAGTCAGGATAGAATTGAAAGGCATTTGGAGAAGAGCAGGGCAATTGAAATTAAAGTAAGATAATTTCCCATTATAGCTGCCCCAGCTGCAGACTGTAGAGAGTAGCAAAGTACCCAAAGCACTAGCAAGCATGCCTCCATTAATTTAGAACAACAAGACTTGTACTCCATAGTTCATAATGCCTTACTCATTAATGAGAGGTGATTTATTCTTATTTTTGCACTCAAAATGTCTTTTTAGTTTTATACTAGGAAATCCTTTAAAAGAAATTTAAAAAAATCACTGTTGTTTTTAATCTGGTGTTCTGCCTTAATTACTTTCAGCCAGTCAGTGCTTTTATGTGAAGCATGTATGGGTAAAAAATGGGCCCATGACTCTCCTAATCACATCAAATTCCAATGACTCTAGAAGACCAGCAACGTACTGCTAGTGTGCCACTATATAATTGTAAACAAGTGTTTGTGCACAGAGCATGGTTAGAATTTGTCTTTTTTTATATGTTTTCTTTCTTGATATATCCTGCTGTTCCATGACCTACATGGCAGGCGATAGCAGCCCGGCTACAGCGGCAGAGGTTGAAGGTCATCCAGCGTGGGGACCGTATGCTGGTGGCTCTTGAGAAGGAGGAGGCTGAGGCTGTGGCATCTGCCTCTGTCTGGCACCCCAGGTCTCCAAGCCAGTCGCCAGCACCTCCGAACCTCCAGACAACACAATTGTCAGTGCTGCTAGCAGCTGGAAGCCACCTGAAACACCACTGCTGCCCACCCTCCCACAAAGTCTGCCAGTTCCAACGCTGCATGCTGCATGAGCTGGTGCAGCTCAGCCATCAGGTGCAATGCCTCCAAGAAGAACAGCAGAAACTCAGTACCCACATAGAAACCACCATTTTTCTGATCCCTTTTTTAATTGTTGTTTTGGTGGGAAGGACTTTTGTTGTGGGTGGAGAGGGTGGGACTTGGGAAGGGAGTTGGGAACCGGAGTTTGGTCTTTGTTGGACATTCTTGTTTGGACTTTGGTTGGGGATGGAGCGATTTGTGTGGGGAGAGGGGTGGGCCTTTTGTGGGAGCAGAGCGTGGGTTTTATTTATATTGTTGTTTGAAAGTAAAATGAAAAATTATTTTTCTACCATATGCCTGAAGTAGTTTTTCTTTTTTTTGTTTTACTTTTACTTTGAACTGCTTCCTTTTCGCACAGCATGCAATCCGCTTATCAAAGTGTATACCAGTTAGTTATAGTTAGTTACAATATACATTTGTCCTACTATGCTCTGTAACAATACATTGACCATTAGGGGGTATGCTTCCATTGCCTATATTGACTGCAACAATCTAGATAAACAAGGAAAGTCAAAGTACTTATCTGCAGTAGAAGTTAGTTACATAGTAACTAAAGTAGTTCACTTCACTCCATAGTTCTCTTACCTGAATAGATGAAGCGATGGCAGCTACCTCTCTCAATCTTCCAAAACATTACTGCAGGGTTTCCCAAGGTGCCTTCTTAATGGTGGTAGTAGTAGTAGCAGGTTAGTGCACTAACAGGTTAGGCTTCACAACAAGCGAGATACCACTACCACCTAGGTGAGCTCTAACTGTAGGATTAATCAAAAATAATATCCATCACAGGCAACTAAATTGAAAGAAAAGCTCAAACTCAGAATTAAGGGGTTATATATTTATATCATAGGTTTACAAAGACTGAGACCAGACTAATACCACCATGACACAACAAAGAAAAGAATACCAGGCCTGGGCGGTAAATTCCGTTCCGCTCGCGGAATTTGGGTAATTTCGGGTTCCGCGGAGAACGCGGAATTACCAAAAATTCCGCGATCCGCGGCTTCACGGAATTTTTTGCTTGTTCGCGCTTCTCCCCGAGCACGCAAACAGCATTCGCGAACAGGGAAAAACCATTGCGAACGGGCAGAACTAGCAATTCCGCGTGTTCGCGGAACTTTTGCCTGCTCGCGGAGATTTTTTACCGTTTCGCGGAGCTTTGCATAGCGCGACTACACAAATTCCGCCCACCCCTAAGAATACCTGATATTATAACAAAAGCTAGCAATAGTAACTGAGCAATGGGGAGCTACTATTTAATTGAAACTAAAGTTATGAAATCCGTGAGTCAGGAGAAGAGGAGTCAGAGTTAGGAGTGGAATCGGCAAGGTTAAGTGTTTACGCAACACAAGGGTTGAAAGATGATGTTGTCGAATGATGTTCCGTATCTAAAATATGGATCCCATTTATTCATGGGTGGGTAAGTGGGGATGGTGTGGGCTATTGTTCTGGTAATAAATGATCCCGCAGTCAGTTGGTGTCACTTTCACCACATCCACCCCACCAAGCGTGTGATCCATTTATGGTGTAAATTAAGACACACACCACTAAATCACATAGCCTGGGGGAAGAGAGTTAGGGTTAGATGAATGGATGGGGAAGGGGATTAGGGGAAAGGTGTGACAAAGACAACACTACACAACAACATTTATCAGGGCGATGAGCAGCACATCATCATCAATCTGTTGTGGAAGGAATTGAAGGAATGAGTATGACACAGTTCAGTTAAATGCTTCACAAACAGTCCTTCATCCCAAGAGAACCAAGTTGTTATTTACCTAAATGTTCTGTCATCTAGGTTTGAAAATACAAATTATGGAGGAGTGAAAAGAAGTGTAGTCTGGTGTGTTGAGAGGGGCTGAACGAAGCAGATTCCCGAGCAATGTGCATTCACTGGTCTCTGAATCATGAACAGTGACAGAAGCACCTGGGTTACTGAGAGAATGTAAGTGGAGGGCAAATAGGAAGGTTGTTTGTTTGTGGTCAGTAAAAGACTTGAAAATGGGTTGGTGCACAACCAAAGTTGGGGTACCAGGAGGGAACATTTGAGGGGCAATGAGATGCGGGTACTGAGATGTCAAGGTGTCAGAGGCACAAAGGTATGGGGATCCTGGTCCCACTGTGAGGGGTTCAAACAAAGAGTTCCTGCTAAAGTTTACTGTACAACCCTGACCACATTTTGTGCAGACTTGTTACCCTTGTAATTAGTAAACTCACACAGTTCTAAAAATTATTATTGTTAAAAGAACAATGATATTGTATTCATATTGCCAAATTGGGTATTGCACCTTTATTCTTCTCAGAATGTCCGTCTTGGGTGCCTCGCTGATCCTGTCCTGTAAGGTAAGCAGGAGTGTTGTGAGGCTCTTGCCTTTCGTGTAGGAGTAGAAGAGACCTGCGGGTTGTAAAATAGAAATGATATTGCAGAGTCAAGGAGGAGGACAAAATGTAAGTTTCATGAGGAGTGTACCAACTATCAAAAATCAGAGGCAGAGCAAGAGCATAGGCTGCTGCAAACAATCATTTTATCACTCATGGCAGATTGATTAACTTAGAAGTGAGAGCAATTTACAACCAATCACAGTCTAGTAGCTGCATGTACCAGGCTGATCAATCTCACAACTGTCATCATAACATTTAGCAGACTAAGGGGTATATTCACAAGAACGTGTGATAACTACCGCAAGAGTAGAGTAACGCAACTTTCAACATCGCAGCCTAGCACGGGAAAATAACCCTGTGTCAACGTGGAATTCACAACAAGGCGGTAGCATGCGATAGTCACCAGATAACACGTCAAATGACAGCGTGAAAATCAACGCCACGTTGAAAAAATGCGAAACGCGAACGTGAGAAATCATGCGATGAGGACAACAGCGGTACAGAAATCAGCGAACACCAGCCACAGGCCTGTAAATCCCACGCGTCCGGCAAGAAAAAGCCCCATAAAAGAAAGAAAAAAAAAAGCCCAAAAACAATCCAAACTGCGTAGCAACATGGATGCACCCGGACCGAGTGCAGAGGACAAGCCGAATACCACAAGCCCTACGGAGGACCATCCAGGAACCCTGCTTTCGGGGAAGGGCAAGAGGAAGAGGAAGACCAGGTACAGTCCGCAGGAAGACCAGATCATCTTCACGGGGGTGACCGAACACCATCAACAACTGTTCAGCACCTCCACTGCGGCACTGGCAACCCAAGCCGAAATATGGCAGACCATCGTCACCAACGTCAATGCAGTCGGAGTGTCCAGGAGGTCACTGGAGGAGGTCAAGAGGTGCTGGCATGATCTGAAAAGTCAGACCAAACATAAGCTCGCCGCCAACAGGAAGGCAGCAACGGCGACTGGAGGTGGGAGTCCTGTGACACAGGAGGAGCTGGATGAGCTGGAGCAAATGGTGGCCACAGCCAGCAGTGAGGAGGCGGTGGCAGGATTGGGTGGCCTGGACACAGCAGGATACGACCTGACCCAACAGCAACAGGGTGAGTAACCACTAGGGACGGGGGGGACGGGGGGAGATGGGCACAATGGCACACATGCACAATTACGCGCAGCACACAGCACACCCACAATGACCGTGGAACATGTCCCTGATTGCCTTGGCACACTGCAGCACACATAGAAACGCCAAGTAGGCCCCCATCCACAATATGCACAGAGGGCCCCCCTATCACCAATATCAAAACCAACCCGTGCATATGTGCTGAATCCAGCAAAGCAGCTGCTCCGTGACCCACACTGACTATGCAAGTAACACTGCACGTCCGATAGCATGGCAGCTGCCCCAAAAAGGGACATGGAGGTAGCCAAGTGCGGATCACATCCGTAAAGGAGCAGGTCACACTCCGATGTGTCCATGTGCACCCACAACCCATGCCTTACAATATGCGCAGCAGACGAACAATGCACCAGGCCACAAAAACAGTCCGCGAGCACACATGACCCAAGTCAAAAGCAAATCAGGCCCCGAAAAGCACACAATTCAAAGGCACCCCGCCTCAAAGGGAGAAGGCTACACGAAATCAGAGCTGCAGGGCAACTCACCCACAATGCAGCACACACACATAGCAATCACAGAACATCAGCAATGAAGGCAATGTGGTACAAAGTGCAACACCACAGGACAGAGCTCACTACAGGTTCCGCTCATGCGTAGTAACTGTCCACTCACATCTGGCATTGCCTGACACTGTGTGATGATAATGTACGGGTACTACCACACATCCGTCATGTAGTCGACAAACACACTGACTGCCATCAAATAGCCAGCTCCCCCCAAACAGTCACAATGTACATTGGCATGCAGTCTGAATGTAAACATCCGCAAATCATCACCATACATGTGAAACTCTGTTAACCTGCATCTCCCCTTTACATTGCAGAGGGACAAACAACACCCCCTGCAGAGCACACCACACATCCCACCATTGATGATGAAGAGGACAACCTGCACATATGTCAAGACACCCTCCAATGGATGCTGGACAGCCTCTGCAGCCCACCCCCAGGAGCAGGCCAGGCCAGCTGCCTCGAGGTGACCCCACCGCCTGCACTGACCACACAGCAGGAAACACACACCACCACGGCTGTCTCCCAGGACCCCCCCACCAATACATGGAATTCCAACGGCGTGTGTTGGGTTGCCAGGTGGAGTTGGCTCATCAGCTGCGTGTGGGTTTCGAGCTCGTGGCAGCCAAACTCGATGCCATACGTGGGTGTCTGAGTCCCATCAGGGACCACGTACAGTCCCTATCGGACACCCCCTGTATGCACCATGCTCTGCCACAGGCCTTGGCTAACCTTGCTGGTGCCATGAGTCTAATACAAGAACTGTCTGGTCAGACAGGCACCAGCCATGACAGCACAGAGTTGGCACAGATGCGGAGGGCAATGGACACCATGGAGCAGATGCAGGCTGGAAGTATGTCTGCCACGGCTGGACACCAGCAAGTAGTGGCTGGGAACAGCAACGCCCTGCAGTACTCCAACTTGCCATTGCTGCCACTGAGCCGTTCCCAGATGACTGCAGCGGGAACATCGACACACACAGCTCCAACCCCTGATGTGTCCGTGCACACTGTGATGCTGCCCCATCACCTACGCAGTCTGATGTGTCAGGGGCACACAGCGATGCAGCCATCACCCCGCCACACACACCGGACACACCGGACACAGAACTCGTATCAGGGGAGTGAGAAGGGGATGGGAACTACTGTGTGAGGAAGGAGGCAGTAGCATCCATCACCGCCATATGGCCTGTCCCTGCCTGGTCATGACCTATGCATCATGCCCTGGGAAATACCTCCTACTGACCTCTGGAACACCCTGCGACATTCACCCGGACCCCGACACGGACTGCCATTTCTTCACCGCTGGCCAATCACACAGCAATCCTGCTGCGGACTGCACTCTCCCTCTTCCCAATCACTGTGCAATCCCCAAAGGACTCTGGTTGGCCCACCACTGGGCTTCCATGTGATGTGGGCTTGGATGGCCACGTACAGCTCCAGCTCCGTCACCACTTGAATGTGAATAAAACATTCTAAATCACACAGATGTGTCTTGACTATGTTCACTCACGTATGGAAGTATGGCTGGATGTGGGGACGATGATTGCACATGAAGGTACACCCTGGTAACTGACATCTATGCGGATGTGTATCCTTGAGACACATGGCCAATTGGATGACTGTGAAGGTGAGTACTAGCTGTGTCCCCATTGCACATCAACAGCAATCTCACAACACCCCAACGTAGGCACACGTCCATGTGTTGAATAGGGCCGTGTGTAGGAGTGACCAAGACGGTGGCAGGCCAGGAGTGGTATCCCACACCATGTGTGACAGCAGAACTTCACGTCGCATACCGACTTACACACATCTGTGTGGACACATTCTGTTGTGATGTATGACATTGCTCCACATGGTCAGAGGTTGGACACCATACACACATAGCTGGAGTCATGTAAGTGGACATGTCGTCCAGCACCTATCCAAAAACAATGTCTGGCTCACAGAGGTGGAGCTTGCCAAAGGGACACACCCCCATTGCACATGTGTTAGTCAGTTCCTCCCTGTGTTGGGACGATGCTCATTGTGGCACACGAGTGGACAATCTAAACAACACACCTCACAGTTAGATACCAGTGGAGTGGCATAGGCTTTATTGGCATGTGCTTGTCAGTACGGACGAGGCAACGGCCACAACAGGCAGGGACATGCTTAAGACACTTACACGCAGCATGGGTACATGTCTAGGTACAGATAATGTTGGGGCTGAAATGGACAACATCCATCACGGATGGCAACGCTCACAGCCCACCTTGCCTTGCTTGATGAGCCATGTGTTGTTTGGCGTCTGCCCATTGCCCCGTGTGAGGGGGCACGACTCACTGCACGTGGGTTCTGCATGGTGCACTGCCTCCGTGGTGCGCCGATTGTCTGCTCTGCCGACAGTGATCAGGTGTGAGGGTCCGACAGGTCCACATGTCGTGCTACATTGCCATGTGTGTGCTCTCACCCAGCAGTGTGTCCAAATTGGCAACGTTGCCAGACAACGCTATGTTGCTCCGACCATGGATCTGCGTCACCTTGCACAGGTGTGTGTACACACCCATTATTCCACGCACATGCATCCAGAGCCCGACCGAAGGCAGACGTGTCCT
Organism: Calotriton arnoldi; assembly: GCA_963921515.1. Classification (NCBI taxonomy): domain Eukaryota; kingdom Metazoa; phylum Chordata; class Amphibia; order Caudata; family Salamandridae; genus Calotriton; species Calotriton arnoldi. The sequence goes on along the minus strand of CAWUFW010008201.1, from coordinate 432,935 downwards.
CTGTTGTGGTGGGATATGTGAGCAATCCCCACGATGCAACAACTTTTTGGGCCATGTGCTGTGGGTGGCAATCGGATGTGGCTGCAGGAACGTAGTTACTCGTCCATGAATGCCCATGCAGCTTCATGTGCAATGTGTTCCAATAGTACGTCGCTGTCGTGTTCAAGGAACACCAGGGTGAGCCAATCCATTAGGTGGTCCGGGCAGGTGTGCTCAGCCCATGCCGTCCCACCAATCCGCAACACAGCCCAATAGGGGAGCGCCTCGATGTGGTCACTGCACACGAGAAATTGTGCAATCTCCCATGCACAACTACCAATACATACGCAGTATGTCAAGGCATCCCATGCACGGCTGTCTCGGTTACACTCCTGTTCGTGATCCAACAGGGGGCGCAGACACAAGTCATAGTCCAATTCATCAACAGTTGTGTTGGATAGGCAGACATCCATAGGACACTTGAATGTGCATGTTCGGCAGTGGAACCAGGGCTGGGTGCAGGTGCCGTGGGCAATGCGGAAGCTGAGCCTGTAACTGATCCGCAGCACTGCCAGTGGCAGTGCGCCCAGTAAATGCAGCATATGTGCATGGTACTGTTCCACGTGACTGCGGTTGTGCATGTGCCCGGTATGGCCTGCCATTGCGTTGGTGCGTCTCGTGAACAGGCACTCTTCTGGACTGCGGCAGTTGTGTGGAGGATATGCCACAGCTCTGAGCAATGATTCGAATGTGTGTGCAACGTTGTGGGTAATGGGTTGCTGTTTCCGTGAGTGTCAAGGGCATCCCATGCGGGGGTACCACAGGCAGGGGCTTCTGTGTGTGGGCTGTGGATGAGTCGGATGGTTCATTTGCGGAATGCGTGGTGTGGGAGTCGTCCCCATCTGCCATTGCATCTCTATCAGGGTGTTCCAGGCGCGTTCTGGTCCAAGGTCAGGGGTGCAGGTGTCCTCCCGCCTTCTGCATTGGGACAATGGTGCATTCATCCCTGATGTTTGTCTGACTACTATTTGCGTTTTCGGAATGTGATGTGGCTTTGGCGCTGAGATTGGGACATGGCCTTGGGCTCATGGTGTACGGATGGCGATGCACACACACATGTTGGCATGTGGAGCCAGGTGCCCGAGCGGCCTTGCGCTGCTTGTGCTATCTCACTCCGCACTCTCCCTTGCTCTCTACCTCTCTTTCCTTTGTTGTGCGCATGGCACACCTTCTTCTCTTGGATTTGGTCTTCCAGGCTGTGTGCTACGGATTGTCCAGTGGGGAGCAGCTAGGACTCATCCTAAGGGTTGTTTCTGCTTTTGTTTGTATGGTGTTTTGTGTTGGTGATTGCATTGCTGTATGACTGATTCTCCATTTTCTGGCCACGCATGTATGTTTATTTTCCGGCTTGTGCGACATCAGGCAAAATGTTTGTTTTGGGATTTGTGGTGTTGGTGTGCAATTTCTTAGTCCGGGGTTGGGGGTGGTCCCGGGGGTGGGGTGTTCCGGGTGTGGGTTGGGGTCCTGGGCTGGTGGCGGTGGGTGTTGTGGCCCTCTTGGGTGTCCGTGCCCCATGGTGAGTGGCTCCATGGCATCTGTTGCCCTTCGGATGTGGCCCTGGGCTGTGCATCCTTTTGTTGTGCTGGCTGCCGTCCGACTTTACACCAGGTCAGAGCAGGTGTAGATTTCCTGGTGCTAACGCGCCTTATCGCCTGTTTTGTGTTTTTATCGCCGATGTGGCTGGTCGTTGAGAATGTTGAGGTGTGATATTGTCTCGACTTTTGTCACGGGAACGCCTACTCTGCATCTCATTAGCGATATTTGCGGGGGTCCTCTGTGGCGATGTTTTCTGCGGCTGCTATCGCGGGTAAACTGGTGCTGTGGGCTGTTAACACCGGCTTGTGAATGGGGAGGTAAATTTAGCACGACTTTGGCAGCGATAAAGTGCCGTTAATTCGGCGATGGCTCCTTGTGAATATGCCCCTAAGTGCATCATGTGGTGATGATGATTATGATGATGATGATAATATGGCATCACACAACACAAGTCTGCTCACAAGCAACAGGCCCCTCGACCACAACTATATAAGAAGAGTTTCACATTTGAGCCAGCACAAACACTCAGCAGCATTTCCCAAATCAACGCATCACACTCCACTCCACAGAGCTGAGTAGGTCTTAGAGTCATCATCTTCATATTGATTTCCCTTTGAAGGCGATAAATTTGATACCTACCTTCTTCTGGCTGTTGAGGTAGTCCTGCTCTCAGTCCTTCCATCCTCCTCCTAACTCCGAGTCACAAATATGTCCAGCTCCGTCCCAAGCTCCTGACCCGAGTGAGATAGGTCTGTAGTGCACTGCTGGTGATGAACAAGAAGAGAAACAGAATTTGAGTACTTTGTGTAGATTTGTGTTTGTTAAATAGAGTGTGTTAGCTGGTCCCTGAAGAATCAGAAAAAAAGAATAGACCCTGCAAGTAAATCTTGCTAAGTGTGAAAGGTCCAATGACCTTCAGGAAAAACAATCACACATTTGGCCCCAAACATTACAAATCAACAAAATCAAGTTTACAAATTAGTTGCGCACCCTCCCTCACTGTCTGCCACCACAAAAATCATCGCTCACAATCACTCAATGATATACTACTCATTGGTTAAATAGTTAGTTACCTGTTCCAATCCAAGCACGATAGTAAGTAGGTACATAATTGTTACTCCTCTTTGATACAAGCAACACATTGGATTTGACAGTCTTGTAAATCAAATGAACTTTACTGAGGCAGCACTGCTAAGGGATCAAAAAAGAAGGATGGGGGGGCGTGGCCAACCATCATGGCCGACCGGACGTAAATCCGATCGGGTCCGCACCAGACCCAGCCTTACCTACGATTACTAAGGCACTTGTGGTCCCCAAATCCGGGTCGCCCGATTGGGTCGCCTGGAGATGTGAGGGCTCTCTGGTGACAAGTGTGGAGCCTCTGGAGATGTTCGCTGGCTGAAGATGCTCCTGTTGCTGTGGCCCGAGGCACGGCCCAAAATGGCGGCTCGCAACGAGCCTGAGCGCTAACTTGGTCGCATCGGCCCCGGGACCGCGGCTGAGCCGCGTGGTTGCTGAGGCAGACAGGGGCATCATCAACCTTGCCCCCCCAGCCCTGGAGACTGCTCTTGGCCGCCTGAAGACAGCACCCGGCGGAGGGTTGACCGCGGCGGATGGACCGACCCAGCTGAAAGGCTCCTTAAATGCAGTGGGGCGCCCCCGGTGCAGCGGACGTCCGTGAACATCTCCCATCTTAACCAGGGACAGGTACAGAGGAAAGCGGGGGGCGTCCCCTACAGCATAGCGGTTCCACAGGAGTGTTGGTGGCGAAGCCGTGTTTGACCCTAAGATGGCAGCGGTCAGGCACCTTTGTGAGACCTCGTGGAGGAGCCGCGGGTGGTGGTGACCGGTTCCCTGTGGTGGCCCGACCCCAGATGGCCTCCTAGCGCATCAGCGGACAGTGGGACTCTGGCTGCTGCCCACCGATCTCCCATCTGGCTTGACTCTGAGCAAAGCGGGCTCCCGGGCTGCCGGTCAGCGTTAGAGTGTTGACCAGGGGAGCCCCCACGAGGTCCTGTGCTGTGATGAAGCGGGGGTGAAGAAGGCCTCGGGCGAAGGCTCGGTTGGTTTGTCGGGGTGTGGCCGGTCGACAAGGGGCTCCACTAGACTGGCGATCAGCGGAGGGCTGCACGTGGGGCTGAAGGTGGGGCAGATCGCCCCTTTGGCAGAGCTACAGGTGGCCTTTCACAGGGGGCTGCGGTGCATCTGAACCGTCAGTGCTCCTCACCAGCAAGACATCCTCAGACCCTAGAGGTCCCTACCGCCACCGCCACTGTGTACTCATCATTCACGTCGGAACAGTCTCTCCATGCCACCCAAAAAGGCGCAGCCCGCAAAGGTCTCCAGCTTCTTCGCCCACGCTACCAAGGGGTCAGTCAGTGAGGAAATAGCGAGGTCGGACGCCATGATCCTCACGCGGGAAGATCTAATGGCCTCCCTACGTGAATTCAAACAAGAACTCAGAGCTGATCTGAAGGCGGATATGGGGGCCTCATTGGAGGCGTTTAAGGCTGAGATGGGGGGCCGGCTGGTGGCCCTGCAAGCAGATGTCGATTCAGTTGGGGCCCGCGCTCTTGACCTCGAAGCAAAATATCAAGATCTGGAGGACCGTGTGAGGCCACTGGAGGCCCACTCTAGTGACTTACGTGCTCAGTTAAATACCACAGTGCTCAGATGTGAAGACCTTGAGAACCGCTCCCGTTGTGACAACATTCGTGTGAGGTGCCTGGAGGAGGGCTGCGAGGGTCCTTCATGGTGGGGCTTTTCTCAACGGTCCTGGGAGACGCTGAGCCGGAGGTTCGCCTGGAGAGGGTCCACCGGTTGGGGCCGCGTGTTCCAGGAGATGCCAGGAGGCCCAGGGATGTGTTAGCAAAGTTCAGTTCTTTTAAAACTAAAGAACTGGTCCTTCAGAAAGCGCAAACCCTTGACAAGGTCTCTTTCCAGAACGCAACGTGCACTCTCTACCAGGATGTAGCCCAAGCCACTCTTGCCCGACGCCATCTGTTCCGACCGGCTACGACATCCTTACGAGACCGCAGGATAAAGTACAGCTGGACTTATCCCTTTGGTCTAGCTTTTTCTCTTGAAAGCAAAAACTACCACTGCACAAATTTGGAGGAGACAGCGTCTATTTTGGGTATCGAGGTGCCTGCCCCAGTGCCAATGGCAGCCATGAGAGGTCTGGAGGCTGCTCCAGGGTCGAAGAAGCAGGGAGGGGGGCCCTGGCAACAGCAGCGTAGAGCCGGCAGGAATACTACAGGATGAGAGAATCGTTGGCATCCGTTGGACACGTGCGGTGTTTCCTACGAGGTGTCTGATCAGCCCTTCGGGTAGTTGCAGAGACTTGAGCACCATGTTAATCGGACGTCGGACATTCTGACTCTTCAGCAACTATCTTGGGCATTGAGGTGCCAACCACAACACACGCGACAAACGAGAGGAGGGCGGAGGCGGTGACTTGTCCAAAGAAACAGGGGAGAGGCCCCTGGCTTCAACAACGACGATCAAGCAAAATCTCTGTGGGTTGATGAACCCCTGGCTTTCTAGAGACTGAAGAGACTTGTTTTGCCACTTATGCCAACGCGATGAGGAGAAAAGCTTGAACTCACGATGCCGACCACAACAACCAAAGAGCCGGCTAGCTACTGGCTTCCACTTCTTTCAACATTTACGTAACTGATAATGGGCCTCGGCGGCGGAATTTGGTCCGCCCCGGTTTTTTGCTCGTAATGAGGTTCTCCTCTATGATCGAGGACCTTTGAGAGCAAGATTTTGACCTAAGTTGGACATGGTTCACCTTTTTCTTCCTTTTTTCTTTTGGGTTTTTTGGTGTCACGGTCTTCCTTATTGCTTTTTTTCATATTAGGTTGCTGATGCAGGGTGGAAGGAGAGGGGGGGAATTTGATGGGCAATGTGCAGGGGAGGGAGGGGGGCCGAGCTGATCTGATATTGCTGACAAATGGCGGGGTTTAACTGTCTGACATGGAATGTCAAGGGGCTTAATTCCCCTAACAAGAGGCAACGGATCTGGAAATTTTTACAGGATCACCATATTAAAATTGCCACCCTCCAGGAGACGCACCTTCCCCGCACAGAGAAACACCGACTGAAACACAGGGCATACCCTCAAATTTTTCGCTCTTCGGCACGCACCAAACACAATGGGGTGGCGCTGCTCTTTCACACTTCGACCCTCTTTCTGCACCAAGACACTAAAACGGACAAGGAGGGGAGGTTTGTGATGGTGAGGGGGGAAATACGGGGCAGATCGTGTATGATTGCGACGCTCTATGCACCCAACACAGGGCAACATGATTTCCTCAGATCCTTCTTATCTACCCTGGGGGGATTTGCAAGAGGCGACATTATACTGCTCGGGGACTTCAATTTGATATGGGACCCGTCTCTGGATACCACACACGTCCATAGGGCAGCAGGGGGGGTTTTCAGCAAACCGCTTCAAGCAACTTTACGGGGGCTGGGCCTGGTAGATGTTTGGAGGAATGCTCATCCCTCGACCCGAGATTACTCCTTCTCCCACTCGCATAGGACATCCTCCAGAATAGACCATGCCTTCATGAGTCAGTCCCTCCTCTATACGGTGTTGGTAACCCAGTTTCACCCGATCTGCCTCTTGGACCACGCGCCATTAGAACTGACCATAGATTGGCCTGCACCACGCTAAAAAAATCGCCAGGTGGTACTTCCCCAATTACCTGTGCAGAGATAGACTTCTCCTAGATGAACTACAAAAAGCAATCACAGACTACTTTAACCTCAATGACCCGGAACACACTTTGTTAGCCAACAATTGGGACGCCTTCAAGGCGGTCATCAGAGGAAAATGTATTGAATTAGAGGCCACGCTTAAGACGCAACGCAAGGGAGAACGCCTCCTTCTCGAGAGCGAACTTCGCTCCACTGAGGATGATCATAAGGCTTCCCCCTCAGTACAAACCCTCCGTAAGGTTACCCAGGTTAAAGGGAAACTTCAAGCGATCTACACTAATGGGGCCGAAAAGACTCTTTTACGCCTCCAAGCACGTAACTATGAGGGAGGGAACAAGGTAGGCTCGTTATTGGCATGCCAGTTACGAATTCGGCAGGAGAAGAACTATATCAAGAGTATAGAGGATAGAGAGAGGGTCCTCCACCAGAGCGAGGCGGGTAAGGCCAAGGCCTTTGGGGACTTCTATCACACCTTGTACACGGCGGACCAACAAGATTCGCGAGCCCAAGACCAATATTTAGAGGGCCTCACCCTGCCCCAGGTACCCGCTCTCACCAATGAAGAGCTGAGTAGCCCCTTCACCGCTGAAGAGGTTCAGAAGGCAATCGATTCGCTTAAGCTCCAAAAAGCGCCTGGCCCTGATGGCCTTAACGCCCACTTCTATCGTACATTCGCTCCGGATCTCGTCCCTCACCTGGTAACGCTTTTCAATGATATCACCACTAAGCAACAGGTGACCCCACGATGGGCGAAGCCCTGATCTCTGTCATCCCCAAACCAGGGAAAGAGCCCTCCCACTGCACCTCTAAATTTGGACGCCAAGCTCTACTCAAAAATCTTGGCCACCCGCCTGGAAAACATTATGCCTTTCTTGGTGCAGGCCGATCAAGCGGGCTTCATCAAGGGGAGACAAACCTATGACAACCTGCGACGAGTAGTCCACATCATAGAGAAGGCGCAAAGGAAGGCGATCCCCACAGTCCTTCTCGCGCTGGACGCGGAGAAGGCCTTTGACCGGGTGGACTGGTCCTTTCTGACCCGCACTCTCCGTCGGTTCGGCTTCGCCGAATCCTTTATTGGGATGGTCAAAGTGAATTATTATGCGCCGCGCTCTAAGATCCTGGTAAACGGGGTGGCTTCAGAATCTTTCAATCTCTCACGGGGCACCCGCCAGTGTTGCCCCCTTTCTCCCCTCCTATTTGCGCTCAGCATCGAACCCTTTGCAGAGCGCATTTGTTCCAACCCGGACATAGGGGGAGTTCCATTCGGCACGGATAAACACAAGATATCCCTCTTCGCGGATGATGTGCTTCTACCTGTCACGAGACCGCACTCTTTCCTTCCGGCGATACTAGCAGAGCGCACCGCATATGAGCGGGCCTTGGGCTTCAAGGTGAACCTCTCGAAATCCTTCCTCCTGAACCTCACAGTGCCTAAGGAAACCATGCGGGCTATTGAGGGCGCGACCCCCTTTCGTAGTGCCCACAAAGACATCACCTACCTGGGCATAAAACTCACCCCCAAGCTGGAGCACCTCTATAGGGCGAACTTCCCCCCGCTGTTGCGCCAACTTAAAGCAGACTTTGCCAGATGGTGAACGGCCTACCTTTCGTGGATAGGTAGGATAAAGGCTATAAAAATGAATATCCTTCCACGTTTACTGTATTTCTTCCAGGGCCTTCCGATCCCGGTGGATAGGGCGCTGTTCTCCGAATTAAAAACAATGGTCACCAAGTTTATTTGGCAGGGGCAGAGGGCAAGACTCTCCAACCGAATGCTGATGCGGCCGAGGGGGGAGGGAGGGCTGGCCCTTCTGGACTTCCTGGGATACTATAGGGCGGCCCAACTGAGGGTGATCACGGAGTGGTCCCTTTGTGAATCGGAAAAACCCTGGCTCCATATGGATAGACAAATAACAGGGACAACGATCTGGGACCTTTTGTGGAAACACAAACAGCATCGGCCACGCAACGCCTACATCAGCACGCCCACGGCGACCACCCTGGGGGTCTGGGACGTTTTGAACAGCACCACTCCCCTCACCACCTTTCCTTCCCCGTACACGCCCATACACTTCAATCCAGAATTCCCCCCGGCATTACAGGAAGGTCCCTTAAACGCTTGGCGGGAGGAGGGTTGCCTTGCGCTTTCTCATTTGTTCGGGGGTGGGAAACTGCTCTCCTTCCCGGAGTGCTCCAGGGCATTTCAGCTCCCACCTGCTGAGGAATTTAGTTAGTTACAGCTTAAACACTGGGCTCTGCAACCGCAGGTACGGATGGCCGCTACCAGGGAGTTACTTCCTACTGAGAAATGTGCCCAGTCCGGGGCCTCCTCGAGGGGTACCATCTCCTTTCTCTACTCCCTTCTACAGACGCGGAGCTCCCCACACACCCCGAGACACCAAAGGTTCTGGGATACACTATTGGACACCCCACTACAGTAGAAACAATGGTCCTCACTATATAGGGATATTCCCAAGTTTAACCACTCTATGTTTTTACGGGAGGCCCATTACAAAATTATGTAGGATTGGTATCTACACCCTCAGAGGCTACACACCATCTTCCCTAATGCTTCGGACCAGTGCTGGAGGGGTTGCGGGAAGCTGGGTGACTTTAGGCATATCTGGTGTGATTGTCCCCACATCAAGCCCTTGTGGAAGGAGGTTCTAGCTCAAATCAAGCAGATCTTGGGTTACCTGATTCCAGACACGATAGAACACACACTCCTGGGGATCCGGGACACCAAGCTGAAGCGCCAGACGCAAGGGGACCGCTCGGTAATGTGGCTCTGCCTCGGGGCGGCCAAGATGGCAGTGGCCGCAGCTTGGAAGAAATTAGAGGCCCCTTCCGTTACGCAATGGCATGCCAGATTGTGGTGGGCACTGGCGATGGAGAGAATGGCAGACATTGTAGAAGACACCCGCAAGGGATTCAACTATGTGTGGGCCCCCCTGGTAGAATACTTATCCGAGGGTCTGCCCCTGTTTGCATGCGGTCCGAGGCTACGAGCTCTGCATCTCTTCCATATCTAGAACTGCCACTAACACCCTTGAGTTGTGGAAAGGAGAAGTTTAAGACGGAGGGGTCCCCCGCTTCTTGGACAGCGACCTTTTAGAGCAATTGTTTGAGTTATTGTATTATTGACGTGACACCTTAGTTTAAGTTCTTATGTTCTTCTGTTTTGGGGGGTGGGGGGGTTGGGGGAGAGGCGAAAGTTGACTGCTAAAGTTATTCGGAAATTGCCGATTCCTAGTTCACAAACTGTATACGATCTATTAGCACACTGTACTGTTCGGATGATATTGTGCATCGGGGTCTTCTTCCCCTACATGTTATTTTTGCATATTTGTGTATCTCAATATTTTTAAAAACCAATAAAAAGATATTTGAGAAAAAAGAAGGATAGGCATGAGAGGGAGGCAGACATTCAATGTCCTTGAAGGGAATGGAGAGGCTTCTTTACTGCACACTGCCCCAACTCCAATCTGCCCTTATCTGTGTCTAAAAAAGGTAGGGCTGCATAAGTCAGAAACAAACATAATGTTCCACTAACTATATCCTTTTTTTAGTTTTTTTGGCAAAGCAGTTCGACAATAAATAATTAAAAAAGTTCTATGGTGGCCTACTCAGTCAAAGAAGTAGAGTTTGTCCTCAAACTCAGGTGGTTCGCCCCCAGAAGCTTGTCAGATAACACATTTGAGTCTGACCAATCACCCTCATCCCCCTCCTGTGGTATTTCAGAAATGGTGTAATTATGTGGTATGAAGTGTTGGTTCTTTTTGATCATGGTCAATCTCTTGAGGCAAGAGACTGGTCATTCTCACTGTGACAACTGCACAAGCTGCACTTAACACATGCTCAGCAAACACTTTGGCAATAGGGCACGCCAAATACATTATTGCCAGCCTGCTGAGTTCTGGTCATTGGTGCATCTTTCCATACCAACACACCAGAAGGTTGTGATCCACATAGACCTCTCTTGGGCCATCCAGATAGTCCTGGAACATCCCCTGGAAGTTCATGGGTACTGCCACTTGCTCAACCTCTTTTGCCTTCGCCTCTGCACTGGACTTAGGACCTGCCACTTGAAACCAAGCCAATTCAGAAGTTGGGGCCAATTTTGATGTTCCTGTTGTTGTTATTGTGGCTTCTGGTGTTTATTTTGCTGGTGTTGGTTGCTTTGAGACAACAGGACTGCCCTCTCTGGAAGTTGAAGAAGGTACAACAGAACTTTTGCCTGGGAGTGGGACTCTAATGTCCAGCCATTCTTCCAGGTCTTTGGCTCACTCGTATTGTGAAACATCCCCTTCTTTGAAATGAATGAAAGTGGGCTGTATTTTTGTGTACAGTGGATCAAGTATTGCGGCATAGATGTACACTTTGGATGACACAATGTCTCTTGGCAGCCTTAGTTTAGCAGCCAAGCAAATGATTAAATTCTGAACCAAGTAATGCCCATCTTTGTTTTCGTCTTCACCTGTGAACCTTTCAGACACCTTTTTTAACTGGTCCTTTAGCGGATGCAGCAATGGGATAGTTTGGCTCAACGTATTGTCCTCCTTGCTGACTTCCCATGTGAAAACCTCAAAAGGAAGTAGCATCTCTGTCAGGCATTTGACTAGGCCCCATTTGTCCATCCCAATGGTCATGCTTTTCCCAGTTGTATCCCCTCCTGTTTGCATGACATAATCATGGATCGGTTTGTACTGCTCAAACAGATGTTGCAAAATGTAATACCTTGAGTTCCAACATGTTGGCACCTCCTGTATGAGGGCTTTAACTGGTACTCTATTAGCACGCTGAATGATCCTCAACTGCTTCTGGCCTTTAAAAGAATAGCTGAAATGAGTGCAGATTCCTCTACAGTTGGTCAGCAAGTTGCTGACTAGATCTTCTTTTTTCAGAAAGTCCTGCACAACGATGTTGATGCAATGCACCAAACACAGAACACTGAAATAGCCACCATCTGCCATGGCCTTAATTATGTTAATGCCATTGTCCATCACAACAAATTCAATTCTGGGACATCTGGGTTGCAGATATTCAAACACCTTGAAATCTTCCAAATTGTTTGCAGTCGAATGGGATTTCTCCATTGCGAACATGGCTATTGTAAACTCTCACCTGGTTTTTCTCAGGAAAGACACAGGAGAAAGGTCCTGTTGCAGGGATTCTGCAGTGTCACAGAACTATGCTTGGGATCCTAGAACCTTGGTACTGAGTCATCTTACCACCTGTGTACCCATGAGCCTTTGACTGACTAGCTATAGTGTCTCACTTGCCCTCCTACTCACTCACAAAGGAATGTGATTAGATACCCCAGAACACAACACTCCCTACGCTCTCAGGAATCGCAGTTGCAGGACACACCCTTTCGCTCTCACACTCGTACTAGTCCACAATAAGATCTGATAGAGACACGAGAAAAGTTTAAAATGTTTATTTTACCTACCGGGCTCTAGTATGCAGTATACGTGCGACAATGAGTACAAAAATGCCTAATACAAATACGGTCAGCATAGTAAGTAGTCCATAAATCATAAAAGGAACTGTCATTATATAAGACAGGGTAGCCTAATCCCCTCCCCTTCTACAGAAGCAAAGTTATTATATATCAGAAGATCTATGGGTGTTTGCTGCAGACCAGCACCTTAGCATCCACAGATTAAAGTTCTACATCTCAGGTGCTGTCACGATCTCTTCCCTGGAAAGATCTCTCTCCAAGTGTGTTGTTGCTTATTTTGTGCATAGCTATATGACAAAGAAGGTGTTCCAAAACAACAGCTGCATTTGTTTGTTTTGTCTAGGTGCTGAGGCTTAACCAGAACAAAATAACAAGGGGCATTGTTGTTTGACCTTGTCTACGGTGTGCAGACTAAATCGCAGGAAAGAGCAAAACGCAAAAACAATGGCAGGTTTTGTGTGAAAGTACAGTGTGCCACAAAGCAAAATCTGTTTGTATGGTAACGTGCGCAAAGCAGAGGGGAGTCTGCAACGTGCTCATGCTAACATAGGTAAAATGACAATGGGCCAACACGGGACATAGGACAGTCCTAACGTCCCCTACCCACCAGTCTTTCCCAACAGGGTTAAAGCAAGAATGATGTGATGGAGAAGAGGGGAAACAAGGAAGGGAAATGAAGAATAGTCCCTCGATGACCTCAAATAGATAAGTATGATTCACAGCAGGTATGGGTGTTCCTATATGTAAAGAGTAGAGGAGAAAGATTAGTGTATGCCCTTGTACAGCCCTACACTAACCCTACATATATCTATAAATAAAGTGACTGGATACCTGTTTGTGTCCCCTCTTCCACTGAACTTAAATAGTAGCTCTCATAAAAAATAAATAGATATAAAAAAAGAAATAGTGTGATCCTGTTTTAGCTGAGAGCCACATAAGTTTTAAGAATGTAATCATACAAACACTCACCTGTTGTTATGAAGAAGCAGTGAGTATAGCCAGCCCAAATGTTCATATATAAATGTCTTTCCCAGGGATTTGAGAAAAGAGATTAGCCCATAGGTATGAACAGAAAACTAAATACAAATATAAGCTAAAAATGTGCAGGCTACTTAAATTCCCTTAACTGCAGGAAAACCACTTAATAAGCTGTTTCTATTTTCTATAGGAGAAAATTGAAACCCCAACGAGGAAGGACGGAAATCAGGAGCACCAGAAAGCTGTCACAGGAACCTCGAAACCAGCCTGTGCCCGAACCCGGAAGTACGAGGTAGGTCAAACAGTCACGGAAGAGCCCCACATGAATATTTTAGAACGTGACACACTCTTCCAATGTCCTAGGTCCCCTTTATCCTCACGACTCTCCACTCCAACTGCAACCTGCAGTGGAAGGGTTGCAGTCATGTAGCTACTTTTACATGCTACCGAATGCCATTTAAAGTTTCTTCAGTGCCGAGACCTGTAGATACATGTTGCCTAACCCCCATAAAAGAGATCCAGTGTGCAGTGATACACATGCAATCAGTGGCTTGACAACTGATCCCCATGTCTCTTGTTAGGTGGATAGTGTGAGCAGCACTCTGCTGCAATGCTGTCCAACCAATTGCAGCACAACGTGATTGAGCGCTGGAACATCAAGTCTGGCAAAATAGGCCCGACTGGGATCCTTCCATTTCAGGCAGATGGCCACCACAGATTCTGAAAACCCACTCCTTCCTCAAAAGAAAAAAGGAGGCGGTCCAGGGCTAACATTTTAGCCAGCTTCCATTGTACAAACGTGCAAGTTGGGTGGTGGCGTTTTTACAACGCCTCCTGTTTAAACATCCGAAGAGTAGTCTTGATTTTTTTCTTTTCCGATGCCATTGAAGCAGGCGACTTCCGGAGAGAATAACCAGCAGGTAGACTCAATGTATGTCTTGGGGCAGATACTGTATGCTGCTGTGGTGTCTCCATCTGACTCTTGTGCCATTTTGAGGTTGCACAAAGAAGTCACCCCTTCTTCCTCATCACCTTCACCTCCTACCATGATCGGAGCAGATTCCCTGCTCTCATCACCTTCACCGCCACCACCTGCAGCTATTTTTTAAGGTGTGCCTGCCAGCGGATTGCGTAATGATTTTTCATATGGGTCATTTATCTCCAGTACCATAGTGTGATCCATGCTTACCTCAATGAACACTTTCACTGCAAATGGAGCATATTGCAATGTTATTATCCTGCTTGCTATTCGTAAAGAAGTCCCAAAATGGGGAGGTGCACCTTTTCAGTTGGCCACTGGTGCCACTGCTAATGCCAGAAGAACTGGAGGTAAGTGGGTGTGTCGCCGATTAGCTCTCTGCATTGCATTGTGGTGGATGCAGGTCTCAGCGGGGGCCTTACACATATGGAAGATGGCGCTGGCAGTGGTATCAGTGTCACATTCCTCGGAGCAAGTTGAATAGGAGGAGTAATGTCGGTCTACTCTAGGTCATCTTCTGTGACAATGCCTGGCTCTTCGTCCTCATCCCCTTCCATAATTGTAAGGCTTTCAGGAACTTTCCTTTTCTCTCGCCTCTCCTGGCATGTCTTGGGTCCAGTCCATGTCCAGACCACCAGAAGGGGGGATTGGAGAAGATGGTGAAGTACCCTTCCTTTTTTTTGCTGGAGATCTGAAAGCTAAATGGTTCTAAAAAAGGGGGTTCTTTCTTAGCAGGAAGCTCAACCTCCTATTCGGCTCCTACTTCAGGATGATCTACTATTGCTGGCTGCAGCTGTTGTCCACTTTGCTCAGTTACCTGCAATGATTGGGTACAACTTTAGGGAAGAGACAAATCCAATTCAATACCACTTCTTGGTGTCATTGCCATGACTGCAGTGGCTGCCTCTCTGGGAGACATTGGCTTGAGCTTATGTTGGGGTGGTGCCATTGATGTGGGAGTGCTGCTCCCAGTTTGCTCTCCAGAGGCATGCCAGTGGTGGAAATCTGCTTCTTCTTCTCCTTCTCACTGGCCACTTTCTTGGCAGCACCTTTCTTTGAGGCCATCTTGAAGCTGTCAGTTGGCAGTAGCACTTAACTGCACAAACGGAAGAGACTGGAGGACTCACGTCACGTGTTGTGGTCAGGTCACTTTGCACAGGCCTTCTGTCTGGAGCATCATCTCCTCTTCTATACACCCTTCATTGGTTGCCTATTCAGAAGAGGATTATCTTTAAGATCTGTTGCTTGACCCATCACACTTTAATAGGGCAAGGCCCCTATTTTTTAAAATCAAAACTCCCTCCTTATTGTCCAACCAGATCTGCGCTCCAGCGTCAAAAGCTCTGCTCACTGTCCCACAGGTTAGGAGGTCTAGCTCAGGGGGCAGGCCTTTTTCTTGCCTAGCCCCTCGCTACTGGAATGCACTTCACCTCCACATACGTCTGTGATCTGATCACACTAGAGTTTGGAAAATGCTAAAGACTGCACTGTTTTGATTCCGCTCCCTGTTGTCGGTAGTCCGTAACTTTGGCAATGGAGCTGAGATACCCCTTCCGGGGTGATTCGCACTTAATATAAACTAAATTATGTACGTACTGTGGGTGATGTCTCTTGTGCACCTAAAAGCAAACATGCAAGAGAAACATTTAGTGAAATGTGTCATTGTTGCAGTTTGAATTAGTACAAAGACCATATAATTTAGTATGTTTACTTACGTTATTATCCTAAATAATCAACAACAATAATGTATCCATTCCACAGTCAAACAACACCACCACCCCCACCATAACCTGATATTTCATTTTGAATCAGGATAGCAACAACATACAAATGTAAATGTTGGCTTTATGTGCATTTAAGGGAGATATCTACCATTCAGGGAGGTGCAGGGGAAAATGGAATAATCCTTAATAAGTGAATGCTGGAGTGGGCCAGTGGCAGGCAAGGGGGTCCTGGGAAAATGTAATAATATTAGTTAAAAAATGAATGCTGGTGTGCGTCTGTGCGCCTATGGCGGGTGGGGATCTGGGGGGAAATGAGTAATGATGGCAGTGCTTAAATTAATGCTGGTGTGTGGCAGATGCCTATGGCAGGCAGGGGTGGATGGATGGAGGAAAAATGTAAAAAACAAAAAATATTAACAAAAACAAATAAAAAAACAAATTGAAAAAAATGTAACATTTAAAACAATTAACATAAATAAAAAATAACAATACAAATAAATAAATAAATAAAAAGATAAAAATAAATTAAAAACTCATTAATGTAATTGCTGGTATACTAGGGGACTATGAGAAACTCATTGGGGGAGGCAATGAGGTGTAGGGAAAAATGCAAAAAAAAAGCATTTAATATAAAACACTATTCATAATATACATATACTACAATGAACCTCAAACATATTATTAAACTTAACTGATATCAGGGAAAAGTAAAACAAAATGGACAAAAAGGCATAGCCCTCTCCTATCAATCTCCCTCAAAAATGTCTTTGAAAACTGGAAAAATGTGGCTGCAGAAAATGGTTGCCGGCCACATGGTCAACCAACAACAAGCAAGGAGGCATGGCCATAACAAAGAGCACATGCAGGCCTATGACAAAAGCATGCTGGCTGGCTGGCTACAAACAATGGCCACTAACCACATGGTCAAACAACAACAGCAAGCAAGGAAGTATAGCCACAACAAAGAACACATGAAGGCCTATGGCATACACTAGCTGGCTACACACAATGCCAATGACCACATAGTCAAACAACATCAGCAAGCAGGGAGGCATGGCCACAACAAGGAACAGATTCAGGCCTATGGAAAAAGCACACTGGCTGGCTCCACAAAATGGCCATCGACCACAAGGTCAAACAACAACAGCAAGCAAGGAGGCATGGTCACAACAAAGAACACATGCAGGCCTATGACAAAAGCACCCTGGCTGACTGGCTACACAAAATGGCCACTGACCATATGGTTAACCAACAACAGCAAGGGTGGAGTCATGGCCACAACAAAGAACACATGGAGGCCTGCCGCAAAAAAACACTGGCTGGCTAGACAAATTTGTCGCCCGCCATATGGTCAAACAACAAGCAAGGAGGCATGAAAAACAAAGAACACATGCAGGTTTATGGACATTGACTACATAAAATGGCTCCTGGGCACATGACATGGAGAAGAAAGACAAATGGTGGCCTATCCTATTGCAAACACACTCACACACACACTGGCCAGACAAAGGAAGCATAATAATGCTCAAGAAAACACTTCAATTATTTCAGCAATGCCCAAAAAAAGAAAGTTAACTGAGCTCTAAAATGTTTACAACAATACACATCCTCCTAAGGCATCAAATATTACCCCACTTATACACTTTTTGCAAAAAAGTTATATACCAAAAAAACACATTTTAGTTTAATCCAATGCCATCCCTGCCCTCAATGAAGTTTTAAAACAAAATATACCACAGAAAAAGTTGTTTCATGCACCCATGACTAGTACTGTGCCTACTGGCTGGATGGCCCATTGGCAGACTAGGCCACATAGTAAAATAAATAAATATTGCAAATTTATTAACAAAAATTTAGAAAATGTACTAAATTGTGCAACATTTTTCCTTTACAAAAGATGAAAAATGAAATGTAAAAAATTAACTAGGCCCATACTTTAACTGCCGACCATCCACCACAATAAATGTTAAAAATCGAATAAAAGTACAAATAAATCCTGGTGCATGGCCTCTATCAAACAAACAACACCCTTATACAATAGGTTTTTAACTTACTTGTGGTATCAAAAAAAGAAAGTCCTTAAATCTAAATATATATATGCAGCAGACGAAGAGAGTGATCCTTCCACCTCCAAATGAAAAGTGACCAGCAGATAAACAAAGCACTGTGAGGAGCCTGCTGGACAGAAAGAGGAAGTTGGAGTATCTGGGGCATTTCCTTCTTGTTGACAAAACCCCCAAAAATAAAAAAAAAAGGCTTCTCACACTCAACTTGAAAGGTCCCTTTGGGTAGAATATTAAACTCAAAAACGTTTTTTTGAGTAGATTTAGCTGCTTATCCAGTGAAGAATCTGCTCGAGGTGCAGCCACGGTTGCTCACACTCATCTCCGTCTCAAAAAGGCTCCATAAGTTTCCGTTGCCACTAGAAGCTGTGCTAGCAGCTGTGCTAGCAGCTGGTAATCTTGTGGGCACTCGCGAGTGGCCGACAAATCTCGTTGCACTCGCCAGTGTGTGCCAAAATAAAACCCGCACACGCCAACTGAAAAAAAATTCTGTCACATGCCAGATGATGGAATTCAGTGGTAGCTACTCATTACACACATTACATGGAGTTCCCGAATTCCACAAAGTAAAACAAGACCAAAATGACAAAAATCAGCAGAACCGGAGATATCCAATTTTATATATTTCAGTGAAAATAACACCAAGAACCACGAAGTGCGAACTGTGGTTATCTGGTCACTCTAGACTGGGACAAAGTCACAAGTTCAGGCCGAACGCGATGGAGCACGAGCCGGCTGCAGGGACCCACTTAGGCGAGCTGAATAACATGAGTACCCTGGGTTTGAAGAGATGCAGAGTGCCTTGTCAAGGTTTCATCACGCAGCAGAGGGGAAGACAGGTCTGGGTGAGGAAATGTGTCAATAATTCTGGGTAGTGTGAGACAATGTCTTTGCATGGAGATGCATTATGCAGCAGCAGGTCCGACATGTTGCATTGGGCTAAGTGGTGTCCTGGCATGGATGTCCGTCATGCAGCGGAAGTTCCGATGGGTTGCTGTAGGTGATTCAGAATCCTTGCATCGGGGAAGTCCGCGCAGCAGAGGCAATGCGCTGGTTCTGTGGGAGGTGAGCTGAGCAGCAGAGGATATGCACTGGTTCTGATGGATCCAGAGAAGGGGTGGCAGAGCACCTTCAGGCCCACTTTCAAAGGTCTAGGACTGGCTTGGCACCACTTGACAAGGTAGGACTCACAGTTGCAGAGTCCAGTACTGGTTACAAGAGACTAGCCCTTGAAATCACTGTGGTGGTCCTGGGTACAGGTTGCTGGTCCAGTTCCGCTCACCTAGGCAAGGGAAAGCAAACACAAGGAGATGGTGGACGGAGCGCTGAAACTTTTCAGACACTCACCCCGTCACAAATCTGGGTTCAATCCATCATCATTCTTTGGCTTACTTCGCCACCCCACTTCAGACACAGCTATATGCACATCAGTCTTGGCCCTGTGCCTCATGGGAACAGTCCACCCCGACCTGCCAAGCCATGTCTTCCCTGGACCGGAAACAAGCATCCTGGGACCGGTTTTGGGGTAACACCCCCCATCAGCCAGGCTAGCTTGAGTCCAGTGGCAAAGTGAGCAAGGGAGCCAAGTCTGGGCATACCCTGCCAACTTAGGGCGAACAAAGCAAACACAAACAGATGATGGACGGAGAGCTGAAACTTTTCAGACACTCACCCCCAGTCACAGAAATAGGTTGAATCCATCATCTTTCTTTAGCTCACTTCGGCACCCCAGTTCAGACACAGTTATATGCTAATCAGTCTTGGCCCTGTGCCTCATGGGAACAGTTCAGCCTGAACTGCCAAGCCATGTATTCCCTGGACCGGAAGCAAGCATCCTGAGACCGGTTTCGGAGTAGCACCACTCATCAGCCAGGCTAGCTTGAGTCCAGAGGCAAAGTGAGCAAGGGACCCACGTCTGGGCATACCATGCCAACTTAGGGCGAACAAAGCAAACACTAGGAGATGATGGACACAGCACTGAAACTTTTCAGACACTCACCCCTAGT
This sequence comes from Calotriton arnoldi, assembly GCA_963921515.1. Taxonomy (NCBI): domain Eukaryota; kingdom Metazoa; phylum Chordata; class Amphibia; order Caudata; family Salamandridae; genus Calotriton; species Calotriton arnoldi. Next base: position 413,415 of record CAWUFW010008201.1, on the reverse strand, counting down.
CACAGATCTGGGTTGAATCCATCATCTTTCTTTAGCTCACTTCGGCACCCCAGTTCAGACACAGTTATATGCTAATCAGTCTTGGCCCTGTGCCTCATGGGAACAGTCCAGCCCGAACTGCCAAGCCATGTCTTCCCTGGACCGGAAGCAAGCATCCTGAGACCAGTTTCGGGGTTGCACCCCTCATCAGCCAGGCTAGCTTGAGTCCAGTGGCAAAGTGAGCAAGGGACCTACGTCTGGGCATACCAAGCCAACTTAGGGCGAACAAAGCAAACACTAGGAGATGATGGACGGAGCGCTGAAACTTTTCAGACATTCACCCCCAGTCACAGATCTGGGTTGAATCCATCATCATTCTTTAGCTCACTTCCCCACCCCAGTTCAGACACAGTTATATGCAAATCAGTCTTGGCCCTGTGCCTCATGGGAACAGTCCAGCCCGAACTGCCAAGCCTTGTCTTCCCTGGACCAGAAACAAGCGTCCTGGGACCGGTTTCGGGGTAACACCCCTCATCAGCCAGGCTAGCTTGAGTCCAGTGGCAAAGTGAGCAAGGGACCCACGTCTGGGCATACCATGCCAACTTAGGGCGAACAAAGCAAACACAAGGAGATGATGGGTGGAGCGCTGAAACTTTTCAGACACTCACCCCCAGTCACAGATCTGGGTTGAATCCATCATCATTGTTTAGCTCACGTCACCACCCCAGTTCAGACACAGCTATATGCAAATCAGTCCTGGCCCTGTGCCTCATGGGAACAGTCCGGCCCGAACTGCCAAACCATGTATTCCCTGGACCGGGAACATGCATCCTGGGACCGGTTTCAGGGTAACACCCCTCATCAGCCAGGCCAGTTTGAACCCAGTGGCAAAGTGAGCAAGGGACCCACGTCTGGGCATACTCTGCCAACTTAGGGCAAACAAAGCAAACACAAGGAATTGATGGACGGAGCGCTGAAACTTTTCAGACACTCACCCCCAGTCACAGATCTGGGTTGAATCCATCATCATTCTTTAGCTCACTTCGCCACCCCAGTTCAGACACAGCTATATGCAAATCAGTCTTGACCCTGTGCCTCATGGGAACAGTCCAGCCCGAACTGCCAAGCCATGTCTTCCCTGGACTGGAAACAAGCATCCTGGGACCGGTTTCGGGGTGACACCCCTCATCAGCCAGGCTAGCTTGAGTCCAGTGGAAAGTGAGCAAGGGACCCACGTCTGGGCATACCATGCCAACTTAGGGCAAACAAAGCAAACACAAGGAATTGATAAACGGAGCGCTGAAACTTTTCAGACACTCACCCCCAGTCACAGATCTGGGTTGAATCCATCATCATTCTTCAGCTCACTTCGCCACCCCAGTTCAGACACAGCTATATGCAGATCAGTCTTGGCCCTGTGCCTCATGGGAACAGGCCAGCGCGAACTGCCAGGCCATGTCTTCCCTGGACCGGAAACAAGCATCCTGGGACCGGTTTCGGGGTGACACCCCTCATCAGCCAGGCTAGCTTGAGTCCAGCGGCAAAGTGAGCAAGGGACCCATGTCTGGGCATACCCTGCCAACTTAGGGCGAACAATGCAAACACAAGGAGATGATGGACGGAGCGCTGAAACTTTTCAGACACTCACCCCCAGTAACCAATCTGGGGTGAATCCATCATCATTCTTTAGCTCACTTCACCACCCCAGTTCAGACACAGCTATATGCAAATCAGCCTTGGCCCTGTGCCTCATGGGAACAGTCCAGCACGAACTGCCAATCCTTGTCTTCCCTTGACCGGAAACAAGCATCCTGGGACCAGTTTCGGGGTAACACCCCTCATCAGCCAGGCTAGCTTAAGTCCAGTGGCAAAGTGAGCAAGGGACCTACGTCTGGGCATACCATGCCAACTTAGGGCAAACAAAGCAAACACAGTGAATTGATGGACGGAGCGCTGAAACTTTTCAGACACTCACCCCCTGTCACAGATCTGGGTTGAATTCATCATCATCTTTAGCTCACTTCGCCACCCCAGTTCAGACACAGCTATATGCAGATCAGTCTTGGCCCTGTGCCTCATGGGAACAGTCCAGCCCGAACTGCCAAGCCATGTCTTCCCTGGACCGGAAACAAGCATCCTGGGACCGGTTTCAGGGTGACACCCCTCATCAGCCAGGCTAGCTTGAGTCCAATGGCAAAGTGAGCAAGGGACCCACGTCTGGGCATACCATGCCAACTTAGGGCGAACAAAGCAAACAGAAGGAATTGATGGACGGAGTGCTGAAACTTTTCAGACACTCACCCCCAGTCACAGATCTGGGGTGAATCCATCATCATTCTTTAGCTCACTTCGCCACCCCAGTACAGACAAAGCTTTATGCAAATCAGTCTTGGCCCTGTGCCTCATGGGAACAGTCCAGCCAGAACTACCAAGCCACGTCTTAAGGCAAAATGTTTGTGGCAAGCCCACCCTAGGGCTGACAGGTCTAACACACATCATGTCATAATGGAACAGCCTTCTCAACAGGCCATTCACTGTAACCTGTTCAAAAGGTCTCAAGGAAGATTCCACAGTTTGTTCTTCTGGCCTGCCCTTTTTGATGAAATTAAATACGTATTGGAGTTCGAAATCATTTCTAGACACATTTAACCATTGCTTTGATGTAATTACCCCTTCATTGTCCAAAATGGCATCCACCAAGACAACCACGCCTGAATCTATGGGTTCAATTTCATAATCAAAAGGCATCCTAGATAAACAACCTGTCCTGAAATTTTCCCCACCAGGTATGTTATTGATGATAATGTTGAACTTCTGCAGTAGCGATCACAATCTGACCAACCTTGAGGAAGTCTTCCCAGTACCATTACCATTGAGCATGTAGAGTGAAGGCTTATGATCTTTCAAAAGGTCAGAATATGTGCCCCACAGTCCAAAAACATGCTAGTGCTTCATGCTCCATGGTGCTGTAACTAGTCTCTGACTTCCTCAAAGAGCGCAAAGCAAAGGCGACAATGTTCTTTATCTTGAACCATTTTTTACAACAGAGCCACCAGACCAAATTGGCTGGCATCTACAGTCACAGAACATTGCCTACCTGCAATAAATAGTGACAAAGCAGGTGTTGAAACTAAAAGATGTTTGATTTGTAGCAATGCTTTGTTAACTGAGTGACACCAAATGTACTTTTCACCCTTCCTGACGAGATTGCGCAAAGGTTGCACAATAAATGCATATCCTTGCAAAAAGCATGAATAGTACTCGCTCAAGCCCAGGGAAGAGCAAAAGGGTTTCTTTATCTCTGAGTGCATCTGCATCCGGTATGGCTCAAATGAATGACAAATTTGGACTTATGCCTTTAGGACTGATGGTATGACTCAAATAATAAGTCTCCTGGGTTTCCTGGGTACAGAATTTACACTTGTCGCAACCCAGGGAGATGGTATAATCTTTGAAAGCAGTCAGGACTTTTACCAAGGTCAATTTATGGTCCTGGACATTGTCAGCAAAGACCAGAACATCGTCCTGGAAAGCCTGGATACCTGCAATGTTGTCTACGATAGTATCCATTAATATCTTAAAAACACTAGCTACAGAGACCAGACCAAATGGCAACCTGTAATATTTGTATGGCTCGAAAGGTGTTATACATGTGGTTAATTCCTGAGATTCTGTGTCTAAGAGAATCTGATGATACACAGCTCTAAGGTCAAGAAGGGAGAAACATTTTGCCTTACTAATGTTGGCAAGTAGTTCACCAGACCTTTTCCATACAATAACCACTGGGCTGGCCAAATTAGCTGAATTGGTGAATTGGTTGGTATAATAATACTTTTCATAACTAAGTTGTCCAATATTTTTTTGAGTTCCCCTCTGGTGTTCAAAGTAATGAGTCTGACTTTAACAACCGGTGTCGCATTTTTCTTAAGTCTAATTTTGTGAACAATCCTGCTGGTAACGCCAATGTGCACATAGAACATTTCTGGAAATTTATCAGTAATGTGGCTAACAGAATCAGTGCCAACATGTACAACCAGGGTGATGGGTAGTTCAGCAATCAGAACAGGGGGGTAGGCACCAGGGACTAGCATTAGACCCAATTTGCCAATTCATTCTATTTCTTCCCTTTCTTGCAACTCATATTTTAGTGATGATATGTCTACCAAGACAAATGACTGTACCCACAAAATACCCAAGCATTGTGAATGCCCTGATCTTCGTAAGCCTTGGGGTGTACATCAGTACTATTGAGAGCTAAGTTTGAACCCAGTTGCTTATGGAACAAAGTGCAAATATGATGGTCATTAATGATGGTGATGGGGGGCCCTGAGTCAGCCATCATATTAAGTGTTAGCACTGATCCCAAAGTGACCCCACACCAAGGACTCTTTACTTTGGTAGTGGAATCAGGGACAATATCCAATGTAAACACCATGTTAGAAAGGTCTACTGTGAAATCCTCCTGACCCAGATCAACACTGCTCATTTTGATATGTGTTCTGCCACCTTGGCAAACACTGTGAAACACTGTGAAAAAACTCCACTTATTTACAATTGTTACAGCATTTGCCTTGTGCAGGGCAGTTTGAGTTGTTGCTCAAATGTCTCTTGGAGTCACACCTGAAACATACAGTGTTGTTTTTGACTTGCTCATTCTTGTAACCACCATCTTTAACAATAATTGCATCAACACTGTCAACATCATTAATGGCATTAGTCATAGGTTGAGTAGATCCAACGATATGTTCCTGGAACATTCGATACCTGGAGACAATAGAATGTTCAATGCCCTTAGTAATGTCGATGACCTTGGACAAGGATGGCTCTCTGCAGCTTAGAAGTTATTCTTGGAATTTTCTGGAAGAACAGCTGTACACAAATTGGTCACGGATGTAATTGTCAAATGACGCGCCAAAACAGCATTAGAACAGGAATAAACTCTTCTACACTTTCATCTGAATTCAGCTTCCTCTTGAAGAAATTAAAGCATTCTAGAAGTAAACTATGCTCATTAGCAAATTTGTTGATATGCCAGGCAAGACCCTCAGCATACTTGTCCCAGTCACCAGACTGAACAGGCAGGGCATTACCTTCAGGTAGGTTATCAAAAATCTGCTGGCTCTCCTGACTTAGATGACTGAACAACAGTGCCACCTTGCGTTTAGGTTCAAAGTCCTCAGCATCTTGAAAATGCGTATCCAGGATTTCCATTCTATCACAGGTTTGCCACGAGGTTGTAGAAAAGGTATGATTTGAACTAACTGAGTGGGTGCCATGGTAAAATGCATAAAAATGGCAACATATTTGATCTGTGGCTGGGCGTAGATGAAGGGAGGGAATTAAGTGACACAGTATCCCTCCAAGGTAATGTAAGGTCCCTTAGATAACTTTTTTGGGTTTTGAACTGTGTGTACATATGTGCACCAAGCGAAATATCGCGTCCAGAAGCTGAAAACGTTGTACCAGTGGTGTAGACAACATGCCCCTGATTTTGAAATTTGGAAATGACGTCTAATATGCATAATCAGTATTATTCATACCAAATTTATCATACTTTGACTTTATGCTGGGTCTTTTACCCAGATTTCAACAAGTTTAATCTTATCATGGTAAAACAGCACGGGTGAAAAATATTATGCAAGTCATAATTCTTGGCTCTCTGCAAATTTCTGCTTGTACAGGCATGGACATTTAACCCCATTTCATAAACCTTCCCAAAATCCAAGCATAATAAAAGCACATCAGTGAAAGAAAATGCACACAGAAAAAGAAATTCAGGCACCCCTCACAAGCATACCAAACATCATATTGAAGCATCCAGAATTCCCAACCCACAACGTCACAACACTCATTACGTATAACACAGCATTTTATTCGGTAAATATGCTAAAAGCACCATATTTCTAAATTCTGATCCATCAAATATAATGCTCCTCTTAAAATTATTCATTCTGATTGTTCATGAAACAGCGTCACTGTCTTGGAACAATGGAATTGTTGAAGCCAAACTGACAATAGCAACACATGGGCCTAAGAAACAGCCATGGCTTATTTCATGACTATTGTCAGACTCTAAAAAGGCTGGAAAAGGGACAGTGCTCAGCCGCGGTCCGTGCAGGTAAGAGCAGTGGAGCCCGTGAGGGGATTTCGACAGACGACGAGGGAAAATTAGTTATTTATTTAATTTTTCCTCGTGGTTGTCTGTAGAATGCCCCCCAACCCTGCCCCATCACCCCACCACTCTTACTTGCATGGGCCCCGGCTGACAGTGCTGCTATAATGATTTCAGTCAGACAATGTTAAATTAATTAAGATGGCACAGCAGGGGGGAACAATTTTTTTTCCTTTATGTAAAGAGACAATCACCCAGAAGCGTTAAATGTCTCATGAGCATATGTAGATACAATGAGGGAGAACCACCTAAAGAGCATCATTGCTCTGACTATGGAGGCGGCGTGCTTGTGCCAGTGACCCCGCATTCCTACAGTACAGCTGTGTTGAGTTTGCTCCTCCAGCTTGTGCCACATGGAATATTGTTTCTAAACCCACCACCAGCCGCCAAATAGTCAAGTGCTAAGGAGTGGTAAAAGCAATGGTTGTGATGGGGCATGGACATGTGGAAAGAGTGCAGTAGAGCTGTTAGAGTTGAGAAGGACCATATGGCACCCAGAGCAGCCAAAGGAGCTCGTAGCAAAAAGCTGCCAATTGTTTCAACCAAGTTCTAGCCCGCTTTCAGTTTGCTGTACGGAGATTACAGGTAGAGGATTATTTTTATTAATTATTATTTTCATAATTATTCTGTGAGTGCTTGAAAGCATCTCAGAGACATTTGCTATTGTTTTTCTTCCCTGCTGTATTGACAGTTTTAACCGTCTGTTGCTGTATCAATCAATCTGTATCACGGCTCGAGCGGTCGACCTCGAAGCTGGGGAACCAGGTTCGAGTTTCGGCAGGGACACTCAATATCCTGTGATTCTGGGCAAATCACTTAATTTCCCCGTACCTATCAAAATGAATGTGTCCCTCTGTAACAACTGGTGCTCATGTAAAGCACTCTGATACTTTCGGGTCGAGTTTGCGCTATATAAAACCCCCCCCCCAAAAAATCTGTCTGACTTCAGAGGCCACATTATATGATAGATAGGCAGTGATGTGTGCTGTGTTTATTGTTTTGACTGTCCGACTTTACATGGCATCAAAATGATATATGAGTGTTAGACCTAGCCCTTTCTGCAGGGTCACCCCCAAACCTTTTGCCTTCCTCCTCCCCTTTTTGCTGAATTTGTTTTTGTTGGCTTTACTACTCTAGGCACTTTACCACTGCTAACCAGTGCTAAAGTGCCTGTGGGCTCTACTTAGGAACATGGTTACATTAGCTTGTCCACAATTGGCACATTTAATTTACTTATAAGTCCCTAGCAAATTGCACCACATGTGTCCAGGGCCTGTGAATTAAATGCTACTAGTGGGCTTGCAGCACTGATTGTGCCACCCACTTCAATAGCCCTTTAAACATGTCTCAGGCCTGCCACTGGAGAGCCTGTGTGTGCAGTTTTAAACTGCCATGTCGACTTTTCAAGTTAACCCTCTTGCTAGGCTAAAACCTTCCATTTTAATACATATGTCACCCCTGAGGTAGGCCCTAGGCAGCCCCGAGGGCAGGGTGCAGTGGATTTTGAAGGTTGGACATGTACTTTTAAATTTTACCTGTTCAGGTAGTGAAAAACTTTTAAATTCATTTTTTCACTACTGCAAGGCCTATCTCTCCCATAGGTCAACATTGAGATTACCTTATTACATTTTATAAGTGTAATTTCCAGATGAGAAAAGATCGATATTTCGAGTTCGTGTTTCTGGACTTATGGTAAACTTGGATTTTAAGTTTCAAGTCTGAAAATACCAATTATTTTGTGCCTTCTGCCTGTCTCTGAATACCCTTTCCAGGGTGGGTGACAGCTGGGCCTTGGGCTTACCCTGTAGACAGCCACACACAATGGGAGCTTAGGTGTGACTTGATGGGCCTTAATAGGTCATTAATTGGCTTGAAGGGGGGTGGCAAAGTTAAGCACAGCCCTCTTGCACCTGAAAAGGCTGTGCCCTGTCTCCAGAAAATAGACCAAACAACCCTGTATTGTCACTCCAGCCAGCTTGGAGCCAGGGCCGGGGAGGAAGGGAATTCCCTTCACCTCAAAGCCACTGTCTAGAAGCTTTTCCCACCTTCCAAAACCAGGGTACCAATGTATGAATGCTAGCAGTCAGACACCACCAATTCAGTACACTTCTGGACCTGTGGAAACTCTGCCAGAAAGGACTGCTGTGCTGCTGAAAGGACTGTCACTCTGCTGGACTCCTGCTCTCCTGTGCTGACCTACTGCCTGCTGCTATCCTTGCCTGGCAATGAGAAGGACTGGACCGCATCTCTCCACCCCAGAGAAAAAGTGACTTTAAGGACTTGTTGACTTGCCTCCTGTTTTCAGATGTCTTAGGGTTACAAACGACTTCCAACTTACATGCTATAGCACCTGGAATCTGCCATCTGTGAGTTTACCATGCTCAGTGGTGCCAACCCAGTCCTGGACCCTTGAAAGTGAGCCTAAGGTGCTGTGTCTTTTGTGGTCCTTCTCGGAACCAATGGCGGATGAGGCAAAGTCTTGCAAAGCAATGCCGCACAGACCACGTATATGCTTAGTTTCTCATATTTTTTCCTCCAACTCCTCCAAAAGCAGCCTACTCAAAACTGCAGAGGGAAAAGCACATTCTTTCCTTTCTATGACCTTCTCCTCCCACCTCAAGAGAATAATAGCATGGCTGTGTGTAGAAAGTATTTCCAATCAAACTAAAAAAGTGTCAAAGAATTGGATCAGTCAAGTGGGGTATAGAGGTGGACTAAATTGACAGGAAAGATATTGTACAGAGAATGCATTGACATGTATCATATGGTCATTCTTTGAAGAGATAATGCAGTGTGAAAAACAGTGGTTGCATCTGACCCACAGGAGACCGAACTAGAGGGAAAACATTAAAGTCCACATGTACAAAGTATTTTTGAGAACGCAAATGTCTCAATTCTGTGAAAATGCAAAAAGGCTTTTTAAATGTACAAAACACCAAATTGTGATTCAGTCACTTGTTATCGAATCTCAATTTGGGTTTGCGACCAAAAACTGATTAGGAGCGTCACTTTCAAATGCCGAATTGTAGTGGTATATATTAATGTTTTGCGACAGAAATGCGGTCACAAAACATTAATATTTTACTGACAACTCAAAGGAGGTGGTAACCCCTCGCAAACACTTCCTTTTTGTGAATGCTAAAAAAATATGCTTTAAGAGTAGGTAGTGGTACAAGTCACTACTGTTTATGATTTGCATTTCGCCCTGTTGTTTTAACTTGCTTTATTTTCACAGTAGCCACATCTCACAAGGCGGCTTGTGAGTGTGGCTGGGGTAGCTGGACCCCTGTTCTATTTTATTTTGCCCTCATGTTTAAAATCAGCTTTTTTTAACTTGAGACCTCACGCTCTATAGCGCCCGTGGCCAAACCCCCTCCACGCCCCCCAACCATCCCATGGTCCTTAAAAACAGACGAGGAGCGCGTCCGTGCGCAGCGGATGCGCCGCTTCCACTCCACAGGCACGCCAAAGGCAAGCCCGTCTGTGCCTGTCTGCGCAAGGACCACGCACAGCGCCAGCCATAATGCTGGTTTTGCCCCAGGCCACACTGTACCTAATCAGCCACTTCAATACTCCATCGAGACCTTGAGGGATCTTTGAAAACTTGGTAAGACATGCCCCGGCCCGATTTTTGACCCATGCTCTGCCCAGGACAGAACGCACTGTGATTCCTGTAGCCTTAACTTTCTCCTCAGTCCGAGCCCAAGCCATCTTAAAGAAGCATGTCCAACAGAAAATAGTAGACTATCTGTATCTTGCGTATTGATCAACGCCAGATTCTTAGTTAAAAATGCTGTTCATTTTCGAGAGTTTCTAGAAACTCATGAGATTGACCTTGCCTTCATAACAGAAACGTGGGCAGAGCCTTCCTCTGACCCGACCTATTCTTGTCCCTCCCCCAGGGCTTTAAAATTCATCACGTGAACAGAGCGGAGAAGAAAGGGGGCAGCCTAGCGCTTATTCTCAACTCTAAATTTAAATCCCATACGTTAAAAATATCTGGGAACCCAGCATTAGAAGCCATGAGCTTCAAAGTGAAGCTGAATGAATAGTACTCCCTCAAAAGTATTCTTTATTGTAGACCGCCCAACTCTAAAACCCTCTTCATTGATAATCTTGAGCATCTTCTATCTCTCAAAGCTGATCATCCTGATTTTATCTTTTTAGGTGATTTTAATTTCCACTTTGAAATAACTGTCGATCCGGACAAGAGAACATTACTCGACCAAATGACTAGTTTAGATCTTCATCAATTGGTCAAAGGTGCAACACACACCGCTGGCCATTGTCTGGATGGCATTTTTACGGATAATCCATATATAAGCTGGACTGACTCTCTCCCATTAACATGGTCAGACCACTTTGCGGTTCTCTTTAAAATCAGGTTTCCACAAAGGACACACCGCAAACAGACAGCAGAAACTTTTATTAGCCGGCCCTGGAACAAAATTGAGGCCAATCAACTAACCTTCCAACTATCAAAACCTAGTCTAAATCTGTCTATGGACCTTGATTTGGCTGTCGCGATCTATCACTCTTGGCTAGGGGCAGCCATGAAAGAACTGGCCCCAGCAAAAAAAAGCCGTCGGATTAGGCGCACCCCCTCTAAACCTTGGTTCAATGATAAGCTTAAATTTCAAAAACAACTTTGTCATAGATTAGAGAGGAACTGGCGATTAAACAATAATGTCGATACCAAAAAGAAATATGAAGAATCCCTCCAAATATATAAAAACCTTATTGTCACCGAGAAAGCCGCCTATTTTAAGGAGCAAATCAGAGCATCTAATAAATGTCCCAAAACTCTGTTTGCCACCATAAAAAATCTGTCTAAAGTGCCAGTCCCTAAAAATACCGCAGCCAGCCAAGATTGTTGTAACATCCTTCTGGATACTTTTCAAAACAAGGTAAAAGCAGTCTACGATTCTTTCCTACAACTGCCCAACGGACAAAAAAAAAAACCCTGTCGAGCACTATGAAAGTAGTCTCATTTTAGAGACACCATCTGCCACTGTGTCCTCATTTACATCACTAACCACTGAAAAAACTTTACAACTAATTAGTACCATCAAATCAGGTTTCCCAGCAGACCCTTGCCCCCCTAAAATGTTACTCTTGGCGCCTGAGACATTTGCCCCCCCTTTCAGAGTGCTCTTTAATGCCATGATCACTTCTAAGAGATATCCATTAGAATAGAAAAGAGCATCCATATTGCCATTACTAAAAAAAAAAACACTTTGAATACTGAGGATCCACTGAACTACAGGCCTATCTCAAGACTCCCTTTCCCTTCAAAGGTGGTAGAAAAAGCTATTAATTTAGAACTTTCTTCTTTCATCAAGAACAACGAAATTCTGGATCCCTCCCAATTCGGGTTTCGGTCTCACCACAGCACAGAGTTAGCGCTGATCACGCCCACTGAGGAGCTCAGACTGACGCTGGATGGTGGGGGCAGCACGGCCCTGATCCTATTAGATCAGTCAGCGGCCTTCAACACTGTTAGTCATGGGCTGCTGATGGACCGTTTAGCAACCATCTGGATCAGGGACAAGGCGCTCTCCCTGCTAGGCTCCTTCTTATCCGATCGATCTCAGTGGGTCGCATTAGGCAACTTTGTTTCCCCCCCTTCTCACTGCCATGTGGGGTTCCCCAGGGTTCCTCCCTGAGCCCCACACTTTTTAATCTATATGTCACTCCACTGGCCAGACTAATTAAAAAGTCACGGGTCCGCCTTGGTATCGTATGCCAACGATACACAAATAATCGTTTCGGTAAGTGAATCCTGCAATTCCACTGCCAGCAGTTTTCAGGACTGCATGAGCCACATTGGGAAATGGATGTCAGAAAATTGCCTGAAACTAAACTCGTCCAAAACAGTGGTCCCACTTTTTGGCAATAACCCTCAATTCAGGACCACCCATTGGTGGCCGGCCCAGGTGGGACCACTACCCACGCCTGTTTTAAAAGCAAAAAATCTGGGAGCAATCATGAGCAATAAATTATCCTTTGAGCCCCAAATAAATTCCACTACTTCTAGCTGCCATTTCATACTAAAAATTCTGAGGAAGATCCTACCCTCAATCCCAGTGGAACTCAGGAAAACAGTAATCTCAGTCTTAATCTTATCAAGACTGGATTACTGCAATGCCCTGCTCACTAGCGCGACAAAACGTAGTATTCAAAAATTGCAGATCGTACAAAATACTGCAGCCAGTGTTCTCCTGGGTATTCCTAAATCCGAGTCTGTAACTTCCGCCCTTCCGCAGCTGCATTGGCTGATGGTAGCAAAGTGAATTCAATTCAAATCTCTTTGCATTGCTTTTAAAACATTGAATCAAATAGGCCCAATTCAACTGGCAAGCTTTTTAAAAACATATGTCCGGCTAAGCCACTAGGATCAGCAGAACTTAGGAACTTGATTGCCCCTAGGACAAAAAAGATCAAGTGGTGCGAAAAGAGTTTTGCTTGTACCACAGCAAGACTCTGGAACACCCTTCCAACTTCTCTTAAGAGCGAGACAAACTTATTAAAATTCAGGAAGAACTTAAAAACCTGGCTCTTAAGAACATAACTGTATTCTTTTCTTTCCAATTACATGTGTTTCAGGTTTCGCCTAGACACCTCAGGGTATTGTTGCGCTTTACAAATTATTTGTTTTTAAAAAACAACAAAAAAACTACTGCTACTCATACTAAAAATAGAAATTACACTTTCAATTTTTTTTGGGGTTTAGATGCATCCTGTTTTCCTTTAAGGAAAATTTGTTGCATTTAAATAAAAAAATGCTTTTTTAAAAGAAACCACAGACTTGGTGGTCTGCTGACCTCAGCAGTCCACTAACCCTGTGATAGCTGCGATTCATAGTGGGTCACAATTTTGTAACCTATCTGAATAAAATTCATGAGGTAGGTTGAATTTTGACCCACTATGGATCAGTAATTTAGAAAACAACCTATTAGTACATAGGTTGCTTTGCAAATTACCATACTGGTCACAAAAATACTGGTTGCATATTAACAAAGAGGGCTGCAGTAACATCTTTAGAGAATTCTTGGACCAGTCGTTAAAGAACTTGTATCTTGAAACCCTCTGGGCATCGTCACCTTCATATAATGGCTTCAAAAAATGTGTGAACTTTGCCACGACTAAAATCTCCTTCTTAAATGACAAAGAGGAGTTTTCCACAAGAGGCCATGCTTGATAGGTCATCAACAGTTACTCCAAATTATCGCGAGCCTCATATCTAGCCTGCACTTAGCTGCTTTGTCTGAAACTGAAACTATTGCAGTGCCGCCTGAGCGGCCCTCCGTCTCAAGTGGAAAAACCAGCATAGAAATACATGGGGAACAGAGGGTGATGTTTATGTTGGGAAAACATCGAGAATCTCCTGCACTTAGCCTTGCCCCGAGCTGGCTTCAGAGAGGAGGCACCTCCTCAAGCCCCTATTTAAAAGTTAAGGAATCCATACACGTATTCACGCCGTGATATTCTGTCTAGGTCCAGACGACCCCATATCATACTGTCGCTTACTGAAATTCTTAAACAAATTTAAATGAAAATTGTCCAAGCAAGTAAATCACGGCACCGTGGCCCAGTGAACTTATTGATCAACTGGGTGCTGGTCAAATCCTCATTTGCACCTAAGACACTGACTTTCTGGAAGCTCCACATCTTGCTTTGGAGTACATGACTTCACCCCCCAAACTTTCGCGCCATTTGGTTCCTCCGGGTGCCTGGGAAAGCCACTAACAAAGTATATTGTTCACCGGGCCAGGCTGCTGGCAGGAGTCTCAGCCTATCTCCAACCTTTATGCTATCCTGGCCATGGACTTCTGGCACTAATAACAAATTGGCCTGCTGGACTCTATCAAAAGTGATATGTCATTAACCAATTGAATTTGCTGTGCTATCTATTGCCGTACATGTTTAGTCTTTTATTCTTTACCTGCATTTCAGAGGGGTCGCTAGTGAAATAACACGTTTGATAATCACTGGACTGTCCCCTGACTACTAGCAGCTGCAGCACGCTTGCACTTTAATTAATTGGTGCTCCTATAATTACTGTGAGCGAGTGATCGTCTTATACCTTCTTGCTGTTCTGGGTTCCAGAGGGGCAGCTAGTGAACTAACATGTTTTGCAATTACTGGACGCATAATCTAATAGCTGTTGCATGCATGCACTTCAATGCATTGCTGCTCCCATAGTTACCTACAAAGGAGTCATTAGTAAACTAACACTCTTGGCATTCACTGGACTGCTCTCATGACTATTAATAGCTGCTGCAGGCATGCACTTTGAGGTATTGCTGCTCCTATAGTTACTTTGAGTGAGCGGTCCTTTTATACTCTTCTTTCACGTGCACTTTACCTGGTTCTCAGAGGGGCCCCCAAGTAACATCTTTCAAGTAATAGACCTACCCTTCTGGTCCCTCGTTTTACGGTCAGTTTGTTTTGTGATATTTTATGATAGATGCTTCTTTGTTAGATTTTAATTAATCAAATGCAAATAAAGATTGATTTGATTTACTGGTTGCAAATTGCGACCAGTATTATGTGACCAGTTGTACGTACATCTGGCGTGCAGGAATTTATGCTTAAAACATTTGTGACTTTCAAACCAGTTGCAAACTGGTTTGCAACCATTAAAAAGTTGAACCTGTATCTTCAAACCTTCCATTTTTATAGATTTCTTAAAATTGCATAGCGATCAAAATGCTTACTCCATTGCTATTTTGTGAGTTCCACATTTCTTGAATCGCAAATAGGTATTCGCAATTCACATTAAGCGATTTGGTATTGTTCAAAGTGTTCACAATTTGTGAATGATTGCAAAACAAGCTGTTTGCACCTACTATTAACTACCAAGTGGATGTAGATGGTAACTAGCTTCAAACTATAAAAAAAGCTCTGAAAATGCTT
Source organism: Calotriton arnoldi (assembly GCA_963921515.1). NCBI lineage: Eukaryota > Metazoa > Chordata > Amphibia > Caudata > Salamandridae > Calotriton > Calotriton arnoldi. The sequence continues at coordinate 398,345 of CAWUFW010008201.1, read as the reverse complement.
TCGCTCTTTTCACACTGGCTGCGTTATATGCTGTGGTAAGGTGAAGGCACATTTTGACAGCAGTGCATAGGAGAGAGAACAGGCCACATAGGATTTATAGGATCAGGGTAACACTCTTTACCCAAACAGAGGAGGAGATCTATGCTAAGTACAGACTAAGAGGTAATATTAATTTAGATTTTATATACAAAAACCATGGGCCTGTGTAGGACTTTGGTGCAGCGGCGCCAGTGCAATGCCGCCTCTGCTGCACCAAAGCTGAGCAAGGACCGCCGACCGTATTACGAGTTGCAAATGTGCAACTTGTAATACAGTCGGTGGACCTTTGGGTGTTCCCATGGCGGTGCCTTGAAAACAGGCACCGCAATGGGAACCACCAAAAAGTTCCAGCACTGCATAGACTGTGACGTCCATGCCATGTGGGAACTGGGGAGAATACAGACAGGGAGGCACATGTTGTGCCCCCCTGAATGTATCCCCATGGCATGGGGGACATGGGACGCCCTGTAGGACATCCTTTGTTCTTGCAGTGCAAGCTTTTTCATGGTGAGGCTCCGCCATGAAAAGGGTGGCGGTGCAAGAACTTAAAATATGCTGAGCAGGACTGTCCCGGTTCAGCATAATGCATTTTGGCTCTAATGCACCACCACCAGGGAACTGCACAGCAGGCTGTCCACCACCGATATGACTTTGTTAGTCGTAATAGGCAAAATGGTGGACCGCCACTCCTGCGCCACCATGAGTCTGGGGTCGCAAGACCGCCAGACTCGTAATCAGGCCCAATATCCTTTACTACAAAGAGACACACATCAAAACAAGGCCAATATCACACACATTCAAATGTTGAGCACTTTGTATCTTGAGAAATCACACAGCTATCAAGCTGTTGTGGCTGAGGCAAGAGGTATTTCACAGAATGCTCCTTCTACGGTTTTTAGGTCTCGCCTACGCAGCGCGCATGCGCTGCTTAGGCAAAAAGACCTTTTGCCTTCGATTCGGCTTTTCAGCCTAAAACGTGCACGCGTTCCATTGCCTTCAATGGCAACGCGTGCACGTTTGGCGATTCACTTGCAGGAGCGAGCGGCGCCATATGGTAGCAATTATCGCTCCTGGCGCCGCTCGCTCCCGCAAGTGAATCGTGCAGGCTCCCTCCTCTCCCCCCTCCCCCTGCTGCCGTGCGAGGCGCGCGCGCTTGTTTAAGTTCCTCCAAACTTTAATTTGTGCAAATAGCGTATTACCTTCTGGTCTGGTGTCACTCTATTATGTGGATTAATAACTGTCAGAGTGTGAAATATTACTGTATCCATCTGTGCTAATGCCATTCCTTAAAGTTGACAAACTTTATTGCTTGAAGAACAAAAAAAATGAAAAAAACTTAGCCGCATTCTCAGTTACCTTACTGTCCAATTGTGTGCCGCCTACAAGCCTTATTGGCAATTAATTTTAAGTCTAGGTGCATCTTACTTGGCTTGTTGGCTTCTTCGCATTGCTGTTTACGCCTGGAGCACGTACCATGAAAGAGGCGTTATTACGTTGGCACGTATACCAGGGGTACGATTTCGTCGACATGTGATTTCCTAAATGGGTCTCTGCAGAGTGCGCGCGCCGCTCACTCAGACCTTGAGCCCGCGACTTGGAACGAGCCGGCATTCTTGTTCCAAGATTCCAGAAATGCATTAATTATTGACTTGGCATGCCCCCAAACTTTCAAAGGCAGACCGGGTTTCTCTAGCTTCCGTGACCTGTTCATGTTAAGAGTTAGAATGGAACTGCTAGCGCATACATGTCTTGCCAACCCTCCACACATCTACTAAGCTTGTTTGTGTTAATCTTAACATCGATTGCACATGCGATTGCGAACCACTCAGGACTTTTAAACCCTATGCTCTTTGTCTAGGCATACAGTTTAGCTCATTTATATATTGACTGTGCATGCGAACCATTCCGTACGAGATTGCGCACTTTAATTACGCATGCACATAAGTTCCCTCTGTCTTTTTACCATGACTGAAACTGAATCACGCCAACAGTCATAAAAGAGGCATGACACTGCAGCACTTATTTCTTCTCCGTAGTAATGCAGCGCACATCAATATTGAGACAAAGCTTCTCCTCAGATCTTTCTAGCCACTAGCTACCAGTGTAAACAAGCATTGGCATAGCCAATAGGTCTCGCCTTTGGGACCTTATAAGTATTTAGTAATGCAGCACAATATCCTTGGTGCAACAACATCAACTGTTGCATGGCTAAACACTTATACGGTCCCAAAGGCGAGACCTATTGGCTATGCCAATGCTTGTTCTGAATTGTCTTGAGGCCATGTTGCTCAAGATACTTATATTGTATTTCCTATCACATGAGGGGAGCTTCATGACACCGCCATTGCATTTTTTTCGAATTACCCAATTTCCCCTGGTAATTGGCTGCATTGATGGTAAACACATTGCAAATTTTCCTCCAAGAAGGACTACATTTCTAAACAGAAACAGGCAAAATTACTACTCATTAAATATACAGGTATTGTGTAATAGTGAGTGTGTAATTATGGAGATTGTAGCACGTTATCCTGGCAGCACCCATGACTCATATATGTTCCACCACTTTGGTATGTACAGCCATCTGTCTGATGGACACCTTGGACATGGCTTTCTTTTTGATGTGCACTATGTCATTATTAAATATTTGTAAATATACCTGCCATTATTAATTCAAAGGGAATATGACAATTTAAAACATATAATATTTTATCAGGTGACAGTGCCTATGCTCTTCGAACATGGATTGTGACACCCTACTATAATCCGCATTCAGCCAGAGAGGTGAGTTAATGCAGCACACATACAACCAAGGTTTTTAATTGAAAGAACATTTGGACTATTTAAAGGACAGTTCAGATGCTTACACAAAGGTGGTGGAGCTTTGCATTATGCCTCCAACCTTTCTTGCAAAATAGTGGCATGATGTGCTCTGTATTTTAATATAGAAACTAAACAAGCACTGCAATTAGATGTCTTATCTGACAACAGTGATGATGGAGATATACCTCCACCTCACATACATGTACAAGATCAGGCTGCAAAGAGGCATAGAAAGTAGGACTCTAGGAGCACAAACCACAAATAACTACTTTCAAAGTAAGTTTTTTCATTTCTTTACTTGCTCATAGAAGCTTACATACATGTTATACACATTTTCTCTTTGTTTTTTCACAGCGATAGAGGAAAAAAGAAAACATTTCCTTTGTTAAATCCACAATGTAAATATGCACAAAATATGTCACATTTTCTTTGTTTCAATTTCTATCACACTAAACATATATTGATAATGGTTTCTTTGATTTAATGTCTACATCGTTTCCTGCCTTTCATTCCTGTCACTCTGTCACTAGATGTAGGGGATCACTGACACAATATTGTGGTAAACAATTTTGTTGACAAAACATTGTGTCAAAAGTATTGTATACAGATAGGGCCTGATTACGACTTTGGCAGTCCTACAGCGGGGGCAGCCACATGCCATCCGCAGTAGGACTGCCAAACTGTGGTGCGACTGCTCACCAGATTAGGCGTTACATCCTAGTCTGGCAGGCGGTCCTATGGCGGTCTGACGGTGGCTGCTGTCAGGCTCATAGAAGAGCTTAACATGCAGACGACCGCCATCAGAGTGCCAGCAGCACCTTCTTGCACAGTGTGGCATACATGCCACACTGTGCAGGAACTTGGGGGCGCTACATGTGCACCCCCAACATGGCCACCCAGGCCCAGGAGCAGCAGGGGCCCCTGTTAGGGCCTCCTTAGTTGCCTCTCTACCACCCTTTTCATGGTGGGCTCACCACCATGAAATGGGCGGTGGACAGGCAACTTGTAATATGCTCAGTGGTGCCGCAGCGGCACCGCCTGCATATTACTGCCCCTGTCAGCACTTCCTCTGCCGCATGGGATCCTTGATCCCGGTGGAGCTGGCAGTCTCATAGCGGTCCAGCTGCCACACTCAAAATTCTGCGGGTGGACCCGCAGTGTGGTGGTGGTTGGACCGCCACCACGAGTAAGGAGGTCCTGTGGACCCCCATACTCGTAATCAGGGTCATAGTAATAAGTTCCTATATTTACAATGACAAGTACAAAAATATCGGGGGGAAAATTGTTGACAGTAATATTTTCCCAAAATATACAAAAATATGGATTTTCTAATATAAATATTTAAATGTATCAACTTAATATAATGTAAATTAAATAAATTCCAATAGTATTTAATGTTATAAATAAAAATCTATTTATATGAACACACAAAAACATATATATATATATATATATATATATGTGTTCGTGTTTGTATAAATATATGTATAGTTTAAAATAATTAAAGATATTCATTTTACATTATATTAATTGTTTTAACATTTAAATGTATTACTATGAAAAAAATATATATAGTTTAGGTGGAGAGCAGCTCCTATATAGAGCACCCTACAACACCAGCTAACTTCTTAATCTGCTCACCTCAAATGTCTGTTCTTTTAGCAAAGTTTTTAAGTACAGGATTAGTACGGTGCCATCCATGCTGAGCTAGAAAGGGACAAAGTCTTTTGCCATTTCTACAGCAAAATCTATAAGCATAGTATTAGCACAGTGCCATCCACGCCGAGCTTCAAAATAACAAAAGCCTCTTACCACTCCAGGACCAGTATTACAGCCTTGGATTGGAAAAATACCATCCAAGTCAACCTGGAATGAATAAAAGCAACTCCTGCAATGCACTGCTAACTACCTCACATACTACCTCACTCATGACATCTTCTACCACATTATTGATAATATCACTGCAACGTTTGCTGTCAAATTATTAATTGAAAAACTGTGATTGGCGGGTGCCTGAGTTACAGTTACCTTAGGGCATGAGTTATAACTACTTAAGAGAAATGGAACTATAGATGCTGAATTTCTCTGGTTTTGTGTGTGTAAAATCTGAACCTATCTATAACATCCCTGTAACCTTTGGTTATTTAGTGATATATATATATATATATATATATATATATATTACCAGATTACCAGCTCCGTTGCAAGTCTGCTGCTCCCAATGGGGGTGGCGCATTGTGTTGGGCGCGGACCGCGTAACTCATATGCAGAGAAAATGTATCCAAATGGGTACAATGTAAACACACACTCAGGACTGAAATCCAAGGGATTTATGAATCTAGCACCAGTAAATGCAACAGTTTCTGCCCTACTGCCCTTGCTCATGCAATATATATGTAAACAGTTCAATAACAAAAATATATGAATTAATGTAGGAAATAAATAAAATATTACAAATTTAAAACCCCCAAAAACACATTTACTAAAAATACAATAAACATTAAAACAAATATGAAAATAAAAACAAATTGTATAAATTATTTTAAAACACATACAATTAATGCTATAACATCTATTTAAGCAATAATATGAAAACTGCTGGAGTCTAAGTATATTAAATATATAATTGCCACTATAATTTATGCAACAGGAGGGAAAGTGTTGTACTTTGGAGGGGTTAGATTCAGTATTCCCACTCCAGTCTAAACAATAGTAGGTAAAGTAGTTGACTTCAGAGAGGTTACATTTACTATTCCCACTCCAAACACCACAACAGTTGGGAAAGTGCTGGATTTCGGAGGGATAAAATTTCCTATTACCACTCCGGTGTACAACAGTAGAGAAAGTGTTGGACTTCGGAGGGGTTACATTTACTATTTGGACTCCAAGCAACGCAACATTAGAGAAAGTATTTAACTGTGAAAAGGTTAATTTTACTATTCCTACTGCAGTCTAAGCAAGAGTAGGGAAAATACTTCACTTCAAACATATTACATATATATTAGTAACCCCATGAATGCAGAGAAAATATTAAGCCCTTTAAAACAATATTAATTAACATGAAAATAATTAAACAATTTGCGAAATTACTATTCAACAAATAATGTATTATCAATGAATAAATAATTGTTATTCAATTATTAATTAAATAACGTCCCACCCTATGCCCCTACAAACCTAGAAGCCTGCACCTGAAATACATAGAAAAAAAACGTTTCCATAATTTACATATTTAAAATCAATTAAATAATGAATTAACAATTAATATATAATTGTTTATTAATTATTACTTAATTTACTTCTCACCCTAGCCCTTTACAAACCTAGCAGCCCACAACGAAAATATAAGTATAATAATTAAGTATTCCACAAATTACATATTTATAATTCAATTAGATAGTTATTTTAAACATATTTAATTGTTAGTTAATTATTACTTAATTAACTTCCTACCCTATGTCCCTCGAAACCTAGCAGCCTGCAACTAAAATATAAGTGAAAAAAATCAGTATTCCATAATTTACATAATTAAAAATCAATTAAACTGTAAATTTGCAACCAATAATTAACTGTTTATTAATTATTGCTTAATTAACTTCCCGCCCCCAACAACTAAAATATAAGTAAAATAAATGAGTATTCCATATTTACATAATTAAAAATCAATTACATTGTTCATTATCAATCAGTAGTAAATTGTTAATTTAGTATTACTTCATCAAATTCCCACCCTGGACCTCCTACATATCTAGCAGCCCACAGTGTTCCATAAATTACATAATAAAAAATCAAATAAATAACTCAATAATAATTAATTGTTAATTAATTATTAGTCAGTCAACATCCCACCCTATACCCCTACAAACTCATCAGCTGCAATACTATAAACTACTATTAATAATTAAATGAAAAATTCTAACTCACTTAAAATTACAAGATATATTAAAAAAAAATAATAACATTTATATAAACAATAGTAACATATCAAATTAATATATCAACTAAAACACATTAAAATAATTGAAAATGTAAAAAATAATTTTTACCAGCTATGTTACTGAACACGATATTAAAAATGTTGATATTCTTTAAAACAATATTACTTATCTCAAAAGAAATATTCTTGTCAACGTTATTGGTGCATCACAATATTTGTGTGTCATGATATTTAATTTCCAACATTTATGTCTCCCCATATTTTAAACTCCATTTTTTGTCTAAACACCAATATAGATGTAGATTTGCATGCACATCTGTAGTTTGCCTCATACTGCACCTTAAATTACCCTCCTCTTTTAAGGATACATTGCTGTGACTTTACACCTCTTCACTCTCTTCTATAACACTCCTCTCAGCCCTTCTAGCATATGCAGTTTTCAGCTCATCTAAGAAATTTGATATTTTTCTATTCTTTTTGCAACAACCTTGCTGAAATGTCCTAATGTGATCTACAGATATGCCAAATCCTTGCAATCTATTTGTTAAATTTTTCTGACAACATTGGACATCAAGTCTATCAGCATTCATTACTCCACATCGTTTGGTTACTGCCTCAGTTAATGCGCTGATTTTGTACACATTGCCTCATACGAATCACAAATGTTACTGAAACCTTATGTAATGGCTTCCTCCAGGCCACTCATTCTTTGATTCAACAAATGCATTACAATGTGATGATGCTTTTGAACTAACAACATAGACTTCTCAATATGTTGAAAGACTCTAGCAGATTGTAATTCTGCATTTAATTAGGTGACATTGCTGCCCTAGGTCTTATATTTTTTCTAAGATTCTGAGGCGTCCTGCTTCTCATTATATGTCTTCTTGCAGTAGAAATATTTGTCACGGTCCATCTTCATGTACGTCTTTCAGTTGTTGTGTCTCCTGCAATTAATTTCTCAAATCAGAAAGTTCTCTATTTTGTATGCTTGAAATGAAAGCTTCAGCATTATATGTTTCCCCATTTCAAAATAAGGTATAGGTTGCACAGTATCACCTTCATGTTCTAAACATTCTTGTTCATCAGTGCTTTCTAGAGATAAATCGCATATTATTTTTAAGAAATTATAACATATATATTTATTATGTTTAATAGTTTTTAGATTCTGTATTATAAAGCTACATGAGCCACTATTCACTTCTGTTTTGCTATTTATTCACAGATTAGCAGTAAGGACTAATTACGATGTCCATCGGAGTTGCCTCCGACCGACACCGTCGCGGTCTCGGGACCAACCGACCTCCGGTCCGCGGTTCTGGCCGCCTGATTACGATGCGACCAAACACTGTTTGGTTGCATACTCCCATTTCTCTATGGGAGCTTGAGTTACGGCCGTAAACCGGCTGTAATACAGGCTCCCATAAAGAAATGGGTGTGTGTGTAAAGCCCTGCACCCTGTGGCAGCACACAGTGCAGGGATTTACAAGGGGGCACCCTAGGTACCCCCTCGGCCAACAACCGTAGGCCGCAAAAGCACGGGGGCCCTGCTAAGGGCCCCCAAAGTCGCTTTCCGACAGCCTTTCTGTGTCGGAAAGGCCAGCATGGAAAGGCTGTTGGACACCAACATCGTAATCCCGATGGTGGAAACGCCATCCACAGGGGATTACGGTGCATGTCCGACCGGCTAGAGGACTCCGAGAGCCGGCTGGAACCACGTCGGAATGACCGCCCAGTTAACTCTCCGACCACCGACATCGTAAATTCGGCGGTCGGACCGCAAACCGACAGCGTCGGTCGGAAAACCTCCGACTTTTTAATCGGCCCATAATTGTGAGTAACACAGTTTTGTGCATAACATTTCTAGGTAGATAATAGTATCGGGATGTTAAAAATTATTATTTTTGAAAGCTGATTAAGTTTTATTTTCATTATGCGATTTGCATTTTTACATATAATTGTATTGAATTTTAATTTTTAAAATCAATATATGGTAAAATCATTAACTTCACAATATCGTTATAATACAAAAATGTAAACAAATTGTAAAGGTTGATTTGTAACCTGTGTTTGAAGGAGGAACATTTCAAGTGTTGATGTCTGTAACTCCTGACTGTTGCAAAGGTGCTATTGATCATTTACTTCATTGGATTCACAGGGGGAACAAAGCAAGAGCCACCTGCAGTATGCCATGCATCAGACATTTTTTGTCTCATCTTCTCTTTTGTATTTGAGCATACGTCATAAAAGTGCCTATATATCTCACCAACGGTGCACTTGGTGACACCAACATCAGTTAGGCAGTTCTCTATTGCCTCCCAGATGTTCCTTTTAGTGGACTTAAAGATGGTTTTTCAAAAGTGTGTCATTGTCAAAGACGCATTCTTCAACTAGAATCTCTAACTTTTTGTCTGAAAACATCTTTTTCCTTTTTTGCCCACCATCATCCTTGGCGTGATCCTGGCCTGACATTGTGAGAAATATCGACTCCTCTCCTGCTCCACAGAGATGTGTGTATTCCAAGTGCAAAACAAGCAATGTGATGCAGGTAACTCATTTCCTGGATATGAGGTCATCAAATGCAGTTTTTGCAACTTTTGAAATTAATGATTATCAATTTGCTACTATTTCTGATTTGCCAATATAGAATCGTCATTTCAACTGCCAATCCTAAGAAATTGCAAATAGAGAATTATGGGCCTCATGTATCAACATTTCTAATAGTGATTACCTAATTGCGATTTTCAGGGAATCGCAATTAGGTAAGTGCTATTCCAAATGTATGAAACTCCATGAGTTTCATATAGAGATTCGTAGGGGGTCACAAATCGACCTACCTCATTAAAATTAATGAGGTAGGTCACAATTTGAGACCCCTAGGAATCACAAAAATCACGGGGATGGTGGCCTACTGGGGTCAGGTCAGCAGACCACCATGTTCGTGATTGCTTTTAAATAAAGACATCTTTTTTTTTTTTAATGCAGCCCGTTTTCCTTAAATGGGTTACCACCAACTTAAAGTTGGTGATAAAATGCAAATGTTTTGCAACCGCGTTCACGGTCACAAACATTCATACATACCGTTACGATTTGGTATTTGGCAGGGACGCCCTAAACACGCTCCTTCCAAATACCGAATCGCAAAATGGGTTTGCGATTCGGTAACAGGTTACCGAATTGCCAAATAGGGTTTGATACATGTGAAAAGTATTTTTTTGATTCGCAAATGGGCTGATTCTGAGAATTGGCCCATTTGCGAACGCAAAAATGTTTGATACATGTGGCCCAATAACTATTAGAACATATGATTTACCAATTCTATATTTATGATTTGGTATTTATCGCAAATAACAAACCAGTAAATTAGATATTTGAACATAAGGCCCTAAAATGCAAGTTCAGAGTGCTTACACCATTTGGTAGGTATAGTTTCATAATAATAATACATTTTAACAATATAGCTAATAGAAATCTAATTTGTGTTTGATTTTATTTCCCTTAATGAAATATATGCTGAAAAAATATTCTTCTAGCTAAACCCTAACAAAGGTTCATCAAACTTTATTTTAAGCCAACACTTCACACTTAAAATGCTGCAAGTGGCTATGGTTGCATGCCCAATATAATGGCCTTCCAGTCTATGCTACCTTTTTGACTGTAAATAAGCAAACATTTGCATTTTAACTTTAAACATTAAGGAGCTCTGCATAACTGTTCAACTACTGGGACAGGGACCACATCTTGCAAGTAACACAGGCTTGTGGCCCATGGCAAATAGAAAACGCTACGGTGCATAGTTATCCCGATTACACCCTGTCAGTACAACATCGCAGATCCTCCTATATGGATGTTAAACGATGCCTACGAAATCACGAAATACAAAATGCACTGCAATACCCCGCCACATTGTGGATCCGACAAAAAGATAGTACCACCCTCTGCCATTCCCCTGAAGAAGCTTGGTCCTGGGTGGAGCAGAATGGCCTCGCTAGTGCCCCGCCGACGTCAATGGAGGCTCCTCGCCGGCAGTGGAACATTGTAGGTGCACGTGGGAGCCGCAACAAGGCTCATACGCGGCGCCCCACTAAAGCTCAGGTGGCAAGGGAAAGGGAGAAAGCTATTAAGCAGGCAGAACAACACAGCAACCTAGACTCGACCTCCAGATCAGGATCTGACATAGACACTATACCGGACCAACTGTACTAGTTAACGGAGTCACAACACTTAGCACTGATAGGGGAGGGACCGCAATCACTCCGCAAAGGGCAGAGGAACTGGAATGATCCCACCATGCGTCTCTCAAGGAACTCAAGCAACAATCTTTGAAAGGGACTTTTACTATTGCAGCCTGCTTCATCAAAAGAAACTCTGGTGCAACAAACATGCACTGGCACCATGACAATGGCAGACACACACAGATATGGCGGCCACTCCGCGGATATCCATGCGTGTCGACTACGCCCCCAAGTAGCTGATACAGCACTGTTGTAGTTTTCTTTTTTCTCTCTGCTCCTTTATTCTTTTCTTCTTTACAATATTCTTTCAGAATTCCTTTGTTTCGTTATCTAGTTTGTTATTTTACATTTTGTAAGTTCGCATTTCAGTACAGATGGCCTTTCGCCCGTTGGCAAACTGGCCTGGGATGGGGAGTTTGGAATAGTAATTGTTACATGCAATCTGTCCGTCCTGTATTGACAGACACCGTATTCAATGTGTACTACACTACCAAGGCGATATTCGAGATACAGCTGCCATGGAGGGGATCCGGTAACTGTCGGCTACGCTACATAGGGGGACATATCTCCCTACCACTTGCTACTCATTAGGCAAAGATGTTAGGTAATCATTATCTCCTACTCGCTGGAAAGTATGGGGATTGGCTGGTTGTGCCAAGCGGCACAAGGTGTACCAGTATCTGTGTAGGCAAAAGATTTCCGTGGCACTGCTTCAGGATAGCACCTCACCCGGCAAACCCTCTCATCAGTGCGCAAGTGTTGGAGGGGTATGGTGATAGGGACCAAGTACTCGGGTCATGCCAGGGCTACTTTGATATGGGTAGCACCTGGGACTCCACTGCAATTTCTACATACTCGAGTAGACCCGCAAGGCTGATATGCTATTCTGGAGGGACTCCTAGATGGCTCCCCGTTAACGCTCGTCTCACTATATGCACCAAACTCGGGACAGACTACGTTTCTGCAAACCATGACCCTGTCCTTACTGAGTGACCCATCAGCTCCAATGTATTGGGGGGGGATTACAACTGCATACTAGATTTAGAATTAGACAGATAACGTCGACCACTCTCAGGTGCACAGTCTATAGGCCTGGCTCAGCATATGCAGGTTTGGGCCAGGGACATGCAATTAAGTGAAGTCTGGCATAGCAAGCACGCCACGACGTGCACATATTCACATTATTCACCAATGCATGACCTATATACTAGGATAGATGCAATATTCTGTTCGACATAAGCATTGTCCAGTGTATCGCATGCAGAATATCCAGCCCGCACACTGTCGGATCACAGCCCCCTTCAGGTAAACCTGACATGGGGTGCACGTAGAACTAGCATCCCAACATGGCGTCTTCCCCTGGAAGCACTCAAATAGGCACCACTGCATACCTCTATAGCACAGTCTATCACCTCGTACTTTCAAGCAAACGCAGGCACGGCCACATCTGCGGTTACAGAATGGGACGCATTTAAGGTGGTACTGCGCGGGCTGGCAATTAAAGCTGTATATGGCTCCCGAATGATGCTCTTGAAGGAGCTACAGGACCAAGAATCCGAAGTTAGTGACTGCAAACTCCTTGCCCCTACCAACATAAGCATTTTGCCCACATTGGCCAAAGCTTGCCTGGCCTACAACGAGACACAAGACAAGCTTTGTGCTCTTGATTACAAGCAATACTTGGCCCGACAACATGCTGACGGCGACAAAGCTGGCAGGACACTGGCATGGCTGCTTAATGCTCTTCACAGCCCCCAATCACAGCCATACGTACACTAGATGAACAATTAGTGAACACACAGGAACAGATCAACGACTCCTTTTATAAATACTATGCCTCCCTCTATACAGCCCCAATACCTAGCACACCACAAGAAACCCAACAATTTCTGTCATGCGCCACCCTGCCACAGATAGCTCAGTCCCAATATGCGTTGCTCGAGGCTCCTATCTCTGAAACTGAGATCTCTGAAACAATCAAACAGTTGACGAGAAACAAAGCACCAGGGGCGGATGCTTGGCCGTCAGAGTTCTATGTGACATACGCGGAGTTGCTCTCACCCCGCTCATGCAACATTTATCGTGAGGCGTTTGATCAGGCACGCTTCCACCATCCCTTCGGGAGGCCACACTGGTGATATTACCAAAGCCGGGGAGGGATCCATTGCAAATGGGTTCATACCGTCCTTTGTCGCTACTGAACACTGATTATTAAAGAAAATTCAAAATACTAGCTGACCGATTAATAGACACAGGACAGCTCTTAGTTCACAGCGATCAGAATGGGTTTATACCGGGGAGGAATACTTGGCTGAGCTTACGCAGGCTTTTTAAATTGTAAGAGTGGACACGGTCGGAGGCCGAAACACCTTGGATTGCTGCCTTAGATATTGAAAAGGCGTTTGATACCTTGGGCTGGGGATATTTAATGGCAGACCTTTCAAAGTTCGGCTTGGGCCCTAACTTTCTCCATTGGGTAAATATACTATATACTAACCCGCAAGCCAGAGTAAAGACAGGGCGCATTATCTCCCCTTCTTTCATTATAGAACGTGGTACGAGACAGGGATGCCCTTTATCTCCCATTATTTTCATGTTGGCCATGGAACACTTAGCGAGCGTGCTTGCAGGCCACAACCTAGATTGGGGCATTCAGGCATACACCCAATGGCACATTGTTTCTCTCTATGCGGATGACGCTTTGGTCTACCTGTGAAGTTAAAGCGAGGCCCTTCAGGGCTTAGTGGAGGTACTGGGTGAACACGCCCATATATCCGGTCTGAAAGTGAACTGGTCTAAATCAGTAGTTTTCCCAATGAAACTCCTCTCTGCGACACAAAGGGAACACCTGCCCACTACACCACTCACATGGGCCTTTGACTCCTTCAAATACTTATGAGTCCAAATGTATCACTCTCAGACAGACCTAATAGAGGGCAACTTGGGCAAAGTACTTGCCAGTGCTCATTCCGCGCTGCTATTCTGGACCGGGTTGCCTTTATCCCCTATGGGGCGAGTGGCAATCGCCAAGATGTTATTGCTCCCTAGACTCCTATAATTCTTTGCATCCATCCCCTAAAAACTCTTGCGAAAATTCTTTCGGGACCTGGAGTCACTCTTGGTGTCCTTGATTTGGGGAGGTTCCAGGGCCAGAGTAGCTATCCAGAAACTATACCTCCCTCTCTCGGGGAGGAGTCTGGGAGCACCCAAATATGAGCATTATTATGCTGCGGCGCAACTCCAATGTCCAATGTCAAGCAGTAACCTCGCTGAACTAGATCCCTGGGCGGTGGCACTCCAAGGGCCAGCCATGCTTGAATGGCTGTCCGGCATCAACACTCCACTACAGAAAAAGCAGGGCAATCTGCTGATGCTAGCAGCTCAGAACAGCTGGTCGATATATGTTCTGTCTGCTCCGCGGCCCTTACCGTATGCACCGGACTTACCCCTCGAGCTGCTACTCGGCTCCCACGCTTGCCTCAAGAGAGCGGAACTTGAAGTGTGGCGCACTGATGGGCTAGACACGTGGGGTGACTTGGTCGTTGACACAAAAGTATGAGAGTTTGAATGCTTGATGGATGACTACAGATTACCACCAGGGACTTTCCTGATTTATGCAATATTGAAACAGCAAATCATCCAGGTATGGGGAAAAACACATACCGAACCCACTAAATCCAAGGTTTTACAAACATTACTGACCCATGGCCAAGGCAGAAAAGCGATCACAATGTTATATAACTCCCTTAGACCTGCCCCTGCCCCCCTACTGGCACCTTTACAGGAATACTGGGACACTGCATTGGCAACTAGCATCACTGACAAACAGTGTGCACAGTGCAAAGGTTACCCTAAGTACATATCAAACAACGCTATACTGAAATATACATAACTCAATTATCTTCACCATACATATTTAACCCTGCATAGGCTGGCCCGCATGTTCCCTACTTCCACCGATATATGCCCTAGGTGCCTATCTGCAAATGCCACATTCCCACATATGGTCTTGACGTGCCCTTGGCTAGGGATATACTGGAATGGTATAGCCGAGATACTAATTTAGGTGACAGGAACCCCAGTGGCTCCCTATGCCCTACACTTTGCCCTTGGTGTCACGAAGCGAAATGGCCATCGTAAAAGCCTTAACAGATTCTTAGATCTGGCACTGGGATTGCCCAAGCGCAGATTAGCTATTTCTTGGAAGTTGTCCACGAGCCCAGACATGCGTGTATGGCTCTTGGACCTTCGCAGATCACTGGTTGCTGAACATGTGAACCTGTTGGCCAACGCTATGCAATGTCTCCCATCAGCAAATCCCACACAATGGCAAGACTACTTAACCGCCATAGAGTCAAAATTGCATACCGCGGCCCCTGACACATCATGACTCACACGCTGGCCCGCGCTTCCATAGCGTTGCATCAAGAACAAGATAGTTGAAAAAGAGTAGGTTCTTTTATTGCACCTGTATATTCTGGAACACCACAAGTAGAGTCATACGTAGCAATACTGGTTATGGATCCCCCTCCTACACATGTTGTTGTCATATAAGCATATATGTATACACACATAAGTCTATAGGTGGATGCCTGGTCGAGCCTTCAATGTAGACACACATTGCACATGTACAGACAACAAGGGACAGTTTTCTTTGTTACTTGTTAATAAAGTTGGAGATAGCATATTTATTATATAGAATGTCAATAATGATGCAAAATTATTGCTAATGTGATTGCTTGACGCCTTATTAATACTGTATTTGCTTTCTCTTTATCTCTTCATATGTGAATGGCCACGCATAATATTGTCAATATGATACAGTGTGATGACATTTTGTTCTTCTTCTTTTTCTCTTTTTGAAAATCAATAAAAATAATCCAACAAAAAAAAAGTCACCCCTAAGTAGGTCTGGTAGTCCACACAGTAGGGTGCCTAGTATATAAAAGTTATGTTGGCATGTTCCTAACATAACAAGCCCCCAAAAGATTTGGCCTTTGCAATGGGCTGCAGCATATCCTATGAGGAAAACAATAGTGTTGTTAGAATACTACTTTTTCTAACTCTGGTTTGGAATAAGCTACAGAAATAATTCAATCACTGTTTGAATGTTCAATAAAAATTCAATTCAATGGTAGAGTTGTATTTTTGATAAATACAAAGGAAAGTATCTTTTAAAATTTAGACTTTGTTTGCCTGAAGCTCAAGTAGGCTAATTAGCATTAGTCTGCCAGAAGCTGGCCCCTTTCATTGCTTTTCCCTTTCTGGGGTATGAAAACGACTGCTAGAGCTTAAGGGAGATTTCAGAAAGAAAAACACTTGTATCCCAGATGGATTGGAGCCAGCTTAATACCAGCCCATTGGGAAAGGGAGCTGGTCTCAGAACCAGTTTGGCGTGGTTGAGTAGGAGGGGACTGTACATTTAACTAGACACACCCCTACAGAGAACATAAAAGGACTAAACCTGCTGTCTGTGACCTGGGTGGAAACTTAAGGGGCCTAACCTGCTCTCATTTGTACATATGACTGAGAAGTGAATTGCAACAGTTAGTTGTCTGACTGCCTATATATCTACAGGGACACAACAAATTGCAAGTGATCTTTTTCCTGGAGTGAACAGCCGATCAGTAGCAACTAGAGATCTAGACTGGACCTTGCAGGTGGCCTCTGCTGGTGTGAGTCATGGCTCCTAAATGTTGTTCCAGAGGTCCTCGGTGCCATAGCAGAACCAAGGGGAACTGCTCCAGAAAAATCAGAAAAATTGGGGCTTAAAAATATTTGGACTTCAGAGGGTCCTTGAGGCAAAGGAGTCTAATTTCGAGAACACTTTGTCTGACACTGCTTTAGGCTTGCCCTACTGGAGGCTTTTGAACTCCAAAAAAGGGACTGAAGCCACGAGTGGAAACCTTGACCAGGAGAAGGCTAAAAAAAGTATCAACCCCACTAGAGAACATTGCACATTTTGGATTTTCCTGCCAAAACCACAGCTTCAGCAGGATCTCATCTGATGGCTATCTAACTTTGAGGGAACTTTTCTGGATGCAGCCTTCAACTTTGGCACTCTGGAGAATTGTGACTTCCATATCAAAGCATGAATCAAAATGTAAAAACGTTTACCTGGGTGACTTGCTTGGGGTATGTGGCCTTTGCTGCTTCACGTTCAGCCTGAAATTGCATCTCGGTCTTTGTCAACCACAAACAATGATTTCTGATTGGCACATTACTTTTTCTTGGTTCTTTTTGAACTAAACATGAAAAATCCATGTCACCAGTTTCCCCTCATTGGATTTTAAGCATTTATGTACTATTTTTCTAATTAAAATGTTCTCTATATTTAGAAAATGGTGGAGAGATTTTTAGTGTGTAATGTTTTGACTTTTTAAATGTTTTCATACTGCTAAATATTTTAAACAGTTTTCCTTAAGTTAACCCTCTCTGCTGTGTGCCATAGCCACCAAGGGTGAGCACAAGTTTTATTTATATTGAACTGTACCTGACAAGAATTTGGATTTATTACTTGGGAAAGGATCACATCCTCTACAACTAATCACCCACTTTAGACGTATGTCAATAAACAAAAGTGACTAAATATAATATATAATTCACAAGTATTATCAGTTATGGTGGACTAATTACTGCTTCTGAGCTTGATTGGTGCAAATTGTACATTGTAGAAATATCACTAAGAAAATAGGATATAGGAGACCACATAGATTCTCTTTTAATGACAAGTGAAATGGTTGTCAAATGGGCTCTATCAAGTTTATAGCTATAAGAATACCTCATACCATAATTTCTGAAAATAAAAATTCATAGAATTCTTCCAAATGTTTTGTAAAAGCGCCTGCTAATTAGAGGAGTATAATCCTAGGACCCGATTCACAAAGGTAAAAAGACTAAGTTTACGATTTTTGTTGTTCACAAAGGTAAATTCTGAGTAGTATCTTTACGTCCGCAGTCAAGGCAAAATTTCCACTATCGGGCGGAATCTCCTCACTTGGGTGGAATCTCTGCATTTGGGGCAAAGATGTCGCAATTGGGGCGGAATATCCCCATTCGGGGTGGAGGAATTTTGCTTTCATCCTGACACACCTGTGTCAGTGCCTACCATCGCCCACCCAGCTCCAGCTGAAAGTTGGTACCCAACAGTCAATCCCAGCCTTGTTGGAAACAAAAAAGCAGAGTTGCCACACACAAAACCCTTTCTGACCTTTCAACATGCCCCTGAATGTGTTTGTTGGTTTGCCCTTTGCCATGCGACAGAACAATTTGAGGACAAGGAGGAGGAGGTGGATAGTAGAGAGGATTTTTAGACAAAGGATAAACCTCTTTGGGATATCCAGTCAAGATGCCAGGTCCAGTTGCACGTTGCCCCCTGATGCCATCTTGGAGATGGTTTGTAATATGGCAACATGTGGCTTCTGGGTAAGTACCAAGCACCACACAAGTTTGATATCTATAATTGGTTTTTTTAATATACACAACCATTATGAAACACTAATCCTTATGCCGCATACATGACCCCAAGAGACACTGCGTGTACCATTTCATACATCGTGTACAGTACAGATGGATGGAGGAGTGACATATATAAATATTTACTGATCTCCCTTCTCAGGTGATGCTGCATATGACCTCTCCCCTCATCTCCTCACACCATACAGACATGCAACCGCTGTACCTTAGCATAGGTACAATAGGGCACACATACATACATGAGCCATCATAGAGCGCACTTTTGGTCTCCTGAAGTCACGATTTAGATGTCTTGACAGTACGGGGGGATGCTTGCTGCTGTAATCCCCTGAAGTTGTGTGCAAAATAATAGTAGCCTATTTTGTCTTGCACAACAAAGCAGTTAATCATAGCTTACGCATACCTTTGGACCCTCACCTAGGTACAAAACAGAGGGTAGGGTATGCAGGTGTGTGACCAGCTGATTGACACTTTTTTCTCTTGGGCAAACTGTTGTGTTATGGCCTTTATGTGGTTTACGGTAGGTTGTCAATGATGATTGGTGGACATTTAATACTCTGTCCATACATTCCATTCTGAGACTACTTTGTAAGCCATACATAATGTATGTAAACAACAGCTGTTGTCAAGAGTCAAAATATTGGCCATGCAATACATTAGGTGAGCTGCAACTCATGTGGCAGAGTGCCCATATGTCTGTCATATATACACCATGGTTCAAGTGGACCTGTGTAATGACATGGATAGTCCATGCTCACAGCTACTATTTTTTCCAGCACCATGCCTGATGTGCCACTCCAGGCCAGGTTATTTTGGTGAAACTGCGACTTGTGGTTCAGTTTTACTATGGTATGAAAAATACTACAAGTCCTAGAATTCAAAGTGAAAACCTGGACTGGATCAGCCAACCATGAAGGGACCTGGGAAACTTTGCTGGGCTATGTGTTTAGTAGCAGACTCCCTCATGCATACAACTAACAGCTACTGGCCCCTTTTAAAAAGGCTATGCATTTTGTATTGTGTGTAATGCTGAATGCATCACACATCCAGGTCTAATATTCACCTATGATCATATGTCACTGTCTCATGAGATAGTTACAGGAGCTTTGTGAGATATATGACACAGAGTTGCTGCCACTGTCTGAGCTGTAAATGTAGTTCTAACACATCCCACCCCCCCAGTGCCTATGGCACATCTAGGCCCATTGCAGGCACACAGACACACTGTTCTGGAGCATGCTGCGAGACCACTCCAGTATTCATTGTGTGCTGCATCACTCAGCTGTTCCTCTGGTCCCCATGAAATGAACATGAACTAGCCTCCTGCTACTTCCTGTAATGACCTTCCTGCCTCTTTTCCTCTTTTGTCATTTTCTATCTTAAATATTTGAATATTTGTTTTCCGGCCCAATTGCGTAATCTCCGCCCCGGATGCGGAGTTTCTGCCCAGGGTGCGGCATCTCCGCACCCAGGGCAGAGACTCCGCTGTCTGTCCGGAACCCAAACTTTTTATGAAAGAAAAGACAAACAGGAAATAAAAAACAGAAAGTTCAGTATAGGAAGTTGCAGGCAGCTATTTTATGCTCATTCTGAGTCATCCTCACCTCTAAGCAAGATCCTCTGACATCCTGCTGCTCTGTGTAACTCACTTGCCCCCAACATGGCTGAAGGACTTGATGACAAGTTACCCCCTTTCAGTGAAGGAGAATTGAGTGCACTAGTTAAGGGGATGCTTGTAAAGTACCCTCAGCTTTATAGGGTCCCAGAGGACCAGCTGAGCAATGCAGGGCACACCAGAAACTGGGAAGAGATCACTGCGAGCTGCAATGCAGTGGGCATTTACCAACTGCGGGCCAAAACCGGTCACAAGCTCTGGGAGGTCCTGCAACACTGGGCTCAAATCAAGGCCTAGGACTTAATGGGCCTGTCCTCCCAGCCCCACTTACAGTGGCCCCGCCTTAGACAACTGTACACGAGGGTCCTGAGGGAAACCTTCAGTTCTTGTGAGGCCAGTGCATCGTAGGAGCACATTAAATGCCGTTTCCAGAGTGCATTCTGGGACTTGTAGTGTACTAAAGTCAACTGGGGAA
The DNA here is from genome assembly GCA_963921515.1 of Calotriton arnoldi. Taxonomy (NCBI): domain Eukaryota; kingdom Metazoa; phylum Chordata; class Amphibia; order Caudata; family Salamandridae; genus Calotriton; species Calotriton arnoldi. The sequence goes on along the minus strand of CAWUFW010008201.1, from coordinate 377,748 downwards.
ATGGTCCTTAGAGTTGCATTTAAATGAATAAATGCACTTAAATCATCATGACAGGTGAACCAAGAGCCTTATAACAGTTGTATGCTATGGTGACGGAATGGCGCAGACAATGTATAGTGTGGGGATGAGAGGGCTTTGGGTGCTGGATGCTGTATCGTGCATGTATCTTGAGTGTAAAAGTTTTCTAGTCAAAAATCTTTTTTATTTGCCATGAAATAAAGGCTGTCTTTGTGATACTTGTCTCACTCAAAATGATACAAACATATCCAAGAAGGACGAAATACACACATCTTCTGAACAGTGGCACGTCATTTGTAATGTTTAGGTAGCTGTACTGACTAAGCAAATGTGCTTTGCCGTGTACAGCACAAATTAAGCAGTCTAGACATGCTACATGTGGCACTTGCCATGTAGAGTTTCTGATGTTGTCAAGGGATATTGGAATACATAGAATCACATCTGTGCCAAGGTCATATCCAAGGCCTTGTTTGTGTATGTACACTTGGTTTAGCATTTATGTTGTGTTGCACAATGCTACACAACAGGTGACATTTGATAGTAAGTGTAAGACCTTTGAGACTGCACATTACAGGATAAATCTAGAGCTATATTTAGGTGTGGATATATCCTACCAGACTGTGTTCCATCTCCACGTGTAGACTTACATTGGAAGATAACTATGTTTCAATGTCAGGAAACACACATTGCACTAATGCTGAACGTGAGGGTGAGTATGTACAGAAGAGTATACTTACCTAAATTGTGAAATATGTAAATGTGTAAATAATATCTGGACATCACAGTGATAGTACACATACCTTTGGGCCCCAAAAACATATAATTGGTTAGTGAGATCCAAGAAGTACAAAGTCTGCACTTGCTTTATGTAGTCACATGCTTTGTTATTATTTTTGAGCCATCTGCATAATTTCTGGCCTTCTATATCAGTGGACCAGACTGGCCAAGAGCACACTGGACAGGGCCAGGGGCAGAGCGGGACATCCTTGGCTCATCAGCAGGCACGTCCTCTTGAATCCAGTGAGGAGGAGGGACAAGACACATCATCAGACAGGTGTAGTGTGCCCAACTGGATGGAGCCTACTACAGCAACAATGGCCCTGATGGAGGCTGGCAACACAGAAGGGGGGAGATTGAACAGGATACCTCTGGCTGGGTGAGGGGAAGGAAAGTGACTCCCCCTTTGACCAACAAGACACTGCTGAGGTTTCCCCAGAGCAGGCCACATCACCATCTGGGTCTTTCACCCATCCCTTCCTGACTCTTGAGGCCCCCATTCCTCCAACTATTTTATGAAGATCCTAACAAATGGTCCGAGATTCCACTCAGAACTCTCCAGGAAGTGCATTAACCACCTAAATTATTCAGCACCAATGGGTACCTGAATCACCCTTTACTTATAACACTTCTATTCAGAATTAAATTGCAGCATTAAGTGATATTACACTAAGAAATGACAATCATATGCTGCCATCTTATAGTTAGAATAGTACCTGTCTCTGGGTATAAACAAGTTGGCTGAAGAAGTTCCACATGACAGGGTGTCACTTGACTCTTATGCTTGCCATACATTAGTCTTTACCTCACACCTTCGCTATCACATATCACTTTGCATAATTCTCTCTGTTCTTTTGACATCAATAATTTGGCTTTTGGAGAAAATATTGGAAAAGAAGTAAATAAATAAAGTGGTACAGAAATATTTTTGCAAAACTACTGTGTTGTCAAGATATTTTGGACATAAATATCAAAGGTAAAAATATAGTTTTAAGTGTTGTTTTTTAATATGGTTGTAAAATATATCATTAACAAAAATATCATTGATATGGTATTTTTTGTAGATTAACTGTATGTTATTTGTGTTAAGTTTATAATTTGTTTTATGTCTTTTTAATTGATAAATTTTGGTTTTATGTCTATTTATGGTAAAAAGCTTTTTTTCTTAAATGTCTTTTTATTTGATTTTAGACCCCCATGCTAAAGTTGGTATATCCCTTTTTTGTAATCCCATTACCAATCCCAGATTGTATGATATTTACGTGAGAAGCCATGAGCTACGTAAACAGATTTCTCAGCTGCTGCATACATGTCCATTCTCCTTCTCCACTCCATGGCTGTTGGGGGGTGTGGTGCCATCCAATATCTTGCAATGTCTTATTTTGCCACCAGTAGGCCAATGGCTTTTGGCGTCTGAGGCCTACCCGTTCTACCCCAAATTCTTCAAAGCCTAGTATTTCATGTAGCCTGCAGTCTGCTCAGTGTATCATTTATCTGGATGCAGTATAAGGCTTTGTAAGGGCACCTCTGTATCATCTGCCTGTGCCTCACATATCACATCTCGTGCAATGGTTGTTTGGTTAGAGTCCAAATTGTCACTGTTTGGTGGGTCATAATAGACCCGATTGAAATATTTTAATTGAATTAAAAGTAGCTTGGCTGAGATGGCGAGGCATCTAGTGGCCATTTTAGTTTCTTGCCATCCGTCTTCTGTCAGTGGGTCTATGTTTGCTGGCAGTGGGCCCTGAGCTATGTTTGAGTGTCAGGGGCAGGGGTACCAGAATCACCCTTTATTTATAACACTTCTGTTCAGAATTATGTTTCAGCATTAAGTGATACTACACTAAGAAATGACTATCAAAAGCTGCAATGTCATAGTTAGAATAGTATGCGTCTCTAGGTACAAAAAAACAGGCTGAACATGTACCACATGACAGGCTGTCACTTGACCCTTATACTTACCGTTCATTACTATTTACCTCACACCTTTGCTATCACATAACCCTTTGCATAAGTCCCCCTTTTCTGCTGACATCGATCACTCAGTCTTTGGAGAAAATATTGGAAAATAAATAATGTGCTACAGAAATATCATTGCAAACATATTGTGATGTCAAGATATTGTGGACATAAATATCAAAGGTAAGAATATCAATTTAAGTGTTGTTTTTAATATGGTTGTAAAATATATCAATAAAAAATATCGTTGATATGGTATTGTTTTGTAGGTTAACTTTTTATGTCATTTGGATTAAGTTTTTAATTTGTTTTATGTAATTTTGGATTGATATCTATTTATGGAAAAATGCTTTTTTTCTTAGATTTCTTTTTATTTGATTTTAGAGCATAACAGTGATGAATAAGAGGCATCCACTTAGAAGTAGCCCCATCATAACAGTGTACACTCAACAGTTTGTAAATAAAAACTAGTGACCTCATGCTAAAGTTGGTATATTTCATTTGCGTAATCCCATTACCCATACCAGATTTATGGCATTTACGTGGGCAGCCATGGGCTATGTAAATAGATTTCTCAGCTGCTGCACATGTGTCCATGGGAAATCTAAATTAAAGTCACAAGTCCTAATGTACTTAGTACACCTGAAATTCCTGGAATGGCTTCCAAATCTTACGATCACACGGCTTGTGACTATCAGATACAAAACTCACAGTAGCCCATAAAAATCACCATATAAGTACTGACGTGCCGTGTACTCGGCATACATTGGAATATCAATGTGGTCTCAGAAACTGAGATCACATGCCCTGTAATTGGTCCATAGCAAGATAAGCAATGGACCCAGGAATTCACCACTTCAGTACCAGTGTGCTGTGTAGTCAAAACTTGTATCGGGAGGTTGAAAGGATAAAAAACTGAACACACCCCCTTTTAAAAGCATTAACTACGTATGCGCGTAATATGGAAATAGAAGAGGTGAAAATCCAAAACACAATGATCTCCTTACGCAAAAGTAATAAAACAGAGCGTGTTGTCAGAAAAAAAGAGAAAGCACGTCCAACACTACATGAACATGACTCCAATCCATCAACAAACAGTGGAAAATAACATATATTTATTTTAAAAAAAGTACTCCCCTAGTTAACAAAAGAAAAGTCATTGCTCCCTAACTTAAAAAAATTAACAAATGGAACATCATAAATGCTAGACGTCACAAATGTATCCATCAAACAGAGCGTAACCAAGAAAGGAAAGTCAACATATAGGGGTCGATTCCGATCTCGGCCGGAAGCGCACCTAACAGTATTTGTCCGGAAAAAATACAAGCCGAACGCGTGTTTCCCGACTGATTCGAACACTCGTCCGAACGAACAAGTACGATGCGCATAACAGCCCAGATTCCGAGCGAGCCGTACTTACCCATTTCAGCTCCTGTTCCCCGCCCGAGCCGGATTCGTAAACGCCGATTCGAGTCGCACGGAAGCAAATACACAGCATCTTCCGGCCGGACGAGTACGATGCGCCTGCCATACGCGCCGAACCCGTCGCTACGTCCGGCACGTTTGAGCATCCGGGAGAGCTGTACATAAGCTCCGATTCGCGCCACAAGACGATCCACGGCGACGAGACGGACAAGCCAGCGACGAGTACGAGTCGAAGCCACGAGAAACCCGAACGAGACGACCCAACCATGAATCCCATCGCGCAGGTCCTACCAATACTCTACATCTAATACCGGGACCGGTACGGACGCGTACGGCGCAGACGGTAAGTCAAACACCCACAACACGAACAAACGACACGTACCCGAAATATGTCACACACACATAGGGATGCACAAATGACGTACACTAGCAACAGCAGAACCATAGGGGCGGGATGGCTATCACCAATGCCATACACACCCATAGGGGGATGGATGCCTACCACTACCACCACCCCTACTCAGGGGGGCCTGGATGCCTGTCACTACTACCCACCCCACCCATCGGGGGATGGATGCCTGCCACTACTACCATCCCCACTCATAGGGGGATGGATGCCTACCACTACCACCACCCCTACTCATCGGGGCCTGGATGCCTGTCACTACTACCCTCCCCACTCATAGGGGGATGGATGCCTGCCACTAATACCATCCCCACTCATAGGGGGATGGATGCGTGCCACTACTACCATCCCCACTCATAGGGGGATGGATGCCTACCACTACCACCACCCCTATTCAGGGGGGCCTGGATGCCTGTCACTACTACCCTCCCCACCCATAGGGGGATGGATGCCTGCCACTAATACCATCCCCACTCATAGGGGGATGGATGCCTACCACCACCACCACCCCTACTCATGGGGGCCTGGATGCCTACCACCCACACAACCCCTACTCATAGGACGGGTAATGCATGACACAACCAGCATACTCCAACATAAGGAATGTCTGAAAAATACATCCCCCCCAACACCATGACAAGCGTGTGTAGTCTGTGTCAAATGCCTAAAACACTGAACATGACATTGAACATACAATGTGACCCCCTATCACATGTGTCACACATAAATGTGTGTGGCCTCCACAATGCAAGCAGACCATGACCACTGTGGCAATGGGGTCTAAAGCCCCATCACCACAGTGACCAACAGGTAAGTGTGGGGTCCATAGCTGAAGCACATTTTGAACATTGTGGCAATGGGGTCTAAAGCCCCATCACCACAGTGACCAAAAGGTAAGTGTGGGGTCCATAGCTGAAGCACATTTTGAACATTGTGGCAATGGGGTCTAAAGCCCCATCAACACAGTGACCAAAAGGTAAGTGTGGGGTCCATAGCTGAAGCAGTTTTTGAACATTGTGGCAATGGGGTCTAACACCCCATCATCACAGTGACCAAAAGGTAAGTGTGGGGTCCATAGCTGAAGCACATTTTGAACATTGTGGCAATGGGGTCTAAAGCCCCATCACCACAGTGACCAAAATGTAAGTGTTGTCATGGGAAAAGCTGCAAATGCCAAACTGCATGGATGATTCCTGGTCACACAACAACAAACACATCAGTGGCATAGTAGTGCTTGTGTCCCATAGCAACATAGATTGGGTGAGGCAAACAGTGCAGTGCCAATGAAACATCGCTTTGGCCATGTGCAGACAAACATCACCCATGGGGGCTCACATTGTCAACATTCACGAATAACACAATGACAGAAGTGACCATCATAATGCAGACCCACACATCTGCACCAATGGACACACAAATGTAGATATCCTGTGGAGACTGTAGATGTCAGGTGAACAAATACCATTCCATGGCAGCAATAGGACATACAAACCATGATCATTGTGCTGACTGATGACCTAGGAGTCCCAGGGACAGCAGGGGAAACCCACCAAACAACATACAGCCAATGGCACACTAAAGAAATGCCAATGCAGTGGTGCAAATGCACAAACACAAACAGGCAGACTCACACTGCATATCAAACACAACAGGTGATGGGGGTGTGCCAGTGTCCCCAGGCAACCACACAACACATGAGGAGGCCTGAATCCCTATTACACAGATGTCAATACAGTGCCACACAAAAGTAACTCATGGATCGGATTCCCCTATGTGGGCAATCAGGCATTGTTAGATGAGAGGGAGCCCAAATTACAAATGTCACACAAGCTTGTAGGAACTGCAACTAACACAGCAAGAGACAGACCCACCATAGCACTACCCCCAGGGACCCCACATTGTGGTGACACTGGCCTGCATGATAATCCCACTGTGATGACAAAGGTAGATGTCGTACACACTGTGAACCACAGTCATGTGTCCTGAGCAACTAACTACCATCACACCTACACAAGCACAAATCAATCAGCACGGCCTGTCAGCCAAGGCCAACATGGAGGTAGGGGTCTAGCCGTGCAACAACTCTCATTTGCACACACTCAACACCACACACCTTGACCTCCACCAATGTGCAGCAGTGAAGCTCACATGGACTGGTGACATTGCACATGCACCCATGACAATCCCAGGGGTGGTGGGGGGAACTAAGGTGGAGATACCCATCACACATGGCCAGTCAACAAGACTTGTGAATGTCTAACACACTGCATAGCACGCTGTACATGGGCATGACGTCAAATCCACACCAACCAATGGGATCCCGGCCACAGTCACACACCAATGAAGAAGCCAAGGTCACCCACAAAGAACACAAATAGACAACTTCCAACATTGCAGCTCTGACCCTGAGGAGTGGCAGCAGTCACACACACAACGTGTCACAATCACTGAAAGCTAACACAAACTGTAAATTACATGACTTGTGTAACCAACAAGTGCCAAGGGGAATCCTGACTGTGTCTCATCTACGTTTGCCCACAAACTCAGCCCTGGCAGCAAACACACCTATGGATGACACCCTGATCACCAGTAATGTGCCATGCACCCACATCACAGAGAACCCAGGGCGAAGATTTGGGGGAACATTGCTCAACTCAGCAAGCATCACAAACAGGAACATCACTAGGGACCCCAGCCTGCGTAGCAAAATGGAAGTGAACACACACAGACATGCTCACACAACACACACCTTGGGCTCAGGCAATGTCACGGAATTACACACTGCCATGAGGGGACTCCACTCCTGTGTATGGAAAGCTGTGCCATACGTTGTCTCTGCAGGGCTCAATCATGTCAGCAGAACACTTGGTCACTCAGTCAACAATTAGCACAAAATGAAGGCTCTCGTCACATCAGCCTGGTCATGGCAGTGTCACCGAAATCATCTGCACCGATCAAATACACATGTATAGCAAGTTGCACTGATACCACAGATGAGTCCTTCCCCATTGATGCCCAAACTTGCATGTCCAGTGGAGATGGTCACACGGTCAGGGAAATAGACAAATTGAACAATGGCAAGCAAATCTGATGTGCAGGGGTGTAAGCCACAGATGTGATATTGCAAAAACATGTAGGGAATCCCATTGGCAAATATGAAAAACATGACACCCTCATATTGCTGCAAAGGATGACATGGCTACACCCCAGGATAGGACACATTCACCCTGGACCACATGGGGTCCTGCACAGTAACACTTCATTTACCTGATAGCAAAAATCACCATCACTGCAGCAAGGGCATGTTTAGCATCCTCAACATCATGTACATCTGAAGCAAAACCACTGGAGAACTGAAAGGAGCTTTATTCAGCATATGTTATATTAAAAAGAAAGTCCAGACAAAACCCAAAGGCCGATGGCCAGTCCATGACTGAAGTCCAAACAGGGTGACAGTGGCAGATGTCACCCTTTGCTTTCCTGCACTGCTAATAACCAGGGACACTCCCCTCGGAGGGGCATACGGGGGTCAGGCCAGGCACCGCAGGGACAGGATCAGGGCTCACCAGAAGGAGGCAGGGAAGGGGTGGCTGGGGGTGGAGAGTCACTGACAACTGCAGTGGAGGTGTCTGACATGGTGTGTGCCGGCACAACTGGGGGCATGAGTCAGATGGTGTGGGTGCCGGCACAACTCCAGTGGGCTGGCCAGATGGAGTGGACAGGTTCCCCACTGCAGTGCCCAAGTCAGACGGGGTGGTAGTGGACTCCACTGCAGTGCCCATCTCCGGGGAGTAGAATGGGGTTCAGGTAAGGTGGGCAGGACAGAGGGGGAGGACACGGTCTCCACACCAGTGGCACAAACATGTGCAGCGGGGGGTGTGGGGCTGGAAGAGCAAGTGGTAGGTGGAGAAGGCCGCATCATTTTGGGGATGGTGTATCTGTGGGTGGGGGAACCTGGGACAGGGTGTGGTGGGGGAACCTGTGTTGTGGGTGACTGAGGGATAGAGGAAGGAGACTGTGTGGTTGACCTGCAGGGCGGTGGTGGGGTCTTGCTCTTCCGGGACCGGGGGGACTTGCGGGTGGGGGCCTCAGTCTGTCTGCACCTGGGGGAGGGTGTCTGGGGGCGAGGGGCACTTCCCTCTGTGTGGGTGGACTTCCTCTTCCCCCTGTGCGCTGGATCAGCGGGATCGGAGGGGAAGAGGCCGAGGTCACAGAGGAAGAGCTGCTTTGTAGGTGGGGTTGCAGGTGAGGCAAGGGAAGGGGTCTTGGAGGGAGAGGATTTTGAGGAGTGCGGAGTGACTGTGGATGCCTGTGTGTGTGTCTGTTCCCCATCCCCTGTGGGTGTGGTATCAGTCCCCTGAGGATGCTTGTGTGCACGTTTTGCCCTTGTTTTGTGTGTTTCTGTGCTGCTCATGTCTGTGTTTTTGGGTGATTGTGCAGGTGTGCATGTGCTTGGGACAGGTAGGGTGCCAGGAAGTGTGGATGGGGCAGAGGTAGAAGGAGTGATGGACTGTTGGAGGAGGGACACTGCTGCCATCAGGGAGGAGTCCATGGAACTATTGCTCCTCTGTAGGGCAGACATGCCCGTCGAGATGCCCTCCATGAACGACACCAGCTGTGTCAACAGAGTGGTGTGTGCATGGAGGACACTCAGCATTGCTGTCTGCCCTACATGGAGCTGCCGAAGTAGGTACACAGACTCCTCACTCAGGACAGCAGGGGACACAGGGGCAGGGGGTGCGGTGCCTGGCACGAAGGAGACATGCTCCTGAACACAGGAGCCTCCACGGACCTCTGGAATGGGAGCCAATGGGAGGGCGGTGGTGGTGGCGGGGCCAGACATACTAGCTGGGGTGTGGTGGCTGATGACACCCGCCTCCACAAGGGAGTCATCCTCCGAGCTGCTGTGGTCCTCAGCTGAGGTGGATGGTGCTGAGGACTCCTCGGTGTGGCTCCCCTCACCCTCTGTGCCACTAGGTCCCTCCGACCACTCATCGCTTGCTGACCCAGTCTGGCTCTGCAGCTCCTCCTGGTCTGTGGAGCTGTCCCCTCCTGTGGCCGTGGATGATCTGCAAACAATTAGGGAAACAGACAAACATCAGTCACCTGCACTGACCGCACACACCACAGTAAGTACAGCACATTACAGAGCAAGCCCTGGCATCCTCAGTTGAACATTGCCAAAAGTCCTCACACAGATTAGGAGAAGCCAATTGTCAGTATGATGGTCAACCATGGCACTCAGACCCCTCCTGCCCTTGAACCCATCTGTCTGGTGCCTGTTGGATGGTAATACCCCAGTGTGGACACATGCACCATGTACACAGCTGTTGGACATTGCAGAGAACACGTTGAAGTATGTGAACATGCACACATCACATCTCTTGCCACTGAGTTAGTACAGGTGTCCGGATCAAGGGATGGCCAGAGTCTAATTAGAAATGCATGTGATGCATACCAGCACCAGACACCATGATGCACCCATGTCCGGATAGTCAATGCCACAATGGGGTGCATGTTGCACATGTCACTCCCCTGCAGGATCACTCTTAGGAAGTTAAATGCCATGGCACAGGCATGCCTGCAAAGTCATACATCACTGTCTCCAGTCACATGGGCATGGCAGCCAGCCAACAACAGTCTGCACTGTGTCACAATCCTAGGTAATGGGGAATGCAAGTTATGTAGCTGACAAGTGCACATGTCCATCCCCCACAAACCACATCATCTGAACTCTTATTTGTCCACGTCATGCCAATTGGACATATGGGAGACATGAAACACAACTCTATGAACCTGAGCACCTCACAGTCTGCTGTGAATGAAAAACAACTGCCTGAAGTTCACAGTCGCATGCACCTGTGTGCACAGTCAAGTGATCAAACACCTATGAGTCACAGAAGTATCGTCTCTCATGGTCACATCTCAGATGGCATGCTGAGCCCTAAACGATAAACATCCCAGTAGTCCTGACAATGAAGCCACAGCACAATGACACAGAGGCAGACACCTGAGGGAACATTTCACTGATCACAACATGTCAGCTGATACACGGGAGTGGGAGTACAGAGTGTATTGTATGCCCTGGAGTAGGCATGACTGTCCTGCTCCACCTGAAAGAGGGATGAGCCCTGGACAGTAGGCAGGTGGCTAAACATGTGTGACACACTTGATATACATACTCCTGAGGCCCAAACATTGTTCCCACCCGCAGCATGGGTGTGTGCCAAATACCCCAGGGACATGTGGTGATTCAGATCAGCAAGTGGACCACATATCAAAGTTACACCCAGATTACATGTCAGAACTTAGGCATTGTGTAAGCAATTGACCCACCCATGAATCCCACAACAAAGTCACGGGAACAAATGCTGTCCCCCACCTTGAGCGAAGCAAAATGCAAGGACACAGTACAAAAGTGACACAATTTCCTGACTGTAAGGGCCACACATATGCGGATCAGATGAGGAGTGGGCATGTCACAATTGAGGGACATGGGTCCTGGACCACAAGACTGATGTACTGTGGAAGTTTAACCAGGCCAGAGGAGGGCACATAGCATGTCAGACAAAGTGCACAGTGCAGTCATGGACTCACCCCCTCCTTGCTGCTGTCTGGCCTTCAGCTACCCATCCAGGTCAGGGAAGACCACCGCCAGGATCCTGAGCATGTGGGGGTCAGGGTCCGGTGTCCGCCCCTCCTGCGAGGAGGCGACAGCTTCAGCTGGACCCTTGCGATCCTCCGGGTCCAGCCCCGAAGGTCCTCCCACCTCTTCTGGCAGTTGCAGATCCGGCGCTTGTAGACCCCCACGGATCTTACTGCCCGGGCGATGGTCAGCCAGATTTCCTGCTTCTGGTGGGCATCAACCTGTGAGGATGACAAAGTGAAAATGCCATTACTACACATGCAACATATACGTGCATCACACAGTTGGATATACATGTCTCAATCACAGGGGCATGTGATGTACACAGGCAGTGCAACGATGGCTATGAACAGTTTGCCAGCAGTTACTACATGGTATCATTGTCTGGGAAGTAAAACCTTGTTGGAATGCACTGTTACTGCACTGTACCTGTTCAGTGCATGTAACTACACACTTTGGGGGTGAGAACTACTCAGTGAGCATGCTAGCCAGTGGTGTGCACACTGTAAGTCTTGCTAGTCAGACAACATGCACAATTAGTAAGGCAGTGGACAGCACACTCACCTGCTCCCCTGGTTTCCCATACAGCTTGCTGTACTGTGGAAGGAGGCTGTCCAGCAGGGCCTGGTTCTCCTCAAGGCTGAAGGCTGGGGCTCTCTCCACAGTACGTGCCATTGCAGTAGCCAGAGTATGCAGAGACAGCAGCAGTGTTGGTGGCAGATGTCGTCCTGGAGCATGTAGTGCAGGCAAGTGAGCTCTCAGGGGAACAGCCAGCATTATATGTGTGCTGCAGAGGCAGATACTGTCCCATGTGTCCAAAGTGATAGGTCCAAGTCGTTTGCATCTTCTGAATCTGGCCAAACCATGGAATTGCACCACTTATACACGCCCACAGCATCCTTCAAAAGTTAAACTTCATGACACCCATGAATTTGCAACATTGTTGTGGCTGGCCAACTGAATTCACTGCATCAGACTCGTTACAGCTTCGAAAACGCATCCGTTGCCATGCCAGGCCCAAGCCAATGCATGCGCACCGTCCGGACCATTGCTGTACAACGCGTATTTCAAAAAACAACGCGTACACGCTCACATCAAATGCAATGTCCAATGCGTGCGCACCGATCGGTCCATTGCTGTACAACGCGTACCCGCTCACAACAGATGCAATGGCCAGGGCGTGCACACCGATCGGTCCATTGCTGTACAACGCGTATTCCGGGAAACAACGCGTACCCGCTCACAACAGATTCAATGGCCAGTGCGTGCCCACCGATCGGTCCATTGCTGTACAACGTGTATTCCGGGAAACAACGCGTACCCGCTCACAACAGATTCAATGGCCAGTGCGTGCACACCGATCGGTCCATTGCTGTACAATGCGTATTCCGGGAAACAACGCGTACCCGCTCACAACAGATTCAATGGCCAGTGCGTGCACACCGATCGGTCCATTGCTGTACAACGCGTATTCCGGGAAACAACGCGTACCCGCTCACAACAGATTCAATGGCCAGTGCGTGCACACCGATCGGTCCATTGCTGTACAACGCGTATTCCGGGAAACAACGCGTACCCGCTCACAACAGATGCAATGGCCAGTGCGTGCACACCGATCGGTCCATTGCTGTACGACGCGTCCCTGTACAGGTCACTCACATATGTCACCATGCTTGTCACTGGTGAACGTATGCCAGCCACATATACTTGACAGGGACTCAGGGGCACACCTACAACACCACAGCCTGCCAACACTGTATCCTAAGGCATGTAAGGCTGCATTACCTTTTCTGTGTATGGGGGTCAACATGTGGTTTTTGGGGTGGCACTTGGGGGCAGCCACTCCCAGGCTGTGCACGTGTTCATGGGGACAGGATCCTTTGTGTGTTGTGCACATGACCACTGTGATGTGCAACTGTTCATTTCAGAGCATGTGGCATGGTCACATTTCCAGGTTGTGTATGTGTATGACATGTCACATACCCCCAGAGTCCCATGTGGGAAGGTATGTACGTCACAGGGTGACCCATTGCCACAATAGTGATGGCCCTCCACAGTCTGTGTGCATGTTGTGTTTCCGATGTCTCTGATTCCATGTGCACAATGGGAGACAGTCTCCACATCCACGTTGTATGTGCAGGGACTTTGATGTTGTGCGTGTGTGTGTCACAGACGTCCATGTCTGTCCTGCGGAGGCAACAGGGGCCACTACCTGTGGGAGTCATGTTTGTTTTTCTGACGTGTACATGATACGCCATGTCATGCCAGTGTCCATGTGGCAATACAGGGTCCCTGGGAATCTACCTGTCAATGAGCTGTGATGCCTGTGGCGCATCTGTCCAGACATGTCACTGTGGTGTGTGTTTGGAACGTGACAGCAATAAATGGGTACTGTGACACAGCCTAATGGTTTCCCATAGCACAACCTGGAACCTGTTGTCAACACATGTTGAACTGAGATGTTAGATGATGGCCATGTAGGTGCCATATATGTCCATAAAGAACGGCACACACATCAAGTACTTGTGTCTCGTAATGATGTATCATGTGATATTGAGTATGGTGAATGGCACATATGTGGGGTGACTGACAATCTTTCTTTCTTCACCTATGCACTGCAGGGCACCAGCTGTCCATAGACCATTCCCTGACCTAGCAATGATGGTGGAACGTGACAGCATCCGACGGTACCGCTTCACCAGGCAGCTGATTGAGGATTTGGCAGTGCGCTTGGCCCCACATTTGCAACCTGGCCGGCCGTACCCTACAGCGCTGACCGCCAAGGTGAAGCTGATGGCAGCCCTACACTTCTTTGCCACCGGTACCTTTCAACACACTGTGGCGACTGCTGGTGGGATGTCATAGACTATGTTCAGCCGTGTGCTACGCGATGTTTTTGAGGCAATGTTGAGATGCCTGAACCAGTACATCTACATCTATTTCCCTGAACGTCAACAACTCACTGACGTCAAGAGTGACTTCTATGCCCTGGGGAGGATGCCACATGTCATTGGCTCCATTGATGGGACACATGTGGCTTTGGTACCACCACAGGCACATGAGCAGGCATACAGGAACAGGAAACATTATCATTCGATCAATGCTCTGGTGGTATGTCTTGCAGATATGAGCATCTCACATGTGTGTGCCCGTTTCCCTGGTTCGGCACACGATGCCTACGTGATGAGGAGTAGTCGCATCCCGAGGATGATGTCACAGATGCAGAACCAGCGTGCCTGGCTTGTCGGTGTGTACTGACTTTGTACCATTGTGTGTGTTCTGCTATGTTGTATTCCGCCCTCTTTTCCAACTCAGCTAATGTGCAATTGTCTGTCTGTAGGTGACTCCGGATACCCCAACATGCCGTGGTTGCTGACACCCCTCAGGAACCCTGTGACACCAGCCCAGATGCGCTACAATGAGGCACATGGTCGGACCAGGAGAGTGATCGAGCGGACATTTGGTCTCCTGAAGAGCCGCTTCCGCTGCCTGGACAAGACAGGAGGGGCCCTCCCATATGCCCCAGCAAAGGTGTGCAAGATTGTCATTGTCTGCTGCATGCTACACAACCTGGCAGTGCGGAAGGAGTTGCCTATCATCCTGGATGACGATGACCAACATCCGCCACCTGTGGAGGATCCTGGCCTGGGCCACGATGCCAGTGATGATGATGATGATGGTGATGTCCGCACACAGCTCATCACCAACTTCTTCAGCTGAATGTGAGTATCCAGAGATGTCATGTCAATGATGTGAGTTTGCATGATATGTGTTGGTGGTGCTCTGGTGCTGTTTTGAGTGTGGCCATGTGCTACTTGACTGGAAGCATGCAGCGATGTGTCCTTACAAGTCGTCTGTACTCCTCAACAGTGTTGACATGCTAACTTGGTTTTCTGTGATTATCTTGTGACATGTATTGGCCATGAGTATTGCAGTTCTGTCCTGTTCTTCAGTGCTTTTGACTGTGTGTCATGTCTGTCCTTCACTGGGTAGTTTCAGAGTAGTTTGGTGAACTGTGATCCCCCGACACCATGATTCAACTTCCAGGGTGGAAGCAGTCGTTTCCCTACAGGTGATGTGCCACACACCCCTGGACTTTATTTCTTCTACACTTGTTGACTGTGTGGCCACTGCCACGTAGGATTACCTTGCATCTGTAGTGGAAACAACATGTTGCAAATGTGTAATAAACCTGTGCTTCACTTTGGGATCTGCGTTGTCTGTGGTCACACATCTGACTGACATGTGCTTACTGCACCTGTGGGCTAGTTAACACAGACTGTGAATAGGTGTGGTGTCTGTGCATTCCACTGTATTTCCTGGCAACATCAGTGTAGGCGATGAGTCTGATGGCCCTGGTGTGTATGTGTTGTGTAGCCCTAGTGGTGTGTCTCCCTCATATGTGTCACGTCGCCATGACTCACATGACGGTGTTGAACTTGCTGTAGCAGTTAGCATGCACAGTGTCATTTAGCAGATCACCATCTCCATGACAGAAACCACGTTGGAATCACAACAGAGGCAAGTATGGTGTATTAGTGAGTTTATTTCCATACATGTGTGAGGATAGTGCACAGGATGGTGGGTGCTGTACATTGGGATTGGAATCCAAAGTTCCCAGATGAGTTGGAAGTCTTGGTAGCAGAAATGTCCTGAGTAAAGTCCACAGTCATCTGATACATTGGGCCAACTTAAGCTCCCCATGTCATGTGGGAGAGTTGTGTTCCATTCGACAGGGTGAACAGTTTGAACACAAAGGAGAATTTCCAGAACAGGTGTTGGGTTCCTGGGGGATGTACATGGCCATCGGCCTCTCAGTTTTCCTTCCTCGGACGACCCCTCTTCTTCCGGGGGGGACCCTCACGTGCAGGCTGCTGCGGTATAGAGGACTCTCCGCCAGAGTCATCCTCCCTCCCTGTGGCAGTTGCAGTTGTTGCAGCACCAGATGTTGTGGGCACACAGGGAGGTGTGGCCATGTTGGTGCTAATCTGGCGGAGGCATGTCAATATGTCCCTATGCACCGCAGTCAGTTCTTCCAATGTGTCCCACTTGGACTCCATGCCAGACATGTGTGTCTCCACACGGGACATGTGTGTCTCCACACGGGACATGTGTGAGTCCAAGCGGGCATGATGGGCAGCCTGCTGCTGTTGAATGTCCTTGAGGATCCCCACTACCTGGCTGACCTCTCCGGTGCTATTCTGGTACACCTCAGCAATGCGTGCCAGTTGTGAGTCATCATGCAGTCCAGGCCCCTCTGCAAACAGCGACCTATGTCTACCACCCCTCCCACCACCCCTGGCGACACGTGCGGGACCTGTGGTGGCACGCACAGGTGACCGTAGGCCCACTTGTGGATTGTTACTGGGGTCGTTGTCCGTTGCTCCACGTTGGGCCGGGGTCCCTGTGCTGTTGTCATCGGTGGTCCTTGGTCTGTCCATGTTGGCAGGGGTGGTCTGTGTGTTGGCAGTTGGAGGGGTGGGTGCAGGGGGTGCTGCATGATGACTCACACCGGAGGGGCCAGGTAGGTCTTCGCAATCCGAGGAGTGCAGAGGCTGTTCCACACCAGTGAGCTCAGTGTCCCCCGGAGCCTGGGACAGGGACTCCTCATCGTCTGCTGCTGTGTCCCCATCATCACCTGTTTTTGGAAGAGACACACAATGCATGTTATGTTTCTACGGGCATCAATGGTTCACACACCTGACAGTTGTGACTGTACCTCTGGATGCGGGCCTGTACATTGCATTGTCCTAAGTTGTCACAGTCAGAGGTTGATATTGGTGTAGCACATTGTCCTGCCAACCTGAAGCTTTTCAATGTGAATGTTGAGGTGTGTGCATGGCCAGCATTGGTGGTATTTGGTGGACATCCAGCACTCCTTCTCCCCCAGCCCAGTTATCCCACCATGAAGCATGCCACCCTTGCAGTGTGTGCAGGTTGACTCTCAGGATGTCAGTCAGTGGTGTCCTGCTGTTGGTTGTTGCACAGTTCCCAGCAGGGCCTTGTGCTCCCCACAGCTGAGGCCAGTGTCAGACATCTTTGAAGTGGCTTTTCACTGCCTGTGAGGTGTGCATGCTTCAGTGTGAGCTTGCTGGGCCATGTGGGTGGGGGATGTTGAGCTGTGACTACCACTCCCATCATGCTATTGCCTACACCCCCTTCCCAGCATGCCCATTCTTCCTTCCTTTTGACTCTGCTTCCCTGTGGGGTAGTGTGCCTGTGCTGACAGGATGGCTGACAGTGTTGTCCTGGCGTTTGTTTGGCTACAAGTCCCAAGAGTGTCCCTGTGCTTCACACAGCATAACCCAGGGTGGTGGTTCTTTGTGGGATATTTAATTGGAGTGTGAGGCATTGCATTCTCCCAGGTGAGTTGTGTGGAGATTGTGTTAAGGGGGTGTGTAAGAAAAGCTGCTTGTAACTATGGTCAGAGCTGTCAGTCCTCCTTCCCACCCAGCCAGACATCCCACCATGGAACGTGCTTCCATTGCAGGGAGTGCAAGTTGGCTTTCAGGATGTCAGTCAGTGGTGTCCTGCTGTTGGTTGGTGCCCAGTTCCCAGCAGGGGCTTGTGCTCCCCACAGCAGTACCCAGTGTCAGCCATCTTGTCAGTTATTTTCCACTCCCTGTGATGTGAGCATGGTTCAGAGTGGTGTTGATGGGCCAATTGTGAGGGTGACCAATATCTGTGACTACATCTCCCATCATGCTACAGCCTACACCCCCCTTCCCAGCATGCCCATACTTCCTTCCTTTTGAGTGGACTTCACTGTGTGTGAGTGTGACAGCAATGGCAAGATGGCTGACAGTGGTGTCCTGCTGTTGGTTGGTGCCCAGTTCCCAGCAGGGGCTTGTGCTCCCCACAGCAGTATCCAGTGTCAGCCATCTTGTCAGTTGTTTTCCACTCCCTGTGATGTGAGCAAGGTTCAGAGTGGTGTTGATGGGCCAATTGTGAGGGTGAACAATATCTGTGACTACAACTCCCATCATGCTATAGCCTACACCCCCCTTCCCAGCATGCCCATACTTCCTTCCTTTTGAGTAGACTTCACTGTGTGTGAGTGTGACAGCAATGGCAAGATGGCTGACAGTGGTGTCCTGCTGTTGGTTGGTGCCCAGTTCCCAGCAGGGGCTTGTGCTCCCCACAGCAGTACCCAGTGTCAGCCATCTTGTCAGTTGTTTTCCACTCCCTGTGATGTGAGCATGGTTCAGAGTGGTGTTGATGGGCCAATTGTGAGGGTGACCAATATCTGTGACTACAACTCCCATCATGCTATTGCCTACACCCCCTTCCCAGCATGCCCATACTTCCTTCTTTTTGAGTGGACTTCACTGTGTGTGAGTGTGACAGCAATGGCAAGATGGCTGACAGTGGTGTCCTGCTGTTGGTTGGTGCCCAGTTCCCAGCAGGGGCTTGTGCTCCCCACAGCAGTACCCAGTGTCAGCCATCTTGTCAGTTGTTTTCCACTCCCTGTGATGTGAGCATGGTTCAGAGTGGTGTTGATGGGCCAATTGTGAGGGTGACCAATATCTGTGACTACAACTCCCATCATGCTATTGGCTACACTGACTTCACCAGTATACACAGAATTCCTTCCTTTCAGTGAGCTTCCCTGTGAGGTGGTGTTCTAGTGGTGGCAAAATGTCTAACTGTGTTTGTTGGTTATATTTGTGCCACTGCCTTGCTGTATTTGTAGTTAGGTTTGTACATATCATGACACAGTTACATATCACTATGAGATGGCATGTATTGTGTTTATCTGACTGACAGACACATCTTGGGGTGATTATCTTTTGATTGCTGTGGATTTGCTAAGGGTGCATGGTTTGACTATCCCCTTGACAGTGATGTGTGTGTATTGTCACACAATATTGTGTATATTTATTGTGTACTCACCAGGCTCTGGGATGTTTGATAGTCCATATACGCTCACTGGTGGTAGGATGGCCCGCACCTTCTCCTCCCAGGGCCTGAGGTATAGTGGTTTGGCAGGAGGGCCACTGCTGGTGCGCTGACTCACGATGTAATCCTTCTTTAGTAGGTCCCTGACCCTCCTGCGCACATCATACCACCTGTTCTGGATGTCTTCCTTTGTGCGCAAACATGGTGATTGTGCGTTGACCCTGTCGACGATCCTCTCCCACATCTTGGTTTTCTGCGACATGGGGGTCTGTTGGACCAATGTACCAAACAACTGTGGCTCTACCCTGAGGATCTCATCTACCAGGACTTCCAATTCACTGTCTAGGAACTTTGGATTCTTCTTTGGGGGCATGGTGATGGGTGGTGGTGGGGATTGATGTGTGTGTGTGTGCAGGTGAGGGTGTGTGAGTGTAGGTTTTGCTGGGTGTATGTGAGGGTGCTATTTGTTGAGGTGCTAATGGTGTGTGGCTTGTGTGATGGATGAGCTGTGAGTGTGTCTGTGGTTGCTGTGTGATGGTGTTCTGTGCTGGCAGGTCAGTTGAATTGGCAAAGGATCATGGTAGGGATTTGTGGCCTTTATATAGGTGGAGTTGGGGGTGTGTCCTTGTTCCATGTTTTTTTTCCCTGTATTTATTGACTTTGTCATTGCTTGTTTGGCCCTTTTTTTTGTATTTTTTCCTTTGTATTTTTTGTGCATGTAGGAGACGTTCTTCTGACCGAGTAGGACGCTGCAGTTGTCTCGTGCGAGCTTCTCCGAGTCGTTCACGCTGTGTTTCTGCTAGGTTTATTGTGTGGCGTACGCGTCGGTCGCCGAGTATTGGCTTCCTTTGGCTGGCTTTTGTATGCGTGTCGGTCGTTCGGCTTGAGCTCCGTGCGACTCGGTCTGGTTTTCCACGCATTGCATCGTACTGCGCGGGTCGGAGTTCGCGGGTACGTTTCGTTCGGGTTCATTCCTGGTGCGTGTCGGTCGGTTCTATTCGCGTGGTTTCCCGGTCGGATAGCTTGTTTCCGTCCGGTTTGGTCGTTCGGCTTGTGTTCCGTACGAGTCGGTCGTGATTCACATGCATTTCATCGTACTACCCAGGTTGGGCAGCGCCGGTACGTGTCGGTCGGACTATATTCCCGTACCGAGTCGGTCGGTGAGATTTCCAGCCCGAATTGGAATCGGCCCCATAGCCTCCTTGGAGCCAATGGAAATATGGTGAATAAATGTATCCAACCATTATCACAATCAAGATAGACATAGCTGACAGTATGTTGTTCTATATGAAAAATATAATAAAAATAGAAGAGGGATGATACGATCTCAGGAAAAATATTTCATTCATCTGTATGCGAACTTCCGAATACTCAGGTCTGAATCAAGGAACAAAGTGATTCCTTAGTGGGCAAGCACAAAAATAAGAGAGTACAGGCAATGGAAGTTAATACCCGGGTAAAAATAAAAATAACAATAAAGAGCCTACAAGGAAATCCAAAGAGAGTTAACTCAGAAAAAAGCTTGCGGTTAGTGGTCTTTAGTTACCAAGATTTAAGGTGCCCAAACCTTTGTTAATGATATAGATGGAGAGACAGCATGCCATAGCCAACATTAAAGATGTTGACCAGCATGGAGATGTAAATACTATTCACTATATATAACAAATGATGTCCACATCCATAACATGACAAAAATTCACACAACCTAAGATAAAAAAAGAGGAAAGGTTGTGGACAGTACTAATACACATGGCATATCTTTGGATACACATATCAATGGATAATCTATCCCATATCCATGGATAGGTAACCGTAATGAAAGTGCACATATGCAAGCATGAGTGACAGTAATAGTAAAGCATTACACTGATGGACTATCAAGCTAATAATGCTACTAATGGTACTACGACAGGAGTGACTACATTATACATTGTATGTTCACACAAAATTATCCAAGAAATATTATTGTCATGCCTCCAATCCTATTTCACACGTTATAATGTATAGATAAAGAATGTTCTAAACATGTTGGTCTGAACTGATTTTAATATGGAAACTCTGGTTCCCACCTAATTTAGCCGCAACCTACCATTGTGTAAGTAGATTTAAAGGTCTGAATCTTAAAAGTCTTTTATAGTAAATTATACATCTCGCTATCTTGATTCATGCCTGAATCCATAGCTTTTAATTTATTAATCCACTGTATTTCACTCTTTCTTAGTTCTTCTATACGGTTTCCACCTCTAAGACTGGGTTTGGTCTTATTGATTCCCAGAAACCTGACAGTAGGGGTTTCGGAAGTTAAATGCATTTCCCTAATTTGTTTGGCCAATGGGGAAGTAGGGTCATTGTTTCTCAATGAGAGCATATGTTCTTGTATTCGTTCTTTTAGGGGTCAGATTGTACTTACTACATAAATGACCCCACATGTACGAATACCTGTCATCCATTCGATGGAGATCTGTTCACTCCCTTAATGTCAGGATAGCCACTCCGGGCTCCTCCGTCTCTTCATGCTGATGTCCCCATATCACCCTGGACTGATGGTTTCTGCACATCACTGCTGGATACTCGAGGTTTGCTGGGCGTAGCCATTATGCCCAAGTCACCAAACCTGGGTGTCATGGCAAACCCAGGGGCCCCACCAGCCACAGAAAACTTTACTTTCTTTCTTAATTGTTGTCTCTGTCGCCACTCCTGAAATAATGCCCACTCTTATTCCTGAATGCCCAAATTTGTTACATTTTGAAACTGCTGTTGCCCTAATGTGTCATTGTAACCTTCCTCCCAACAACAATGATGGGGAGAGACATCCCTATTCTGAAGCTCCCATCTCTGCACTTTTTTGATCATAGGACGGAACTGCCTCGCAACAATATTAATATCCTGTGACACCGGGGCTAAAATTGGCTTCATCTGCAATTGAAAATCCAGAAATTGCCCAATATTTATTTGAATCTGTGCACCCGACATGACATCCACTTCGGAATCTGATATTACAATAGGCTCCAATTCATCATCTTTGTGCGGCACCATCTTGAGCCTCTAATAACTGATGACTGCCATCAGACGTCAGCAACGCTCCTGCCCCGTGCCGCTGTTCAATTGCCACCATGCCTCCCAGGATTAAATCACGCCCCAAATCACCCACGAGCTCCCTCAGTGACACTTCTCTAACCCTAGGCAGGTGCGCCACACCTCTTTTCCTGCCAAGAAGATGTTGAGAGCACCGCTCTTCTTTTTCAACACCTCCGCCAATACCTTAGGTAATGCTTTTCCCCGCATGCCTGATACACTCTTCGTCATAAATTTTAAAGAATGACTTTGCGGAAGGGACCAAGCAAAAACCACCACAGCTACCCCTTCTGCAGACACTCGCTCCGGGTGTTTAATGCCCACCCATTCCTGTTCAATCACCCCCCTCCTTAATCAAATCCTCCCAGCCCACTCTGAAAGGCCCCTACAACTTTATCTGAGCAAAACCACTACTGATTATAACCCGCTCCCCAATGGACAGTTTAACTATCTAACAGTGGCCAGATAAAATTAATATCAATGGCATTAATGAGGCCTAATTATGTGACGCTACCTGTAATATCCCATTCCTCGGTGTACCAACAGCAAAGAGACCACCCAAATTCCTGTCAGGATCCTAAAACCCCTCTGAACACCAACCATGCCGGCCCTCCACTTATCAAAAACCTGCGTGTTCCCCAGGAGTACATCACCCCCCGGGAGACATGGCAAGTCTCGCTCCCCCGAGTCCCATTGGAAGTTGTGTTTTGTGAAAGTGGGAACGTTCTGTTTACAGATCGGAGGGAATCCTGTTGTTAATGTGCATGTTTCAAAGAAAATTATTTTGATTTATTGTAAACTAATATTAATTTTACAATTTCCTTTACATTTTCAGGTTTCCTGAAGTGGTTCTTATTTCTCATTTTTCAGGTTTTTTATGGTTTGTAGTGACTGTGGATTATTTGTTTGTATGTACTTTGGGCTTTTTCATTTTTGCAATTTTTTGGATTCTTTGGAATTTATGTTTTATATTTTTGTGGAATGGATTTTAAGGAGACCGACGTGGACTATTATCTACAGCTACACAACTGTAAGTATGATATTTCTCTTTAGTTGCGGATGGGAAAAGTTATATAAGCCTGGGCGTAGTTCGCGGAGTTTTGCTACGCGGAACTTCGCGAAGTTACAGAAAAACTCCGCAAAGTTGCGCAAGTGGCGGAGTGTTGTGTGAACTGCTGTTTGCGCTGGTCTTTCTGCAGCTCGGGTAGAAATTCTACCCGAGCTGCAGCTCGCGCTCGCCAACTTACCGTCCGCGAGCGGGGAAAAGACTCCGCTGCACTACACAAAGCGGGGTTTTCTTGCACTCCGCGACCTCCGCGGAGTGCGGAGTGCATAAAGCTCCGCAAACTCCGCGAACGGAGCGGAGTTCAACGCCCAGGCCTAAAGTTATATATTATTATGCACATGCATTTTTCTCTAATTGCAATGTAAATGGTTTATTTTCTATATGAGTGATTTAAAAGTTTTAATTTTGTGTTTATAACTAAAATTGTGTTTTGTGGTTGTTAATGTCTAGATAATCAATTATGTTTCTACATAATTTATTTTTCATTTATCAGTCTGCTTTTCCATTTTATTACTATATTTTTCAGGCTTTTACTGGTTATACATAGGTTGAATTACAATAAGGATTTTGCTATTACTTCTAAGTTGCCTCCTCCTTTGTTATTAATAAAGATTTTCACTTTACAGTGTAACATTTTGTACATTTCACTGGATTGTTTACTTATTTTAGGTTTGATTTGGTTTACTGATTGCTCTATCCTTAGTTGCTGGTAATTGTGTTCTTTTTGAAAGTCTTCTGAGCTTGAGTGTTGATTGGGTTCTTCCTATTGTGGCTTGAAAGGCATTGTGCCATCCTTCTACTGTATTGTTGGTTTCGGCTTGTTGAGTCATGGTACTGTTGTAGACATTTCACCATGGTATTTGGAATTTGGGCTTTCTTCTATGTCCAGAGTTGGGCTGTCTGCCAACCCACTTGTCTTCAAAATAGTCTATTTGGGGCTTAATTCTTGTTCATCGTGTTGGTAAAATTGAGTTTTTATAAATATGTTGTAGTGGCTAACTACCTCTGTTACAGGAGCATATGCCACTGCAATTAACTTTTGTGTTCCAAAAACAAACTGACTTAATGTCGCATATTCTACATTTTTTAACTCCAAATGTTTTGGTTAAAGTGGGTATTGCAGCTTTATATGGTTGTGTGTGGGTAAAGCTTAAGTATTGTTTGTATCACAGCCTGTTCAACATCTATTATAATTTTGCGTGGGGAGTAGTTGTTTGTTTTTATTTCGATGTGATCTAATAGTTTGCTGTAAGTACTACTTTGTTTGTTAGGCAGCAGTGCATAAGTAAAGGATGTGTTTGTGTTTTGATATTCACCATGTATGGTGTATATTTTTGTGAATGGTCTACAGCGCATTTTAAAAGTTTCATCCACCATCCATGTTTCACAGTGGTTTAGTCTTCATAAATTGTTTGCAGTAGCAAATATAATTATTTTTTCTGTCATTACTGTGGTTGTCATGTATGAGGAAGAGTTCCTCTTTACGCGTAGTGGTTGAGTGTTCAGAAATGTCAATTTCATGGTATCTTCTAGGGTTGGTAGGAGTTTCACTGAGGACTTTCTTAGCACATGCTTTTTAGTCATTTTAAAGTGGATATTGCTGATAGCTGACCTGTGTTGTATTCAGGTACTTTAGATAGTATGCCTTTTAGTATTTTTGCACCTTTTAAATCCAGAAGCACATGCCTTACTTCTATTTTGCTTACATTTGGGGGGTGGTTATGTTCTCTCATGTTCATAGGAACATCGTTTTTGGTTGTAGCCCTCCCTTAACAAGCATTAAAATAATATTTCATATAGTTACAATTTACATTTTCGATACTTGTACTTTTCTAGCTGTAAGTGTATCCAATGTGTGAGAGCAATTGTATGCCTTTGTGTGATGTCATATATCTTACTCTTGCTGCTATTCTGTGGGTAAATTGTTTAATAATTCAGTTAAATATTGTGTTATTAATGTAACTATACTCTGGTAATGTAGAGAAAACATAATTTCTATTGTTTTATATTTTATACTTAGCTATGTTTTGTGCATTATAATTGCAGGTGTTTTTGTTTCAGTTTTTTCATTAGTAGCTGTTGAGATGTCGGCCAGGTGACTTGTTTTCTGTTGGGGAAATGTTGGTTTTATTAATATTGTAAACATTTAGGTTTGGGTCATTTGTAAGGATTGGTTTTGTTTTTTACGTGTAAGGTTTTTTTCTATCTTTATATATTTCTTTCTGTTACTTACTTTTAATGTGCCTTTGTCCAGGTATTCAAATGCAGAATTTAATTCATTGTTGTGCAGTACTTTGATTTTGCTGAAATTGTAGATTAGTATGTAAAGACTAATAGAAAATGAAAAATAGAGACTTTGTTTAATTATTTCTACATTTACTTTTTTTTAAATAAGTTAGGTTATCTCAGGTTACACTGAGCTAGTTTAATTTTTTTTAAATTACTTGTTAAGGTAATTGGTAATGTTTTTGCAATTTTCTTTTTTGCAGTGGTTTTGGGAATCTGGCAGAGTGTCGTTCTCTTGTAGGCTTTTTATTTCTTCTGTGTGAAGTAGTAGAGTTGTTCCTCTGTTCCTTTTATATTGTTTTTTAATTAACGCTATATTTTTATTTTGTTTGATTGATGGTACATTTTCATGGTTATTTTGTGTTTTTCTATCAGTTGTTACCTTTTTTGCTGGCCACTAATTAGTGTTTCTTTTTTAGTGTGAAATGTATTTTTGTGTTGTTTTGTGTTATTATGAATATGTTTTAGTTTTTTTAAATGATTATTTCAGAATTCTAAACTTTAATTGATATATGTATTTTTTTATTTATTTATATTTTAAATATAAGTTTTTGTTATTGGTTGCCTATTTGTTGGGATACTGTATGTTTTGATATTTTTGTTATTGTATATAATTATTTAAAGGTTACGATGTTTATATTTTCCATGTTTTTGTTTTTGACATTGTTCAAAATAGATATTTTGTATGGAAACATTTTTGTCGATATTTGTGTTTTTGTTAATTAAGTATGAGTTGGTGATATTTTTGTAAATGATATTACTTTGACAATGTTTTGGTGAGTCAATATTGTTTTCCACAAAATTATGTCATGGATCCCAGCATTCATTTTCACAAGCTCCAATGAGCTATAAACACTAGAAGTGCGAAGCACAAACCAATAGGTCTGTCTTATGCCTGAAATTCCAAGCTTCTGCTACTAGCATTGCAAATGCATGATTTGCAGATAGCCTCTATGTCCTGTGTTGGAATTATAAGGCAGGAGTGTGACTTGTTACACTGAACAAAGTTCTAGTGACAATGTTTATGACCATGCTGAGCAGTGTAAATGAGTATTGGAGTATTGGGGAGGCCCACAAGTGCATTATTGCAGTAGTAAAGCATGTTGAGTACTAATGAGTAGGCCTTGGGTTAACTTTTATTACACCAGCATAATCTTGCTCAAGTTCCAGCACTTCACATTATGCTTGTTGTGTGACACTCCCAAAATTATGCCATTACATCTTGTTGGGTAATGTCAGGTCTGTTTGGGTAAAGACTCTATCATGTTAGCAGGGGAACAATGAGAATGAGTACTGTGAGTAGGTGTCGCTCATAGCGCTTGGGATTTTTGAGTTATTTTTTAGTGTGAAATGTCTCCTCTTCTCCAAAATAGATGCAAGGACACATTAAGTGCGAAAATAAACACTAAATATCATATTTCTAATTTGAGTAATTTTGAATAACACTTCAAAAGAAGATTAGGCACATTTTGCACACCCCTATTAATGAGTTAATGAATGTTTTTGCTGTTTTGATATGAATATAACAGCTGATCTTCCACGTGTTTAATAGCTGATATCTTGCTGATTTTGCTATTTTGGTTATGTACAATCCCGGTTTTAAGTATGGGCTGAAGAGAACCCAAAGGTAAATAAGCTGCAGACTCACTGTACAAAACGGATTGGGTCAGTTTGAGAGGTCGGAGCTGATATGGAGGAAAATTGCAGGAGCTCAGTTTCAAGGATGTGGGTGAGTGACGGTAGAGTCATCCACATAGATGATATTAAGACAGTCAGAGACACATAACTAAAAATGGAATGGGAAAGTGAATGAGAGAATATGATTTGTGAGCTCCCAGCATATAGATAATATCAGAATACAAATTAGCATGTAAAGACCCCAAGGTCAGTGGTTAATAGTAAAATAAACGTTTTTACCAAAATACTGTGTCGTTACGTGGAGAGCTAATTTCAACAGTCTTGGTCCATAGTATAGGAAGGATTGTTTTTGGAGTATTCAATGGTGTCGGCTGAATTTCCTACCCCAGTAAGTAAGTAAGTAAGTAATTTCCTACCCCAGTAAGTAAGGGGCATATTATCAAGGAAACGCGATAAACATCGCATTTCCCGCTTTGCGCGATTCCTGTTATCGCCGCGTATCACAGGATCTAATCGCCGAGATATCACGTTATCATCAACGCATATCTCCACGCCGATTAAATCCTGCGATAGCAGCGTGAAACAGAATCGCGCAAAGCGGGAAATGCGATGTTTATCGCGTTACCTTGATGATATGCCCCGTTGCCTCAGCCGTACAATCCACCTGCCATAATAAGTATGGCTAAGTCGGATTCAAACCAGGCGTTGCAAACTCGTGATAACCGCGGTTAGCGCGGTTAATTCTATCGCATCGCGGGTTTGCTCGAGGCTTGGTAATAGTGCGCTGCCGTGTCAGTGCGGATTTCCAGGTAGGAATGGAAAGGAACGCCCACTTTGCATGTCATTAGCGATATTCTTCGCTGACATGCAAAGTGGAGTTAAATGGGCTGCTTACTCAAGGAAACACGCGTTAGCGTGTCCCTGATAATTGTGCCGAGTAAAATTCGCCGCTTTTCGGCCGAAAACGCTGCTAAAGCGGCGATGATGGGCTTGATAATACGCCCCAAAGTAAGTAAGTAAGGTGTGACTTGTGCAGAAACCTTTGGAAAAGTGGATCTTTCATCTGATGTTGTCTGGTGCCAGATCTTTTAAATTATTTAGTAGAATGTGAATTACATTCAGGCTTTCAGTAGGTGCCTCTGTAGTTGTTTGAGTGTATGATCATCTAAGTGAATTTGTTTTGGTTAATGATCATCTAGCAGATGACAGCTTCGAGTGGTGTCTGGGTGGTGTTGAGAGGCTGATTAGAAGGGCACTGGCTCCTTCTATGTGGAAGAGTGTCAGAATGCTGGGAAAGTACCGTGACCTCATTTTGGCTGTGGTACCGACACTGCAAATGTTCACGTTTGACACCACAATTTCAACTCTCATGGAGACTACGGATTATTACCCCTATGGTAGACAGAGGTAATGCCACTTTCTTCTCAAGGAAGATGGCAGCTTCTTCTTTCTCAAAGAAGCAGCCACCCTTTTGCCCTCCAAGGAGAAAGGGTACAGTTAAGATCTCCATTTTCTGAGACTGCTCCAAATTCTTCCTTTTGAATCAATAAGCTGTCAATAGCAAATGATTTAAGGTTACAAGAGCAGCAGCAAAGAAGAAAGGTTGACACCAAGGAAAGAGAAAATACATTTAATTAGTAATGAGCATATAACACGATAGCAAGTGTTTGGTAACCAGTGCTCTAAATTACAAGGTAGAAGGTTTGCCCTTAATATAGGAGATTGCATGAAGAATGATAAACAGCACATAGGCACACTTAGCAGTTTTACAATTACTATTCTTAGAAATAGTGTTATCTGGGGCAGAGAGAAAGTCATTTTGCTTACTGGTATTCCTGTGCTATGTGCAAGTGGGAAAGCACAGGCAGGCTTGGAAGAAGAGTGAGATAAGGCAGTCTAAGGATGCAGCTCATCACCAACGCAAGCAATAACATTCATAGGGGAGGGAGACAGGGAATGAATTAGGGAAAGGAAAGGTAATGCTTTGCACCTCCTGACAGAGGCAAGATCTGCTTCAGTACAGCACATCTAGAAATGGTGTGCAAAAGCACATTCCAGGGCTGATGAGAGAGGGAGGAGTGAGCTGTGCCTTCTTTCTGCAGCAATGAGAAAGACTTTTCAAAAGATAAATTTGGAGATTATTTTAGTTCACTTTCTACTTTATAGATATGTATAAGGTGGCACATGATTAAATAGGTATACAATGTTATAAAATGTATGAAAACCAGTATGAATACCTACAAATGTCTACAATTCTCTCTTTCTTTTCAGCTATAAAAGGTATTATAAATCGACGTGGCCAACATACAATCTGAACTGAGGTGGCGAAGTGAGCTAAAGAATGATGATGGATTCAACCCAGATCTGTGACTGTTTCAGCGCTCCGTCCATCATCTTCTTGTGTTTGCAACATACAATCTACACAATTGATAAATGGTTCATAAGAGAAAAGATTGTCTGATCATCATCCAAAAGGTCTTATTTCAAAACCCATAAATCGTATAAAAGAACTGAATAGTGAATGTTGCAATCAAACTGAAATTGCTGCTTCTTGTCCCCATATATGTCTCGTCCCAATATATGTATCTCCAGTACCCTATGGACTCCTTATACAACCGTGCTTCTTGGCACTATGCAACCAATCTCTTACCCTTCTTTGTCCTCTGAATTTTGTGATTTACCTTCACTACTGGCGGTGGTATTGATGGGAACATGAAGACGGATATATCCATCCACCCCGTGGATTTATTTCATTTGAATTAAGCCGCACAATGCTGTTTCTGAGGTGACATCAGTGATGGTCAAAATGTCTCATCACAGTGAGTTGTGTATCCATAGGCAAAAGTATGTGACTGTGGTCTCATATTCTTCCTCACCCTGCCATCAGTCAGTCTCTTGTTACCACAGCCATATCCTTGGGAGACACTGTAGGCCCCATTCACACCATTCATTGCCTGGAATCTGTGATATTATCTCCATTTTGTACTGACGCAGGCCTACTGGATTTAGGGAACTTTTCCACCACCAGGTAGAGGTGTCATGTCCACGCTATATAATCTGTCCTTATCTAATGTATTTGCAGCATTCCTTTTGTCAAAGCATTAACCATCAGTTCGGCATGCTCCAGTTGCAAATAACTTGCCATCTGCCACATTGCTCACCTTAGCCTGCCAGACCTACTGGATTTAGCTACAACACCCCAAATATGTCACACATTTGAACAATCTTATGTGATACATATATAATGAAACTACATGGTCACAAACATATGATAATACACAGCTCATTACCCAATAATAATGGATGTGTTGTTCTCATGCCAGATGTTTGACACAAATATGCAGCTTCATATCCCCCTCTACTCAGCATTAGAAGTGCCATTGTAGTTGGAGCAATGTTTGTACTGGTACCTTGAGACGGCATCACCAGTTGCCTTACAATGTGACAATAGCATTATTAACATCAATGGGAATTCTTTCTGTTCAAACCACCTCTCCCTTATCTCCATTTTGGGAGAAATACGTGGCACAGTTCCTCCTTGCATGGGCTGTCGGTCCAAGTTGGACATTGATCATTACAGTGAGTTAGTGACTGCCCTCCATAGCTCATCTCTTTTGGTCAGCAATATTCATTTAATGTGTTGGGATTGCTGGAGAAATATATCAGAGCTTATGATTTTAGTGTCAGCCCTTAAAATGGCACATTTCTGTACAACCTAGCTAATTGAGGAATTTGACAATTATAAACTCATTTTGTTCAACAAACTATATTTAGGATATTATGGCAACATCCTTGTTGCGGGTGTACATCTACAATTTACGCACATCCTGAAAATGATCTTCCTGTGGTAGAGATAAACATTTCACTCCACAATAACTATTTATTAATTCTATTTCCTTTGTGCCAAGTGCAGTTCATGCTTTCAATCCCTGAACCGATAGGTGCACAGCTCTAAATTACAGAAGAACACCTAACTTTTAAATTTTTACCGTTTTTGTGTCAATATTTCCCCTTGGACATATCCGTGACTGAGATATTTGTCTTTTAGTCCTTGTCCCAATTTCTGCCTGTATCTTTATTCTCATCTATTGTCAGGGGTGTGAGGTGGCATGTGCAAATCGTTTGTGAACTCATTTCTTGCCAGTTACTGTCTACAGTAAAAAAGAAAAAAAGTAGTATGGCTTAACTCCTGTCCATTACTCATTTTTATTCACCTAAACTGCATACTACCATTTGGTCGTATAGGAAAGACACCCAAGCATTTTGCCTCATCCTTCTCACCTTTAGACTTATTTGTAATAATGTCACACTCTCATACTTTTTTTAAATTTCCCACTAAGGAAAAGGACCGTATGAGGCTGCACTCCTGAATTAACTAGTCTTTAATAGGACAAATATTAGACCTTGATTCCCCTTTACCTCTTACCAGTACCATGTCCTTACACAACCTGTCCCTAATATCACGGTTCAGCATCTCAGTTAGACTGGGGACTATTTTACATATGTGTGGGTTCAACTGTTCCTTATGTCAAGCGCTATTGTCATGTAAGGAATGCACCGATAATATATAGGATATTTAAGTTAGCAACAGCTACTGTTAGGAGTACTCCAACATTTATTGGGGCCCTGAATGTCAAGGGTGTATATCTCTAGTCCTCTATTAGGTGGCCCCACCTCCATAAAGCACAGAGTTGTGGTAAAGACATTCTTAATCTCAAATTTAAGGTACCCTAATACATCATGGAATATAAAAACACGTTTCTTCCTCTGAAAGCATCTAACGGTAAATACCAAGGGGCACATTTACTCACTAGGGGCACATTTACTAAGAGCTTGTGTTAATGTAAAGCCACCTTGCATGAGTCTGCATGGTTTATAAATCCAAAGTAACGCAAAGCAGTGCATTTCTCTACCTTGCATTACCTTTCATCAGGGAGGCGTTCCATGGGTGGAGTGCGGATATTCCCACGCATCCACCCATGGTTTTTGACACAATCAGAGAATTACAAAGGTCTATAAACCTGGCATTATGTTAATATGGTGCGCCTCTCCAACCTTGATGTAACGAGGTGAAATATTGTTATTTCTCCTTGTTACTTGCTCTTGTACAGCTCCAAAGAGGAAATTACCTTTCAGGATTATTATTGCACACAAAGGTGTCCCTTCCTGCACAAAAACAATCCTGATCGTAACACAGGCACTCTGGCACTATGGCGCAAGGGTACCTGCGTTGGCGCTAGGAAGCACAAGTGCTCTGGCACTAGAAGATAAAATAAATGCACCATATCTTAGTAGATATATCTAATGTTTGCTCTCTCCCTTTGATACAAAGCAGCACAGCTAGTTGCCTTGTTGTGTGGTGTTGTGTTGCTTGAAATATTGGTAAATCTCCCCCCTAGTATGCATCACTCATTAGAAACATTAAAACAATTTGGGGCAGATTTACAAGAACTGACACATCTCTGCATATCAGCAGAGATGCGTCAGTTAATTTGCGTCACTCAAAAAAGCCCTTGCACCAACATGGATGCGTCGCATTTACAATGCGGCGCACCATGGCGCAAGGATTGACAGATGCATGCGCATCTGTCGGCGTAAAGGTAACGCATTGCTGGAGTCGTGTTGCAAGCGGGACGCAACTCCAGCAATGCTCAGGGGAGGCCTATACTTATTGTGCTGCGTCACTCCTTAAGCCTGCTTCAAGCAGGCGTAAGGTTTTGACGCAGTGGCGTCGTAAAAGTGACTCAGTGAAATCTTGAGGATTTCACTGCGTCACTTTTACGAGGCTTTCTTGCGTGGGAACGCCCACCCTGCATACATTATACCTGACGCAGGTATAATGTGACGAAGGGCTTTACAACGTGACACATCTCCCTAGATGCGTCACGTTGTAAATGTGTCGCAACGTGGCGCATTGTTTACGATGTTGCTACGTCTCACAAAAGTGACGCAACAGAGGCGTAAAAGTGTCGCAAGGGGCTTTTAAATCTGCCCCTTTGTTTTTAACACAAACTTTATTGCTGTTTTTTTAAGGTATACATATCACCAAACATAGCAATTCCCACAGAATCACAGTCAATAATCTAATGAACAGTTGAAGTTTGTGGGAAGGAGTAGCAATTAAAGAAATCTCCAACAAGAGAAAACTAGCCCATTCCCACCCACCACAAACTAGACATGGTCACTTCAAAATCAAGCGTGCCAAAAACCATACATTTATCAACACACATTTATCAACCTAGGGGCATATTCACAAGGAGCTATCGCCGAATTAACAGCACTTTATCGCAGCCAAAGTCGTGATAAATTTACCCCCCCATTCACAAGCCGGTGTTAACAGCCCACAGCACCAGTTTACCCGCGATAGCAGCCACAAAAAACATCGCCACAGAGGACCCCCGCAAATATCGCTAATGAGATGCAGAGTAGGCGTTCCCATGACAAAAGCTGAGACAACATCACACCTCAACATTCACAACGACCAGCCACATCGGTGATAAGAACACAAAACAGGCGATAAGGCGCGTTAGCACCAGGAAATTTACACCTGCTCTGACCTGGTGTAAAGTCGGACGGCAGCCAGCACCACAAAAGGGAGCACAGCCCAGGGCCACAACCTAAGGGCAACAGACGCCATGGAGCCACTCATCATGCGGCCCGGACACCCAAGAGGGCCACAACACCCACCGCCACCACCCCAGGACCCCAACCCACACCAGCAACACCCCCCCCCCCCACGGACCACCACAGATGCAGTGCAGACAAAGACAGCGGACCCCCAGGAAGCTAACCAGCCTCACAGACCCAACATCTGACAATGTCACCGTCCACCACTGGCTGAAAGTGACAAACATCCTACGCATCCTGACCATCATCGCCTAACAGGCCTACGGCAACAGCACAGCGGACAACCAACATCCCACCCCACACAAAGCTGCTGGCTTGGCTGCACCTGTTGGCCCCTGGTACCCCCCAACCAACACCCAGCAGAGTCGGAGGAGTCTCACAGCCAGCCACATCCAAGTCCCCCACACCTGTCCTGGACATCACCATCACCCTGGCACCCCAGTCCCCATACATACAACACAATGCACAGGATCTGCTGGAGACCAAGCAAGGACCATTCGCCCAAGCAGGATGCACGCACGTGTTGGGGGCAATACACAGCACACCTGTACTACCTTTGCCCCCTGGTGACACAGCACACAATCACCGCAACAGGAAGCACACGTCTCACATCAATGTGCAGGCAACAACAGAACACTGTGGAACCCCCAACAATGTCGCCTTCAAATACACAGCCAGTGTGCATGATACCTTCATCCTCCGACAGTCCATCATCAACCAGTGTTCCCAGGATGGCAACAAGGGAAATGCACAGCCCCTTGGTAATATCCAAATGAACACCCCACACACCTCAACTCCACAACCATGCAACTCACAACTCTGGCAATGCACACGTCACAAAATCACATACAACAGGCACAACAACATGCCCACGCACCAAACACGACAGAACAACTTACAATGTACACATGTGCAAGCCCTGGACATGAGCCAGCAACGGCATGGCACCACAGCCACATAATAGCCGAATGTGTGGAGAGGTGGCAACCAGGCATGTGTGAAGGATGCAGTAGAACCATGATTGGGAAAGTACACAATGCCATGGATGGCGGAGATGTGCTGGACACACCGCAGTATGCCGAACACACCCCTATCCATGGCGACATACACCGCTGGTGTATGGAGTGTAGTGGACAGTGGACGCAACCATGACACCCCAGCCAGTGGGGGACCTCACGGAAATGTTGCCTGTTACGCCCCCCCTGGGCGTCACCGGAGTGGGATGGCCCGGCGTACGCCACGCCAGCATAGGGGTGTGAATAAAAAGCACGTAGGCCTGGGCGTGGTCCTCTTCCGGAGAGACCCACGTCTCTGCCAGGGCGGCGCCTCCCACCCTGCCACGAGGCCGACGACGTCCTCATGAGCAGAGTTGTCAGTGATGCTGTGCGCCTGCCGGACCCCGGCACGCTGGACCACGAACCCGTCAGGCCCGCCCCTGCGCAGCCAGGCCACACTGATCACCTGCCGAACACCGGCGTGTGTCAAGGAGGGCCCACCACGTGCCGGCGCAAGCTCCAAGCCCGAGGCCCGCGACCTTGGAAGCCACCTCAGACCATCACAGCCTCCACGACACAGGCCCGCTTTATTCCTTTCTCGTTGACATACTCCACTGCCGCCTTCGGCCTACTCTACGGACCAGTAGGTCCCATATGTGAAACTGTGTCCTGAGTCATGAATGGCAGGGACCCCAAATCCGGGCCAGCGGCCACAGCACCAGACCCCCCCGATCAGTGAGGCATAGTTCCATATGGGCTTCTTGCGACTCGTGGTGCCACTAACCCTGTTCAACGCCAGCCGGCTACACATGGTGCCACTAACCCTGTTCAACACCAGCCGGCTACACGTGGTGCCACTAACCCTGTTCAACGCCAGCCAGCTACACATGGTGCCACTAACCCTGTTCAACGCCAGCCGGCTACATGTGGTGCCACTGACCCTGTTCAACGCCAGCCGGCTAAACGTGGTGCCACTGAACCTGAACTACGCAGGCCGGTGGGGCCATCCAACCTATGCCGGCGACACTCGGTGAATGGGCCGTGCTGACCGCTGCCTCAGGCCTACACCACAGTCAGGTAGGTCACACATTTGGAACTGAGTCTTGATTACACCATGGCAGTGACCGGATGTCTACTGCAGGGGTGATATCACTGAACTCCCTGCTTTCAGTGAAGCAAACGAATGCATCACAAGCACACAACACGTGTCTGTGGGCCCATGCTGACCGCTGCCTCCGGCCTACACTGCGGTCCAGTAGGTCACTGAGTCTTGATTTGGCAATGTTGGAGTTCACATCTGTGTACTGGCATCATCTCAGACTGCATCCCTTCTCAGCACCTGTGCCACTAAGTTTGTTCCCCGACATTCATGGACACTCACTGGTCGTACATTGGTGGCGTTTGAGTCTATGGACATAGGGCTAGTTTTCATCCTCATGTAGCTGATACGGAATTGTTGGTGGAAACGAGGGTTGCGCTTTCCACTCCTCCATTTGCTGCTTCCAGATAACATCAGACCTTCCGCATCATGCCCTGGAGGACACCTTCCACTGTCCCCTGAAACCCTCCGCAACATACACCTCGGACATTGATGGGGACCCGCTCAGGTCGCATGGCCCATCTGACTGCACCGCAAGTCACCGTCCCGTGGCTGGGTGCCTGTGCCGGCCGCAGTGCATCCGGGGCCACTAACTCTCTGCTGATCAGGCCTGGGACCCCTCCTTCTGGGACATTGAATGGCCTCTGTAGCGATGGTCTTGGGGTCATCAACGCCATGTGTCTGTGGCCCTGCGCTGTCCACATCCTCCGGCCTCAACTGCGGGCCACCAGGGCCCACACAAAGCATCGAGTCTTGACCGGCCCGGACGTCGCATCACCGCAGGAGGCACACACCACAACCGCAAGGACCACCTCCAACCGCCATCTGCCAGAGTCGAAACGGTGGTCCTGACAGACCTACGGAGTTGCTCAGACCTGTCGTGGATGCCATCATCGGCCTGATACCCTGCTCAGCACTCCAGGTGCCAGTGACTCAGTGCACCGCAAGCCATTGTCCGTTACTGATTGAGTTTTGTGCTGTTGTGAGGTTGCGCAGCAATGTCACCTCATGCAGTGGGGAAGACCTGGGACCATGATGAGGAGGATGTGTCAAGTGTGCGGACGGGAGAAGGCACAGACAATGGGAGGGCAGGTGGCAACAGCCCCAAGGCAGGAATGCAGACTGGTGGTGGTAGTCAAGCTACACACCCGGATCTAATACTGGGTATTGCGCTGTGGACTGCGGACGCAACTGTCACCTCAGGCAGTGTGGAAGACCTAGGACGTTGATGAGGAAGTTGATGCAGGTGTAACACACCCCACTGCACCTGCATCAGGACTAACCCGAAGGGACACAATCCTAGCAATTTCTTCACATGAGCGCGCTCTTCTCTAGTGCCCCTACCTCAGTGCACTGCAACTCACGGAACCTCCTGACTGAATATTGGGTGACCTCTGTCCTTACTCCGGATCCCTCCATGTTGCTCTGCATCTGACTCTGTTATGCTGGTGTTTTCTGTTTCCATTACACTGGTGTCCACTGTTCAGGTTGTTGCCAGCACCAAGCACTCCGTGCGGGCTGGCTTATACTCACCCCATACACATCCAGCACAGGCATCACTGTACATGTGGCCCTGCCAATAAAGGGGCCGGGCACACGTGCCCGTAGCCAGTTCAACATGATATGTGCATGTGTCTCTGTGGAGGTGTGGGTCTCCTTTGTGGGGTGTAGGTGGTCCCTGAAGGGTATTGGACACCCACGTATGTGTTCTAGTTCGCATTCCATGGGTTCGGGAACACCCTCACCTGTTGGGACACCTCCTTTTGGCGTTCTGCCACCTGGCATTGGGGTGCCATGTGTGGGTCGGTGAAGTGTTGTGAGGCAGCCGTGATTGCGGGTGCTTCATGCTGTGTGGTCTGTTACAGGGGCTGGGTTCTCCTCTGAGTATCTTGTCTGCCCTGGTGGTAGGTTGTGTGGGATGTCCATGGGCTCTTGTAGGGCATCGGTGTCGGGGGTGTGGTGTTCGTCTCGGGCATCACTGATGGGTTGTCTGTTCTGACCTGCTGGAGGTGTTGTTTGTCCCTCTGCATTGTGAAGGGGAGGTGCATGTTGGCATTGTGTTGGCGCCTTGTTCTTGTCGACATGCAGACTGTGTGACAATGTACATTGTGACTGTTTGGGCGGTGGTGGCTATATGAGTTGGGACAGTGTACATTTGGCCTACATGGCTGATGTGGGGTTGTAGGGGTAGATATGCATCTCACAGTTCCCTGCTCTGTCCAATGTGATTGTTCTGTTGCTGCGCCTGGGTGGACCCAGTTGTGTCCCCTGTTCTGCAGTCTGGGTGTTGCACTTTGTGCCACATTGTCATGGTATGTGCTGTGATTGCTATGTGTGTGTGCTGCAGTGTGCCACTGGGATGGGGGACATGTCCCTGGGTAATTGTGGGTGTGCAGTGTGCTACACCTCATTGTGCATGTGTGACATTGTGCCCATCACCCCCCGTCCCCCCAGTCCCTGTTGGATCCTCACCCTGTTGTTGTTGTGTCAGGTCCTCTCGATCTGTGTCCGTACTCCCTACTCCTTGCACCGTCTCCACACTGATGACTGTGGCCTGGGTTTCCTCCAGCTCCTCCTGTGGCGCTGGACTGCCACCTCCTGTCGCCGTTGCTGCCTTCCTGTTGGCAGCGGGATTGTACCTGGTTTAGGTTGTCACGTCCTGACTGCGCCTCTTGGCCTCCTGGATTGGCCTCCTGGGCCAATTCCAGGAGGCCAATCCAGGTGGTCTGCATTCCAGGTGGTCTGCTTGTGGGTCAGTTGCTGGTAGTGTTCTGTCGCCTCCGTGGCGCTGGTCTTGTTTTCCTGCGGTCTGCACCCCGTCTTCCTCTCCCTTTCTCCTTGGCCTTCCCCGACCCAGTTGTTCCTTGCTGGTGGTCTGTGGGGGTTGTGGGGTTCGCGTTGACCTCTGCGCTGGGTCAGGGTGCATCCATGTTGCTACGTGCTTTGGCTTGTTTCTGGTGTGTTGTTTCTGTGGTTTTTATGGTGCAATTTCCCGCCAGATGCGTGAGATTTGCAGGCCTGGGGCTGCTTTTCGCTACTTTTTGTACCGCGATTGGCCTCATCGCATGATTTCTCGCGTTCGTGTTTCGCATTTTTTCGGCGTGGCATTGATTTTCACGCTGACATTTGACACGTTATCTGATGACTATCGCATGCTACCGCCTTGTTGTGAATTCCACGTTGACACAGGGTTATTTTCCCGTGATAGGCTGCGATATTGAAAGTTGCGTTACGCTACTCTTGCGGTAGTTATCATACGTTCTTGTGAATATACCCCCTAGTGTCATTATACTGGCAGTAACCCAGGGAATGTGAAAGGCCGAATCGGTATTAGTACATGAGATGGACCCCGGTTTGGCCCAAGAGAAACGTGAAGAATGTTATAGACCTTTACTTACTCATTCTGTGAGTAAAAGACAGTGACTAACCCTCCCTTTGCCAACAATTTCACATCATTTCCACGGGAGAAATATGACGCAGAAGCAGTTTTTACTTGTTGTTATGGCATAATTAACAATGTACATGTAGGGGCAGATTTACAAGCCCCTTGCGCCACTTTTGCGTCACTTTTAACATGGGAAAAGTGACGCAAAGGTGGCGCAAGGGCCTTGTAAATAAGCCCCGTAGTATCTAGAAAAGAAAATCATTAACAACCGTACTCGGTATGTTAGCACTCATCACTTCCATATTTTTCTGTTTTGACTTTCTGTGCCTTTAATTTAGAATCCCGAAATAGCACTTGCGACCAGGACGGAACATCCCTGCTACCAACATGGTCAGTATACTCAAATCTGCTTTCTCTTTCTTTATGAATTAATTGGCCAATATCCATGGTAAATTCTAAAACACACTCTAAAATCATTTGTTCAAAGCAAACCCACGACAAGCAGAAATGAATGCAAAGAAATAACCAGGGCATCAGAGTGGACTGACCATCACCCGTGCATGTTTGACAAATATTGCCTAATTCACAATGGAATGCATGTAGCCAGGGACTTCTAAATAGTTGTAAGCTGAGGTGAATTACACTCTGCCATGAGTTGGGCAGATTGTAACTGCATTATGCCCTGGGACACACAAAACATAAACGTGAGAGCAATTTATAAACCAAGACTGCTTAAAATGATCAATTGTGAAAGAATGGTCAAAATTGATCTCTAATGCCAAACTATATTTGATGTCCATGTGAATCAAACAATCAAACATTCTGGACTACCAAGAGGAGCTCAAACGTTCTAAGCAGTACAGGGAAAGTATAAAATACGGGGCATATTAGCAAGACCGGAGATAAAATTATCGCCGTTTTAGCGGCAGTTTCCTGCCGCTTAAACGGCGATAATGTTATCGCCGGTCTTGCTAATATGCCCCAGGGTTTTCTCAGCAGGCGATGTGAAATGCAATTCAGAGGTAGTTCTGTTCCATTTATGCCACCTGTTCCATCTAGAAAGGAAAGCATAATGCATATTATCCTAATAATCTGTGGAAACAATGTTTGAAAACTTCACAGCCAACATAAACACATCTACACAACACGAAAATAATAACATATGCACATTACACAGACAAGACACTCAATCGATACTCACAAAAACGAAGCAGTCTATAAAGTTAACCATTAAAACGATAAATGTAAGGTTACAAACACTCTCAGGTTCTGCATTGCTCAAAAGAAAAATGGCTTATTTATGGTTTTGGTATATAAACATATGCGCTACCCTCAGT
Organism: Calotriton arnoldi; assembly: GCA_963921515.1. Classification (NCBI taxonomy): domain Eukaryota; kingdom Metazoa; phylum Chordata; class Amphibia; order Caudata; family Salamandridae; genus Calotriton; species Calotriton arnoldi. Next base: position 337,110 of record CAWUFW010008201.1, on the reverse strand, counting down.
CGAAAGCACATTCACAAAATTATTGCCCTCTTTTTAAATTTCCATACTCCCATGCAAACTCTTCTCATTAGCACGTGATAAAAAGCTACTCTTAAAACGTCGTTTTAGAGAAATGTCTGCACCTTCTTTATCATAGTCCCATAACTCCAATAGCCCTGTTGCAAGGTCAACATTTCACAACAATTCAAGTACCCCTTATGTCAGACAGAAGAGGTCTCAAACTCAGCATCTCTTCATTTCCTTTCCTATTTCCTCCATAGGGACAACTTGCATTTTGGAGCACAGGAGGGTTAATGGGTCTTGACAAAGGAATAGATGAGAGTGTCACACTAATCATGAGGTACTCTTTAATTTAACATTGTTTGGCCATGCAATGCTAGCCATTCGCCAGTAAACCGGGAGGGGGTGGGGCCCAGAAAGCAGACTAAACACCAGGGAAGTAGTCATAAATCTAAAAGGAAGTATTGGAGGTGGCCTATCCTGGCATTGGGCTATGGCCTCACCCCAAAATGGACCAAAATGTCTTTCTGTCACCACAGGGGTCAGACCTGGGAGGGGGGTTACCCCTAATTTGCCCCTTCCTCCAACGTGGGTTTCGAAAACCCACAAGCCACCAGGGCATCATTCTTTAAAAACAAAATAATAAAACACAAGTCGGTGTGGCAAACCCTGGTATATGTCCTAACCCTAAAAAATGCTCCAACAAACTTTTGGCTCCCATGAGGGGCAGATGTGGGAGGTTTACTCCAATTTACGCCCCCCTCCTCCCCCCCATTGCAAAAAAGCCCACTGGACACAATATATTTGTATAAAAATTAATTTGAAAACTGTTACCTTACAAAGTAAAAATGGTCTTCATATAGTCCCAGGTTTGATCCTGTTTTCTGTCAGGTGAGTTGAGTCCACCCGCTGAAGTGTGGTATTGCTTTTATTGGGAGAGGTTTGGGAATGCTGGACAGTAGCAATTATAGAAATATGTGGAAAATCTGTGATTTTATCCAAAGTTTGAGGTTTACATAGCGTTCTGGATCAGAAAACGTTGTGGGATCCATGAAAGTTGTACCAATATAGACTCTACCGGGTGTCTAGTTTCAGCAGTTTAGTAGGTGTCGCTGGATGATACATCTGCAAAATGGATAGGTTTTCATGCCGAAAATGTAATGTTTCCAAGTTGCGTTTTTGAGCCATTCCATTTGTGGGCACCAAGTCCAGCCAAATATATGAGGTGCCATTTTCATCAGAAAAAGTGTGGGAACTCTGGGTGGTAGGAAAATGGACTACCACTTAGAAAAATGCAATAACTGTGAACAAAATGTTTTTTTTTTTAACAAGTCTGGTTGTTCCTGAAAGCTGCAAATATTATTATCTAAACCTTTTGCTGATTCCATTTTTATAACATATGCTTTCTTTTACAACATTTTTCCCATTTTTGAAAAAGAGAAACAAAATATGTTATATTTTGGTCATTTTCTCAGTTCCCAAAACACACAAACAAAATATATTATATTTTGGTAATTTTCTAAATTTCCTCCTGCAGAATCCACAAACCCTGCCTACCTTTAGAATCCCCCACATGTTCGAACAAATCATGCATATTTGTCATGAATGTCTTTTGTGGAATATTTGTTTTAGAGTCTTAGGCACAAAGTGCCCCAAATATAAAAAAGGCTCAACACTGAGGCAGGATAAACTTCAGCGACTCGTAGGTTAAGCCTGGGGAGTAACTAGCTAAGAGTCTCATGCAGTTACCGATATCTAAATCTCTAACAAACTCATGAATTGAATCTGTCCTGCATAATATCTGAATGTAAATCCCAAAAGTTTCAAATCAGTGTGCTGGTTCCTCATTATGGCTTAGTTTTGGAAAGTTTTTTGCCGCCAACTTTCCCCACCTTGTCAGGAGTACTATACCTCACCTCTTTACCTGTAAGGCAGGAGTGAGTTTCTTGCTGTTGTCTGTCAGATACAAGCCAATATAAAAGACAACCAGAAATACATCAGTACTGCTTACCTGTGTATATTCAACTGCAGAAATGGCATTGTAATCGGCCCCATAGTGCCAAATTGGTACATCTGGTCGCGCTTGATCGGGACAAAGTCAAAGTTTGAGGCTGACTGCGATAGAGCCCTGGTCAGATACACCAAGTGGGAGGCCCCGGGCAAAATGTTACCTTCACACTTAGAAACATTTCTCGAGGATTTTCTCTTGACAGCAAGCAAGGCACTTTGTCATGCCGGATTTGCAGCGGCTTCGTGGTTTGGTTCAGCAGGAGCTCTTGGTCAACTCCTGGAAGTCTTGATATTTCAGCAGGACAAATCTAAAATCTGGGTCGCGGTTGGACATAGTCTGCTTGACTCTCGACGTTGGGTCAGTCCACTTATGGAGCTTTTTCCAAACGTTGCTCCAAACGTCTGGAACTTCTTCCTGAAGTTCCTCTTGAGGGTTCACAGTGTCCAGCACACACATCCAAGGGTCTAGAAGCTCTGAGATGGTCCTTGGAAGTTTGGGACCACAATTCCCACCATGCACCAGGCCAAATCCTTAAAAGTCCACTGGAGGCACTCCAGGCTGAGGACCTCCTGAGGGAGATGATGCAGGAAAAGTCCTGTTAACCTGTTGCTTTCAGGGAGTCCACTCCCTAATCCTTTTTGAAGCAAGACAAAGTCCTCAGGGCTATAGTTGGCTGGCTGTTCGAGCAGTAACTTACCCCCTCCCCCAGCGCCTTGAGACCCTCCCGGGTGAGTAGCGCGCTCTATAAATGCCGTGATTGATTGATTGATTGATAGTTCCAAATGTGCAGCAGAAGCAGTCCTTCAGAGTGCAATCCTTTAGGCTGAAGACCAGGTTTCCAGCAGGACAGTCCATCTTCTCCTTGTATTTTCAGGCAGGAGATCTGAGTTGCTAGGCAGCTCTCATATTTATTCAATGGTCTGGGGCTACAAGCAGGGGGGCACCCCTTTCCAATAAGGTGCAGGGTGCCACCCAAAACCATGACAGCTTCCTCCAAAGTGTGGCATATTCTTGTCCCACAAAGCACAGTACTTTAAAATTCAAGATGGAGAATCCCTCTCCTTGGGAGTAAGATCTGCCTAAACCAACCTACTGGAGTGGCTCATTTACTTTAACACTCCCCTTCCAGACCTACTTCAAATTCTATTTCTGGGGCTGCCATCTGGATGGAGGGTACAGGAAGAGGTGGGAGGCCTGGCTGCTAATTCTTACTGTCCTCTTTGAAGCCCAGTTTGATTTACGCAGCCCCCTTCCTGGCCTGTTCTCTGCAGCTGCAGAGCTCCCCCATCAGGTAACCTCTGTCTCTATGCAGGCCACTTATCACCTCATCAAAGCAGTTTGGCTAAGCCTGTTAAGGCTGACCAATCAGGAGAGGCTGCTAGAAGGCTGGATTTTGGCTCACAGAAAAGAAAGTCCTATACATTATTTTCTGTATTAGTTATGATAAATTCAACAGTTCCAAGTTGTTGGATTGATCATTACCAATCTGTTAAGTCCTTTAAATCTTATTGTAGCTCTTTCCTATCAATTGTGACACTGTATTGCAGTATTCCCATGTTAGCCTATGGGGAAAAATGAAATTGGCAGTTTTTCCCTCACCAAGGCATATAAAACTTCAGTTATAATGTCTCTGTTTATAATTACATAACATCCCACCCTGGGGCATCTAGGGGAGACCTTAGGGGTGAAAATATGTAAAAATGTAAGTTTAAATGTTTTTATTGGCATTTAAAAAAAAAAAAAAAACGACAAACATTGCAAAGGCATAAGCAGTGAGATGCAGTTGAGCAAATTGTACGTACAAGCTTGCATGACCGGAGAGGCGTATTGCTCACAGATAGAATTGCGCAATTGGAACACGCTCAAAGCAGAGGAAACATTACATTGTGAAAGATGCCGCCTTTTGTAAGAACAAAAAGAGAACCGTAAACACCCTCCCCCCCCACCCCGTCCGATATCCCGCAGTCCCTGGCTATCCAAACCTTGTCATGCCACTTAAACATCCCCTCTTACACAGTTGAGGAAGGTTGCGAAGCTGTCCCCAGATCCGAAAGTCTCAGCACCCTCAGGTGTTTGAGCTGGGTAATTTCATTGAATTCAGCCAGGAGCAATTTTAAAAAGGGGCTCCATATTTTCTGGAATGTGTCAGCCGAGCCGCTCAGTGTGGCTGAAATGCGTTCCATCCCAATGATGTACCATAATCTATGCAGCTACCCCACATACGTAGGGGGAGTGGTTGTCCCCCAGTGCATTAAGACGTTCTGTAATGCTGCCCCTAATGCTAGCCCCATCTGGCGCCCTCGCGTGCTCTTCAGGGGAAAAGTAATGGGATTGGGTAGGCCCAGAATCACATATACCAGGAGCCTTGGAATTTCAGTATCAAAAAGATGATCTATCTCATCCAGTATCCTAGGCCAATAGGAGGACAGTATCGGGCAGTCCCACAGTATATGGAGCAGGGTTCCCTCGTTATCACAACCCCTCCAGCAGGTGGGGCTCCTCTGTGGGTTGCCTCTGTGGAGGCGTGCAGGTGTTAGATACCAATAGGTCGCTATTTTCATGGCAATCTCAATACTGGCTACATTTTGGGCAGTGTGCTTTGCTCTGTAATAAATTCCATCCTAGTCTTTCCGTGAAAGGTCACCTCCCAATTCTTGCCCCCATCACTTCTGACTCGGAGTTGCTTGTGAGTGTGGACTGTCCCTAATCATGTCGTACATTTCAGATATCAACCCTTTATTTGTGAGCTTGGTGATTAGCCATTTTTCATATTTGGTCAATTTACGGCCCCCCTGTTCTCTCATCCCTGGTTGAAGGACCCAGTGTCTCAACTGCAGATACCTCAATCTCTCGGACTCAGAGATCCCATACTCCAACTTCATTTGGTGAAACGGGAGCACCCCAGAAAGATCGAATAAGTGACCCACCGATTGACATGCGGTGTCTCGCCATCCCCCAAAGGATTTGTCGGACATTCCCGGGGAGAAGTCGCTATTGCCAAACAGGGGGTTTAGCGGGGATGGGAAGGTCATAAGTTTCTTGGTTGTCGCCACCCCATTCCAGACTACCAACATGGATTTAGTGACTGGCGAGCCCATCAGGCCCCGCGGCCGCTGTGACTTCCTTAAGAATGGGACCTTCCATAGCGGGATGCCCGCAAGCGCTCTGTCCTGAAAAAGCCATTGTTTTTCAGACTCCGGCCTTGCCCATTCCACCAGGTACCTCAGCTGAGCCGCTTTATAGTAGCTGAGGAGGTCCGGGATTCCCAGGCCCCCATTGTCCGGTCGCATATATCCTAGCGCCTTACTCATCCTTGGTCGTGTCCCTGCCCACACAAACTGATTGATACTGCGTTGCAGTGAGGCAAGCACTCCCGCAGGAGGCTGAACTGGCAAGGTCTGAAACAAATAAAGTGCCCTAGGCAGTAAGGACATTTTGACCGCCGCCACCCGTCCGAGTAGGGAGAGGTGATGCTTGCTCCAAACACCCAGGTCCTTCACAGCTTGTTGCGCCAACCTAGTATAGTTCAACTGAGCCGTCCGTTGAACCATTGCTGCCAACTCCAGGCCCAGGTAGGGGATAGTGTCTGCCACTTTTATGCCACCCATGGGATCCGATGTGAGCGTTGCCGAACCCAGAGTCAATGCCAGCGATTTACCCACATTAACCCGGAAGCCTGACACCCGGCTGAATGCATCCAGCTCCTCAAGGAAAGCGGGGAGGGGGAGCCTGGGTTCCGCCAGAGCCGCCAGGACATCATCAGCGTAGAGGCTGATGGGGTGCGTTTCCCCCCCAAAGGGGATCCCTTTGATTTTAGGGTTATCTCTAACCCTTTGCGTCAGGGGCTCTATATAGAGAACAAACAACTGTGGGGACAGCGGGCACCCCTGCCTGGTCCCTCTTCGGATGGCGAAGGGCGCAGAGGAGACCCCGTTGACCCTAATGCAAGCCGTTGGCCTGGCATAGCAACAGTCCACCCATCCCCGGAACCTCTCGCCTAGGCCAAATTTTGCCATCGTGTGTCCCAGGAACCCCCAGTCCACCCGATCGAACGCCTTTTCAGCGTCGATCGTTAACAGGAGGGCATCCATCCTCGTTTGGTGAGCCTTATCCACGAGATGGAGTATTCTCTTCGTATTATCGCTGCATTGTTGGGACTGAATGAACCCCACCTGATCGGGTTCAATCAGGTTGGGCATATGTGGGCTCAGGCGGGCTGCGAGGATTCCCGTGAAGATCTTAAAATCTACGTTAAGTAGAGAAATTGGGCGGTACGAACCGCATTGTTGTTTATCTTTCCCTGGTTTGGGCAAGACCACTATCGCCGCCGCAAGCATGGTGTCTGGGATCTGGGCAGAGTCTCCAAAGGCATTGAAAAGCCTGGTCAGAATCGGAGCTACGATGGGGCAACATTTTTTATAGAAGAGGGAAGGGAACCCGTCCGGGCCCGGTGATTTGAGCACTTTCAGGCGAGATATCGCTGCTACAACCTCCTCTATGCGAATGGGGGAGTCCAGGGACTCCGCCTGAGTCGAGGACAGTGTGGACGTAGTAACAGATTGCAGGTAGGCCGCAATGTCGCGGTCAGGCTGGGTATCTGCTGTGTAAAGCTTCGCATAGAAATCGCAGAATGCCCGGGGTATCCCATCGTCTCCACTGATTTCCCCCCCGCCGTCTCCCTGCAGCGAGGAGACCTGTGTTCTTTGTCTTAGAGCTCTCAACCGGTTCGCCAGGAGCCGGCCCGTGCGGTCCCCCCGATATAGTAGGAACCGTACCGCCGCGTATTCCGCTCTATCCAAATCCAGGGCGGCAAGCTGCGCCCTGGCCGCCTTCAATTGCCTCCAGACCCTAGGGGCCCCGGTCCTACTATGCACCCGTTCGAGCTCTTGCACCTGAGCGGAGAGGTTGGACCTCACCTCCTTGCGTTCTCTGTTGTGGGCCGCCGCAATCGCTATAAGCTCCCCCCTTACCACAGCCTTCAATGCCTCCCATAGCGTTGTGACTGTAATGTCTGGGGTATCGTTTAGTGTGATGTAATCCTTGATACATTTAAGAAGTTGTTGTTCCACCTCCTTATTATGAAGCATATGCTCATTGAGTCTCCAGCTCCCTGGTCTAAAGGCCCGCTGGGTCATCTTTATCTGTACCATCAATGCGTCGTGATCTGACAGGGCCATAGGTTCAATGCATGTCTTCCTGACCACGCCGTTTAATTTCCCAGTTCCCAGGAAGTGGTCAAGGCGGGCATAAGACTTATGTGCATGGGAGTAGAACATGCATTGTTTCGAAGTAGGGTGAGCTACCCTCCAGATGTCTATCAAGCCCATCTCCCTCAACCATTCCTTCCCGTCTCTCGAAAGCTCCCCCCCTGGGAATAGGAAGCCTGTGATCTGTCCAAATTGGAGTCCATGACAATATTGAGGTCCCCCCCACCAGTGTCATGCGGGTCTGTGGGGCCAGGGCAGCTTGGAGGAATGTCTCCTGACTTGTGTTAGGGGCGTATACAGAGCCTACCACTAGAAGCTGATTGCCGAATTAAAGAGTATAGGCCAGTAACCTCCCCTTGAGTTCTGCCACCTTCTCCTTTACCTCCCCCTTGCAGCGCTTAGATATAAGAATGGCCATGCCTGCCTTTTTCTCCCCCAGTGATGAGAAGTATTGATGTGGAAAGACCCTCGAGCGCATCCGGTGATGATCTTTGGGGAGGAGGTGCGTCTCTTGCAAGAGACACACATCGGCTTCCGCGCTTTCCAAATAGGATAGGATTGCGCGCCTCTTCACTGGGTTGTTAAGCCCCTTTACATTAATCGTGATTATTTTCACCATTGCCATGGCTGCAGTCAGGGTGGTCGGGGAAAGCTAAGCTGGACCCCAAGTGATGGCATAACTCCCAGCCTAATAGGGCAACTGTGTTTAGATGGGTGCTGCATGTGCTGGAAGAGGGACCCTTTCTTGGAATTGTCGAGGGACCCATGAAACCGTGCAACAGTGAAATATGGATATCGGACCTTACCCCCCCGCCCTAACCCCAACCAACCCAACAAAAAATAGCACACCAAGTGTCAAGGAGTCGCAGTACTCGACCGCGCCACCTCGGTGAAACAGTCTGTAGGGGACATCTGTGGCCGACAGTGCCAACCCCGGCCCCGCCTGCCCGCCCGCCACTCTCCGGCATTGCGATGTTCACTTATCTGACCCCCGGCTCAGTTCAGTCAGCAGCTCCAGTTCTGGAATCGACGGTCAAGGAGGCCAGCACAGCCCTGCGCTCCTGCGCCATCGTCTCTGGGTGTGGCTTCGAGGGAGTCCCGGATCGCCGCCTTCCCCCGACTCTATACCATTTCTCTCTTGGACTGCTCCTGCCTTTGCTCGGGGACTCTTCCGATGAGGGCAGATCGATGCCCAGGACCTGGCACGCCTCCTGTAGGGAGCAAATTTGCCGCAGCTTACCATCCCATTTAAAAATTATACGGAAGGGATGTCCCCACGAATACAAGACACCCTGGCTGCGGAGATGGGCCGTAACCGGCCGGAAATCCCTCCGTTTCCGGAGGGTGATGGCCGCCAAGTCCTGGTACAGGGTGATAGTGTGCCCCCGAAAGACTATGGGGTGTGTGTCTCTTGCTTGACGTAGAATGAGCTCCATAAGGTGAAAGTCCGGTAAGAAGGCCAGGATGTCAGGTGGAGGTGCCGGGGCCCTCCGCTGGAGATCAACTCTGTGGGCCCGATCAATTTTGATAGCGAAGTCCGGAGGTTCCTGCAGCACATGGCAGAAGAGATCTTGGAGGTACACAGTAACGTCTTTGCCTTCTTCGTTGGAGGGAATGCCCTTCACCCGTATGTTGTTTCTGCGGGAGCGATTTTCCAAGTCTTCCGCGTGTGCCTGAAGATCGATTTGTTGTGCCTGCAGGCGGATCACTTCTTGCTGCAATTGCTCAACTTCCTCGTCGCGGGATTGCTCATGATCTTCCATTGTCGCCATTCTTTCGCCCACTGCGTCTAGGTCTCTACACACCTCCTTCATTTCATCAGCAAAATCCTTTTTTAGGGCATGCAAATCGTCCCTCAGGGCCGAGAACAGTTGGATCAGGAAGGCCCTAGTGACTGGTTCGTCTACATTCTCTGTCTCCTGTCCCCCTGAGGGAACTGGGGAGGTGCGGCATCCTCCTCCGGTCGTTCCCGACATCTTGGCGAATAAATCCTTCACCGTCCTGTCCTCCTTTCACTTGTCTTTTTCTTTCTTTCCCCGCATGGTGGACATATCGGGGCTGTGGCTGCAAAGGCGAGGTAGCGGTCTGGAAGTGAAGGTCCCCACTCAGTCGGGGCGAAAGAGGCCTGAATCGCACCCTGTTGCTCATGGCAATGGAAACAGCGTCCACCAATCTCCCAGCGTCCGCACCGCCTCTCCTCTGGCCGCGCTGCAAGGCTATATCAAGGCAAGCGGTTCGGGGCCAACTCCGCCACCAAGAAGCAAGGCGAAGCACTGCGCGTCGCTATGGACGGGATCCCCGGTGCATCGCCTGATGGGGCATATATATCACAGGAAGGGCCTTCAGCTCGCCCAGCCGCATGGGACGATAGGCTCCGACAATGCCCCCTGCGTGGCAGATCTCTCCGCCTGTTGGGCTTCGGGGACAACAGAGCTCCGGTGTCGTGTGGCCCAGGGTGGGTTAAGGTTAGGCTGCGGGGTAGTCTCGCTGGACCCCGTAGCTATGTGGCCTCCCTGATGTCACAGTGTGGTGCAGTGATTCCCCCAGTCGCCGAGGCTCCGGGCCCATCTGCTTATGGCCTGGCAAAGCACAGATGTCCTTTCAAGAGGCCTTGAGCCGGCCCTCAGCAGCTCTCTCCAATAGTGCACTGGTCCTGTTCTCTTAGCGTGCCACCGGAGTCGATGCTGGGACCCCCCCTTAGTGTCCCCAGAGCCCCAGGCCAACCGAACAGGGCCGGGACCGCGTGGTCCCACAGCAGAAAGTCGAGGCCCCCGGCCCCTAGCAGAGGCGTTAACTGGAGGGGTCGCCCCGATGAACACCCACGAGCGGAGGGATTATGGGGGGGTCACCAGGCCGCTCACGTCGCTCCTCACGGCTGTGACCTCCACATGATGTTGCAGCGGCCCCCACGGTCTGGGGCACCCCCGGCAGGCCACTCCACTCCGCCTCCTCCAGGTGCTTCCCTCTCCTGTGGCCCTGGGAGAGCGCCTGTAGGTCTGCCCTTGGATAACCTGGCCGCCGGCAGCTGGAGTCGGGTCTCCTGGAATGCCGCGAAGCACTCTCGAGGCGCCAGTCATTCCTCCGGGCCCTGCTAAGCCCGGGCCGCCATCTTGGGTCTTGGCGTGCGGAGCTCCTGGGACGCCGTATCTGAGGCGCACCGCGTCCGAAATCCGCCGAAAAGCTTGCCCCTGTGCGCCGGACACTATCCCCCACTTGTCCGAGGGTCCGCAGCACAAAATCGGTGCCGGGAAGCGCCCAGGCCGGCGGATGGGGATCGGGAGATGAGCGGGCTGCGTCCTACCCGCTCGCCATCTTGGCCACGCCCCCCAAATATGTAAAAATAAGGTAGATTACCACTTTGGAAGTACCTTTAATTCCAAAGTTGAATTTGCATATAATTTACTTTTAAAAACAGTCTGCCAAGCTGGGCTGCCTTTACAAATGACAGCAAGCATACCTCAGTGCACACTCCAGTGCAGGAAATCTACTGGGCCTCTCAACCTCCCTGCCCTATTCTATACGAGGGACTTATAGGTACTTTGAACCCTCCTTGCCTAATTATATACTAGGAACTTACAGGGGCCTGCCATTGTCAATTGTAATTATACCTCATTACCATATACCCTTTTAATGAGAGCCCTGGGCCTCGATAGCAGAGCCCAAGGCACATTCAGAGTCAGTTACCACCAGTATCAATCAAAAAAGGGGGTGAACAGGGGAAAAATAATGACTTCCTCACATGCCCCCCAAACAAAAGGCCATGGATAATTAACCTACAATCTGGATTTCCTCATCAGCCAAGTGGAAAAACCTGGAAATTCCATCTGCATTGGCTTGGCAAGTGCCCAGTCTGTATTCGCTGTGAAGTCCATCCCCTGTACAGAAATAGACCACCTCAATAGCTTTGGATTCTCTCTCCTCATCTGCATGAGCCATCTGAGAGGTCTGTGGTTAGTTTGAACATGGAGATGAGTACCAAACAGATATGGTCTCAGCTTTTTCAGGGACCAAACCACAGCAAAAGCTTCCCTCTCAATGGCACTCCATCTTTGTTCTCTGGGGAGAAGTTGCCTGCTAATGAAGGTAACTGGCTGATCAAGGCCCTCCTCATTTACTTGTGCCAACACTGCCCCAATCCCTTGTTCTGAAGCATCTATCTGAACCACAGACTTGTTTGTGTAGTCAGGGACCATTAACACTGGTGCTGAACATATAGCCTCTTTCAGATTGTCAAAGGCAATCTGACAATGTGGGGTCCACATGACTTTCTTTGGCCGATTTTTTGAAGTGAGTTCTGTCAAGGGAGTCACAATGGTCCCATGGTTCTGAGCAAATCTTTCATAATACCCAGTCAGACCAAGGAAGGCCCTGGCCTGTGTCTGAGTTGTAGGAGCTGTCCAATCCAAAATTGTTTGGATAATGGCCTGGAGAGGTTATACATGGACTCCACCTACCAGGTGGCCTAGGTACACAACTGGACTCTGCCCAATTTGGCACTTACTGGCCTTAATAGTCAGGGCTGCTGCAGGGCCTAAATCACTTCATTCAGGCGGGTTAAGTGATCCTCCCAGGTGGAACTGTACACACCTGCTGGTCAGATACCTGGGGTCAGAGAGAACAGAGCAGCAAACTGCTCCAGCACCTGCTTGCAGTCTCTGTGCTGTTGGTCTGTCAATTTGGATGGGAGAACAACTCACTCTATTGAAGAAAAAAAAAAAAAAAAAAAAAAAATTGACACATCTTGCATATTGTTGGAGAGGAGGTCTGGCACTGGCACAGTCACCTCCTCACCTCCCTCATCTGTGACCATCAACATGGTCTTGTCTGCTCTGTCTTGGTGGGGTTTCAACCTATTGACATGCAGGACCCTGTGAGGGTGCCCGGGGTGTTCATGTCTACCAGGTAGGTAACCTCACCCTTCTTCTCTAAGATTGGATATGGCCCAGTCCACTTATCCTGGAGGGCCCTAGGAGCCACAGGGTCCAACACCCACACCAATTGTCCTGGAGTGTACTCAGGCAAGGTAGACATTTGGTTATACTAGTGCTTAATGAGCTCATGGCTGGCCTCCAGTTTTCTGCTTGCCTTGTACATGTACTCTGCCATTCAAAATCTCAGGCCTAACATATAGTCCAGCACATTGTCCTGGGCTTCTTTGAGAGGCTTTTCCCAAGATTCTCTCACCAGGCACAATGGCCCTCTTACAGGGTGCCCAAACAAAAACTCAAAGGGGCTAAAGACAACCCCTCTTTGTGGGACCTCACCGTAGACAAACAAGAGGCATGGGAGGAGAACAACCCATTTCCTCCTAAGTTTGTCAGCCAACCCATTGATCATGCCCTTCAGGGTCTTATTGAACCTTTCCACCAGACCATTAGTTTGGGGACGAAATGGAGTGGTGAACTAATAGGTAACACCCCATTCTTCGCACATCACCTTCAGATAGCTGGACATGAAATTTTTGCCCCTATCTGAAACAACCTCCTTTGGGAAACTCACTCTGGTGAGCACACCAAGTAGGGCCCTAGCCACCGAAGGAGCAGTGACTGTTATGAGGGGTATTGCTTCACGGTATTTTGTGGCATGGTCCACTTACCCAAGATATACTTGTCCCCTGATGCCGTTGGTGGTTCTAGGGGACCCACAATGTCCACCCCAATCTCTCAAAGGGAGTCCCAACCACTGGCAGTAGAATCCAGGGAGCATTTGTATTGTCCTCTGTCTTGCCATTTACACAGGAGCTGCAAAACTCCCTCACTTTGGCAGACATGTTTGGCCAATAGAAATGGGTAACCAACCTTTTCCAAGTCTTATTGTGTCCCAAATGACCTACAAAGGGGATGTCATGACTTAGGGTGAGGAGGCATTCTCTGCACTTTTGGGAGACCACCAACCTCCTGGTGGCTCCCTCTTTGAGGTCTCGGACCTCAGTATATAGAACTCCATCCTCCTAGTAGACCCTGGTAGATTCCACTGACATCACCCTTCTCTTGCTTGGAGGCAGTCTACCTCAAGCCCTCAAGGGTGGGCCACTCTCGCTGTCACTGACAAAACTCCTCTGTAGATGGTCCACCAGCTCCTGTCAATTCTGCCAAATCTGATCGACTTTGCAGGGATGGAATCTCTTCTTCAGAGGTCAGATCCGTCCCCTCAGGAACAGATTCCTGCCTCACCTCTGGAGTTCCTTGTGCTGACTCACTAGACCCATTGCCCTTTCCCTTGCCGTTGGATGGTTGGCCCATTATTCCAGGGCCCAAGGGTTTAGCATTTCCCTTTTGTGCAGTCTGTGATCTGGTCACAGCACACCCCCACTCAGGGAGATCCAGCATTCTTGCATGGACCATTCTCTCCACCCCTGACCAGTCAGATGCTTCAAGATAATTTCCAATTAGACAGTCTACTGGGAACACAGGAGACACAACTACCTGCTTAGGGCCTGTCACACCTTGCCAATCCAAACTTACCATTGTCATGGGATGGAGTTTTGCGCTGCTGTCTGCATAGGCTACCTGGTGACACACACCAGGTATGATCTTTCTTGGGGAAACCAGTTTCTCTTTGGTCATAGTCACACTGGCTCCTGTATCTCTCAGAACCTCAACCTCAGTTCCATTGATTTTAGGCCTCTGCTCTCCATGCTGGGAGGCAAGGCGGCCAGGGTTGCAATTTCTACCCACCCTAGGACACTAAGGTTGCCTCTGTCAACCCCTTCCCCATCTCTGGGACAGTCTCCACCCCCACCCTTATGCTGGCAACCCCCTGGGACTGCCCACCAGTGGGGGGCTTCTTTGTGCAGACAGCATCTTCCCTCTAGTGTCCTGGCTGATAACAGTGAAAACACTGACCTGCCTTCATCATGTCATGGAATTTCCTAACTTCTCTTGTACACAATGAGTTAGGATGTGCTCTTTCAACAATACATTTCACAGCCCCATATAAGTACTCCCTTGGTTACCACTAATCCAGCCTTCTAGTACCTTCACCGAGAAGTCCACCAAGTCTACCCAGGACTGAGTGTTAACTTTCTGAGTGTCCCTGAGCTTCACCCTGTACTGCTCTGGAGTCAGACCAAATTTCTTCACTAAACATTGCCTTATGTGGGAGTAACATGTTGCCTCATCCCCCTATAGGGGTCAGGAGCCAATCCCTCCCAGCTACTGAGATCAGATCCCAAAGGAGTGAACCCCAATACTTAGAGTGGACACCTCTCATCTGAAAGGGCCCTTTCAAATGCATTCAGCCATTTGTCAATATCATTCCACTTTGTGTACATGGGAACTATTCCCTTGGGAAGCCTGGGATTAAATCCACGACCCCTGAGCATCTCAGCCTCTTCTTCATTGTCACTGCCACCATTTCTTTTTGCCTTCACCTCCTCCTACTTCTTTCTAGCTAGTTATAACTTCTTCTCTTCCTGGGCTATGGAAGCTACCTGAGCCTCAAGCTCTTGCCTTCTGAGGGACTTATCTGGGTCTTCTGTGGAGGAGCCTCTCCTCCCCCCATTAGCTGGAATTATGACCCTAGTACCAGAAGAAATAGATGAGGTGTCATCATCCACCTCCTGGAGGTGGTTGAAGGGGTCACCCTCCCCTTCCTTCTCTGGAGCTGTTTGTGCTCAAGCCTTGAGGGACCTAATCAACTTTGCCTTCCTGATCTTGTTGCCATTAGGTATCCCCCTGGACCTACACTGAACCCTAAACTCAGCCACTGTGAGTTTGTTCAGTTAAGCCAGATCTAACTGCGTGGTATCCCTGGTTCTGAGTCACACACATGTTACAAATCAGAAATAGAACAAATTCATAAAAATCAAAAAGATGAATTAAAAACCTGTGTTAGACCAAATTTAAAAAATCTAAAGCTTTGTTCTAAGCCAAATTAGTGGATTTTTAAAGATCTTAACTTACTTTACTGTATGCTGTAATTTAAACACAAGTACGTATCCACACCACTGAACACCAAATGTTGGAAGGTGGATTATTACTAGGGAAAGTGTGCACATACCACTAGCAATAAGGTCCAGTCAAGGTCTCAATACATTACCCCTGGTTCAACCCTTGGAAGCTGGCTGCAAGCAGGCAGGCTTGCCTCAAGAGACATGCATGTAAAGCATTAAAAAAAACAATACATTAAATAAGTAAGACACAACACATAATAAAAATCCCACACTATTTATAAAAATAGGAAATATTTGTATCTTTAAAATGACACCAAAACAACAAAAATCCAATTTAGGGAACCGGAGATATCAATCGTTAAAGATTAAACACTTTCTATTGCTTAAAAACATATACCACC
Organism: Calotriton arnoldi; assembly: GCA_963921515.1. Classification (NCBI taxonomy): domain Eukaryota; kingdom Metazoa; phylum Chordata; class Amphibia; order Caudata; family Salamandridae; genus Calotriton; species Calotriton arnoldi. Next base: position 321,597 of record CAWUFW010008201.1, on the reverse strand, counting down.
AACTTGGGACATCTGGTCGCACTTGATCGGGACAAAGTCAAAGTTTGAGGCTGACCCCGATGGAGTCCTGGTCAAATACACTAAGTGTGAGGCCCTGGTCAACATTTTACCTTCACACTTAGAAACCTTCCTGGAAGATTTTGTCTCGCCTGCGAGCAAGGCACTTCGTCAGGCTGGATTCACAGCAGATTCGCTGGCTTGTCCAGCGGGAGCCCCCAGTCAACTCCTGGAGGTCTTGAGCTCTGGAGCATTCAGCAGGATGAACTTAAAATCCAGGCCATGTCACAGTTGGACGTAGTCAGCATGACTTTTGACCTAGGGTTGATCCACTTATGGAGCTTTTTCCAAAAGTTGCTCCAAACTTCTGGAACTTCTTCCTGAAGTTCCTCTTAAGGGTTCAAAGTGTCCAAAACACAAATCCAAGAGTCTAGAAACTCTGAGATGGTCCTTGGAAGTTTGGGACTACAATTCCCACCACGCACCTTGCCAAATCCTTAAAAATCTGCTGGACGCACTCCAGGCTGGGGACTTCTTGAGGGAATAGGTGCAGGTAAGCTTTGTTAACCTGCTGCTTTCAGGGAGTCTACTCCTTAATCTTTTTTTAAGCAAGCCAAAGTTGTCAGGGCTGTAGTTCCCAGTGTGCAGTAGGAGCAGTCCTTCAGAGTGAAATCCTTTGGGTTGTAGACCAGGATTCCAGCAGGGCAGTCTTTCTTCTCCTTCTAGTTTCAGGCAGCAGATCTGAGTTGCTAGGCAGCTCTCACATATTTAATCAATGATCTGGGGCTACAAGAAGGGGGCACCCCTGCCCAATGAGGTGCAGGGTGCCACACAAAAGCATTACAGCTTCCTTCAAAGTGTGGCATATTCTTGCCCCACAAAGCACTGTACTTTAAAATTCAAGAGGGAGAATCCCTCTCCTAGGGTGTAAGACCTTGCTAAGTCAACCTACTGATGTGGCTCATTTCCATTAATACACCCCCTCCAGACCTCCTGCAAATTTAATTTCTGGGGCTGCCATCTGACTGGGGGGACAGGAAGAGGGGGTAGGCATGGCTGGCATTCCTTACTGTCCTGCTCTCTTTGAAGCCCAGTTTGATTTACCCAGCCCCCTTACTGGCCTGTTTTCTGTAGCTGCAGAGCTCGCCCCATCAGATAATCTCTGTCTCTATGCAGTCCACTTATCACCTCATCAAAGCAGTTAGGCTAAGCCTGTTAAGGCTGTCCAATCAGGAGAGGTTGGTAGAAGGTTGGATTTTGGCTCACAGAAAAGAAAGTCCTATACTTTTTCTGCATTAGTTCTGATAAATTCAACAGTGGCAAGTTGTTGGATTTATCATTAGCAATCGTTTAAGTCCTTGAAACCTTATTTTAGTTCACCTCTATCAATAGTTATACTGTATTACAGTACTCTCATTTAGGCATATGGGGCTAAAATGTGGAAAAACTGAATTGGAAGATTACCTCTCAACAGGGCATATAAAACATCTTTTATAATGTCCCTTCTTATAAGTACATTGCACCCCACCCCTCGGGGCACCTCTGGGGGACCTTAGGGGTGACTTATATGTAAAAATGAGGTAGATTATCACTTCGGAAGTACCTTTAATTCCAAAGTCGAATTTGCATTTAATTCACTTTTAAAGACAGTCTGTAAAGCCGGGCTGCCTTTAAAAATGACAGCAGACAACACAGCAGTGCTCACTCCAGTGCAGGAAATCACTGGGCCTCTAAACCTCCCTGCCCTATTATGTACTAGGGACTTATAGGTAGCTTGAATCCCCCTTTCCTTATTATATACTAGGGACTTACAAGGGTCTGTTATTGCCAATTGTAATTATACCTAATAACATACGCCTATTTAATCAGATCACTGATGCTGGGCCTAATGAGCAGAGCCGAGGGCACAGTCAGATTCAGTTATCGTCAAAATATGGGGCTGAACAGGGCAAACAGGATGAAGTTCTCACACAAGGTGATACCAGATACTGTGCACTTTCACCTTCAACACTGCAATTCCAACTGAGAAGGGGAGTACGATTTGTCCACGTCTGGTGGGCTGAGGTAATGCCACACTTTCTCAAGGAAGATGGCTGCAACCCCTTTCTCAAAGAACTGGCATCGATAAGATGGCTAACACCTCCTTTTCAAGAAAGTAGTCCACTTTTTACCTCGAAGGAGAAAGGGTACAGTAAAAAAATCTCCACTTTCTGAGCCCGTACTATAAAATCCCCCTCACGAATCGATGTGCCCTCAATAGCGAATGATCTAAGGTTGCAACAGCTGTAAAGCAGAGATGGTGAGCAGTGCCTTCTTTCTGCAGCAATGATGCAGACTTTACAAAAGCTAAAGTTGAAGACTAATTTAGTTCAAAGTGTGGATTATAGAAATACAAAACGTGATGGATAATTATAAAGGTATACATAATGCAATCTTATACAACATATAATATGAAACCGATATGTAAACCTCTAAAAATCTACTAAGCGGATGAAAGCCTGAATGGGGAATTGTAAGTTGATGGGAAACAGAAAGGGTTTGACTCTGCACAGAATCTCATTTGGAACCAAGCTGAATCAGCCGGGCCCTTTAAAAGATGCTTTATGGACTGGGCAGAATCCAAGCGGATTGGAAGATATTTTGTACAAAAGATGATGGGGCATATTAACAAGGGCATTATCTCCGCTTTTTTGGCTTTAAAAGCCAAAAAAGCGGAGATAATCTTTTCGCCCTATTAACAAGTGGGTGCTAACATGCATTAGCGCATGTCAGCACCCTTTTACCCGACGCCTCCCTTTGCATCTCTAATGAGATGCAAAGTAGGCGTCACTGGGCAGTACAACCTTGCAAATATCGCTGATGTGCACATCGCGATATTTACAAGGTTAGCCTCAGCATTTAAGCAGACGTTAGTTTTTGGAGAAAACCGCTGTTTTCGCCAAAAACTAACGTCTGCTAAAATGCAGACTTACCTATCCCTAACATTGGGGGTGGATTATGCTGATACGACCACAGGGTCGTATCAGCAAGGTTATCGCCGTTTTGCAGGGAACATCGCTGGAAAACCAGCGATGTTCCCTGCAAAACGGCGATTTCCCCGCTATCGTTGGAATTTTTGTCGCCCTGGAGAAACGCGTTGTTAATAACGCGCTACCAGGGCGATAAATTCCAGAGATAGACAGCGATAAATAAAGAAGCGCTAAGCGCGCTTTCCGTTATTTATCGCCGTCCCTTAATAATATGCCCCGATGTTGGGTCAGGACCTTTTGATGTTTATGTCTGATGAACAAGACTTGAGCTGTAATGGAAAGGTACTTTAGGGGTATTACCTTACAAAAAACACAGCACACTGATAGTTTCATGTTTTTAATACCACCGCTCACGCTAATGCACACTTCAAACAGGCCTTTAGTCCTCCTTCATTCCTGAATGTGCTTGCTGCATCAGCCTCTTTTTAAACCATCGCAGATCAATATATTTTCAAAAATTCCAGAAAGTGTGTATGCGAAAATACAAAATTACCAGCTCAATTTGGGTATTAATGTACTTTTTGAAAGAAGAATGTTAAATCTGTTTGCTTGCCATAATTAAAAATCATTAATATATATTTTTTTCAATGTACCTCTGACATTTAGCCCTACTTCCCTTCTGACATTACCACAGTGGCAGCGCTTCACACCAAATGTGAGACAAAGATACCGATGGAGGTGATTTTGGGAATGCGGTTTCCTAGCAATGACGACCATTTAAATAATCAGTCCTGCATCAACGCGGGAGACATTATACAAGTTTGCATATCATCACGGCGAAAAGTAGAAACAAGTCACAGTTTTAATAAGACAAAAATGTTTCCCTTAAGAGCCATCAAGGTTGCTTATTATAAACAATAACATGCAAAGTGAAAAACGCTTGAAAAAAACACGCATAATTAATCTAAAATTATTCTGGCATGAAACACTGAGACAAGTGTGAAATCGGGCTTTATAGCACGAAATAATTGAAGTTTGAGAATGACACCTTTAATAAATAGATATGTCCTTTCACACTTTTTTCTGAGATGAGCAATAAAGCCTCGCTACAATTAGTCATATTTTCGTGCTGTAAATGTGCTCATCACTTTTAGAAGCTGTAGTGCTATGTGCGCAGTCAAGACCTGGCTTTTTTCTCCACGCCTCTCCTTTTTTGTTGATTGTCATGCCTGAATGCAAGATATTCTTTGGGATACCTTGTATTAATCACACGGTGAAAAAGTAAGGTGGGCTGTGAAAAGGAAACTGCCACTCATTCCGCTTGCTACTGATCTCATCACTTATGCCAATTATGCTCATAAAGTGCAATATGTTTCAATTTTCAACTAAGGGTGTCAAATTTAGTATGAGGGGAGAAGCATTGCATTCATATCAAAAGTGACTGCTGTGTTATAAACAGCAGTATTTCAAGCTGGACCAGTAATACATTTATAAAAATGCTTATTTACACAGTTTGTAATTACCCATGCTGATTGAACAATCTGCATCGTTTTCTAAATTTCTACACTGAACTCTATATATTCCAACACTTTAATGATTATGTATTTGCCAATGAAAATGTGCCAGAAAACTCGTGCGATAGCTGAATTTCTCTGTCTACAATCTTTTCAGAAGCATAAATTGGAAATGGACTTTGGTATCTTATAGGCATACACAATCAGCACATTGAGGGGCATATTCTCAAGAACGTGTGATAACCACCGCAAATTTAGCTTAACGCAACTTTGACTATCGCAGTCCATCGCGGGAAATTAACGCCTTGTTAACCAAGTATTCACAACACGGCGGCCCCATGCGATACTCCTCAGATAACGCGCCAACTGACCGCGTTAGAATCAACGCCACGCCGCAGAAATGCGAAACACCAACGCAAAAAAAGCTGCGATGAGGCCAATCGTGATACGAAAATCAGCGAAACCCAGCTACAGGCCTGCAATCCACACGCGTTAGGCGGGAACAACCACCATAAAAGCAGAAAAAAACCAGACAAACAAATGCCAAACAACAGCGAAGCACAATGGACGTTGCCGGAGCAAGTACGGAGGAGAGCCAGAACCCCACAAGCCCCCCGGAGGACCATCCAGGGACTTCGGGGTCAGGGAAGGGCAAGGACAAGAAGAAGAGGAAGACGAAGTTCAGTCCGCAGGAAAACAGGATCCTGATAACGGAGGTGACAGAACACCATCAACAACTGTTCGTCACCTCCACTGTGTCATTGGCAACAAAAAATACATTATGGCAGTTCATCGTGGACAATGTGAATGCAGTCGGAGTGCTGAAGAGGACAATGGGTGAGGTCAAGAGGCGCTGGAATGATGTCAAGCACAAAACCAAGCAGAAACTCGCCAACAACCTGAAGGCAGCAATGCAGACTGGAGGTGGGAGCCCAGTGCCACAGGAGGAGCTGGACGACATGGAGGAAATGGTGTCCACAGTCATCAGTGGGGAGATGGTGGCAGGAGTTGGGGGCCCGGACACTGCTCAACAGGACCCGACACAACAGCAACAGGGTAAGTAACCACCAGGGCCTGGGGGGACGGGGGGAGATGGGCACAATGGCACACATGCACAATTAAGTTGAGCACATCTGCGGACACACCATGCCCCAGACCACCAACTCCCACCAAGAGACCAACGTTCCCCAGTATGCAACATGTCAACACTGTACAAGCACAGAAGTCAGAGGCACACCTCATGAAAGTGATAAGGGGCAGCAAAATCTGAGCTGCAGGGGTGACTCCCCAAAAATGCAGCACACACATCACATACAGAGCACACCTACATTGACAACGATGTGTCACAATCCGCAAAACACCTACAACAGAACACAGGACACTACTGGTGCCGCTTGGGTGCAGACACTGGCCAATCACAATTGGCATTGCAGGGATATGTGCGTTGATAATGTACAAGTACAAACACACATCCGTGATGTTGTCGAAATGTCCACTGTCCCCCATCAAATAGGCAGCTCCTCCCAAACAGCCACAATGTACCCAGTCATGCTGACTGTATGCAAACATGTACAATGCGACAACATACATGTGGACACATTGTTAAACTGCATCTCCCCTTCACATTGCAGAGGGAGAATCAACACCTCCTGCAGAGCAGTCCGACCCTCTCTTCTCTGGAGACGAAGAGGACGACCACAGCTTCGACTCTGACGCCCTCAAACTGCTCGTGGAGAGCCTCCGCAGCCCACTTCCAGGAGCTGGGCAGCCCAGCTGCTACGAGGAAACCCCACCCCTGCACAGACCACACAGCAGGCAAGCACCCACCACCACTGCTGCCTCCCAGGACCACCACGGAGAACACAAGGCCTTCCAACGCCGTGTTTTGGGGTGCCAGGAGAATCTGGCTGAACAGGTGCGGGTGGGCTTCGACCGCATGGCAGACAAACTAGATGCCATAGGTGGGTGTCTAAGTCCCATCAGGGACCACTCACGGTCCCTAACGGACACGCACAGTCTGCTCCATGCTCTCCAACGGACCATGGCTGACATCGCTGGAGCCCTGACTCAGAGAATAGTACAACTGTCCAGTCCGAGTGGCTCTAGCGATGTCACATGGGAGTTGGGAAACATGCGGAGGTTAATGGAGACCATGGAGCGGGCGAATGCGGAACGAGCGGCTGCCACGGCTGCACACCAGCGAGAGGTAGCTGGGTTCCTCAATGACCTCGGGACCCTCCTCATGGCATTGCTGCCACAAGGCCTGGTGCGGATGCATGCTGCTGCCACCACTCCATCCACATCTCCGCCCCCTGAAGTGTCAGTGCCACACAGTGCGGCAGACCTTCCACCTCCGGCCACAGATGTGTCACTGCCACACAGTGCTGGAGACAGAACACCACCACCCACACGTGAGGCACATGAAACAGCAGAGAACGAAGATGCGGATGATACTGCCCTCGTGTTAAGGAGGACGCAGCAGCATGCATCTCATCCATAGGTCCGGCTCCAGCTTGGTACTGCCCTCTGCATCATCACCTTCCACTGTCCCCCCGATGCACTCTGTGACACTCACCTTGGACCTCGACATGGACTGCCATATGATGTTTGATCACCATTGACACATCAATCAGACTGCAGACTGTACTCGTCCTCTTCCTTTGGACTTGTCATTCCCTGGAGGATCCTGGCTGGACCTCCACGGGACAACATCGTCATGTGGGGTTTGCATGGCCCTGTACTGCTCCAGATGCAACACTCCATTGAATGTGCATTAAACATTCATATACACACAGATGTGTCATGTCTATGGTCTTTTAAGTGTGGAAGTATGGATGAATGTGGGCTCACTGGACTCCTGTTACGTCCATGTTGCTCATGCCGTAGAACAGGGGTGACAGGGTGACACATTGCCCAATGCGGTCCGGGTGGCGCTGACACAACAACAGGGGCACACGCATGAGTAACTTCCTTGTCCAGCCCAGTACAGAACCACGCCCAGGGCCCCGGGGTCATATACAGACCCTTACGCTGGACTGGCATACGCCAGGCCAGCCCACTCTGCTTACGCTCACAGGGGGGGACGGCAACGCTACATGTCCCCTGTCTTTCCTGTGGTGATCTGCTGCTCACAGGTCTAGTTGTCAGCATGCCACAGCCACTCCCTCACGGCTGGTTTACACCCACACCACACCCATCCAGCACACGCGTTACGGGACATGTGACCCTGCCAATGAAAAGGGACGGGCGCAAGTGCTCGACGCCATTTCCACTCTCTATCTGGGTGCGTCCGTGTGGTGTTAATGTAAGCATGAGGGCCTCGGGCCCTGCAACATCACATTCCCCAGGACCGGAGGTGACATGATGGCGTCCGCAACACGATACCCAATCATACAGGGACCATGACTTTGGGACACAGACTTGGTGGCACCGGATACATTGTGGCCGGCACAGGCACACCGCCACAGGACGGTGACTTTGGGTGCACTGCGGTAGGGGCACCTTAAGTGCTGAGCGGGTGTGCAGCCTGCGATGAAGCCCCGTCCCGGCCGTCCGGACTGCTCAGGATTTGTGTGCCCTGCTGGACCGCAGTGTAGGCCAGAGCCAGCGGGCAGCGCGGGCCTACCGCCTCGTGGCGTCGCATCCCGGATCACAGAGTTAGTGGCACCTCAAGGGCTGAGCGGGTGTGCAGCCTGCGATGATGCCCGGTGCACTGGTATGTCCTCTGCCATGGCGAAATCAAGACCCAGAATCATATGTGAGACCTGGTGGCCTGCGGAGCGGGGCTGCATGATGTGGAGGGTGCCATGTCCGCGGGGCCCAGGCATGTGGCTTGCAGCGGCACGTAGTGGGCCCTCATTACTACACGCCAAGGGCGGAAGGTGAGCAGTGAGGCCTGGGTGCGTAGGGGCGGGCATGCACCGCTGGGCGGCGGGAGGGGCTGGGGGGTACATCTGCCTGGGTGCGCAGGGTTCGGACAGGCGATGATGTCTTGTGCAATTGTGTGTACTTTGCCATTCAATTCTCTGGACTCTGTTTCAGATGACGGATCTGTTTCAGATGTGTGACCTGGTGAACTGCACTACATACAGGCACGTGGTTGGAGACACACCTGTGGCAGCAGGTGGGCAGTGTGGCCTGGGTGCGCATTGTGGGCACTCTCTCTCCCTGTCCATCTCTTCTGTTATCTGTGTCTCACTCCCCTCTCTGTCCGTCTTTCTCTCGCTCCCCCTCTCTGTCCGTCTTTCTCTCGCTCCCTCTCTCTGTCCGTCTTTCTCTCGCTCCCCCTCTCTGTCCGTCTTTCTCTCGCTCCCCCTCTCTGTCCTTCTTTCTCTCGCTCCCTCTCTCTGTCCGTCTTTCTCTTGCTCCCCCTCTCTGTCCGTCTTTCTCTCGCTCCCTCTCTTTCTCTCTCTCTCTCCTTCGCTCTCTCTCTGTCCTTTGATGTGCGCAAGACACCTTCTCATCATGATTTTTGTCTTGCAGGCTGTGACCTACGGATCGTCCCGAGGGGAGCCGCCATGTGTCTTCATTTCTGTTCTGTGTTTCTTTGAATACATTTTCATTTGTTACATCGAAGGTGGATGTGTGATGCTCATTTTTGTGACGACACATGCATGCCACCAAATGTGATTGTGCGACATCTGGCGGATTATTTGGTACATGTTCCGAATAGTTGATGTGGCATGTCTTTGGCCGGGGGGGGGGGTCCTGGGTGTGGTGGCGGTGTGTGTTGTGGCCCTGTTGGGGCTCCGAGCTGCATGATCAGTGGCTCCATGGCATCGGTTGTCCTTCAGGTGTGGCTCTGGGCTGGGCTCCATTTTGTGGTGCAGGCTGTGGTCCGACTTTGCACCAGGTCAGAGCAGGTGTTAGTTTCCTGCTGCTAACGCACCATATCGCATGTTTTGTGGCCTTATCGCCGATCTGCCTGGTCGTTGTGAATGTTGCGGTGTGGTGTTGACGCGGCTTATTGCACAGGAACGCCTACTCTGCATCTCATTAGCGATAGTTGCGGGGGTCATCTGTGGCGATGTTTTTTGCGGATGCTATCGCGGGTAAAATGGTGTTCTGGGCTGTTAACACCAACTTGTGAATGGTGCGATGAATTTATCGCCACTTTGGCTGCGATGAAGTGCCGCTAACTCGGCGATGAGTCCTTGAGAATTTGCCCCTGAGTGCATTTTCTAATTGATATTGCAGAAGACACAAAGAAGGCCAATCACTGGCAAAGTCAATAGTTCTGGCTTGCATTGCTTATTAATGTATAATCCAGACCTAATGGCTTTAAGAAAGCTAGAAATTGGAGAAGATGCTCAATGTCGCACTGCTGCTAGAATCTGACCTCCAGCTCTGTACAATTTGCTGCTTTCCATGAAAACATGAACCACCTCGCTGTATTAAAATCGCGTGGAAGCCAAGAGGCAACGTGGAGCAGGGCTTCAGGTGGCTAGTGTGAGAAAATCACAGTACACAATGCACACTATTGATCAGCCACTTGCGAGGATATATGTGAAAAGTTGTCTATAGGGGACTAGTAATATGCAGACTTGTTCTGCAAACTGTACTGTATCATACGAATAGCCTAAAGAACTATGCTTCGAAATTAACGCTCTCAGATGGCACACACTCTGTGCCCATATAATGGCTAACGTCCAATCCTGGGCTTTTATGCAGTAGTTACTGCATTATGGGCATTGGAGTCTTTTAATTCTCCATGTTTTTTGTTCACAGCAGTTGATAACAATCTGTAGAGGGAAAGAAATGGATTGGAAAACACATTTGCCAAGGAGGGACTTAACAACTATTTTGGAATGTAAGTACTTTTGTGACAAATGCAAATTCCACTTTAGTCACTCATATCCCGGGGTCTCTGCGATGCAGTCAGGGCCAACACCTTGACTGGGCTTCCGCTCCGCCCAATGCCTTAACATAGTTTGATGCAGCTATTCTCAGTAACAAATTTAGCCCGTTAAATGGTTTGCTGGGTGATAAGATCGTATCTTATGTTGCTGCCCCTGTGTGCCACTTATCTGCCAGTCCAGCGAGCCGCGATCTGTATAGTTTTCTTCGAATGCTGCTGTCACTTTTACAGCATCAAATGCATGTGTAAAGCGCTTTATTCAAGGTCGCAAATGCTGGGTGAATTTAGTAATTGATGTAGTCATGACCTTATTCTTACTGTCTGGCAGGGGGCATTGGTTAACACACAATGGCAGATCCTGTACCCAAGGCAATGCTTAATTTGTAAAATAATAATTGCCAGGGCCTGACCAGGAGGCCACTGCAGCTTGCACCAACCATTGCCCTGTCATCCCTGCCAATGATGGCACCAAAGCAACTACTAACCATCTCTGTCGCCTGCAAGTACGACAGTTCAGATTATTCCAAGTCCCCAAAGCCAAAGGAATGGCTGGGGAGACAGGTATAAGTATTTTTTCAATGTATATTATATTCATAAACAACCATTGTTCTGCTCATCTCTAAATTAGATGAGCAGCGCTACCATGTTGCAGAGTGTAATAAGCCTGGTGATGATAATTAAGTGCCAGTGCTGAGCACCGGAAACCAATTAAGAACCAATGCCGAGCACCAGAAACCTCCGGCTCAAATTAGGCACTGACCCAAGGTATGTTTATTAGCTTTTGAGAATAAGGGGCGGGGGGCAGACTTACTAAGGTTTCATGCAGAGCAGAAAGCAAAATTGCTGCACTGCGGTGTGTGAAACGGAGAGAGTAGAAATGCGCTATATCTACTCAGATATGGTGCACTTTTGCTCAGACCTTGCACTGACGCAGTTGAGGCTGCCTGGAACTAATGCAAGCACCCTTGCCCCTTGTTGCTCAGGATTGTTTATGTACAGGAAGTGGTACCTTCCTGCACAAAAACAATACTTATAGGTATTTTCATTTTTCTTTGTGGGCTGCAGAAAGATATTTCTCCTTGTTACCCCTGCTTCAGGAAGGCACACCATTTTGGCGCCAACCTGTTTTCAGACCTTTGTAAATCTGGGATTGTATCAAAATCCATGGGTGGATGTATGGGAATGCCCATGCTTCACCTATGGAGTGCCTCTCTGGCACAAGGTAATGCAAGGCAGCACTATGCTATGTGTTGCATTATTTTTTTTTTACAAAGCTACGTCACGTGCAGGAATTAGACCCTTCTTTGTAACTCTCTACTAGCATTTTGCGTCATGGCTGCTCCAAAAAAGTGGCGCATTCACAATGCAAAATGTTGGTAAATCTGCCTGTAAGTGTTTGGAGGATCGCTCAGTAAAGTTGCTTTCTTGCTCATCATCAGATATAGTAAATAGACAAACTGTAACATTATGCAGGTGAGGTAGTTTACAGGTTAAAGTGCATGGGTGTAATGCTAGAAAAATACTGCTTTATTATTATGTTTTCAATATTTATCTCCATTCAACATTTCTGATACTGGCAACTGTAGTAAGACTTTGGATTAAAAAACACTACTCACAAGATGTCATAACATGTTCAGGCATGATTGTGTTCTTATGCTCAATGTACATTTGAGAGTATGTATTTCGGTGTTTTTAAATGTTAAGACTTCCTTATTTTAAAATTTCCAAGGGCTTATTTATTAGAGGCTTATGCCGCTGGGGCATCACTTTTTTTGACGCTCCCGCAGCACAAACATTTTAATTATATCTATGAGGCAATGCAAAGCCACTTGGTGTGTCTTTGCATGGCCTCATAGACATGTAGTAAGTCAAAGCAGCACAAGTTCTATGGGCGTTGCAGTGGGTTTTCCCACGCAACACCCTTGGATTTTGATGCTGCCCGAGATTAACTTAATCATGTAAACCTGAAGCAGCGCCAAAACCTTATGCCTCCCCAGAGCAGGCATAACGACAAGAAATATTTTTATTTCTCCTCGTTTTTTTCTTCTTTCCATGTGTGATGCATTCTGCAGCACTCGCAGAAAGAGGAAAACACCTCTTTATGAGTAATTGGCATAGGGTAGCGGTGCAAGTCTTCTTGCTGCACTCCCCTAAGCCAATGTGAAAGGCCAGGAATGCACCGTATTTACGAAATACAGTGCATTCCTGTCCTTTCTCCCTGCGCTGGAGCACAATTTGCTGCCTAGAGCCAACATAGGCACCCTTGCACCATGTTTCAAGAATGCCTCTGTTGCAGGCAGGATGGTTTTTGTGCAGGAAGGTGCACCTTCCTGCGCAAAAACAATCCTGAGAGTTGTTTTCCTCTTTCCATGTGTGAATAGGTTGCTTCCTGTCCACACAGAAAGGGTTGAATTCCCTCAGTAGTGAGCCTTGAGCCAGGGCATCTGTGCACTTCAAAGGCATGTCAGCCCTCTTCAAAGGCACTATTGGGTATTGGTACTGGGCCTCAGACACCACAACTTCAGCACAATTCTGGATCTTTGGATGCTCTGCCAGTAAGAAGGACTGCTGTATTGCTGAAGGATTGTCACTCTCTGGACTCCTGCTTGGCTCTGCTGATCTGATGCCAACTGCCCTGTAGCCTGGGTGAGAAGAACTGGACCTGCATCTCTTGAACCCATAACCCAGAGTGACTCCAAGGGCTAGTTGGTTGGCCGCCTGATATGAAGCCTCAGGGATATAATAGGCTTCTAACCTTGCATCTCCACCTGGACTTTGCCACCTGGGAGTCTATCCTGCCAAGTGGTGCTACCCCAGTCCCAGACCTTTGGAACTGGGCCTAAGGCTCTTACCAGCAGAACCAACCCATTTTCTCGTCTGAGCAACGCATCCCCAAGCAGAACTGATGCATCTTCTTGGCTGATCAGCACATCCCAAAGCAGAACCGACGCATCGCTGCTGCTGCATGGATTGCACCCGTTTCAAAAGACTCACATTGCCGCTGCAACCAGCATCATGGGACCCACGCATCACCTTCAAAACCAACACTGCACAATGCTTTCCCTGGCGCAGGTTCTCAAATTCCTCATCAACGGCAGCATTCGATGACGACAACAAAACCTCAGCATTGCAGCTTCACTGCCAATCGGAACTGACACATTGCCTTGACTACGCATCACATCCCCAACACCAAACTTCAAATCACAGGTTCCATGGACAGGATCATCTACGTCAACGCAACTGGACCTCACACAGCAGCATCGCCGCATCTCAGAACCGATGTACTGCCAGCTGTACGATGCATCTTTGATGCCAATCCACACAACGCTCCGCAACTAGGATTTAAGGTACTCTGTTCAGGGGGCATAACTGGGTCCCTGTAGCCAGCTCACGCTCCATCACGGTCAGCCTTTCTTACTATAAACTTTAAAATTAAATATCTCTGGTTCTACAAATTGGAGTTTAGTCATTTTGGCCCCTGTTTTATTTATTAAAATTAGAACTATTTTTCTAACCAAGTGTGGAATCATTGTGTGGCGTTTTCACTGTTTTACTGCTTGAAGTGTTGCACAAGTACATTACACACTGCCTATAGTTAGTTAAGTCTCTGTGCTAAGCTACCAGAGGGTGAGCACAGGTTAATTTGGGGTTTGCTTGTACCTTACCCTGACTAGGATTGTGATTGCTGCTTGACCAGGGCTTACACCCCAGTCAATCACCAACCCATTTTCTAACAATGTGTTAATAGGTTCTTACTCTTAGTGTTGTCTGTGGTTTTTGCTGACTACTATTTTAAAGGTAAAGTTGGATTTGTAATTGCAATTTTGAAAATGCCACTTTTAGAAATTTGGCACTATCCTGCATTTAGCCATTTTCTGCCTTCGAAACCTGGGTTACATGTCTGAGTGTAACCGACAGTTAGACTTTGTGAATTCCTCCCAGGCAGTCATACAATAGAGGGATTACGTGTGCCTGAATTGGCCACCTGCTGGCAGGATTGGGGAAGGAGATGAGCACAGCCCCACATGCAGCTGAACAGGCCTTGCTCTGCCTTCACACAGAGGGCTAATCACCTCCACATTGTCACTACAGCCAGCTTCGACCCAGGACAGGGGAGTCAAGAACTTCCATGCACTTTAAAGAGGAAACCTCTAGAAACTTCTCCCAACTTCAATGGCAGAATTAGGTATAAAAATATGGCCCCTCGGACCACTCTTCAGTAAACTTTCTGGACCTGCAGAAGGACTCTCATAGGAATGCCTCATGCTGTGACCTGCTGTGCACCCTGCAAAACCTCTTTGCTGTACCTGGAAAGGCTACTTTACTACCTGGAGCCTGCCTTGAACCCTCAGAGGCCATCCCTGCTGTTTGAGCCATGCATCTCACCTGAACTTTCATCTGAATCCAGAACTACCAGAGTTACTCCAAAGGCTTGTTTGCTGGCCTCCTGTTCAGAGCCACAGGGACATAAAAGGGTCCCACCATCTTGAACCCCACCTGTAACCAGCTTGAGTGAGTCCTGAACCCCCATGTGGTGTCCCACCAGTCCTGGACCTGTGGTTGTGGTGCTAAAGGTGCCCAGACAGACAAAATCCAAAACTGAGGACTTAAATGTTTTTGGGGTAGAAACGAGTCTGTGAACCCGGAGGAGATCAGAACCTGCTTGTCTATCCAACCAAGAACCATCGCCTGTCATTCTGACTTTGTGGCTGCTCCCACTCTGTACTTCTCTGCAGCAGCAAATCCTGTTCAGCTGTCCTTCGCAAAAGGGGTATCCAAGCCTCTGAAATTTTCTTAGCCAACAGCATCCTGCTTCATCCTGCTGAAGATTTTCAACTTCCAAAAAAGAGACTAAGGGGCATATGGACAAGCCCCTATCGCCACCACAACGTCACTTTTTACAATGTTGTGGTGGTGATAGGGGCATTGCCTTATTTACAAGGCAGCGTTTAGCCACTTAATGAGGCTTAACGCTGCCTTGTAAATAAGGCCCCCTTTCACGCTATGCTTAGCATGAAAGGGGTGGGCAGTGGGTGTTGCAGTGGGCATTCCACCACAACACCTTTTAATTTTGATGCTGCCCCCTATTTACAAGGGCATCGTAAATAGGAGGCAGCGCCTAAATTAAGACCAGGGAAAACCTGGTATTAAGTTGGCGGAACGAGGAGAAATGCATTATTTCTCCTCCTTTTTTCTTTTTCCATGTGTTCTACCTTGGGCAGCACACATGGAAAAAGCAAAACGCCTTAGATTGTTTATGTACAGGAAGCTCCCCCTTCCTGTACATAAACAATCATAAAAAAATGCCATTTTGTGACTTCCATGTGCGCTGCATTAAGCAGCACACATAGAAGTGACAAAATGGCATTTAAAGATTGTTTCTGTACAGGAAGAGAGACCTTCCTGTAGATAAACAATCTTTCCCCTGCATGCAGACACCCTTGCACTATGGTGCAAGGGTGCCTGCGTTGGGGCTACACTGCTAAGTTTAGCACCATCACAGAGGGAAACGCAAGGCTGCACCATATCGTTGTAAATATGGTGCAGCCTTGCGTTTCTGAAGAAGCGGAGTTAGGCGTTAAGCCATGACGGCTAACAGTTCACTCCGTCACTTCCTTGAACATGTGCCCCTAAGTCCGAACAAGGCTCTCCAATGACGACGCTCCCTCTTCAGATACTGTCTGCACCCTTGCCCCACTGAACTTTACGTTGTCAGAACATTTTTCTTGAAAATTCTTTTAAGTCCGAAGGTAAGAACTGCCCAGGCCTAATACACTTCTTGTATTCAACCTGCGCTCCATCGCGGTTGGCCATAATTTTCACTTTGACTAGGTCTCACACAACTAGATGTCCACTGTTGGCGCTTTGATCTTTTTGGCGTTAGCTTTTAATAAAAACTTTAAAAATTCATAACTCCGGTTCTACTAATTGAACTTTTGTCAACTTGGTGTCAAATAATTTATTAAAATTTACTCTATCTTCTAAATTGGCTTGGGATTTTTCTTGCATTGTGTTTTCACTTTATTACTGTTTGTGTGCTGCATAAATACTTTACTCATTGCCTCTAAGTTAAGACCTTCCTGCTATTTGTGCCAAGCTACCCAGGGTTAGGCAGAGGCTAATTTAATTACTTCTTATGGTTCACCCTGCCAGGGATTGTGGCTAATGCTTGACCAGGGCTCCACCCAAGTCAACCAACAACCCAATATCTCACATGCAGACATTGTCCACCATAAATAGTAGCAGAGCTAAGGCCTCTTAAGATGTGAGCACTTATCAGTAAATCCCTAAACCATTGTTTAAGTCTCATAACAGGCTTTCGCACTTGTCCTAGTCTCCATTAGGGGAACAGCTGAGGCAATAAACCAGGGGTCTCCATCCAGTCCATCTTGAGCTACCAGTAGCTCACAGACACCTTCAAAATTAGCTCACAGCCTTAAGTTCATTTTTAAATAAACACAGGGTCACACTTACCTTTTAATGGTAATGGAAGGCTGTTTATTTTACATTATTATCATCAGACTGCAGATAGCAGGGTCTGATAATGAGCAGTGCTCAGTCAGATTTATGACGCAGGCTGGAGCACAGAGGTGAAGAACTGATGCACTGAGGTGGTTAACACCTAAATAAAAGTCCTTGTTAACTTAAAATTGGAGCATGAGAACAAAGTTATGTTTCTGAATGTTTTTAAATGGGATAAAATTAAAATGAGAAGTTAACTTAATGTTTAAGTTAACTCTTAATTTTATTTTTTTCCCAATTCTAAGTGTTGCATTTACAAACAGCAGGACTCTGGCTCCCAATGGACAGTAGACACTGAACCAGATGTACAAAATTCTAATTTTGCATTTCCTAAATTGAAACTCCATAGGAATCAGTATTTAGGAAATGCAAAATGATATGTACAAAATTTACGATTCCCTAATAGTGATTACTACAGAGTAGGAATCCCAATTAGGGGATCGTGTATAGGAAATGCCATTGCATTCCCGCCTATGGGGGAAATAGGAAATGATTTGTATTTCCTAAATTGCGATTTCCTAATAGGAAATCACAGTTTAAGAAATGCAAAGCCAAAGGTGCCAGATTTCCTAGGGGACATGTACCTGCACATATGTCCCAGGGGCATATGTGCACTTAATGCCCCATAATTTAATTTTTTATTTTTTATTTGCACATCGTTACGATCGACTTTGAATCGATGGCAATTGCTTTTCATAAATGTCCAATTAGCATTTAGGAAATACTTTGTATATGTGCTTTGGGAATTGCAAATAGGTAATCCCTATTTGAGAGTTCCTAAATTGTGGTCGCAATTTGCAATTTCCACTGAGTTGAAATCGCAAATTGTTACCGTGATTTGGCCTTTGGGCCATGTAGCATTTCTTAACGGGCCGAAATAGCGATTCAGTCCATTAAGAAATGCTAAATGACTTTATACATCTGCCCATTATGCCTTAGTTATAACTGAAATATAGTCATTTTTTACATGGGAGAAATTTAAAGTGGAGAAAAATACTTCAATGAAACATTAAGTCTTAGGCCCTCATTACGAGCACGCATGGTGATGATCCGGCCGTCGCCGTATTACAAGTGGGACAGTCAGACCGTCACAAGACTGCTGACTCCGCTGTGATCAAGGATCCTGCTGCGCCGGCAGTCTGGAAAGGCACAGTAATATGCTGGTATTGCCGAAGCCAGCACTGAGAGCATATTAAGAGTTGCCTATCCACCGCCCTTTTAATGGCGGTAAGTCTGCCTTGAAAAGGGTGGCGGAGAAGCAACAAAAGGGGCCCTAACAGGGCCCCCTACCGCTCATTGACCTGTGGGTGCATGTAGGGGGGCATATGTTGTACCCTCCGGGAATTAATCCCCTGTTCCTGCATGGTGTGGTATGCATGCCACACCGTGCAGGAATGAGCAGTTGGTGCTCTTACTGCAGCGGTATGCACTATGAGCCTAACATACCACTGCCATGAGACAGCCCCCGCACCGCCCGCCACCATAGATTACTATCGTAATCCGGCGGGTGGCGCACAACGGCCTTGGCAGTCCTCCTGTCAGAGAGGCTGTGGTGGGCCAACAGGCGGACTGCCAAAGTCGTAATAAGACCCTTAATGTCTTTCTCCACATTAAATTCAGCCAATTACGTCTTAATGTTTTATGAAGCATATTTCTTCACTTAAAATTCCTCCCATTTAAACAAATGGCTGTATTTTTCTGTTATAAATATTGCACCGTAACTGGGAGCAAGATGCTTGGTGTTTGTAAATCTGACTCTTGGAATCGGGAGATAATTTAAATGATGAGTTTAATGGAATCAATATAAACAAAGTTAACTTTTCAGTTTAATTTTATGCCATTTCAAGGTGTTGCATTTACACACAGCAGTCATTTTGCTCCCAGAGGCCAGTAGACACTAAGGGGCATATTTTGATGTGAGTTGGAAAGCCTCCGACCTGCTGTTGGAGGCTTTCCAACCGACATCTACGGTTTCACTTCCGACCGCCTAATTACAATCTAGGCAGTCGAAAGTGAACCCAGCTGGTCATTTCGGCTGGATTCCAACAGGCTCAAGAAGCCCGTCGGCCAGTAATCCCTATGGACGGTGTTTTCGCCTTAAGGATTTTGATGCCGGTTTCCGACAGGCTTTTCATGTCAGGCTTTCAGACATGGAAAGCCTGTCGGAATGTGACATTGGGGGCCCCTAGCAGGGCTCCCTTCATTCTGTGGCCTCCGGCTGGGGGCCGAGGGGGCACCTATGGTGCCCCCCTGTTAATCAAAATCACACTAAGGATCAAAGGGAGAGACCCCTAAGAGGAGCGTACCACTCCCTGTCAACGTATTAAACTCACAAAAGGTAAGTGCTCAAACAAAGTGTAGGGAGTTAAAGGGAGATCTTAGCTTTAAGGATGAGAATCCTCACTCACCCGAAGGTGACACGCTTCATCATGGGGCTCCCTCCTCACACCGGGCCCGCAAGGTCCCAGGTGTGGGCTAGAACTCTCCACCCAAAAAAATGTTTTTGTGGAGAGGAGCTGAGGTGTTTTCAATGATGGAGAGCAATGAGATAAGTGAGTGAGGGGCAGAGTGCAAAGGGAATAAATGAAAAGTATAAAACTGTCTCAAGGGACCTAATAACTTTATTCGATGCTACCCTTGGACAGGATTAAAAGCGAAGAGGACTAGGGGTTAGAAAAAATATACCCCTGCTAGAGGTCAACATGTTTCTGCCCTAACTCGACTCCAGCCGTAGTTCATGGGCATTCCTCAGGACCGATAAACCAAGCAGGTCACTCTGCAGACAAGTAATTCAATATACAGCAGATGCCTATACTGGCCGTCAATGTTTAGAGCCATTGTATAAGGTGGGTGATTAGTGCACCATCTTCATCTGAAAAAACAAATACTAACAAGAATAACCTTATAAGTCAGTTGTCAACAGGCTGCTTTTAAAGCACAATCTTCATCATCCCCACCAATGCATAACAAAAAGGTAAAAAGGTAAAAACTAAGGAGCCACGGTTACCTGATAGAGGGATTACATTTTACCTCTCTTCAGCCATAAGGTACCCCACATCAGTTTTGCCTACTGAAAAAGAATTTCAAAGAAAAGGAAATAGGGAAAAGAACATGGCAGCAATGTGAGAAAAATCAATCACTTGGTATCACCTAGTGATTATCTCATAAAACATAAGAGCGTGAAGTGGGTATTATACAACCCATCCTCATGTATATGACAAAGGGTGAACCACTTCCCCCACACGTGATAACAGCAGTGTACACCTCAGTAATGTATATGTCACATAGCCAATTTCATACAAAGTACAGGGCTAAGTTAGAGGACAGCCTATACCATATCTTACATCTAAATTCACCAGGGACCCCATCTAAAGAGCATGCTATTTTTGCAGATAAGTACAGGTAAAAGGAGTGAAGTCCGTTTCAATCCAAAAGGAACCCAGTGGAAAGATGCAACTACGGATACAGATGACACAAGCCCTAGGTTCACATGCCCAAATGAAGGTTGTAAGACACTTTCAAAATCGTAGCACGCATAATGCGGCATCCGACTACACACCAAAGGGACAAAAAGACACAAAGACCTAAACTCTCAGAATGGTGGAGTGTCCATCAAGTTATTTATTGGGGTCGTGGTTAGTGGTTGCAAATATGCAGGAAGAGTGAAATTACACTGCAGTAATATTAAAGGGACACCCTATGAGCCAATGAAAGTCATATATCGCCTCCCTCAATATCCATAGCTAACCAAATATCAAAACGTTGAAGCATTAAAGTCTCCACTCACCCGTTTTGCAGTCGGAAACCACCTCGCTATGGCGAGGTCCTGGTAAGAGACTGGGGCGATGCGACTCTAAGGTTGAAAAAGAGCCCGGGGAAGTGACGTCAGACGTGACATGCGTCAACAACCCCAAGGATCATGGGCAAGGTAGTTTGTAATCCAACAAACTGCCGGTATAGTATCCTGAACAAAACAATAGAACGAGCAGCCAGATTACCTCGTTCGACACCTGTTCATATCAGGTACTATCCGGGAACAAATGACGGGGACCTCATTCCCTAGCCTGGTGTTTGTCGATCATCCAAACAGTCATCAATGGCAATAGGGTATACATTGTCAACAGACTAGGCGATTGGTCATGCCACTAAGAACTATTTACATGGCAGTAACAGAGAGGCAGTATAGCAATAAATATGGCAGAGGATGTCAAACCCATAAGTCGCTTAAAGTCAAATATCAAGCACTATTCATTAGAGTCCTTAAAAGTTCAAAGCCATGTCATTCTAGGGGAGGGTGCAAGAACTAATGGACAAATCACTTGCCCAAACTAGTCCAAGGAATATCATCATTCAGTCCCTGGGCATCACACCGAAGTCTATAAATCCACCTCTGTTCTCTGTGGAACAGGACAGATTCACGAGTGCCCATCTCTTTGATGTAATTAGGTTTGTCAATATTCGTCCAGTGGATGTCATCTTCTGTGTGTCCTGCACTAAGAAAGTGTCATGTAAGTTTCGTATTGTTTTTCTTACATCTGATGGAACTGCGATGCTCTCCTATCCTCAACTTCACCTTGCGTGTAGTCATGCCTTTGTACTTTAAGT
Source organism: Calotriton arnoldi (assembly GCA_963921515.1). Classification (NCBI taxonomy): domain Eukaryota; kingdom Metazoa; phylum Chordata; class Amphibia; order Caudata; family Salamandridae; genus Calotriton; species Calotriton arnoldi. The sequence goes on along the minus strand of CAWUFW010008201.1, from coordinate 300,133 downwards.
TTCATGGGCAGCGCAAGAGATAAATCACCCCTTCTGTATTTAAGTTTGTCAAGGTATGCAGCACCCACGGGGTAGTCAGGCCCAAATCTATAGATTGTGATATCGATCTAAAAGGGCAGACGGAGCATGAACCACAGGGATAATGTCCCTTCGCTGGTGTAGTTGACCATAATGTATTCTGTCCAGGTGGAGTGGGTAAACTTCGTGGTCGTGTATGTACTTATCTTTGATGTTCCTACTGCGTTTCAAGGCAAATAGAGGTTTCGGTAGTTGATTAGGGCCACTGTTCAAAATGTGCCAACTCTTATTGATTGATTTCTTTACCACTTCTGTCAGATTACTATACGTGCTAACACACACCAGGAGATCCATCGGGTCCTTGATGACAGTGTCCAGTAGAGCCTCTCGATTATTATTTCTCACTCTTATACAGGGTTTCTGTACAACCTTGATCGGGTAGGCAAGTTGTATCAGATGGGAACCAAGTGTGCGTGCATGTTCTTTAAATCTTTGTACTTTGGAACAGTTGCGTCGTAACCTCAGAAATTGTCCCACCGGGAGATTATTTCTAAGTGAATGAGGATGAAAACTAGTATACCTCAGCAGGGAGTTACGGGCCATTGGTTTAGTGTATAGTTCAGAATGAATACCTCCATCTTTAGGATGTAGTAGAAGGCCCAAGAATGGTAGAGAGGTTTTGCTAAACTCATGGATAAACCTCAGATGAGGGTTTCTTGAATTCAACCAAACAGCAAAAGTGTCAAGAGACGCAACCGAACCCTCCCACACCACCAGTATATCATCGATATACCTCTTCAAAACTTTCAGGTTGGGAGAGTACGGGTTTTGCAGAGGGTAGATAAATTGAGTCTCGAATTTATGCATGTACAAATTCGCCATACTAGGGGCAAACGTGGTGCCCATAGATGTCGCAGTAACCTGTAGGTACAGGTGCTCCCCGTACTGGAAAAAGATTTTCTTCATGGCAAGAGTGGCACATTGAAGCACAAAAGAAATTGGAGTCAGATCTTCTTGTTCTCGTTGGTCCAGCAGAGACCTTATTGTATCCGAAGATTCATCTTGCGGAATATTAGTGTAGAGGGACTCTACATCAAAGGATGCAAAAAAATTAATCTCTGGATCAAACAAAATCTCTGTTAATGTATTAAGTATGTGCTTAGTATCTTGTAGGTACGAAGGCATCTCTGTGACCATCAGACGTAGAAACCAATCTACAAATTGCGAGAGAGGTTCGAATAAAGTACCTATCCCGGACACAATTGGTCTCCCCGGCGGTGGTCTAGTGAGTTTATGGACCTTGGGCAATACATAGAAGTAGAATATTTTGGGTTATTTTTTAACCAGATACTCTGCTTCACTCTTTGTTATCCAGTTCAAATTCAATGCATTGTCTACCATAGTCTTAATATTGGTCAGAAATCTCGGGGTAGGGTCTAGACTCCGATGACGAAAATATTTTTTATCGTTAAGTTGTCAAAGACATTCAGATTGATAGGCATCCACGTCCATAATAACAGTGGCACCACCCTTATCCGCAGGTTTCATTATAATCCCGGGATCAGAACCCAGCTTTTGTAAACATAGTAGTTCCCTTTTGGACAAATTAAAAAAGGAATTCTAGCTTAAGGCCTCAGTCTTTCAAATTCTTTTATCACAGCTTTTTCAAAGGTGGCCACTTCAGATGGAACCTGGTGGAGAGGTGGATTAAACGTGGACTTGGATTTAAACCTGTATTGATATCTCGATCGGGAACCACGTCCTTCTCGTCCTCATTAAAGAAAAATGTCAATCGTACTTTTCTAAAGAATTGAGCTAGCTCTATACGTGTAACAAAATCATCTCCCAAATGAGTTGGAACAAACCCTAAACCTTTATTCAAGACATCATGTTCCAAAGGGGTTAAAGTCTTGGAACTGAGATTAATCACTAGGTCGTCAGGGTGTTTGTTGACGGAGACGGGTCCCTCGTCATGCTCCGTGTGACCCGCTGTTCGATCGAGGGATCCCATTGTACCCTCTGTGTGTCTTGTTGGTTGTTTTGCCTGAATCCCCTCCTTCTGCGGCCTCTCCCACCCCGACCTTGTTCTTAAAAAGGATAGTTGGGTACTACAAAAGGCATGGGGTGAAACTGGTGTACGGGATACCCCCAAGGTTGAGGTGGCCACCATGGACCTGGAGGAAATTGTGTAGAGAGTCTGTTGTGTCTACCTCGTGATTAGCGACTTCATTGTTGGAATGAAGTGTTATAGTCACTTGAATCAGAATCACCTGAGGTGCCTCATTCCTCTGAGTTTGAGGTCCAGTCTTCTGTACCCTGTCTCCAACCTCTCACCCCTCTATGGTTGTTATTCTTGGAGGATGCCTGTTAATCCCTGAGGTGCCTGACACGCGGTGCAGGGATGAACAGATCCTCCCATTTGTCTATGGGAGCTTTTGCTATGGCTGGTTTACAGCCAGAGCACAAGCTCCCATAGACAAATGGGAGTATGCGACCGCACCATGTGCGGTCGCATTGTAATTGCAGTATCAGGACCACCGACCAAAGGTTGGTCGGTCCCGAGACCGCGACGGTGTCGGTCAGAGGCAACTCCGACCAACATCGTAACATCCTATGCTATATTTATAAATAGAAAATACGGTCATTTTTTACATGGTAGAAATTTAAAGTGGAGAAAAATATTCCTACGAAGCATGAAGTCTTTCTCCACTTTCAAATATGCCAGTTACGTCTTAGTGTTTTATGAAGCATGTTTCTCTACTTTAAATTCCTCCCATTTAAATAAATCGCTGTATTTATCTGTTATAAATATTGCACCATGTCTACAAGCCAATGGGAGCAAGATGCTTGGTGTTTTAAATGTGACACTTGGAAATGGGAGAACATTTAAATGATGAGTTTTATGGAAGCCATATAAACATAAAGTTAACTTTTCAGTTTAATTTCCTACTATTTCAAAGTGTCATCTTTACACACGGAAAGCATCCGGCTCCCAGGGGGTGGGAGACACAGTGCCATATTTATAATTAAAAAATACAGCCATTATTTTAGGTGGGTGAAATTTAAAGTGCAGAAAAATGTTCCATATTATGAACATTTTTCTGCACTTTAAGTTTCTCCCATTTAAAAAAGAAAATGGTTGTGTGTTTGTGTGTTTTGCCACATATGGCAAAAGGTATGTCCTGTGCCACAAGTACATGCGACACAGGCTCTCAGTCACCCATGCACATATATCACATTCATATGCACACATGTTCATAAATCCCCAAAGAATACGCTCTCACTGACACATATAGCAGCCCTGTCTGTCATAGTGCCCCAAATCAAAGGATTTTGTTCAACTCATAGTACCTGGCTATCTGGACATTATGCTTAAAGTCAATTAAGCTGGGTGTGGGGGTGCCTGGTATCAATGGGTGAGTTGTTTATCCTTCAGTAGTTCACAATGATTTTTACTGATCAGAAGTAGCTCTCATTACAGCAAAGGTTGGAGACCCCTGCAATAAACTATAATTTTCAGTACTTGATCCCTAAATTTATTCATCCTACATTAGTTACTGCAGGAAAATCCCATCTGCACAGTGAAAAAAGAATCTTTTGGAGTGACTCTTCTGACTGCAAGTCTCTAAAATAATTTCTCCAGTCTATATCTTCAAATTTGCATGCCTCAATTACCTTCAAGTATGTTCTTGTCATGTCTACCACATATTTCAGTATTTTAAGCAAACTGCATACCTTTGAGCACAGAGGTGCTTACAATTTTCCATTCCCCTTTCCTCTTCAGAATTGACGCCCTGCAAATTGAAATACGATCAACCTAATGCAAACCATTCAACACACATCAGAGATCTAATTTGTCAAAGATTCTTTGCAATTGCATCAGTCTTCTAAGCTGCTCCATAATCTGTGATTTAATGTATAAGGAAATAGGGACTTTACCTATCACGCTGCCACAATTTAGTTGTTTCTTGTCTCTGATAAGACCATATGTCATATTTTCATATCTCAAATATTAATTGCAAAGTACCTTTATTGCTGCTAAATTAGACATACATTTAATCATAAAAAGGGTGATCACTATAAGTAGGTCCTATATAAGGTTCTTGGTGGTATGTACAAAAATAACTTATGGCAGAAGGCAGATACTTTTTCTTAAGTCTTACATTGAATCACTTGCAGATATTTGCATTACCAGGCAACTAACCTATGAATATTTTGAAGGTTATGAGCATTAAAACCTATATTTCAACTTCAGTTCTACTTCCAAAATTTTCAAATAAGAATATATTTTCAGTTAAAATATGTAAAATGCACATGCAATGTAGAAACATCTTTATTTGTTTCACGATTACCTGAGTTTTTATATTTCTTTATAGTTGATTATCAATACTTAAAGTGTGTACATCCACACAATTTCATGGTAGTAACATCTATTATTTGCAGTTGATTGAAACCACAGGTTTGATATGAAGCACCGTATAAAAATAAATCACTGTTATCTTTAAATTATTCAGAAATTCTTATGCAAGTCATTATGCTCAACACGCCACATCAATGGAATGAAAGCTTATAACTTTTCCTGCCATCTTAACATTTAACAATAGTTGGCACACAGTTCAGTTCTTGACTGATTTTTCTCAGAATCCGAGTTGTCATTGTTGCGTAGTCTAACACCATAAACCAGTAAAAAGCTACCCCCACAGGTTAAAACTATACTTGATTTAAAGTTTGGCAGACGGGTACTCTGTCACAAATGTGACAGCTATCCTGTCCGCCTTTTCACAAGTGCATGATATCCTAATCCCTGTGTAATATTTTAAGGTGGATGGACCATACATCAAAAACTTGATGGCTATCCTGTCCACCATATTGCAAGTGGGTTAGAAACGGGGTCTCTAGTGTGCAGTGGTTTGCACCCTGTCCAAGTAGGGACCCTCACTCTAGTGAGGGTAAGTACGGTACACATGAAGCATAGCCCATGCTCACGCCCTTGGTAGCTTGGCCAGAGTAGTCAGGCTTATCCCCAGAGGCAAAGTGTAAAGTGTTTGTACACTCACACCAAGTAACACAGTGAAAACACCACAAAAGTACTCCACACCAGTTTAGAAAAATAGCCAATATTTATCTGAGTAAACAAGACCAAAACACCAAAACTCCAACATACACAAATCAAAGTAATGAAGTTTTCCATATATAGTAAAGTTCTTAGAAAACAATTGCTCCAACTAGGGCTATCAGGTCGTGCTTGACCAGGACAAATCCTCAAGGTCAGTCCAACTATGAGGGAATGTGGGCTAGATACAGGAGTCAGGCAGACCCCAGCATAGTACCTTGGATATGTCAAAACTATTCAATGATGCAAGTTGCAGGGGAGGTGAGGTGTAGCGAAAGCAAGTGATGTGGTGATTCATTACTGCTGTGCAGGATCTTTGGAAAGTTGGCGGTCAGGGACGTTGTGTTGCACAAAGGAGGCTGTGCAGGGTAGTTGAGCTATAATGCCTGGGGACGATGCAAGGCGCAGGGGAGGTGATGCGTCGGTTGCAGGTGCGGTACCTCAGTTCTGTGCTGCTGTGCGGTATCAATGATGAAATTGGTGGTCAAGCCGTGAGGTCTTGGTTTCATGGCGTTGAGGTAAAACCACAGGCCCCAGCTGTGGCATTGAAGTCAGAGGGGTGTGTCATCGACGTCCGTGGTGTGATGCTCGTGACTCCTGCATTGGTGATTCTTCCGAGGTGCTGAGGCATAGTCAGAGCCTGTGCTGTAAGTCACGGTTGTTGCATCAAGCGGGGCCCATGGCTTCGGTGCAGGCAGCTGCATGGCATCAGAATTGCAGCCGGGTGCTGGTTTCGAAGTTGCTCGGCATCGGTTTCTTCAGGTAACACAGATACTCACTTCCAAGGCCCAGGTACTGGAATTGGCACCACTTGACAAGTAGGGCACTCAGCAGATAAGCCCAGGTACTACAGGTGAAGTCTTTGATGGCCGTGAGACTTCTAACAGGAGGCAAGCTCCACTCAAGCCCTTAGAGAAACTTTGGAAAGCAGGATGTAGAGAGCAAAGTCCAGTCCTGTCACTCCCAGGACAGAAGCAGCAGGAAGCAGGACAACATAGCAAAGCAAACAGCAAAAAGCAAGTCCCTCCTGGCAGCCCACAAGCTCTTCTTCCTGGCAGGATGTCCTCAGTGCAGAAATGTTTTTTCTATAAGGTGTCAGAGGTCCAATACTTATACCCATTCTATCCTTTGAAGTATAGAGACTTCAAAAGAAAGGTCTTTGTATTGCACAAGACCCTGCCCTTCCTGGCCCTGGCTCCATACACACTACAGGTGATGGAGACTTCATTATGTGGCGACAGGCACAACACTATTCAGGTGCGAGTGTCAGCTCCTCTCACCACTCTAGCTCAGGAAGGCTTATCAGCCTGGTGATGGACCATCTGGATATGCAGGGCACACCTCACCTCCCTCTGTGTGTCACTGTTCAGAGTGAATTCACAAAGCCCAACTGTCATCCAACCCAGACGTGTATTCTAGGGACAGGCAGAGGCACAGAATGGTTAAGTCGCCTTTTCAGACCTGCAATCTAAAATCCACCTTGACTAAAATATGTGTTTTAAATTGTTAGTCCAGAGACACCAAACTCCAATTTTCTATCTATTCCCAATTGGAAGATATACTGGTACGATGTTACCAGGCAGCTCCTATGCTAACCTATGGGAGATATAGACCTTCCTGTAGTGAAAACCAAGTTTAGCAGTATTTCACTACCAGGACATGTAAAGCTCACAAGTGCATGTCCTACCTCTTAAATACACTGCACTCTGCCCATGGGGCTACCGAGGGCCTACTTTAGGGGTGCCTTGCATGTAATAAAAAGGAAGGTTTGAGCTTTGCAAGTGTGTGCACTTGCCAGGTCGAAATGGCAATTTAAAACTGCACACACAGGCGCTGCAATGGCAGGCCTGAGACAGGTTTTTGAGGCTACTCATGTGGGTGACACAATCAGTGCTGCAGGCCCACTAGTAGCATTCAAGTTAACTGGCCCCAGGGCACACATGGTGCACTGTACTAGGGACTTACTAGTAAATAAAATATGCCAATTATTGAGAAACCAATTACCATCAGGTTTTAGACATGGAGCACTTGCGCTTGAGCACTGGTCAGCAGTGGTCAAGTGCCCAGAGTCCTAAAGCAGCAAAAAAAGAAAGTCAGCACAGAGTCAAAAACAGGTCAGAAGCAAAAAGACAGAGGAAACCATTCCAAAAGATGCCAGGTCTAAGAAAGTGCATTATATTTTAATGCACTCGTAATAAGGTGAACAGGATATCCATCACATTTGTGACAGAGGACCCATCTGCCAAACTCTAATTCAGGCCCTTTATCTTAAGAACATGATCATAAATTCTCTATTGTATCTGTTTGAGGTAAAATTACTTATATACTTTGGTCATTCTCCAAAAATTAATAGCCCTGCATTTCTCTGGAAGTTACTTTTGTCTGATAGAACAATTCAGACATGCACCTAATCAGTTATATCTTAAACTTTGCTCTTCCTATTCGAAAAGCCATGCTAAGATAGGATGAAAAAGTCTGCCACCTTGCACTGCTACATTTAATTCAATATGTATTGACATTAACACTATTGAGTTCAAATATTCATCAATTATTTTTTCTCAACAAATCATTAGTTTATTTTTAGTTCTTTACCATTGTTCCCTATTATGATGCAAATCCAATACAGTCACTGCCTGAAATGCTGTCAACTGACACAACTGTGCTAAATCAACAAAACCATGATTACATACCATGTACAACCTGGTAAAACAAACATTTGCAATATATATTTTCTCTGAAGTACTTAAAACTTCTAGCCACTTTGAACTTGTAAACCCTCAAATTCCCTGATGAGCCTATAAGGATGAAGTGTATCCTTGGTTTTATGTGTTCCGGTACAGGGAGGGCCTGGCTTGGCAGTTCAGGCCGAACTGTTCCCACTAAAGCAGGGTCAAGACTGATTTGCATATAGATGGATTAAAACTGAGGTGGCATGTTGCACAAAATAACGATGGATTAGGGTGAGGCCCAAGTAATTACCAGTGGCTGAGATTAATTAAAACAGCGGCTCTGGCCTGCCAGGGAGCCGGCAGGACAGCAAAGGAGTGGGATCCCTGTGCTGCCTAAATGTAAACTAAAGCAAAAAGAGCAGATGATGGACAGAATGCTGAACAAATCAAACATTCATCCCCAGTCACAGATCTTGGTTTAATCCATTATTTTTTTGCTCACCACACCTTGATACCTTCCTGCACAAAAACAGTGCTGAGAGACATTTTCCTCTTTCTATGTGTGCTGCTGCAGCACACATAGAAAGAGGAAGTAACAAGGAGAAATGAAGATATTTCTCCTTGTTACGCCTCCCCTGGGAGGCATAGCATTTTGATGCATTCCCTGGTCTACCAGTAATGCTAATTCTGGGAATGCGCCAAAATTCATAGATGGATGCGTGGGAACACCCATGCTACACCCATGGAATGCCTCCCTGGTGCAGAGTACTGCAATGAAGTGATTTGCGCTGAGTAGCATTGCCCTAGATTTATCAATAATGTTGAATGGAGTATGCAGTTCCTGGAAAGAGGAGATAGTATAACAAGAAAGCTAGGAAGTTAAAGCCCTGATCCTATGGTGGAGACAGGGTGTCTCCCAATTTGGGAAGTGGGGCCCTCACACACCCAGTTTGGGTGTCATGCTTCATCATAGGGCATGCTCCTCGTCAGGCCGGCGCTGCAATGCCTGACGGGCACCCTATGAGGGGCTCCTTGTCGGAGATCTTTTATCCCAAGCCGTTTGGTGCAGTGCGGGTGAGGGGCCTAGAGGTGTAGATGTTAGAGTGCAGATGTGCAGTGTAGGTGTGGGGGGGTTTAAAATAAAAAGGGTAGCCAGTGGTACTCTGGAGAAACAATTTTATTTAGATGATCCCACTGGTCCCTGTTAAAACCAGGTAGTGAGCACCACCGTAGGAATAATGTCCAATAGTGGCTATGGGGTCGACATGTTTCTTGCCTGTTGTGTCCGAATGATCACGTGGCAATTCTTCAGGACCAATAAAATATGTTCTATCTACACTTGTGGTTGGATCACTGGTAGTATCACATTGTTGACCCAAAAATTAGAACCTAACAGTGAGGTACCTTGATTAATTGAGACCAACCCACTGTGAGCGACTCACCTGCTCCCTCGAATTAATGGCGGAGGGCCAACGCTAGATTTTAGCGTCAGTTCAGCAGTAGCTGAGATGGCTGGCACCTACCCCGTCCTCCATCAAGTCGGGAGTGATTATAGATTTATCAAGCTACACAAGGCGATGCAAGGTGGCTTGCGTAGCTTGAAAAATCTAACTTAATAGTTGCTTCACTCTTGCACTCCTTTGCGTGGGGCAAGGGCGACGCAACTCTTCAATAAATTTGCCCCTTACTTTTCAACACTGCTATTGTTGTTTAAGACATCTGTTAATGCTAGCCAATTCTTCTTCATACCATGGTTTTCTTCCATTTATTTCAGCTCTTTGTTCATTTATTTGAATATTATTCTCATGCAATCACCATCACTGACTCAATTCAGGAAGGACCTAAAGACCTGGCTCTTCGACTGAACCACAGCGCCTTTGACGGACCAGCAGTCCCCCTGCACCGCTTTGAGACCCATACGGGTGAGTAGTCACGCTCTACAAGCCACCTGATTGATTGATAGAACTTAATACACAATGTACTCATTACACGCTCATAACAGTTTTTCAACCCTTCATCCCAGTGTATCATTACTCAACAGGTTGCAATGGGGAGTTAAGATGATTTGATCCTGTGTAAGGAGCCCCAATACATTTACAATGTGATTTATTCCCTTTTACATTTTTCTTTTCGCATTATCAACATGCAAGAGCAAACAATTTTAAATTGGCAGAATAGTAATTCAGCTTTTCAACGTTTTCCTTAATGAGTGTGCATAGAAAAAGAGATAATTTGACACCTAAGGATACCATGAAAGCATTTAACAAGTGATAGAACTATGTACTGCAGTGAACAAAAAGTAATATTTCCCATCCAGGTGACCAACACACCTAGTGAATTGCATGCTTCACTGTTCCAGGCAATTGCCAATGGGCAAAGGAGCCATAACTTTATTACAACTTTATAGAGAAAAACAATGGCAACCTCTCAGAACCTTTGAACAATTTCTAACATGTGTTTTCTTAGCACAATTTGGAGGAAGAAGAAACTTTAATAGTATGCATTTTACAATCATCTCTTATAAATCTTTCAATTGGGTTTCTGCCCCAAACAAGCAACAGAGAACATACTTGTTTACATTAGCCAAGATCTTCTCCTTATTGTAGTTTTCTGTACATTATGAAACCGGAGACAAAGAGATTCTACTCAAGGTCTCCAGGAATGGACATGTGCATCTGGTATGGCCATAAAATAGAGGCAATCCTTCCACTTCTACCACAAATGAACACTGTTGTCAATGATGTCACGTTTAATAAACTTTATTCGGTCGTCAGACCATAAAAGTACAAATACATATATACAACCCAATAAAAATTTAAATATATTAAGATCCTTTGCAAGACATAAAAGCACAGCAGTTCATCGTTAAAAGCATAATCCTTTGTTTCTATCTTAAAATTATAAAATGATTGTTGTAAAGCAGCCAGCTAATTGATTCGGAGTGCCTAATATAAGGGTGCAGCAAGCCGTTTAAAACTATATTACAAAAATGTAGCGAATAGACTAATTTGATTAATCTACCATTGGCATAAAAGAATATAAAATCAAGACATAAGTTCACTCAGTAGCGGGGTTTCATCATAATCAGGTACGATTCTCTCACCATCATGGTCTGGGCATATTAAGATAGGGTCAAAATTGGGCTCTGGGCCTTCCTTCTAATACCCCACATGTGACCCAGGAACTTCACGATTGTGCACACAAATAGAGGTCTGGTATCGGTTTTTAGTATGCCCAAGGCAGCACCAGAGTTGCGAGTTCCAAGTTGCTTGCAAATGGGGAATAACTATTTGGCCCTAGGTTTTGTGTATGCAGAGCAGGCAAAGAAAATGTGGCCAAGTGATTCGATCAGAGCAGAACAGCAAGGGCAGCCTTTACTCTTGGCAGCGTTACATAGCCACACAAGTTTGTAAATGAATTTATGGGCAAAGAGCCAAGCCTAAATTGTATGTATAATTTTCTATCGGCTGGCACCTTGATAAGATAAAGATAACCTTCCTGGGAACAGCTAGATTTACCATCCATAAATTCCTCAGATAGTCTGCCCGCTTACTGTCCCTAAATTAATTCTGCTCTACCCAGTCCCAATACAGCACTTTGATTTGTTTGTTGGTGAGAGGTGGGTTACAATTGACACTGTGCCCCATTAACCCAATGCTAGTGATGAGGTTCCTAACGTGTCTAATCCATCCTAGTTTGCTCGATGTTTCCAAAGAGCAAACCTCATCAAAGGCGGCTGCGTACGGAGACAATTCTGGGGTGGAAACAAGCCTCTGCCAGAATAGAAGCGGTCGAAGCTTCACAGGGTCCTTAACTGATCTGATGCCCATATCAAGCTTTAAGGGGTGGAGTGGTGTGCTCTGTGGGAGGGACACTAGGTTCCTAAGGAACTTATTCTCAGTTGCTATGGGGTCGTTCAGTTCCTCAAAGCCCCAGAGCTCTGCCCCATAAAGGGCAAAACTTACAGCCTTACTTTTGTATAGCTCCACGGCTGGTGCAACTGGCTTTGTGTGGGAGCGACAATGTTCCTTCCTTAGAGCCCCAGTTACCTGAGAGAATTGAAGGTACGCCTTATTAAGGTATTGTTTCCAGGCCATACCTTCGGACAATTTAAAGTTCAAGTAGTCGAAACAGCTCACTCTCTCTAAGGAGGTGTTGTTTAAGATTAGGTGCCCTTTAAAGGATTTGTGGGGATTCAGCAACATCACTTTAGTCTTTGAGGTGTTCATTTCAAGGCCGCTCTCATCACAAAAGGTCTTGAATCGATTTAATAGGCTTTGCAGCCCCATTGGGTGTTTTGGAGAAGAGAAGGGTGTCGTCTGCAAAAAGGAGAGTTGCGATTTTCTGGTTCCCCAGAGAAGGGACATCCACTGGAGTTTGTTGTAAGTAAACGATGATCCAATTCCAGATAAACTTAAGGTTGTATTTATTAAGATAACAAGTTCAAGATAAAAGGTACAGAGAGCCCCACCAGGAGCAGCCTTCCTGCTGCTCAGCCCATTCTCCAACTGACAACCTCACTCATCCAACATTCCGCAAAATCATCCACACCAACATTCCACATCACACTCACACTGGCTGAGCAGCAGGTACAACACTTCCCCCTTCCTCAGAGTAAACAAAAACACAATGCAATGATCCAAGTGAAAAGGACACCGCAGTGAAAATAACATGCACATGAATCTGGAAAGGTACCATTGCAAAGACCTGAAGACGGTTGAGGGCAAACCAGTTAGGATGAAAACAAGGGAAAAGCAGTACAATGGGCTTACAGGTCAACATCGAAAATGCAGAAATGCATAGTAGAAAGTGATACATAGCATAAATGACAACATAAGGCAATGCAATCATGAAAAATGACAATGCCAACCCATGAACTTAAAGGGAAGAAAACACTAAACTGGACAAGGAAAATAAGTCTTCAAACAGGAAGACAACACCTACACACATCCACTCCCCTTCCACACAAAACAGAAAAAAAAATCTTCCACCTATCCACACAAAACTAAACAAACCAGCAAACAACTACACCGCGCACAACCAACCAACCCCAAATGCCACAAACACATCAGCTGGCCAGGCCGAAAATGAGCATGAGCACACACGGAACCAAACCACAATGGTGCAGGAGACAACACACCAGAGCAAGACAAATACACAACGTGAGACAAACCCCTAAGCTGAAAGGGAGGAAGGAAAGAGAGGACAAACACACAGAAAATCCTCAGCAACATTGCCAAAGCTAAAGGTGAAGCGAAATTCACCTACCAACCACACAAAGGTGGTAGACACGAGTGACTTAAAACAAGTCAACTCGAACACAACGCCCACAAGGGTGACCAAACTGTGTCAACCCACAACCATAAAAATAGTGGTAGGCCGGAGAGGCTCTGCAACAAAGAGCCTTCTCACACACACACCCCCAACAATGAGAGATACACACACTCCCACGACATCGACAAGGGGTCAACTCAGACACAGTGCCACAAAGGTGACAAACCTAAGTCAACCCACAACCACACAAAAGTGGTAGACACGTGTGACTGAAAACCAGTCAACACAAACACAGCACCCACAAAGGTGACAAAGCTATGTAAACCCACAACCACAAAAATAGTGGTAGGCTAGAGAGGCTCCACAACAAAGAGCTCTCTCACACACACCCCCAACAGTGAGAGATACACAAACTCCCACGACAACAACAAAGGGGTCAACTACAAACACCTCACCCACAAAGGTGACAAACCTATGTCAACCCACAACCACAAAAATAGTGGTAGGCTAGGGGCTCAAAACCTAAGAGCCTTCTTGTATACACACCCCCAACAGTGAGAGATGAAGAAGCTCCTACAACAATGACAAGGGGTAACTCAGAGCGACTTCACATGTAAAAGTCAGCACACATACACACACTCAGTGGAGAACTGTACAAAGTCTCCCACAACCACAGCAAGGTGGTATCCCAGAGTGACTCAAAAACAAGTCAACTCCAACCAACGCCCACAAGGGAGACAAACCTATGTCAACCCACAACCACAAAAAAAACCAGTGGTTGGCTAGGGGCTCAAAACATCCACACACAAGTGGATACACTGAGTGACTTTGTGACTAAAGTCAACTCACACACACACACTCAGTAGAAAAAGACATTCAAATGTAGTCAAGGGGAATTAAAAGCCAGCATATGAGTGGTTCCCCCTCAAACTCAGAGCAATAGCAATAATGTCAACAGTGACGATGGTACTGTGCCAAAACACACCCAACACAAGACCACGACATACTCATAAAATGTGAGCAATGAGAGATGGAGCAGTCAACACCCAGAGTGAAAAAAACAAATGACAGACTGAAGCAATAAGAAGACTACAATGCCATAAGAACATTTGCTGCCTTTAGAATCAAAGACCCACATCACATTTTTACAACATTTCCTCCAAACATAAACGATAGTCATCAGGAATGAGGGTGTCTAAAGTCTCGAATGTCGTGACAACAGGAAACACCTCACCAGCTTCTCCACAAGATATGGGTGTGTGAACAGGGCTTGGACTCCGAGCCAGAAACACGATGCTTCAAATGCACCGGAAACTGTGCATCTGAAAAATGCAGCTGGTGCTGAGGCTCCCCTCCGCATCTCCCAAATGCTGACCCTGATGATAAAGAAGAAAGTCTTGTAGTTGCAGGATTCCTGCTCTCTGAGGTAAATTAAGGGACGATGAAGATGGCAGCATGCAGAACGACGTAAAGCCGGGTGGCTCCTGGCACGTCCGTGCAGCACAGAGTGGAAGAAGCAGGACGCTGCGCGAGCTGAAGACAGGGCTCACGCTAACACCAAGGAACACAAAAACACCGTTGCAGGTAAGTGACAGTTCAACATTTTTTAAAAACGTGAGGCACAGCAAACGACGCTTAAGCCTAAGAAACAGACATGCGTCAGGCAAGTTAAAGCGGCAAAGATGTACAAAACACCCCACACAGCAGGTACACCACACGGTGCCAAAGTTTCTCTTCACACATGGAGTGAGGGGACTCCTCCTCCATGTCGCCCAACTCCTCCCTCTTAGTGCAGCTCAAACCTCACACGAGCTGTGAAGACTGAACTTCTAAAACGTCTTTCACCTCCCACAAGTCGCTCCTCCTCCAGGCACGAAAAAGAGGCTCCTCAGACCACCAAACAGGGACAGTGGCTCCTCTCACACGATGGTCACAGGGTAAATTAGCTCTCTGGAGGCACTTGGCAGTGGCATTTCCAAAGGAAGCCTCAGGGCTGGTCACTCTACACAAGTGGAACACCTTTACAATTCCCAATACACCAAACGCTCTACCTCACAAGGGCAGAGGGAAAGACCTTATTCTTCAAAGCTGTTAGAAGTTAGGTGTTAGATTTGTTGCTCCTCTGGGGAACTCCTCTTGATGGAGACACTCTCCCAAGGCAGCAGGACATGGACACCTCTTCCAGGTTACAGCAGACAGGAAGAGGGAAGGTCCAGCAGGAACTGGCATGCCCGCGTTGGGGCCGACCGGTCTTATGGTCACTGGTGGGGCTCAGGGATGCCAGCTTGCTGTACATGCCAAACTTAGTTACAAGAGGAGCTTCTTCAAGTTACACTTCTTCAGCTTCCAGTCCATTCAGGTAGCACACGCAGGTTCTTTTAATTAAAATCGTCGCCAAAATGTTGTAAGTAAACAATGATCCAATTCCAGGTAAACTTAAGGTTGTATTTATTAAGATAAGTTCAAGATAAAAGGTACAGAGAGCCCCACCAGGAGCAGCCTTCCTGCTGCTCAGCCCATTCTCCAACTGACAGCCTCACTCATCCAACATTCCGCAGCATCATCCACACCAACATCCCACACCACACTCACACTGGCTGAGCAGCAGGTTCAACAGAGTTGCTGATAAAAATTCAACCACTTGGTTGATGTATAGTGAAAACAACTTTGGTGCCAGGACACAGCCCTGGCAGACCCCGCGCATGATTTTGACAGGATCGGTGACTTGGGCCTGGCCACCTCATCTCACCTTAGCGTAGTTCTCTGCATGGAGCTTTATAAGTAGTGTCAGGATTTCTAAAGGCATTCCCATCTCCTTAAGCACCTGCCAAAGCTTGTTCCTAGGCACGAGGTCTAACGCCAACTTCAAATCTATAAAGGCTACGTAAAGACTCCCCTTGCCCAATAGTACCACCTTCCAAAAAAGAAGAAGAAAACGAAAAACCTGATCAATTGTGCCCGTTTTCTGGTGAAACCCAGCTTGAAGTGGGGACAGAATGTGATTCTCAGCTATCCGGTCTTGGATCTTCACTAGGAGGGAGCAGCAGAAAACATTTTGGATGCAATCGATCAAACTGATAGGATGATAGTCGGCCGGATTGCTCCTGTCGCCCTTTTTGAAAATAGTGATCACTTCAGCTACCTTCCATAATTCGGGAATGGGGGCCCCCCTGGCAATGTCATTGGAGAGTGCCATTTTTTAGGAGGCCCAGTTGTCCTTGTCAGAGCGGAAGAGATCTCTCAGGATCCCATCCTGTCCAGATGCTTTGACAGGTACAATCGCCTCTATAGAGGCCAAAACTTCCTCCTTAGAGAAGGAAAGCCTCAGTGTGGAGTGGGGTAGGTCAAGAGGTGATAACCCTACATCGTGACTGATGATGTTCATGTATAGAGCACTGAAGTGCTCGTGCCATGCATTGGCTGTGATATTGTTGGCTGGGGGTGAATTTTCAAGGTTACCCTTTCCCACGAGAGCCCAGAATTTCCTAATGTCTGGTTGGGAACAAGCCTCTCCAAGTTCTTCCCACCTCTTCTCATCCCAGTCTCTCTTGGCCCTAGCTTGAGATAATTTATATCACCGCCTTAGGTCACGTATCAGAGCATATTCCTAAATCTGATGGCTGTGGCCAATCGTCTCCTTAGGGACCTACATTCCTGTGTAAACCATGGGTTTGCCTTGTGTACTTTTTTTTTTACGCTACGATGATGAGAATGAATAATAAAGTTTCAAGCTAATTGGTCAAAGAACTTTAGATGCAGGGCGCTAATGTTCACAGATGAACTCGGCTCATCTGGTAGAGATTGAATCACTGCCAGGTGGGCCTCAAGGTCCTTTTTTAAGGTATTGAGTCTGATATCATCCTTCAATATCATTGCCCATTTCAGGCGACGTTTGTCGTTTGAGGGTGCCACTTCCTTAGTGGTCAATTTGATTATGACTTTACTACCGTTTTCGCCTCAGAGATATTCAAGCGTCAGGCTTTGCGGATTATGGTCACTTTCACAATTATTAGCTATGGCCATGTCGATTACAGTTGGCCAAAGTGTGAAGTCCACAAGAATGAAATCTATGTGACTGGCACCAGTTGGGCCAATGAAGGTCAGCCCCCCTCCTCTATCACAGCATGTTCTTCCATTCATGAACATCAATCTATATTCTAGGGCCAGTGCATTTATTTGTAGGGCTGCGTGAGACCATTTCTTTATTGGTTGAAGGTCAAGAGGTGGAACTGACCACAATTTGTCCTCCTCATTGACTTCTTGAATATCCTCCCTATCAAGGGGCTCAAAAGTTACATTAAACTCACCACCTATGATTAGAGGATATGCGGATCACCTCGCATTCAGCAGCTCATCTAGAGTTTGGTACCTCTCGCATAGATGTTATAAATGTCTATGCTCTTGCCTGTGCTGCCCCTTAACCTAACCGCAAGGATGTCTAGGCTGTCAGTAGGGAGCTCTTTAATGTCTCAAATTAGTGCAATACGGAACAGAGTTAACAATCTTCCTGAAGGGCGTCCTTGTTTGGATGCTACTGCCTGTTTATAAAGGGTCACAAAACCTGGCACAAATATAGGTGTTAGACTCCAGGTTTCCTGCAAAATGCAGATATCATGCGAATTTATAAACTCAAGCCAATGGGGTAAACCTAGCTTGCTCCTTATTACAGCCATGTTCCATGAGGCTATTTTAAGCTGACGCAAACCTGTGGGCTGTGTTTGATCTAATTTAACAAATGTGCCATGGATCTCAGATTCCTGGGCCATAATGTGGATGCAGTTAGCTTTATCCACAACCTGACTGGCATCTCCCTCATCTAAGGGCCTCTGTATAATGGGGCTGGTGGATTCTGAGCCAGTCATTAGCTTTGTTGCTAATAGTACCCCCACGGGAGATGGACAAGCTACTTTGGGAGCAAGATCAGGAGTACTAGCTATGACATATTTAAATGAGGGTCCTAGTTGCAGTCAGTCATTTTGGGCTAAGGGCGAAGATGGAGTTGCCCTTGTCACCTTCAGGTTGGGCGTGAGTGAACGTCATTGCTGGGCATATGCAGCTTGAAATGAATGATCGAAGAGGGTGGGGGGCAAGTCCTAGCTTCCAGGGCAATTAAGTTGTGCACTAGACTTTCATCAGCTAATATGAGTTCTATTGCATCTACGTGGCTATTAATCAGGATGCATCTTCTTGCTCTCAGGATATTGTCCCTTATCACAGACCTGCACCCCCTTACATGCCTGATCCAGTGAATGGATTTATTCTTAATGGATTCTTCATTCTCATATTTGACAAATTTGTCTTCTTTGGTTACATTTGTCATATATATTACATGCTGGTGACAGCTAGGCCGGTTTGGGGGAAGTCTTAGCAGATTGGATGACTCACCACCTCCTTCTCTAGGGGGGAGTGTACGCTGTGCAGGTGCCCTCGTGTGTTGTGTATATCCCTCCTTTAGCCCCCTGTCCCCTTCGAGGTATATCGCCCATGGTGGTGGTGTGCTATAATGACTTGTGCCACGTTGTCCAGAGTTGCTTTACGGGAGTGCAGAGATTGCCAACAGGGCATTACATGTTGGTTGTGGAGGTTGTTTTAAATTGGCAACTACCTTTGGTAATTCCTCAGTGGGCAGTGTCACAGGGCCACTCGATCCTTCTATTCTATCAAGCAACTTACAGATTAGCTCGGTCAAGGTATCTATTGTTTTTTCAGAACAGTGATTTCCTTGTGGAGATCAATTTTATATAACAACGATTCGGAGTCCTCCATCCCTCCACCCACAGCCCGAGGGGTGATATCTGCCCTGCCAACCTCTGTACCCTCCCTGACCACCTGAACCCCTGTGATGGTAGTAGTGTCCAATAGTTCCAATGGGTCTGAGAGGGGTGAACATCTGTTGCTGCATGGGAGGTCTGCCATAATCGCAGATGAAGTACTGGTAGCGCTGGACAATTTAGTCGGTAGCAGGTCAATGGCTTCCGGTAACTGTTTCGTGATGGCTGCCTTTTTGAACATGCTCGGAATATGTCCAGTTTTTAAGTTTGAGGGGTTAACAGGTATATGTGGGGCAATGGACATTGGAGCGCTAGCAACAGCAGTTGGATCAAGAAGCCCCTCACACTAAATTGTCAATGCAGTCCAGCACACCACCCCCCTGTCGCGGGACTCAAGTTCCGAACTCTCTTTTTTGTGTTTTACCTCTGGGTGCCCCCCAACCCTCCCTCAGTTACTTTCCTTTTCCCCATGCCACCCCAAAAGCTGGGAGAGGGGAGGGAAATTAGCAGCCGGAGCGAGGTGTGCAAGCCCCATTTAGCTCTAGAGTGATGCACAGTACCTTGAGGG
This sequence comes from Calotriton arnoldi, assembly GCA_963921515.1. NCBI lineage: Eukaryota > Metazoa > Chordata > Amphibia > Caudata > Salamandridae > Calotriton > Calotriton arnoldi. The sequence continues at coordinate 280,720 of CAWUFW010008201.1, read as the reverse complement.
AGTTGAAAGCACACCTCTGGAGCAAAGATTCACGGGGAGTGGCCCAGCGCAGCCTCTTCTGTGCTATTACAGGCGCGGAAGGGCCCGCCCTTGGCCCGGGCACAGCCCGCACTTGTAACGCATTGCGGGGGGAAAGGCAGCGCTATAAGCGCGATGGCCAAGCCTCCCCCTTTCAGTGCCTGCAGACAACGGAACCCTGGGACAGGAAGTCCCACCAGGGTCTGGCAGATTGTGACAAAGTGGCCACCTACAGGGGCAAAGCGTCCCACACTGGGGGGGAGAGGCAGCGCTATAAGCGCGATGGCCACACCTCCTCCTCTCCGTCAGCGCCTGTACACAACGGAACCCTGGGACAGGGAGTCCCACCAGGGTCTGGCAGATTGCAACAAAGTGGCCACCAACAGTGGCAAAGCGCCAATGATGTAAATTTCCAACTGTCTTTAGTGAGGAAAACTCATCACATGCTGCAACTCAGTCACCAGCTAGAGATGACTGACATGAGCCCTAGCGATGGGATAGCCTGATTACCAGAATGTGGTCTGTACAGGCTTCCTAAAGCAACTAATTGACATACTGCAAAAGTTACAAAATCAAACAGACAAAATATGCCTAATTCTTCAAAAGAGAGACCAGGTAAAAAGAGTGGTGAATGTATTTCATTGGTTCCCAAGGGTTTGAAGGCTCAAATTAAAAAACTCTAAGCAGCATAAACAAGTGCTACTAGTACCCTTGGCAAGCAGCTTTTAGGCACATATACTAGTACTGTTATCCTGCTAGGTGGTCCCACAAAGATAGTTGTTGGCCCTAATAATGGGGAAGGGCTTTTGGGTGTTGTGGTGAAGAAAATAGCATGGCCTCCTATTGAAAAAGACATGACTGGGCAAGGTGGATGAAACTCCTGCGAGTGGCAAGGTGGGTAGAATCTCTGTATATCTTTCTAGGCGGAGGAGGGTGGAAAGTAGGGGCAACCATGTGCACATTATCAGCGACACAATCAGAGTAAACATTGTTTTGACCTGTTCCAATATTCTGTCAGAACACAGAATGCTAAGCAGAATAATAAATAAATCAACAATGGGTACAACTGTATCAGTGGTGTCAATTTTAACACCTCCTTTAGCAACTAGTGACACCATAACAACTTTCCTGCAGGACAAACCTGAAGGTTTTATTAACCAGACGTCCATAGCCTTGAATGTGTTGAGTATGAGAGCTTGGTTAAGAGAAGAAACTTGACAGAACTCAAAAACAAAAGCTCTAGATTAATAAGGATCCATACAATACTGGATGGCTGATGCAGTATATGATGTCATCAGATGCTAATAGGTCTCTTTTTGCTGGTCTCTAGGATACATGGAGGTCTGGTAATTTTTCCATGAAAGGTGAATCCAAAAATGACTCCACTAACTGGGTAGGTTTGACATTCTTCATTTCCCTTCATGTTGGGCAAGAAACCTTTCAGATTTTAGGAGGTTGTACATTTCTTCAAGAGTTGCCACCATGTCCCCTTAGTACTTTGATATCTGCGTAACAATGTCAACGTTTTGCTCAAGTGGTAAACACTTACCTCTTGGCTGTCTTTCAGTGGTCCTATATGCCCTAATTTTCATGGATTAAAGAATAACTTTTTCCGTTTGAGTACAGCTTTCAGTGGACTGACAGTCAAAAGTTCCAGAAGGTGCAACAAATAACTATACTCATAACCTTTACCTCCCTGATTACTCTAGTGACTAGCTATATGTACACTCCAGTGCAGTAGGCAAAGTCAAGAGTCCATGACTTTGAAACAGATAATCTTGTCATATTTAATTTTGTGACTCACAATTGTTCAAAAGTATTTTTTAGGGAACATTGAGTAAGATGGCAACTAGTTTCTGAATCTCCTGTTGGCAGCAGACAAAGTCCCCCAAATATCCTGTCTAACATATGGCATGTCATGGCATCCATAAAGGTGTGCAGTTTCAGACTCTGAGGGCAAATACACATGGGCGCATTGAGAATATCTGTGCTCTGAATGAGGAGGAATTTCTGGTAAGCCCTGTTGGCCACAGTGTGACAAAATAGCTGGTGGTTATTTACTGTGTCGCAGCATGAGACGTATGAAGGTTTGGCTTAGCAGCTGAGTGAGTGCTCTTAACCTGATTGCAGCAGTGGAGTTCTGATTGTGAATTGTGGCAATAAAGTACTGGCTGAGTACAGATTGTCCCAAGGTGCAGCATGACACAGTAGCTGTGTTACTGAGAGGTGGGCAACATGCACAGGAGGAGGCAAGGACCTCATGAACTAGTGAGTCAGCTACCGAATAGGGATAGACTTGGAGACCACAGTAAGTGATCCCTGACAGTTGGGGAACGATGAAGCCAGCAATGTTGGAGTAAGGGATGGGCACTGCTTATTCCATTAATTGCTCCTGGTGTGCTGGGGCTGGCTCGTGCCTAGAGGAAGAGCAGGATAAAGACCTTTAAGCCTTGCAGAGAGGTCAATGGAACAAACTGAGTGGAAAATCTTAGAAGGTCTTGAGGGGATTAAACTCAGTACTCTAGTATCAGACAATGGCCTTGTGGAGACAGCTGACATCGCTGTTTTTGGGATTATAATGTGGCACCTGGAAGACTCTAATACTCTCAAACCTCTGTGGTGATACAGTGACAAATGAGGTGTGTTGGGGGAACTTGACTTCTGCCCACTTTACACTTGTCAAAAATAATGTAGTGGGCATGGTGACTCAGTTGCATTACTGCAAATAGTAAGGTACTGCATGGTTTTAAAGCTGACATAGAGAGCGTAGGTGATTCAGTGGTGGTGGTGTTTCTAGATTCTTCAAATTCCTTTCAATCACTAGAGTGGAGATATATGCTTGGAGTGTTTTATATAGCGCAAACGTGACCCGTTAGGGTGTCTGAGCGCTTAACAGAGATATAGCGGTCCCGATTGCGACAAATAGCAAGCATCATAAACTTACTAATGAAGAACAATATAATACAATATAAAACAGTGGACAGTAAAAGTTCCCTGTACTTACAATAATATCTGAGACTGACCGAATACGTCAAATTACAAATTACCTTTTACCATCAAAGGACTCAGAGTTCAAAGTTTAGCTGAGCGCTTACCTCAGTAGCTTAACAAGATAGGGGACCCTGGAAAGGATTGTGTAGATCTTCATTCAGGAAGTCATTGAGGGGCCCTCCGATTATAAATCCGTAGGGAACGGATGATGAATCAATAGATTGCCTGGCCGCCAATCATAATAATGCAGCATTTCTAGAGCCGTTCCCCCGGAGAAGTGACACTGCTCTGGGATATCCCTTGTCTCCCATTATCTTTGTCCTAACACTGGAGCCCTAGGATGATGAAAAAATACAGATGTAAGAAAGTTGAGGCAGGCCACTGGGTAGGACAAAGAATATCGTTACATGCTGATGACATTCTTTTATGTGCTGTACAACCTGAGGTTTCTATAGACCAGTAAATGCAAATTCTTGACATTAAAGGGATGTATAGTGGATTCTGCATAAACTGGATGAAACTAGTGATCTTTCCACTGATGGCATGGACTCCCACTGCTCCATTTAAACGTCAGATGCAGATAGATCACATTAGGTTTAGATATTCATGCATATATCACACAAAATATATATAGTGTTCTCACTTCCAAACAGATGTCACTGGAAGCAGTTGCTTCTCCATAGGGTGGCTCTGTTTCAAATGACAGCACTGTTAACATTCATGTGCACCCTTCAAAAAACACCACATTGTGTCTCAGATGTATTTTTTAAGTAATAGGTGCAGAACTGAGACAAATCGTGTGGAAAGATGCCCCCCAGCTCCCAAGGATTGCACTACATAGACTTATTAGAGGAGTTAATTTGGGGGGTACTAATCTCCCAGATGAGAAGGAATACCATTGCGCAACACAATTAGTATTGGTTAAAGACTGGGGCATATGCTCCGCTGGAAGAACCCTGTGTTAGTCTAGATAGATATGTAAAGGGTGATGGGAGCTACATTGCTGCTCTGGATAGAACACTGCGGCTCAGAGATTGGCCAACTGTTCTGAGGGCATGGAGCACGGTGCTTAAGCCCACAGACAAACTGACTGGGGAAACCCTGCTATGGAGGTATGATTGACTGTAAGAAAAATTGGATTTAATGGGGATCAGTAAACTTGGTATTTACAACTAAAGCATGTCGTCACTGCTGATTCGCCCTGGAACTTGTGCACGAAGGTAATAAACCCCATGGAGGATAAGATATTGACTGAGCCCCATTTGCAGAACACACACAGACGGCTAGATTTTTATAACAGTCACAGAATGCAGAGCAGCAGCCATAAATGCTGCACTGTGTTGCGTGACAGGGAGGGAGCAGGAGAGGGTCATTACTACAGAGATATGACGCTCTCCTCTCCTCTCCCTTGCGCCGGCGCTGATTTTAGCTGCCCTGCGACAGGCACACACCTTAGTGCCATAGTGCTAAGGTGTGTGCGTGAGTCTACCATAGGTTTTGTACTAGAAGGGCACCCTTCCAGTGCAAAATACTATGCTTAGACACACTTCAAACTTTTCCTACTTCGTATGTGTGCTGCACAGTGCAGATCGCATGCAAAGTCGGAAAAGAAAGTAGATATAAAAACATTTCTCCTTTTAACGTCTCCTTTCAAATTACGTTAACTTTTGGTGCTAAACCCTGTCTACTTTTGTTTGTAGTTAGGGTTTTGTGTCAAAAGTAATGGGTGGTCGCATGGGAATGCCCATGTGCCAGCCATGTAACTCCCCCTTGGCGCTAAGTAACTCAAAGCAGTGCTTCGTGCTGGTTTGCATTACTTTCAGGGTACTTTCCAGCGCAAAACAAGTTTTGCACTGGGAAGTAAATTTAAAAAAAACATTTTTTGCTGGTTAGCGTCACTTTGTGACGCTAACCCGGCACTAAATGTTTGTAAATCTACCACCAGGTATTCTAACTGGTCTTAGAGGGAAATGGGAGATGGAATTTGGGGAATTAACAGATGAGGATGGGAACAAAGAGTTACAAGGGCCCAGGGAGGTGGCAATCAGGGCTAGGTGTAATCTGATGGAATACAAATACTAAACAAAGTCTACTTTACCAGGGTTTCGAAGGCTAAGATAGGGCAAGCAGATTCTGCAATTTTTTTAGGGGATTTGGTCAATCGGGGACATTCGTCCACATTATTTGTGATTGCCTGTATGTGACAAGGTCCTGGGAAAAGATGAAAACCTATTTGGCTAAGGACTCTAGAATCTCAACAAATTCCGGCACAAAACTATTTATTCTAGGGATATGGGGGGATGACACTGTACCTAGATATCCAAAATTGTTCCATAACCTGGGGATAATTGTGGCCCTGCATAATATTGTCCAGTTGTGGTTGTGAGTTTGTCTCCTACATTAGAACAGTGTTGAAAGGATATTGATTGGAGCATGGGGGTGGAAAGATATATCTATGAAGGTCGGGGTGCCTCAAAAAAGTCAAGGAGGTGCAAGGCTCCAGGATTAAATGTAGATGTAATTCGTTATTTTATATGAGAACAAGGATGATGATCTGATTGTACAAATGTTGACAATTTGTCAGTTTGCCTAATGATTGGCTGTACTGCACTATAAAATGACTCCTCTCTAAGTGTGCCGATTGGTGTGGATTCCTTCATATAAATAAAATATTGTTTATAATGACAATACAATAAAAAAAGTTAAAAAAAATATGTTGTTAACTTACATGACCCTAGACCAGGGGTGTACAACATTAGGCCTAGAGGCCTGGATATATGTATGATTTTTTTGAAAGACAGATCGCAGGAAATATGGACACCCCCCTTCTCATCTACCATGCCAAATCTGAGCATAGGAGTACCACAGGGTTCCATTCTTAGCCCCACCCTCTTCAATATATATATGTCACCTTTAGCATTTTTGGTAGAGGAAGATGGAGTTAAAATTGTCTCCTATGCCGATGATATACAATTGATCTTTACGTGTGAAAAAGGAGCAGATTTTGTCGGGGTCAGCATAAGATCCTGCCTCACGAAGATATTCAACTGGCTTAAAATTAATCAGTTAAAGAGCAATCCGGACAAATCTGAGATTATTTTCTTTGGTCAACTGGCAGTGTGTAACTGGAGCACCTGGTGGCCAATGGAGTTGTCTCCCCCTCAGTCCGCCCAAGAAAGGTGTTGTGATCTCATGTACACTACATTCCAGCATTACATCACTGGAATGTAGAATGTCTAAATGTGCTTTGAATATGGAAATTCTATGTGGGGCAGTTACCTTTTGGTCTGCTGAGGATGTGGCTAATAAATACAGATCTTGAAGTATTTCCGTCTACTGGCTCTACTTACAATATACTTCACTACAATTTGGCGATGATTTAGCCACAGCCAAGGACCTACGCTACAAAGAAGTTTAGCCACCAAAAGAGACAAAGAACAAACATCGTGTCTGGGCAGACAACATCGAGCTTGGGAACACAAGCAGGCCTGTATACCTTTTCAAGACTATTTTATAAGCATACAAAATGTTTCTGCTAAAACTGTCATGTTAAGAGAACTATTGAAGAAAGAGAGAAAATTTGTCTGGGAAAAATGCTGTCAAGAAGAATTTGATAGGTTGAAAAATGAAATCATATCGACTGGTGTTCTTGCACCTTTTGATTCTGCTCAGGAGTGCATCATTACGGTTGATGCAAGTAATGACGGTTTGGGAGCTACTATTGCTCAGATGAAGGGACAAAATGAAGTGACTATTGGTTTTGCCACTAGGTCTCTGAGGTCGAATGAAAAAGTTTTTTCTGTCATTGAGAAAGAACTTTTGGGTTGCTGTTGGGCAGTGGAACGATTTAAATGTTTCATTTGGGGGATGAAATTTGTTCTTAAGACTGATCATAAACCTTTAGTAAGTATCTTAAGTGGTTCAACTATTAAAGATCACACGCCAAGAATAGCAAGATTAAGTTCAAAACTTTTACAATATAACTTCAATGTTGAACATATCCCTGGTGGTAAGACCATCCGAGCAGATTTTCTGTCTCGTTCACCTTTAAGTTTTACTGATTATCCTGAGAACTACGATGAAAATGATGAAGAGTGCTTAATCGCAAGTATTGATGTTTGTCATGACACTACTTTCACTGAACAAGAATGGAATTCTGAATCTTTAAAAGATGTTGAACTAGAAAATGTAAGGAAACATGTTATGAATGGATGGCCTAAAAAGAAAAGGCTCTCACCTCAGGCTTTACAAGCTTATTTTAAAGTATCTGACGAATTGTCTATTGAAGAAAATGGAATGTTAGTACGGGGGGATACATTTATTCCACCTGTTTGTTTGAGAGATAGGATCATTATGTATGGGCACGAGGGACACTTAGGTCAGACCATAACCAAAAGGAAAATCAGAGACAGTTATTGGTGGCCTGGGATGGATTCTGCTATTATTGCTAGTGTTCGAGCATGTGTTATTTGTGCCACCAGTGACAAAGGTCTCAAGACTGAAGCGGTTCCACTCTAGCCTGTCAAGCTACCTGAATCTGTGTGGTCCAAACTCGCCATTGCTTTTATTGGACCTTTCAGTGCTCTACCACGTAAGTTTAAATTTGCCATTGTAGTTGTTGATTACTATAGTAAGTGATGGGAAGTTAAATTTGTAGAAGAACCAAACACGATTGGTGGTATCAAATTTCTTAAGAGTTTGTTTTTAAGAGAAGGTTTCCCCAAAGAAATCATTTCTAACAATGGTGTCCAATTTATCTCTAAAGAAATTAAAAGTTTTCTAGATACCAATGCTGTTAAACACAAGTGTGTTGCTCTATATCATCCTCAAGCAAACGGTCTAGTAGAAAAAATGAACCGTACACTAGTGGAGTGTATACAGTGGGCTGTTCAAAACAAGATTGATTTGTGCAAGGCCGTTGAAGAAATGTTGTGGTCTCATAGGTCATGTCCTAATGCTGTTTCTGGTCTTTCACCGTTTGATATTCTACGGGGACGCCCTCCTGCTTCCAGGTTGTGTCCCGCTTGGTTGAGAGTGTCAGACCAAGAGTGATCACATGTTAAATGTGGATGAGATTGTAAGACCTAATGTTGAGAAAATTCAAGTTAAAATGAAAAATCACTATGACACTTTGCATAGAGTAAAATCTACAGAAAGAGATCTATGTGTGGGAGATTGGATTCGTAATAAAAATCCCAATCATGTTCCCAAAGGAATGTCGAAATTTAAACCTCCAGTCAGAATTGAAGTTGTGAGCAGGAATGCAGTGAGAACAAGCAGGAATGAATGGTGGAATAAAGGAAGAGTTGTGAAGGTGCATCCTCATGATGTTCATCCTCGTGATCTTTCTGTTCCACTTAATTCTTCTTTGCATCCTCGTGTTGTTCCTTCTTCGTCTTCTTCTTCTGTTGACGCTTCTGATTCGAGTCATTCTTTTCGCCCTGTATCTGAACGAAGGAGCAGTAGTCGCAATATTGTTAAACCATTAAGGTTTCGTGATTGAAATTCTTTTTGTGTAACCATTCTAGGACTGTTAAGTATTGAATTGACTTGAGTATTGAATTGACTTATTTTTGTTTATAATAAAGAAAGGGAGATATTGTTGTGATCTCATGCACACTACATTCCAGCATTACATCACTGGAATGTAGAATGTCTAAATGTGCTTTGTATATGGAAATTCTATGTGGGGCAGTTACCTTTTGGTCTGCTGAGGCTGTGGCTAATAAATACAGATCTTGAAGTATTTCCGTCTACTGACTCTACTTACAATATACTTCACTACAAAAGGGTTAAAAACTTGGGCGTTGTCATTGACAACGTCCTTTCCATCGGCCCCCAGATTCAAACACTGATTTGCTCCTGTTTTGGCATACTCTGCATGCTAAAGGAATTTCTTCCTCTGTTGTCAGTGGACACTAGGAAGATCGTGGTTCAGGCTTTAGTGACATCAAAATTGGATTACGCTTATAGCCTGTACCTAGGCCTACCTGACTATCTCATTCAGCGTCTACAAGTAGTGCCGAACGCAGTGGCCAGAGCGATCCTTAGACCAAAGCCTAGAGCTCATATGACTCCTATTCTCAAATCTCTGCACTGGCTCCGAATGAAAGAAATAATTAAGTTTAAAGCCATGGTGATATTCTTTAAAGCATTCCGCGGCCTTGACGCTAAGTAACTTAAGAAGCGTGTTGTCCGCTACATTCCAACTAGGACCTTAAGATCCTCTACCGCAGACCTTGCACACAGTCCTAGCCCCGGGAATCCATGGAACTGTCAAATTGTAAATACCATAAGAAAGCTACATATTGATGAAACATCACTAACTGCAGACTGTATTCCATACACAGCCTGGAAAAGGGTTATCAACAAGCAGGTTAGACAAATTTCCTACCAGATGGACATTCGGGTCCTAAAATATCAACTATTCTGCTCCCCTTGAATGACTCATACCTTCCTGGGGTACCTCAACCTTACCTTCTTGATAGTCTGAACGCAGTGGCCCACAAAAATATAATGTTTATGCGTCTCCTAGGTCTGCGCTCCACTGCTTTCAACCGATGGGCTCCAACTAGTGAGGAGGGGGCTTGCAGACTGTGCAATTACAGGTCTGAATCATGGCTGCATCTTCTGTGCTGTTGTCCCGCCCTTGACGCTCTCAAAAGACTTCTCTTAAAACCCTTATATTTAAAAAGGGGCATCAGCACATGTTGGGAGGCATCTGCTCTCTGCTTTACTTCCCCAGACATTCAAGTGCTTGCAAGGTCCGGGAAATATGTGAGACTCTTGGACAATCTGCTTTCTCCCCCTCCTGCCCTCGCCCTACCAGCTCCTCCTCCCCAATAACTTATCTCAGACTATTTTTGCACTTTGCCCTAGTGTCTCTGCACCAAATCATTTTATCCTTGGATTTAGAAGCTTGTCACGTGATTACAACAGTAACTACTAGACTGCCTCCTCAGTAATATGTGTATGACTTGAAATTTGATGGTTTGCTTTGCTTTGCTTTTAATGTGGTAACAGTGCTACAATGACATTTTATTGCAATGGTTTTAATTAACTGTGCCAATTTAATAAACTGAACTAAACCTAAAATACCCTTATCGCGCATAGGGGGGAGATCCTTTGGGTTTCTGAGTGCACAAATATGGAACAGCCTACCCGCCTCATTGAGAGCCTAAGCTGACCCGGCATCGTTCAGAAAACACCTTAAGACTTGGATTTTTAAGATTAGTCTTAGCTTAGTATCCTGCCACTATATCCACCTTAGCACCGATGTCCATTTTAGCGCCAGGACACTCTAGCTGGATTAGCATGCGCCATATCAAATCCTTTCATTTCATTTCATTAAGACATCCACAAAAGAACAATGTACATTTTGAATCTGAATGCAATCCATTTTACACTGTTTGCAGATATCCTGCAAACCTGGCATGCATTCCACCGTCCATGATCTATTTTGGATACCCTTTCCCTAAACAATGGTGCTCTTTATGAAGAGCACAGTTATGGCAATATATGAAGATAAAATGTGAGCTGCCTAATAGGTGCCTAGAATTTAAATAACAGAGACAATCCAACTCTTATTGTGCAGATCTTCATTAAAAGCAAATCCTGATGATAGTCAATACTTATTATTAAGGTGAACTCCAACAAATTATTATCAAGCATCCCATCACATCCACACTGTCGCAAATTCACAATATACTCAGTTATATTAAATGAAATCATCGGAAATTAATCCCTATTGACATTCAAAATTACAGGCGCTCTGAAAATGCTTCCTCGTATTATGTCTTACACCATGGCTGCAGCGCAGGGGCAATAAGTTGCAGAAGATCATGGGGACCATAGTCTTGTTCAAACAACAGCACAGTCAGCTAAATTTGACCCAGGATGCTTTCATATGTTACCATCTTGAAAAGAGATAATAAATTGCCCACTGTAGACATGGCATATGTTACAAGCCAGATGGCATGTAAAGCTTGTAGCAGTATGTGCCATTTTTACTTCACCTATGTAAACGGGCAAAGTCAGGAAACCTCATTTACCCTGAGTGGTCCATCGTGGCATTGGGAACTTTTGCTGCTGGCGTGAAGGGCAGCTGAACCTGTCACTTTTTTTGTTTTAATTTGCAACTTCGTAAAACCCTTATCAAAGGACAAATGTTAACTTCTAATCTATACTGAACATTAATATACCAATGTTTTTTTTATCTAGTGAGGAAAAAAATATATGGATTAATGACATAATATTGATAGCAATTACATTGATTCACATAAATATCAGAAAATAAATATCATTCACAAAAATATTGCTATGGAGCGACGCTTTCCCCACCGCCGCCGCCGCCCCCACTGGATCCAAGATCCTGGAAGTTGCGGCAGTCTTGTGGTGGGCTGACCGCCCACCTCGTAATCGGGTGATCGGACCTCCGAGGAGGCGGTGGTCGTACCGATGGTACGGCAGTCTCAAGACCCCATAACAATTTCATATCACTAAAATAAACTTAAGCCACCCCCCAAAAAATATACACTTCAATACATAAGAATATTGTTTAAAAAAATATTTTTATAACAAGTACTATCATATAAATATTAAAGAAAAATATTTTAGATATATACATAAATAATTCATCGAAAATTACACAAATATATATATATATTTATATTATAAAATAACACTAATTAGCCTACCCCATAAAAATCTAAATGAATGTGAACTAACCAATAAAAACAAACCGTAAAGCAAAGCAACCAATAAAATTATATTATCAATTAAACCAGCAATATAAAAGGTACACAAAACGTAACAATTTACTACACTCAAAACTACAAAAGCTGAAAGACGAAGATACTCTGCTGAATTCATCAAAGACAATCTGAAAACAGAAGTGCAAGAATATATACAACTACCTTCTAAAATAAGTAAAACATGTATTTAAACTAACTTATACATTAATTAATTAATTAAAACACGAAAATTAATAACTAACTCACAAAACACTCTACTTATCATAACTCTTAAATTGTAGATACTGTAGGGAAATTACTATACCATCGAGAAACTACTAATCTGCTGAAAAAGCAATCATGCACCTGGAAATAGGCACATACAATTAAGTAAATAAAAAACATTTCTACTTACCCTAAAATGCTAAAAATAAAATTAATCTTCCTCACCCCTCACTAGCTAACCACAAACAAATGTTTTAAATAAAACTAAAACAACTTTTTTTCCCCAACAGAAAAGGAGCCTCCTGACCCATATTACAACACCCCTAATGTATAACCAGAACATAGAGACTGTCATTTCCAGTAAGAACACATATGTAGACATAAAAAAGAAAACTAATAGCATAACTTAGTATGTCAATAACAAGTGAAATATATATATTTAAACATGTAATTATTTTATTATTAAATTATTTTATACATATTACAGAATGAGCAAGATACATCACATCACATAAAGGGAACCAACTACTTTCTCACGTGGGCTACACTTACAACCAAGAAAGCTGGAAATATACTAAATATTACTCTAATGTTTGCTATGGGAGGACAACTATAAAAGATGATGCTGTTATTAATGTAGGAGAACACAAAGACCCTCCAAATGTCAGCAATAATGAAGAAAGACAGGCACTACATGATTTAAGACAAGCAAGAAGCACTAGCTCCTAAGAGCCTGCAACTAAAACACTACGATATACTCCCTAAAGTGCCTGAGCATATCACAGGCCATCTACTCACTATAACCACCTTAAACATTTAATAGCATTGCCTAAAAAATCCATCCATGATACTCCTCTTCCCCCTAGAGGATACCAAGGTATCCAAATTCCTGAGCACTTAACCACCACACATAATGAGTTACCCTTCCTCTTACATGATATCCTTAACAATGAAAAATGTATTATACTATTTGCTACAGCAGATAGCTTATTAAAACTAAGCCAGTGTCAAATGAGGATGATGAATGGGGCTTTCAGAATGTACCCCAAACCATTCACTCAGATATGCACCATACTTGGTAAATATTAAAACACTAATATACCATTCGTATATACCCTGCTACCTAATAAACAAAGTAGCACTTACTACAAACTGCTAAACCATATTAAAATTAAAACAACAACTACTCCCCACATAAAATAATATATTTTGAACAAGCCATGATCTAACTATCCTTAAACTATACCCATACATACCCATACAAGACTGTAACTATCATTTTAACCAAAGCATATGGAGACATCTCCAACAATCTACACTGAGGGCCTTATTACGAGTTTGGCGGTCTCATGATCCGATCATGGAGAGCTCGGCGGTCTGACCGCCGTATTACGAGTTGGGCGGATAGGCTTTGCGAAGGCGACGGCTGAACCGCTGAGATTGTCAGCAGACCACCGGGTTCTCAGTAAGGGATAGGCAGCCGCCATGGGGCGGTGCAAGGGACCTGCACTGCCGTCCATTTTACAAGTTCCCTTGTCCACGAGCTGACTGCGGCAGTCTGACTGCCTGCTTCAAGGTGGCGGTGACAATGGATTTGGGGTGCGTACTCACCCTTTTCTTTTTCTTCCAGGCAGAGTCCGACATGGATTCCTTTCTTCAGGCCCCCCGTTCAAAGCAGGATCTTCACCCTGAGGGTTATGGCCCTGTTTGCAACAATCTACAGGTGACTTTTTTGTACCATATACCCATTGCCAGGACTGCCCACATATGGGCCGGACCCCGGCAATGGGCAGATGGTATTTTTTCCATATGTATCATGCATATGTGTGCATCCAACTGCACACAGAGGCCTCGATATATTTTGAAAAAGTTCTCACCACAGCTGCAAGATGTCCGCAGCCACACTACCGGCACCGTGGTCAACTTGTAATACAGGGATTTTCGAACCACCAGAGCTGTGGTCTATTGGCGGGCATGGACATGGTTGTCGGGCTGTTGGACCGCCAAACTCGTAATTAGGCCATAAGTGAAGAAACAGAGAGCCAATTTGCCATTGAAATTAACAAAATTATGGCACTAGCCTATGTCCCTGTAACAGAGGTAGCTAACCACTACAACTTACTTAAAGAAGGTCCAATCTACTAACAAAACAAACACAAACTACGTCCCCTAATGAACACAGACGCTAACCCAAATTCCAAATATCATAGTGGAATGTCTATGACAACAACCATGACTCAAGATGCCTAAACCAACAACGCAGTAGAAAGATGGTAAAATACCTTTCAATCTACACTAGACAGATCCCATCCTACACTCTATAAATTCATAGAAGCTCTACAAACGGACAAAGTTACCAACAACTATGAATGGAGCAATCAATAACCCAAATTAAACATAAAATTAACAAACAAATCAACAGAATGTATGCCATGCTACAATTTAAAGTAAAACTCTTATAAACAACATAGGAGTACACAACTTAAAATCAATTGCCAAAACCCTGTTGTAAAACACTGAGCTTTCTACATAGTAACCAATAAATCTAATATAAAATTCATACCATCATAGGTAAAATATTTTTAATAAAATATTAAACAAACTATTTTTGTAAATCAGGCAAAAAACAAGCAATTACAATAGCAAATAAGACTGATGCATAAAAAGTAATATGTATAATAAATAGTTAAAAACTAAAATGTCACCACCCACAAAACTCAAAATTGCAAATAAAATCAAATGTAATCAATAAAATAAAACACATAAAATGTAAGATAGCAACTACCAATCACATCACATACACATACATAATAAAATGTATAATTTACCACCCCAAAAAATAACAAATAAAACTCTCTGTTAGTAGCTGGTGATCTTCATCCGCATCCATGTAGTTAAAAATGTGATCCACCAAAAACTGTAATAATTCCAAAAAAGCCCAAATAACATGCAAAAATAAAACAAGTCCATTTTGAATCCAACTAAGCAATCCAAAGTCTTAAGTAACCATAGAAAAAACAAAAAGATTTTTTTTAAAAAACACACATGGAAACCCAAAAAGTCAAAGGAAATCACTATTAAAAATATTGCTTTACTAGAAACCAAAATGATTTCCTTTAAAAAAATGCAACATCTAAATGTTCATACAGTAACTTCAGATTTGTAAGTCTGTAAAACAATACCTATCCCAAGTAAATACTACCTAAAAACGTAACATAAACATTGTAAATAAACTATACAATACACATAAAATAACATGACATAATATAAAATAACTATACATTGCTATCAAATTCGAACTAGGCCTAACTCAGAACACTAATACTAGTAAACAAAATAACACAAACTACAAGTAAACTTTCAAAAAGCTAGAAGGCAAAAAGACTTACAAAATCACAAACTGTGTTATGTATCGTTATTGTTTTTCTAAAAATATTACCTATGTATGTGAGAAATGCAAAACCAACTCCTAACTAAACCATTTTGGGGAAGAGGTTCAACACTAAAGGGATGACATTGACTATTCCCATTCCATTCTAAACCAATTTGGGAAAGGGTTGAACACTAAAGGTGTTACATTTACTATTGCCACTCTAAATTAAACCATTTTGTGGAAGGTGCTGTACAATAAAGGGGTTACATTTACTATTCCCACTCCAATCTAAACTATTTTGGAGAAGGTATTGGACACTAAAGGGGTTACTTTTTCTATTTCCACTCCAATATAAACCATTAAGAAGTAGTTGTTGTACCCTAAAGGGTTTATATTTACTATCCCCACTCCTCTGTAAGATATCTTACATATGTTTCTTAACATTAAACAAACAACATACCATATAACCTACTGTTAACTAATACATATTTGTATTATAATTAACAGTATGACTTGTCTAAAGTAATATTCATTTGTAACTGATAATATTAAACCAATTATAAATTATATTCTATATTTTTATTACATAACTATAAATTATTATAAATGCTACATAAAATGAACATTAACAATACGTAAACAACTTAAAAATCACAGACATGTTTAAATTTTATATTTAAAATACTGTGTATTAATTATAAAATATATATAACATGCAATCAATATTAATGACACACATAAACATTTACACTTCTTAACAATTACCTAATTTATAATAATTTATTTTATTTGTCTCTAAATAAAATTTACAAAAATATAAAATATTTAAAAATATACATATATAACTCGACAATATTTGTAATCCTGAAACATAAATTCATTTTTAATACAAAATAATTACATACAAAATCTAACAAGTAAACATATTAAAACCATATTGTATTTTTCCTTATTTAATGCACAAAATAATTAATAAAATTTCAAATTTGTATGTGTTCCTAAACTAAAACCAAAACATTATTTATTGTGAATAAATAAAAAAAAGTGTTTTTCTCAAATAAAAATGTTAATGTTAAATATTTTATTATTAAAAAAATACAATTTTGAATTGAACAATATTATTAAAAAAAACAGGTACAGAAATTACATTTTTTTAAACATTCTCCTAAATGAATAAATGCCATATACACACACAAATATATGGTTCAGGAGGCTTGCACATTAAAGAGTATTTTACTTTTAAACAGATTCCGTGAGTGCGCCCATTCTTTGGCTACTTCTGGACATTTCGCCAATGTGGTTGTACACAAATATATATATATATATATTTATAAAAGTATATAAAAAGTTAATGGTAATTTACATAAATAATGCAATTTTAATATATATTAAAGAAATTAAAGTATTTAAAATAAAAAATGTACATTTCAAAATTAAATAATTTATTGTTCCATTTTATTTTTTCACATTAATTATTTTCAAAATATGAAATATAATTTAATTTACATGCAAATTATTATTCACATATGTCGGAATGTCATTTATTAGTAGGTGTAGGTTGACACCTACGACCAGTCATGAGGCCACAGTCACAATGTAGGATACTAATTTTTGAAGAATAAGCAGTTTCTAGTGCCTAAAAGACAAAAGCGTCACTTTGAGACATCTGGTGGTTTTGACCTGGACAAAGTAAAAGTTTAAGGACGACCACGATGGGGCATGGGTTGGATACACTTAGCGGTAGGGCTCGGTCAAGATTTTACCTTCTGACTTTGACCCTTATTACAAGTCTGAAGGTCTCGCAGAGGGCCGCCACTCCAGCACCCCGCTGCAAGACCAACAAACCAGTAGTCACTCCCCCCGCTAGATTAGGACTTACATCCTGGTCTGGCGGGCAGTGCTTTGGAGGTGCCTCAGCGGTGCCTTTCTAAGGCTCATATGTGAGCCTTGGAAAGGCAGCACCATGGGATCCCCAAAGCACATTCCAGCATGGAAACATATGCACCATGTCATGCATTTCTTTCTGTGCTGGACCTGGGGGTACAGATATACAGGGGGCACACCATGTGCCCCCCACATGCACCCCGTGCACAGAGGCAACAGGGGGCCCTAGAAGGCCCCCTCAGTTTCCTCACTGCCACCCTTTTCATGGCAGGCTCACTGCCATGAAAATGAGGGCGGTGAGGAAACTCATAATATGCTCGGCTGTGCCAGCTGCAGCGTGTCCAGCATATTCGTCCCAATGAAAGATTGCCGGCAGTGCTGGCGGTCTCTTGGTGGTCCGACCGCCGCAGTTGAAATACTGAGGGCAGTCCCGCAGTGCAGCAGTCGTCGGACCACCACCGCAACTACGGTGGTCCTATGGACTGCCGTAGTCATAATAAGTCCCTTACTCACTTTTTGGGAGTTTTGTCTCTCGACATCGAGTGGGACTCCTCGTCAGACCCGCTTTGGGTTCGACAATGGCAGCTTGACTCAGAGCGATGCCTCAGTCAACTCCAGGAAGTCTTGTCAATGACAAAAAGCTCTTGTGCTTTAGAGGGGCAAACCTGAATCTCAGGCTTGACTCTCATCGATGGGTCAGTAACCTATTGGAAATTTTTACCAAAAATTCTCTAATATACTCCAACTTCTGGATCTTCTTTCAGAAGGTCTGTTTGGGATTCCAAAGTGTCCACAATGCCAATCCAAGGTTCCAGAAGCTCTGAGTTGCTCCTTGGAATGCTGGGACAACATCTCCCACAATTCACCTGGCCAGTCCAGCTGAAGGTGGTCAACTGGTTTCTTCTCAGTGGAGATGATGCAGGTGGAGCTCTTTTAACCTGCTGCCTTCAGGGAGTTCAATCCTTCACTTTTTAAAGCAAGGCAAGTCCTTAGGGCTGTGCAGGTGCAGTCATTCAGAGTGCAGTTATCTTGGTGCAGGCCAGGGTTCCAGCAGGGTAGTCCTTCTTCTTCTTGTAGTTTCAGACAGGGATCTGAGTTGATGGGCAGATCTCCCATATTTATCCAGTGTTCTTGGGTGACAAGAAAGGTGGTACCCCTGATCAATTAGGTATAGGGTACCATCCATAAGTATGAAAGCTTCCTCCAAAGTGTGGCACAGTCTTGTCCTAGAAAGCTCTGTTCTTTTAAAATTCAAAATGGAGCAACTGTCTCCTGGAGGTTAAGATCTGGCTTAGCCAACCCAGTGGTGTGGCTAAGTTACCCTAACAATCCCCTTCCAGCCCCTCTGCTAATTCAATCACTGGGGCTCCTGTCAGGCTAGGAGTGCAGTTTGTGGGGGTGAGCCTGTGTGTTGTCCTAACTATCATTCCCTTTGAAAACCAGTTTGACTACTCCACCCCATCCTTCCTTTTTCTCTGAAGCTGCAGATCTCCTTCCAACAGATGACCTTTGTCTCTACGCAGGCCACTTCGCACCTCATCAGAGCAGTTTGGCTCAGCCTGCCAAAGGCTGGCCAATCAGGAGAGGCTGTGTATTTTAGCATATCAGCATCTCCTTCGAGACAGCAACCTTCCCGGAAAGCTGGAAGCACGCCGAGATCACCGCCTTACTCAAGAAACCCAAGGCAGACCCCAAGGACCTCAAGAACTTCCGACCCATCTCTCTGCTCCCGTTCCCCGCGAAGGTCACCGAGAAAATCGTCAACAAACAACTGACCCGCTACCTCGAGGAGAACAACATCCTGGACCCTTCCCAGTCCGGCTTCCGCAGCAACCACAGCACCGAAACCGCCCTCATCGCCGCCACCGATGACATCAGGACCCTGCTAGACAACGGAGAAACAGCAGCCCTCATCCTCCTGGACCTATCAGCCGCCTTCGACACGGTCTGCCACCACACACTACGAACACGCCTTCACGACGCCGGGATCCAAGAGAAGGCCCTGGACTGGACCACATCCTTCCTTTCCGGCAGAACACAAAGCGTCCGCCTCGCTCCCTTCCGATCCAAGGCCACCAAGATCATCTGCGGCGTACCCCAAGGCTCCTCCCTCAGCCCAACGCTGTTCAACATCTACATGGCACCCCTCGCCCACGTCGCCCGACAGCACAACCTCAACATCATCTCCTACGCCGACGACACCCAGCTGATCCTCTCCCTCACCAAAGACCCTCACACCGCCAAAGCCCACCTCCACGAAGGAATGAAGGCCGTCGCCGAATGGATGAGGACCAGCCGCCTGAAGCTGAACTCGGACAAGACGGAGGTCCTCATCCTTGGTTTCAACCCTTCAGCCTGGGACGACTCCTGGTGGCCAACATCACTGGGAACAGCCCCGCCACCCACCGACCACGTTCGCAACCTAGGGGTCATCCTCGACCCCACCCTCTCCATGACTAAGCAGGTCAACGCCGTTTCCTCATCCTGCTTCAACATCCTCCGAATGCTCCGCAGGATCTTCAAGTGGATCCCCACCGAAACAAGAAAAACAGTCACCCAGGCCCTCGTCACCAGCAGGCTGGACTACGGAAACGCCCTCTACGCAGGAACGACGGCTAAGCTCCTGAGACGGCTGCAATGCATCCAGAACGCCTCTGCACGTCTTATCCTCGACATCCCCCGACGCAGCCACATCACACCCCACCTGAGAGACCTGCACTGGCTCCCTGTCAACAAGAGGATAACCTTCAAGCTCCTCACCCACGCACACAAAGCACTCCACAACTCCGGACCAGCCTACCTCAACAGACGACTCAGCTTCTACACCCCCACCCGCCAGCTCCGCTCGACCAGCCTCGCCCTCGCCACAGTCCCCCGCATCCGGAAAACGACCGCCGGCGGCAGATCCTTCTCCCACCTCGCCGCCAAGACCTGGAACACCCTCCCCACCAACCTCCGACAGACCCAAGACCTACTGGCCTTCAGAAGACTCCTCAAGACCTGGCTCTTCGATCAGTAGCAGCACCACCCCCCCTCTTCCCCCAGCGCCTTGAGACCCTCGCGGGTATGTAGTGCGCTTTATAAGTGACATGATTGATTGATTGATTGATTGAAGCCAGTTCTATAACTTTGTTTCTGTGATAGTTATAATAAATCCAACCTTGGCACATTGTTGGATTAATTCTAACTACCTTTTTCATACCTCGAAGTATATTTCTAGCTCACTTCTATCAATAGGTATATTTTATTAAAGTCTTCCCATGTTAGCCTATAGAGCCATTGTGCTACAATGGGAAAAAACAAAATTGGCAGTTTTTCCTTCACCAGGGCATATAAAACATCGACCTACCTAGCCAAGATCACACTTAAGGATGCATATTGGGGCCATGTCCATTATAGCAAATTCCAGAATGTGTCCGAGGGGTCACGGACTTCCCTCTTTTTAGGTTTTTAAACCCAACTTTCTATGTGAGCCCCGCCGGGTGCAATTATAGCTAGAATTCTAAACTACCAGGACTGTGACGCCGTCCTGCTCACTCACAGGGTGATGCGAAATATGAAAATGCCACAATCCGGCTCTGTCCATACTTCACGCTGCAGGTACAGCACCAGGGCAGGAGCTTTGAGGCAGTGATGTTACAGCTGCAAGTCAGAGATCTTAAGTATATGTTGTTTCCAGCCAAGCTCAGAGTGATGGCAGCAGGTAAAATGTGGCATTTTGCCACACCAGAGGAGGATTGGGAGTGGCTAGACGGATGGCACATGAATGGCCACAGGCCCCCTCGCGGGATACATCAGGGTAACTCTCAAGACCAGCAGGGCAACTATGTGGTTGGAGAGGCCGACACCCCAGAAAATAATGGAATCCCAGGAGAAACTTAATCGACGGACTTGCTGATGGGACATGACAAGGACGATCTTGAGTGGCTACAAGTATTGAGCCAAGGGCCGGCGCAACAGTGAGACTGCATTGGGATCCTTTCTGAGTCAGAACTGGTGTTGCATACGTACACTCATGCAAGGAGGAGCCCCTGCACAGGGAGGGGGGACTGGAAGAGCAGGACTAATTTAAAACATTTGCAATAAAGGGAGGGTGGTGGGTTGTGACAACTGAATCTTCTTGGAGGCGCCAGCCCACACTAATTCATAATGTTAATCTTGGGGAGACAGATTGGGGTGTTGGGCGGTTCTTAACCCACTGAGCACAGTAGCAGGGAGGGGGTTGTTATATGGGAGTAATTTTTGTGTGTTTGTTGCATTGTGTTTACTATGTTGCGGTTGCAGTAAGTTAAGCTCAGCAAATATTTGCACATCGAGATGGACACTGGAAAAGTACAGGGCAGGGAGGATGTAATCTGTTATACTGCCCGAGGCCATACACTTCTCGGGACCTCATTATAGGCAAATCTACATCATGATCACATAACGGTAAAGACCCTCTCATGGAACGTGAACTGTCTGGGACATAAAATCAAACACACGGTAGTTATGCAGTATCTTCATAGAGAGGGCCCGACATAGTTCTCCTGCAGGAGACACAATTAAAGGGTAGCCCATATGAGGCGCTGGGCCGCTTTTGCTATACACTATTAGTACAAGTGGGCTTTACCACCAGCTCCAGAGGAGTGGATATATTGCTCCGCTCCACAGTGCCTTTTATTCCACATTACACATGGACAGGCCCATTGGGGAGATATGCTATACAGTCAGGAACATGGGAGGGACTCCTTCTAAATATTTGTTTGGTCTATGTGTCACCACAGCTCCACACCAAGACTTTCACTGCTCTGGGTACTGCACTACTGGAACTACCCCCAGGAATATTATTGATGCGTCGAGATTTCAAGGCAATAATGGACCCAGTAAAGGATAGAGACACTGCTTCGTGTATGGGCGGCAACTCTACTCCATTGGGAGCATCCGTTGAGGCATTGGGGTTGGTGGACTTGTGGCGTGAACACACCCGGATGTGCAGCAGTTCACGTACTTCTCTGCAGTTCATGGCAGTAAATCCAGGTTAGACTATATTTATACTCACAAAACATTTGCAGGTCTTTTCTGAGGTGCCACTCACAGGGCTAGGGATATTTCTGACCACTCCCCTTTGGATGTGATGTTAGATAGCCCCATCTGGGACAACACATTGCCTCCCAGGATCAATCAATGGTACCTGAAGGAAGCATCATTTTGGGGCAAAATAAGGGAGGGGGAGGCACAAGACTTTCAAGAAAATGAGGGATCGGGCCAAAAGGCCGGAGTTTTGTGGGAAGCATTCAAGACAGTCCTTCGAGGACAAGTACAGGCTATGATCAGGGGTAAAAAAAAGGAGCAAAAGTTAGAATGTGACAAGCTTCAAAAATATATTTTTTTACACTTGAATCCAGGGTGCTGGAGGCCAATGTAGATATTCAGGGGTACAACATATACTTAACCTCAAACAACATGAACTAAAAGATCTAATGAAGAACTGGGCTCGCAACTACACTGTGGCCGTGCAGCGACGGTTGTAAGACATAGGTGACAAAGCCAGCAAACTCATTGCCTGGCTGGACAGAGGAGACAAGGATTGAAATTGGGTCCTGGAAATCAGGAACACCAAGGGCGTACTACATACCTCCGGGGAAGAGATAGCTGAAGCCTTTGCTATTATGAGACCATTTACACCTCTAAGACTAGTAGGTTGAGCACTGATGGAGAGGAACTCTTAAGAGACATTCCCCTTTCGACCCAATCTGCGGACAATCAGTTAACACTTGAGCAGGATTTAACCATTGAGGAGATAGAACAGACGATTCGAGACTTGCAATCAGGCAAAGTGGTGGGGCCTAACAGGCTACCTGTAGGATTATACTAATGCATGGGATCAGAGATAGTAGAACATATGTTGAATATGTTCAACGAAGCTCAAGGGAGGGCCAGGTTGCCAGAGGATCAAAGAACAGCAACAGTAGCTGTCCTCCTTAAGAAGGATAAACCGGGTGATGTCTGCAGTTCATATAGACCCATCTCGTTGCTGAACCTTGAGGCAAAGGTTCTGACCAAAGCTTTGGCGAATAGATTGAGGCCAGTCATTATATCAGTAGTTCACCCTGACCAGTCGGGATTTATGCCACGCATATGAACCTGTCTTAATTTAAGACTCTTGTATGGAGTGCTTCACTCGACCAGGGACTTTCAGTCTGAACAGGCTGTATTACTAGCTCTCGATGCACGGATGGCGTTCAACAGTATCGAGTGGGGCTACTTGATTGAGACTTTATCAAAGTTAGAATTCAGTACCAAATTCTGTCAGTGGGTTCGGCTCTTGTATAGTGGTCCGTAGGCCCGGGTACGGGTAAATAATGTTATGTCAAGACCGTTTGCATTACATAGGGGTACCTGTCAGGGGGGCTCATTCTCTCAAATGCTCTTTGGCCTGGCACTGGAACCCTTGGTGGAATGGGTGATGAGACATCCCCTAATATACGGCATAGACTGCAGTGGGGACTGGGAAGAAAGATTTTGCCTATACGCTGATGTCATTCTGCTATATGCCACAAGGCCGCGAATGACGATAGACAGGATACTACATTTCTTTGACCCCTTTTGAGGGATACTCTGGGTACCAAATTAATTGGGACAAGTCCCTATTTTTTCCCCTGAGCGGGGCTGCTCCCACACTACATGCCACATACACTATTTCTGATTGCACACGAGATCAAATACTTAGGTATCTACAGAACGTGAGATGGAGATGAGTTTCTCAAGAAGAATCTTTACCCATTTCTCGACCAACTTTGAGGAGATGTACTGCATTGGCGGAAGCTCCCGCTCTCACTGATGGGGAGAGCGGAACTATTTAAAATGATTACCCTGCCAAGCTTATTATATATACTCCATATAAAGTCCCACATATGTTTTTCCAAAAGGTTGATGGCTTAGTGCGACAACTTCTCTGGGATGGCAGATGTTCAAGAATTGCACAGGGTAAATTACAGCGAGGAGTATATGAGGGGGGGTGGCAGTCCCTGATATATGTAAATATTACTGGGCATCAAATTTGGTTGTGATCAATAAATGGGTGTTCTCAGATAATGCGGAGCCCTCTTACTGATTAGATAGACACATTATGGGAGGGCGCAGATATTCTTCTTTGCTATTATCAAGAGGGAAACATAGATGTCCTACCATTTCACACACAGGTGATGGTGAGAATTTGGTGGGAAGCAACCAAGTTTCTGGTATTGGAGGACAAGCGGACGGAGGTAACCCCTCTGTGGGACAGCGACACTTTACCAGGAACTACAGGGATTCACAAAATGGGAGTTAATAGGGATCGAGCACTGGGGGATGTTTGGAGGGGCAAGCTTATACAACCTTCGAGACCTTGTAGCAGGAGTTTTAAATTGTGACTCTGAGTGCTTTAAGTACCTAAAACTAGGGCATGCGCTGAGGTGTCACTTATGGGAGGGAGAGACATTGACCGACGCATCACCCCTAGAGAATCGCTTGATATTGGACCACCTGGCTGAGTAGGCAGTCTCCTTAGTATATGCTAAACTTATGAACAATTCTCCAGATCCATTGGTCAAGCTGACAGCAAGATGGAAGGAGGACATAGGCCCCTTAGAGGACAATGATTGGACAGAAGCTATACAGAGCCCCAGAGAAATGGCAATACGTGCGAGGTTTCGTTTAATACAGTTATGTATATTGCACAGGCCGTATTACTCTAGGAGATTACTCCATCGCTTGGGAAGGAGAGATGACTCTCTGCCCCAGGGGATGTGGGAACAAGGGACCCTTCTTTCACATACTCTGGGAATACCCAGAAATACAAAGGTATTGGACCAGGGTGACTCAAATTATGTCGAGGGTCACGGGTCAAGAGGTGCCTCTGACAGCCAAGTGACACATCTTGCGAATATCCGGAGAAGAAGGGAGATGCCAAAAGATCTGGCTGAGGTTGGCATTGGGGATTGCTAAATGGAATATGGCCCATGCTTGGGGGGCAGGGAGAGTGCCACAGATTGGAGACTGGATGGTAGATGTCGATTGGTACCAGAAAATCAAGTGGTCTACCAGAGCAGGGGATGTCCAAAGAAATGGAAGAAAATCTGGGATACTTGGCGCAGTTACCGAGAGGAGCCAGAGCAATAGAGCTCAAGGGATTGATATCTTGCTCCCCGAGACTTAGAAACTGCACAATTCCATCTCCCAATATGCACGCAAAATCTTATGGGAAACAGCCAGTCCCTATGCCATGAAGTAATAAATCACTTTAATGATGCTTTATGCACAATGTATTCATCTCGATGGAAGTAACATGTCTCTGTGCTTTTGTATCACTGAGCAACTGTTTAATAAAAGTAAATAATTCTGTGCCTCCTTTGCTTCCTGGTTCTCCTCATTCCGGGCCTAAGGGCTCCACAAAACACAGGCAAGTTCTCCTCTTTGAAAGGATGGCTGAAGTTGCTCTGGAGATTAGTGTTCCAATCTACTGATTAGTTTGCTAACTTTTCTGCGAAGAAGAGTTTTTTTCTAACATATCTGTTTTGCAACTGGTATGCTGTAAAATAGCTATCGGGCGATATGCAAAATAACCAGGCCAGATAGGGGTAAAAGGCCGCTTTATTTGGACAGGTAGGCAGTTTCAGATTTTTACTAAATTATGAACAAAGCCTCACTAATACAAAGTCCATGCCTAACACCCCCCACCCTTAAGCGATTCCCCACAGTAAAAACTTCCCAAAACATTGTTCTAACCAACCATCCTCACCAACCCCTTTCTTTTCTCCCCTGCCTTCCTCCTGCCTCATTTATCGCTCCCCTGTGTTCCCTCTGGCCGAACCTACTCTCAATGCCCCCAACCGTTCTTGCCTGTCGCGATCTCCTCAATTTCTGCCACCAGAAAAAAACCCTGACCAGGCGTTTTTCCTGTCTCCCCCATCTCTCTATTAACCTTTCTCCTTGCCCTCTCAATAGCTGTAAACTTCTCTGCCCCCCTACATACCCTCCTAGGCACGAGTGCTGTCAAAATCAGTTTTGTCTTGACCCAGGATCTGGCAATCAATTCTAAATCAGATTTCATCTCTATTAATAAACCTAAACCTGACAATTGAACTAAATCGTTTTCGCCTAAATGTAAGAGTAAAACATGAGAACATTTTATTATCATTAATAATTCGCTTAAACACCTTCCCCACCAATCAATTTTTATGTCATCACAACGGAAACCTAGATTTTTTTCAAATTGTCTTTTTTCAGCTTGTTTTGCAGCCCATTTTATTAAAAGAATGTCCAATTATCCAAATGGTCACAAGAGCCACAGGAGGACCCGAAATATGACCTGAAAAAGAAACACAAAGTTAACACTTATCTAAACTCTAAAGAACTTCTAACTTTCTAACATATCTCAAACAACAGTCTGAAGACCATCTACCTAAACTCTTGACCTCTTTGATGGAGAAACCCAACCTGGCTGTTTCGGAAGTGGCACCAATTCTAAAAGAGTGCGTACCAAAGCGAAAAGGATTCTCTCCCAAATGACACAAGACTTTTCTCATTACTGCCAATACCTGAGAAGCCTTAAGACGAGAGCCATCTTGATGTCTAAAAACTCATTCAGAAGAAGCACCACTCGTAGCCTTGAACTCCTGCCAGGCTTCCATTGGACATAATGAACCACAGATCTTTTGAAGAGTAACATTTGCTCCTTTACCTACCTGGTCTGTTTTGGATTTTTCCAGAAAAATCCTTATTGCTATTTTGGAGCTAACCGCATTTTTAACTTTGAGATCATCGTTGAGACCCTTACCCAAAAGCTCTGAAATTCTAAAAGCTCCAAAAAATAGCCAACTCATGCAAAGCTTAAATAATAAACATTCCAAATGGGAAAAACAAATATCAGGTAAGGTTTTTATTATGGCCCATAACATCTTCAATGAAACGGGCTCTCTGACACGCTGGCTTCTCTTCTTCTCCTTTGCCCAACCTTGCAAAAGTCGCCTCCCCATCTCACCTGCAGATGGCTCATAGCCCCAGAAACATTTTCCATAAAAATTGAGGCCTGCCAATTTACCAGCAATCGTAGTGGCTGAAATGTTTCTGTCTATGTTAGTCATGATGAAATGTAGCACGTCCTCTCTACGCTTCTCTAAACCTTCTAAACTGTGAGTCTTATAAGATGCCCCTGATTCTAACAATTCTAACCATGCCCTTCTATAAGCTAGCTTGGTTCTTTCTGTAAGCGATTTTTTCAATTAGCCGAAGCATTCTCACTCTGCCAGTTCCCATACCTCTTGAGGAGCCTGAGTTTTTCGCAGATCTGCTCCGGGTGCCAAACTACGGAATGTCTGCTTCTGGGAACGAGATAATGCATCTGCGATATTGTTATCAGTTCCTGGTACATGTTTAGCTTTAAAAATGATGTTATACATCAGACATCCTAACATAAATCTTTGTAACAAGTTCAGCAGATGTTTCTCTTTAGCTTTCTGACCATTGATCAAATCCACCACAGTCTTATTGTCAACGTAAAAGATGACCGTCTTCTTTGCCAGTTTTGTACCCCATACCGCTAAGGCTACATGGTATATGGTTCGAAAAGGACTCACCTGAAGATCACCGCAAACAGGGTCAAAATCCCCCGGGTGAAGATCCTGCTGTGAAGAGGGGACCTGGAGAAAGGGATCCACGTCAGAATCTGCCTGGAAGAAGAAGAAAGGGGTGAGTACACACCCCAAATCCTTCGTCACTGCCACTTAAAGCAGGTGGTCAGACCGCCGCGGTCCGCTCATGGATTTAGGCAACTGGCAATATGCAGATCAGTGCAGCTCCCCTGAACCGCCCTATGGGGGCTGCCTTTCCCCGACTGCAAACCCGGCAGTCGGCGGTCTGCTGGCAGTCTCGGTGGTCCAGCGGCAGTCTTCGCAAAGCCAATCTGGACAACTCGTAATACGGTGGTCGATCCGCAGAGCTCACAGCGCTCGGACTGCCACCGCCAATACGGCAGCCCATGGGACCGCCAAACTCGTAATAAGGCCCTAAATATGGTCATGAGTTTACAAACCAACACATATGCAATTATTTAAAGGAGGTCATATGCAAATTAACGGACAAATGGCACTTACTTTTCTTCACTCCATGTGGTAGGTATACAAAGCAAACAACTACAAAGACAGAGGCAAGGGAAAACCCCTCTTGTATTTCAACTCTACAAAGGCAGATGGGTATGGGCTAGTTAGGAGGCCACTTTGGCTTGCACCACCCATTGCCCTGGCCAGCGCTGCCAATGACAGTACCAACACAAACACTAACCAACACAGTCCTAAAAATGGAACAATTTAGAATATTTCATGCCCCCAGAGCATAACAATGGCTTTGGCAGTGGGTATTAGCCATTTTATGTCCATCAAAATAATACACAACTGATGTTGTCCTTAATGGCAAATGAGACAAACTGTGCCTCCATGTGGCAGGCTAGCATAGTGCTGGTTTTGACAATTAAGTGCCGGTGCTGAGCACTGGAAACCACCATCTCACATTTAGCATTGGTTAAGGCCAAAATAGTTGTTGCTTTTACCAGTGGTAGAATACACTGGATTACAGCACTACACCTAGGCAGGCTCAATGGCTGAGAAACATACAGATAGCAAAAGGCGATACCAAAAATGAAACTAAGTACCGGGGCCAACATTATATAATGCCAGAGTACAGTTAGGCCCACTTGTCAAAGTTTACAGGCCCAGACATTACTGATGTACACCACTTTTTAGCAGTACTAACAATCTGTTGTCATTTACCAGAAATCATGCTGTACGTGAACCCATGTGTTGGGCCAGCTGAGATCACATTTCAGAGGCGAACCACCTAAATAGTGACTGATGGGATATGAAATCATTGTATGTGTTTGTATACTTTTAGACTGCCTTACCAGTGTGTTCCCCACACCGCCCCCCGCATCATCCACTTTTTCTCTGAGTCAGAATTCTTGGGGTTTTAAGGAGCAAACTGCTCACCAGGTACCTTCCTATTGCGGCATTCAGGCTGTACAGATGAGAATCACTCCATATCATAGAATTGTGCCTGTCTGTGATGTACTGGAGGAGACGGTTTGCTCTTTGCCAGGAGAAACAACAACTTCACACTGTAACAATTCCTGCTCAAGTACCTCCAACTGAGGTACTCAAATAATTTATATTTACCTATAACTCTGCGAAATGAGCCTGCCTTGTAACAAGAAAGAAGGCTCTCAAAAGCTTGATTTAAAACAGGAAAAACCTCACACTAACTTACTGAGGGCTCTGCGGTCCAGAGCGGGAGCAAGAAAATGCAAAATATGCAGGTTTCAGTGCCTCATTCCTCAAACAGAATGTCATTAAAGCTCGTTTGTTAAATCAGAGAGCTATGATTACAAGGCCACAATTATGGGAGGGAGGGTCTACTGAAGAAGGTCCCGCAAGAACAACTGCATCAAGTTTCTGGTGCTGACTATCATCATGGAACAGCTTTCCTTTAAGGGGCCTGACATTTTCTTGGGCATATTTCAGGGAAGACTCAGATTCATTGCATTACAGAGCAGTTATTCATGACACTAATTTGTTCCTCCAACTAATTATGTCAGAAGGAGTTTTCTGTTAAATATATACCCAGCGCATACCAAGCAGAATATGGGGCGTATGCGTAATCGCCTATGTTACTGGCTGCGGGAGACACCTCACCCTTCAGGTAGAATGACCAGTTAAAGTATTCCCAAGTCCAATAAAGATGCCTTTAACCCTGAATCTGACTTTCCATGTCTGCTGCGCTTCAAAGACAGAGGCCAAATGCGAGGCTAGGTCTGCTGACAAATTCCTGCTTAATTTACTTACATATTTAACAGGGTAGGCAAGAAAGGAAGCACATTTTTTGTAATTCTGAACTATGATAGATGCAGTGATTTTGTTATTGGCCAAAACAAATCAAGACGCTGTACTTGCTGATGCACAAAAGACAAAGGGGCATATTCACAAGAACGTGTGATAACCACCACAAGTTTAGCTTAACGCAACTTCTCACATCGCAGTCCATCGCGGGAAAACAACGCCGTGTTAACGTAGCATTCTCAACCTGGCGTCACCATGTGATAGTCCCACGATAACGCGTCAAATGACCCCGTTAAAAACAACGCGACGCCGAAAAAATGCGAAACACCAACGCGAATAAAGTTGCGATGAGGCCAACCACGAAAAAAAAACAAGCGACAACCAGCGATAGGCCTGCAATGCCCACGCGTCTGGCGGGAAAAAGCACCATAAAAGCTGAACAAGAAAAACACACCATAAACAAATCAAACTGCGCAGCAACATGGATGCACCCGGAACGAGTGCCCAGGTCAACGCGAACCCCACAAGCCCCACAGACCACCAGCAATGAACCTCGGGGTCGGGGAAGGCCAAGGAGAAGAGGAAGAGGAAGACGGGGTACAGTCCGCAGGAAAACCCGACAGAGCACCAACAACAACTGTCCGTCACCACCACCCTGTCATTGGCAATACAGTTGGAAAAATGGCATCCCATCGTGAATGCAGTCGGAGTGCCGAGGAGGCCAAGATGCGCTGGCACGATGTGAAAAGCCAAACCAAGCAGAAACCCGCTGCCAACAGGAAGGCAGCAACGGCGAATGGAGGTGGGAGTCCTGCGCCACAGGAGGAGCTGGAGCAAATGGCGCCCACAGTCATCAGTGTGGAGACGGTGCAAGGAGTCGGGAGTCCGGACACTGCTCGACATGACCTGACACAACAGCAACAAGGTGAGTAACGAACAGGGACTGTGGGGACGGGGGGGACGGGCACAATGGCACACCTGCACAACGATGTGTAGCACACCGCATACCCACAATAACTCTGGGTCATGTCCCTGATCTCCGTGGCACACTGCAGCACACATACAAACATCAAGTAGGCCCCCGTTCACCATGTGCCCAAAGGGGTCCCACCCCACACATCACCAATTACACAACACACACATGCACCCATGCGAAACACAACAAAGATGCGTATGTGACAGCCACACTGACAATGCAAGTGACACCACATGACCAGCAGCATGGCTGGAGTACAATCACCATGACACTGTGCACGCCATGAGACTGAGGTGGCTGAGTGTGGACCACATCCGGAAAGGAGCAGGTCACACTCTGACACATCCACCTGCACAAACAACCACTGACGTCAACAACACATCTGCAGACAAACAATGCACAAGAGTACAAAAACCGTCCAAGAGCACAAATGACCCAAGTCGCCAACATCACAGCACCTCAAAAGCACAAAAGCCAAAGGCACACCGCCTCCAAGGGATAAGGGGCAGCAAAATCACAGCTGCAGGTGCGAATCCCGCACAAAGCAGCACACACACATAGCAAGTACAGCACACCCACATGGACGACAATGTGGTACAGAGTCCAACACCTACACTGCAGAACAGAGGACACAACTGGGTCTGCCTGTGCGTAGAAAATGGCCAATCACATCTGACATAGCAGGAAACTGTGAGATGCAAATGTACGTGTACAACCTCACCTACGTCATGTAGTCCAAATGTCCACTGTCCCGCATCAAATAGTCCGCCCCTCCCAAACAGTCACAATGTACATTGTCATGAAGTCTGAATGTAAACTTGAACAATGCGGCAACATACATGCCAACACAATGTCAACAAGCATCTCCCCTTCACATTGCAGAGGGACAAACAACACCTCCAGCAGAGCAGACCAGACAACTCTACAGTGATGCTGAAGAGGACCACCACACTTCCGACACCTACGCCCCACAACAGTCCATGGACATCTTAGGCAATCGACCTCCAGGAGCAGGGCAGCACCGCTGCATCGAGGATACCCCACCCCCTGCACAGACAACACAGCTGAACGCACCCACCACCCCGGCTGGCTCCCAGCAGCCCACCGAAGCACACATCGCATTCCAAGGCCAGGTGTCAGACTGCCAGAAGGGGGTGGCCGAATATGTGCGGGTGGGGTACTACCTCATGGAAGCCGAACCAGATCACATACGTGGGTGTCTAAGTCCCATCAGGGCCCACCAACACTCCCCAACGGAGACCCACACTGCGACAGAGACACATGCCTTTGCACATTTCCAGTACTGAACCACACCCAGAGCCACGGGATGATCATCCACACCCCCACGCCGGACTGGCGTACGCCGGCCCAGTTCACTCCTCTTACGTATTGAGTGGGGACGACAAAGCTACATGTGCAATGTCCCACCCGCTGCCTGCGGTGACATGGCTGCGTCCTCTGAACACGGCACAATGTAATGCTGTAGTGCCCGGGGCACAAATGCATACATCATGAGCACACAGACACACACAGATAGTTCGTTGAACTGGCCACGGGCACGTGCGCTCGACACCTTATTGGCATGGTCACATGTACAGTGATGCATGTGCTGGATGTGTGTGGGGTGAGTGTAAGCCAGCCCTCATGGAGTCGTTGGTGCTGGCAACAACTTGAACAGTGATCACAATTGAAGCGGAAACATAAAACACCAGCACAACAGAAACAACTGTGAAGCATCATGGTGGTAGCCGGAGGGAGTACAGTGTTCACCCAACATACAAGCAGAATGTTCCTTGATTTGTGGTGCACTGAGTTAATGGCACCTGAAGAGCTGAGCAGGGTATCAAGCTGATGATGGCACCCACGACAGGTGTGAGCAAATCTGACAGTCTGGCAGTAAGACACTTCTGACTCTGGCACCTGTCGTTTGGAGTTGGTCCTGGCGGTGGTGGCGTGTGCATCCTGCGGTGATGCGACGTCCGGGCAGGTCAGGACTCGATTTGATGTGTGAGCCCAGGTGGACCCCAGTTGAGGCCGGAGGCAGCGGACAGTGCAGGGCCACAGACACATGGTGTTGATGACCCCCAGACCATCGACCCAGAGGCCATCCAACATGCCATCAGACTGGGGCCATGGTTTGAGCTGCACAGAGTTAGTGGCCCCGGATGCACCGTGGCCGGCACAGGCACACCGCCACGGGATGGTGACATGATGATGAAGACAACCCCCAGTCCATGGACTCAGTCGCCAACCAATCTCAAGAAGAAAGTGTCCATGGTTGTCGGGGAACAGACTTAGTGGCACCGGAGCTGAAAGGGGATGCAGTCTGCGATGAGGCCAGTACAATGATATCAGGTCTGCCATGAATGAATCATGACTGAGTTCCCAATGTGTGCCCTACTCGACCAATGTGTAGTCCAGAGGCAGCGGCCAGCGCGGGCCAACCACTGTTCAGCAAGCTCCTCCTGGAACACTGACACACGGTGTTGAAATGGCATGTGGGGATGACTCGTTGTTGACCGAGGCAGTAGCGACAGAGCTGAGCGGGTGTTTAGCCAGCGACGATGCCGTGTCCTGCCTGGTACGGACTGGCATGGATTTGTGTGGGGCCTGCAGGACCGCAGTGTAGTCCGAAGGCATATTCATCAAGGGCCCACAGACACGTGTGGTTGGGATGCCATGCACATACTTTGTGTCACCACATCGAAGGGAGTATAGTGATATAAACTCCGCCATAAAGTGTGTACTCGGCCATTGTGTAATGAAGACTCAGTTCCAAATGTGTGACCTACTTGACCGCAGTGTAGGCCCGAGGCAGCGGTCAGAAGGGGCCCACAGCCACGTGTCGTTGGCCCGCGATGCACTGGGTTGGTGACACCAGGGCAGTTGGCGGCAGTGTTCGAACATCTCTGTAACAATGTTCTTTTTCTCCTCCGGACTGAACCGCGTCTTCCTCTTACTCGTCTCCCTGCATACAATGATATCAACTCCGCCATGCAGAAATCACGGATCAGTTCAACATGTGTGACCTACTCGTCCGCAGTGTAGGCCGAAGGCGTAGTCATCAGGGGCCCACAGACACGTGTGGTTGGGATGCTATGCATAGAGTTGGTGTCACCACATCGAAGGGAGTACAGTGATTTAAACACTGCCATAAAGTGTGTACTCTGCCATAGCATAATCAAGACTCAGTTCCAAATGTGTGACCTACTTGAGCGTAGTGTAGGCCCGAGGCAGTGGTGTAGTACGTCAACGAAAAAGGAGTAAAGCGGGCCTGTGTTGTGGAGGCCGTGATGGTCTGAGGAGGCTGCGAAGGTCGCGGGCCTCGGGCTTGGAGCTTGTGCCGGCACGTGGTGGGCCCTCTTTGACACACGCCGGTGTCAGCAGGTGAGCAGTGAGGCCTGGCTGCGCAGGGGTGGGCATGACGGGTCCAGGGACCAGCGGCCCGGGGTGCAGCAGGCGCACAGGATCGCAGGCCACACTGCTCACGGCGACGGCGTCGGCCTCGTGGTGGGGTGGGAGGCGCCGCCCTGGCAGACACGCTGGGCATTCCGGAAGAGAACCATGCCCAGAGCTACATGCTTTTTATTCACACCCCTGCGCTGGCCTGGTGTACGCCGGGCCAGCCCACTCCGCACACGCTTACAGGGGGGGACGTCACAAGCTACATTTCCGCGATCTTCCCCACTGGCTGGGGTGACATAGTTGTGTCCACTGTCCACTACACTCCAAACACCAGCAGTGCATGTAGACATGGCTATGTCTGTGGTCTGCATACTGCAGTCTGTCCAGCACATCTCTGCCACACTTGGCATTGTGTTCATACTCATTCATGGGTCACTTGCCTCCTTCACACATGCCTGGTTCCCACCTCTCCCCACATTCCGGTATTGTGTGGCTGAGGTGCCATGCCGTCGATGGCTCATGTACATGGCTGACCAAGGTTGCCACAGTAAGTTGTGCTGTTGTGTCTGGTGGGGGGGCATGTTGTTTGGCATGTTGTATGTGATTTTGTGACGTGTGCAGTGCCAGAGTTGTGAGTTGCATGATTGTGGGGTCGAAGTGTGTGGTGTGTTCATTTGGTACTTGCCAACGGGCAGTGCATTCCCATGGTTGCCATCCTGGAAGCGCTGGTTGATGTTGGACTGTCGGAAGATGAAGGGATCATGCACACTGCCTGGGTAGTTGGCCATGACATTGGTGAGGAGTCCCCTGTGGTCCACTATTGCCTGCACGTTGATGGGATGCGTGTGCTTTCTGTTGCGGTAATTGTGTGCGGTGTTGGCAGGGGGCACAAGTGGGACAAATGTGCAGTCGATTGCCCCCGACACGTGCCGGGATCCAGCTATGGCGTATAGTCCTTGCTTGGTCTCCAGCTGTTCCTGCGCATTGTGGGGGACGTATGGGTGCTGGGGTCCCTAGCTGGTGAGGGCATCCAGGACAGGTGTGAGGAACTTGGATGGGGCTGGCTGTGAGACTCCTCCGACTCGGGTGGCTGTTGTTTGGGAGGATACCAGAGGCCAACAGGTGCAGCACAGCCAGCAGCTTTGTCTGCGGAGGGATGTTGGTTGTCCGCTGTGTTGGTACCGTCAGCCTCTGGGCAATGATGTTCAGGATGCGGAGGATGGTTGTCCTTTTGGGCCTGTAGTGGGCATTGACATTGTCTGGTGTTAGGTCTGTGGGGCTGGTGCATTTCCTGAAGCTCCGCTGTCTTTGTCTGCGCTGCTTCTGTGGTGGTCCAGGGGGGCGGGGGGGTCCGTTGGGAGGGGTGGCAGTCCTGGGGGTGGTGGCGGTGGGTGTTGTTGCCCTCTCGGGGCTACGGGGTGCATGGTGAGTGGCTCCATGGCATCTGTTGTTCTTCAGGTGTGGCTGTGGGCTGTGCTCCCTTTTCTTGTGCAGGTTGACGTCAGACTTTGCACCAGGTCAGAGCAGGTGTTAATTTCCTGCTGGTAACGCGCCGTATCGCCTGTTTTGTGTTCCTATCGCCGATGTGGCTGGTCATTGAGAATGTTGCGTTGTGGTGTTGTCGCAGCTTTTTGCTCGGGAACGCCTACTTAGCATCTCATTATCGTTAGTTGCCGGGGTCATCTGTGGCGATGTTTTTTGCAACTGCTTTCGCAGGAAAACTGGTGTTATGGGCTGTTAGCACCAGCTTGTGAATGGGGCGATAAATTTAGCGCGACTTTGGATGCGTTAAAGTGCCGATAACTCGGCGATAGCTCCTTGAGAATATGCCCCAAACTTTCACTGACACTGAAGTTCGGATGTATCAGGTGGTTCAATATAACAGTAGCAGCAAAACTGCTTCAATGGAAATGTGCCCTCAGGAAACAAGTACAGGTCACAGGATGCTTCAGTTAAGTTCGACTGCCTCATGGCCATTAATTCCAGGTGGTGGGGGAGGTGTCTTTCACACTGGTTCAGAGGGCGAATGCTGACAAAACTAGCAGAAGACATTTGGCATTTCCATACTTTAGGAAGTGCAGGTAGAATTGTACATATATTTTACGCCACATGCTCACAATCACAAAGCTTTTCCACTTTAGCAGAAGACATTTGGCATTCCCATAAATGTAAGAAGTGTAGGTGGAATCGTGCATACATTTTACACCACGTGCCCACCACCACCAAGCTTTTACACCTGTCTGCATTCTGACAAAACCTTTCTAAGAATTTTGCCACCGGGCTGGCTATGCCAGGTTGGGGGCATCAGCACGGCAACACAGCATCAAATGACCGCAGTTAGCTCTGATGGGTTTGCACACAATGAGGGCATGCAATGAAGCAGAATACTAGGGGGAAATGTATGGGAGACCCCGGGCCACATCATCTGTGTCAGACTCCCCTATGCCTTGGTTTGTGTGATAGGCACACATAGTCACATTAAAGGGCATGGCACAGTTTCAATTCTGAGAGATAGGTTATCAAATTGCCCATGGTTGGGGAGGGCTATGCCTCCTGTGCCAGCCCGAGCAAGGCATGGTATTATCTGAAGCTTTAAAATAGTGGAATAGCATGGAGCCAGGTCTGGGGATGCCACTGAACAGTCCTGCAGAAGGGCAAATAACACCAGGCACAAGTTTACCAAGCGGAGTGGCTTTCTTCATAAGACATGGCTTAATTAATGCAAGTACCACTGGGAATTCGATTGGAAGGGGGTCCACCTGCCAGAGGTTGATATGGACTTGTAACTGCAAGAAGGACAGGTAAATGTGGGTTGCAGGAGATTATGGAGTCTGACATGGTGGGGGCCCTCGGATATGACGGTGGCCACATCCAAGGCATTGACTGATTACAAGATGATCCAGAGGCAGTTTGGTACAGAGGGGTACCATCTGAGGGAGCACAGCAAGGGTGCTTGATGCCAAACCCAAGTAGTCTTTACGGCAGGACCCTGGAATGTAAATGACGGTGCCCCGTTAGTCCTTCTGGTGGTTGCAGGCCTGAGAAACTGGGGCTTGCCTGGTTAATGCTCCACCCCTAAAAAGGTGTGAGTAATAACTTTGGAATGGTGGTCACGAATTTAAGGGAGATATCTCCCAAATGATAGTTGGTGGCACCAAATGGATTGGCCCATGGTGCCGTTTGGCTCATCAGGTGGCTGGGTAGCTTAGGTTACTCATTACTGCTTGCCCTCGGATCTGTAAGTTAACCCACTACATCGGCATATATCACTTATGAAATAAACCTGCACCAAACTGTTTTTCCACCAAACCATGTGTTGTCTGATCTATTTCATTCCTTATGTGCTAAGTCGCTATTTTCCATGTTAGTGGGGAGGGTTGCCAATATCGGCGCTAATAATTTTTACAGGGAAGGCTATTTTCATCAAATAATGCCTGTAGAGGCAGAGAGTTACTCTATGATATGATGACCAACTCACCGTATGACAGGCATTTTTCCTGACCTAGTTACAATGAAGAATTTGTTCAGCACCCTTTGACTCCTGGACCATGTCTCTTTTCAGAGCACAATAAAAAGATAATTTAGGAAATGCCTTCTGGTCTCTCTTTGGGTCTTTTTGTGCTGACGCTGAAGATTTGGTTGCTCAAAGATGCTTTTTCTTCAATGCATTGAAAACACAAAGGAAGGAGGACCACTCAGTGGATACTAGCATATAGGAGCACAGGACACGTTGTGAATGACTAATGTTTACTTAAGTAACAGAAATGTTTGAAATGAATGATTGGTGACAGTACTGATCAGAAGACTAATTGCAGCCCACTACACATGATATAGCAGGGCCATGTACAGAATACATTCCCTCATAGATGATGCAGTGTTCCCCCAGCAGAGTACTTGTCATAGGCACCCTCAGGCCCCAGTAGATGTAAGAAGGGATTCAGGTGCTCCCCTCCAGGTAGGACGACCTACTTACGCCAGTGACCTTTTTTACCTTGTGATTAGTGTGTGACTAAAAATTACATCAACCCCTCCTTGACCAGGAAGCAGGTATCCCCTAAAGTCTAGGGTGAGGAATAGTCTAGTTATTTATTACTATAATTTGTTTGTAAGGATATTGTTGATATCAAATGTCAATGTTGCATGTGCATCTTCGGGAGTTTTACTCCCTCCCACTCTTCACATGTGTCAGTTTGCAGTGGTTTGCAATGACAGTACACATGCATGCCCGTGTTTCAAATGCAAGTGCTAAGTATTTGCTAATGTAGGAAAGTCATTTTCACTTTCAATTTTTCCTAATATTATATAACTTTGCCAATCCTTTTTGAATAAATTAACATATTAAACTAGATCCAGTATCAGGTAGGATTCCCTTTACACTTTATAGCAACAATTGTCTATGTGGCTATTAGAGCCACTGAGGCTAGTTAAGGGATCCATAAGCCCTGAAGAATGCCCCAGACCTGTTAGGCTATAATTGATGGGCTGAAACATGTTGGCAGATAAGAGACTAGGGCAGTAGCTACATTTTTCTGTGCCCCCCCAAACATTACATTTATGCTTGCTGTTCGTTGATGTGCCACAACAGTCACATTATGATTTGGGCCAGTCCCTTCCTAAATTCCAAATATGCTCAGTCTCAGCAGCACACCAGATTGAGTGCGGCTGGGATGGTACTATTACTAATTTCCATGAGCAGGGGAGTTGGTGCAGTGACTACACTGCAGTTACGCATGTTTTCAAACTTTCCATTTGGGCCAGGCCTGGGAGGCCCCTAGAATGAAAATAAAGTAACAAGAGCAAGGCATTGGAGGGGCTGTGGGGCATGCCCACCCTGACCCTTGCTTGACTCTGCCAGCCCACAAGAAATCATCCTCGGAGGTGCAGCCTGAACACGTGTGACACGTGTCTTCAGCTCAGGAAGAGTTTCCGTTCAGAGCAGCCAGCATGGATC
The DNA here is from genome assembly GCA_963921515.1 of Calotriton arnoldi. Lineage (NCBI taxonomy): Eukaryota > Metazoa > Chordata > Amphibia > Caudata > Salamandridae > Calotriton > Calotriton arnoldi. The sequence continues at coordinate 241,320 of CAWUFW010008201.1, read as the reverse complement.
TCCAATCTGCTGCTACTTGAAAGGCTTGCTATCCGGACTCCAGGCCAACAGCTAGAGGCAGTGAGGCACTTACTTGGTGGGGACTCAAAAGGTGGAATCAGCAGCCAGAGACTCGTATCTGCTGCTCATCAAGTAAGTAAACTCATAAAAGGAGAAAGGAAAGGACTCCTTTCTCATAAGAGGTGTGGGTGAGCCAATAAATTTAAAAGAGACCTGCCGCATTTATTTTTATTTCCCAGCAGCATTTCCACACAATGCTGTTCAGGAGAGAGTTTCTGCTGGCGGAAGGTGTGATTTAACTGGTAGTGGCTGGTGTCAGGACCGTGTAATGTTATGGTGCATGCAGGTTGTAGTATGCCCATCTGAAAAGTCGAAGAGTCGAACTGCTCTACTTTGATTTCTCAATGACAGTTTTCCACAGGCCTGGTTTTCCACACAAAACGAATCGCAAACAGACGAATTGTGGGTGAGCTGAGCTGTAGTGATCTTTCTTGCAACTATATTGTGTTCCGGGGGGCACCGTGTTTGCATTTTGCAAGTGTTTTTTATGTTTTTAAAGCTCCTGCTGCCACGGTCCTTTCCACCAGCAATTCTCAAGCAACAAAAAAATGTCAAGTTAATTTAACTCCTGTGATTAATGTTCTTCCTTGCGAAAGATCAGAGTTTTGTCTAGTTTAGGTTTTGACTCACTTTAAAGCACAAAGTGTTATTATGCCTGTTGCAAAGAACGTGTGCCGTGCTGATTTCAAAGTGCATATAATATAAATAGGTCAGTGAGTTACTGCTTTTAAACGAGACATCCTTTTGTTTCTTGCAATTTAAGTTAAAATCCTATTATAGAACAGTGAATTATTAACTATCATCAGAGAACTGAATGCACACTGCAAAGTTTAGATTAGAGCATAGATAAATGTTGCAAAAAGGGCTCATTTGGGTAGCAATCGATTCTTATTATTAAAGAGAACCCCCAACTATGGTGTTCCATTTTCAGTTCTGAGTTTGTGCTTCTCCAGACCAAGCACTCCTAAACTATACTGCCTACTAGTATGGATGACATGTCACTCCTACACCTTGTAAACCTCTGTTTTAAGTAACGTTTCCTATACACTGAGTTACAAACGTATGATTGATTGTCACTGTGTAATGAGAGTGTGATGCAAAGTACTCTGAAACCCTACACTGATATGAGTGGCTTATAACTTTTTAAATGCATCTGAGAGAGAGGGGTTATGAAGACTTGGGAACTGTTAAAATGTGGTGGGGAAGAAATCCCAGATGGAGGTGGTCATTTGGGGGCGCCAGCAAACATTGTCACAACGGGCACCACCAGCCCTAAATCTGGCCCTGATTACATAGTTAAAAGTTCAATTAATGACTCTGTTCAAACCTTCATCACATGTTTTTGAAGCACAGCCAGGAAGGTGTTTTACTGTTGTGCTTTGGTTTTTTTTCTCATTGAAGCAAACAATGTTATTGTTTACAGCTTGACACTTCAAGGCAGCATCTACCTCTTTAGAGAGCCCCAACAGCTCTGCCAAGTACCACACATCAGGGGTTAGACTAACGCATTTTAATGTGGTGATACGCATCACCGCATTAAAATGTATAGTCACGCATTATTAGTGCCTTGACCCCACCTGCTGCAACGTGCTGCGAGGCACAAGCTGGCCGAGAGAGTGTGACTGTGACAGAGAAGAGTACTCAGGAGATGGATTAAAAATGCAGTGCAGCAAGTGCTACTGTGCTGCACTGATGAGACCCACACTCTGCATTCTGTTCTCTGTAAGTTTAATTTGGCAGACTATCAATACATGATTAACAGCCTGCATCTACAGTCTGCTCAGCAACTGAATGCAATGAATCATTCAGTCCCGACTGCGGCCTCAGAGGCCGTACCATCATGTCACGTGGCTTGACTGTCACGACATGATCACCCTATCCGGAGTCTGTCAGTGTTAATACCCCTGCAATGACTAGCCTTATGTGAATTCAGGGGCTGTGCCTAGTTGCCTCGTGTTGTATTTCCAGCAACGGGCGCCACCCCACAAGTGTGTCACTGACCTACTGTGGCGGGCATTACAGACCATGGGCAAAACTTTGTTTGAAAGCGCCCACCACCCACCATCAGAGAATGGGCACTTCTCTAAGGTCCATATGGCATATCATGTCTCTTTCTAATGGCAGCCAATGCGCCACTCTGAAAAGTGTAGCCAGCTGATAGTTTTGAGGCTAGAATAAAAAGGTCCGGTGGGCGCTGGCAGCATCATATTTTAAATTAATTTAATTTCCTCTAGAATAGAATGGCTGCCTCTGCCTGGATGGCAGGGCCCGCCAGAGAAGGACAACTATTGGGGGTAGGGGACCGGGGGTCAGCTCTGTGTGAGTTTGGTCAAGAGAGCAGGCACTGAGACAGTGTCTCTAAAAGGCACAAGCCATGGACCACTCTCACCGCGACTTCGAAGTGTAATCTGACAGACCAGCATCATCTGTGCCAGCCTAGCTGCCCTAGGAATGGGACAGATCAGAGAAGGGGGGCAATGTCATTTGTGATCTCCAGATCGGCAATGTGCTCCAGCACTTGAATTTCTGAGCAACTGTCAGCAGTAAGTGAGTGTGAGTCCACAGACACATTGCAGCTACAGCGAAAGCCCGAGGCAGCAGGCATTATTTTCCCCATCACTAAGTGTTGGTAAATCAAGTGGCCAGTTATAAACTACAGGTGGGGCAAACACTAGAGAATGCTGTGCAGGGTTGGCTTTAGGATGGCACCAGTGCAGCCTCACCTGGCTCTGAGCTGGGAACGCTACTGGGTTTAGGAATACTTTATGGGAAGCACCTGCTGCAGAGATCCTTCTGTGTCCAGCAGTTTCCAGGTAACAATAGAAATGTTAAGATAACCCTGGTGATTGATTAATTTTCCTGCTAGAGAGAGACTTGCATTTTTGTCTAGTGGCAGTTTTGACTCATCATAAAGTAGCACGGAGGGTTAATTTGCCTGATGCAAAGAAAATGTACCAAGCAGATCACAGAACTCTTTTTTTATGTGAATAGCTCAGTTACTGCTTTTGCCACAGACATCCTTTTATTATTGTTCAGTTCATAAGTTACAATCCTAATATAGCACAGTGGCCCATGAACTTTCATCAAAGAGTTGCATGCAAACTGCATGGTATAGGTTAGAATGTTATGCTCCCAGCTCATAAATGCAGAACAGTTATAGAAGGCCCCAGATGCCGATGGTGAATGACTGCTTTGCCCCTATACTGCAGCAGCAGAGAAAGATACATGCAATGTGCCAATGTATTGATAAAAGTCACATAAACATTCAATAATTATAGAAGGGGGATGGGAGCACACTCCCTCATCTCCCAGTACCGTTCACCCCTTAGCATAATGGTAAATGCAGTTCACAGTAAATGCTTACTTTAATATTAGCTGTATTACAGAGCAATGGTCACTTATTCCAGTTGCAATTGTGATTCTGTGAAACTCTGTGTAAATGAGGTACACAGCTGCCAAAATATTGAGAAGGCAAAAGAAAATGAAAATACAGTGGTTACAGGTGAGTGGGTCCATTGTGTGTTTGTGAGTTGTGAAGTGAAGGAGATGCGAGGAAGTGCATTCAGGAGTCAGTGAAAGAAGGCTGCTGAAGAGGATAAGATATGCATATGGACGAGATGTGCTGAGAAAAGGGTGCACATGTTTAACATAGAATGAGCATAATGGGCATGATTGAGACACTCTGAAGACCACTATCCCTTACACAGGTCTCAGTAATGTTTAGTTCAATCTCACGACGTAAGAATTGAAACATTTTTTTTTTTTTATTAACCTTCTTGATTTCTCAAATTTGCTTCAAAATGCACAATTTGCCCACTCTTTCTTCAAAATTTTCCTGGGGTGGGAAACCCCCCTTCCCCCTTATGACAGTCGGGCTCACTCGCTCACCAGAAGGCACTCATCCCAAACGCTTATGCCCCCGCTACTTTCAAATGTAATCAACCGCCACTGCCCAGCTACTAAGAGCCCGTGCATGAGCAGAGTCAGGAAAATATTTGTCATGTAAATTATGCCCCAAGTGTATTTCTTAAACATGAGAAAAGCAGAAATGTTTCACCTTTAAAATTATATCAGAGAGTCATTGGAAGACATTGATGAAAGATAATGCCCACTACCCCACGTTCAGACCAATGCCATTTGTGAACGCTCAGAGGCCGAAACTTGTCAGCATACCTGGAGTAGAATTATAGCTTAATAATTCAAATACAATGGGTTTTTGTTCAGGGCACATCCTAAAATCACATATTTGTAGGTGCTCCATATACTATAATGAAGAAAAAGTCTGCACAGGCAGAAGATCACACAATTTGATTAAGCAGGGAAGCCGGGATTGTTCCCATGTTTTATAGTTTCATGTTGTGCAATTTAAATTCAACACTAAATGGAAATTTATTTTCTCCAGTTTTACATCAAAGATTAATGCTCAGACTTAAACTCAATGATTCTGGAAAGCAGAAGCGTTTTATCTAAACATTTCCGAATATATCCCTGCATTGAGTGCAAGTTATTAAAACAGCTTTTAAACTTCAACTTAAAACATTTCTGCCACCCCTCAGATGACAGTGCCATTAATGAAAAGTAAGAGCCAAGTCCCTTGTCACGTGTCCTATGTTATTAAATGTGAAGCACTGTTATAGCCTATTTAAATCAAGCACAATACATTTTTGTTTAGCACATACTCTAAACTCACATATTTGAAGATATTTATTCTCAAACATGAAGATATTTATTTTTATAAACATCTCTTTTTTATTACTTGTTTTACACATCTCTGACATGTCACTCGCAGTCGCTTCAGAGCACTAGTAGATACAGTAAGCAAATAGGAATGACAAATACAAAGTGGTATCCATACACAGTCACATTGAGCAGAGAGAGCCTTCATGAATCTCTTAATATTATTTACTTTTATAAAACAGTCAAAGACCGCTTGAGTATGCGCTGTGGACCCCCCGGGGGTCCATGGACCATAGCTTAAGAATCACTGTCCTAGACCATTCTTAATGTCTTGGTATGGGCGTCTTTTGGAGCCTGGAAACTAGTTGGATCACAAGAGAAGGCATATCTATTAGGTCCCTAGTAGTTGTGATTCTTTGATCCCTTGCAGGCCTAACAGAGCCATGATGTCCACAACAGAAATATGGTATTTCTTGATGTACAGCACTGTCAAGGTTTTGTTTGTTTAAAAGTGGTTTTGTTTTTTGAATTTTTACATTAGTATATGTTATATAGGAAAGTAAAGAGGACTAGTGCCATGATTGCACTCTATCCTGTAAATCCTTCTTGGGTTGAGCAAATTCATACCTCCCTACATATTTCAAGACTTTTGAGTGCCTTATATATTATTGCAATGCTTGGTATTTAGCAGCTTTTTGTACATTTTCTTTTAACTTAGTTGAATTCTTTTTTGGTTTCCAGGTTATCTGTATGTGCCTGCCTCGATTCAGGTAATGCATTTGTTCATGGAATTCTTTTAAGTTGTTTCTATTCATTAAACCAAGATTTTAAGAGCTGGGTCATCCATGAAGGCTCCACTTACTATTGCTCATCTTGAAGTTTGTGAGCCATGAATGTAAAGCCTCAGTCACATGAAAGGCAGCATGAGGGTGCGTTGCTAAAGTTTGATTATGAATAGGTTCCATGAGTCTAGATATTCAGCAATGTGTGAATATATCTGCATCACACTAATTTCCTTTATGCAAGTCTAGGAGTGTAATCTAAGGATTCATCTGTGTTGTACTCTAAAGGTTAACCATCGCCACTGAGGACATATGTAGTATGACAGCCAGTACTTAGATTTTTTCACCATTCATCATACCTGTTAGCAGATTAGAACATACCCCTATTGCAGCCAGACTCATGTCTTTATTGCCCTTTCTGTAAACAGGTATTATTAAGACCTCTTGGTATGCCGCAACATATAGGTCATTGGCTTGAATTCCTGACAAAGTCAACTCAGTCTTTCATCCTTCTATGGGTGATAATGGGAGTATGTTTAAACTGGGTATACCAGATATTTATAACATTTTGAATTTGAATTTGGAACAGCAAAATGAAGGAATTATACAACTTCAAATAAAATAAATGTTTTTTTTTAAATATATTCCCGTAATTCATTGCTTTTGTACAACTTCATTTGTATTTGTATAATTTTCAGATCTAGTGTGCTATTCATTTTGTAACTTCGTAGCTGTTTTGTATGCTTTTCAACACATATTGCTGGTTGTCGTATCACAGACGTACGTAGTATGTTAGTACCAAGGAAAAATACAGCTATGGAATTGAAAGTTGATACTTTTGAAATCTGAATAAAGTTCCACAAAAGAACTTCGAGCAGAACTAACAGGAAACTGGAAATATATGGTTAGCATAGACCTGCCGCAGATGTTTTGGTACATTGGGAATCGGGCACTGATGTGAAGCTGATCCAAACATTTTTAGAAAGCATATGCAAGCTCACTCCCTATAATAATAATATGGAATCTCTAAAATGTATTATTTGACCTATATTTTGACATATCTTTTCTTGGAGGCGGTACTTGATATTTAGGGGCATTTCTGACACTCCTTGGAGATAACAGACCACCTATAACCTGTTATTATTTGTCGGTTGTTCCATAATGTTACTGACAATATGTTATTCATTTTTAATTTTGCTTTCGAGGAAGGTTCCCAAATCTCCTATGCAGTTGCATTTTAATTATATACAGTGTTGGCTATGGTAAATGTTCCAATAAGCTGTGAGTTGTTTCATTTGCCACAACCTTAGACTAAACTCCTAGGGTGGCATTCCCAAAGTTGCCTTAAACTATTTTGACCAGGGCTGCTAACCTTACAAATGTCAAATGTAAACCACTGCTCATTCATGTTCCCAAAAACTCTTGTGGAAAACCTGACCATCCTGTCTCACCCTGCAATATTGTAATATAAAATGATCTTAATTTTTACTTAAAATGCTTTAAAATACATAATTTGTTGCACCTTTTCACCCACAATCCTCAGGGAAATGTCTACTATAATCAACGAAATGCAAACAAAAATACGTCATCTACTTTGAAATCACATTAATATAGCAGATTGTTTTTTTAAAACTTTAATGCAATATAACCTGGCCAGAACTTCCTCATGATATTTTCATTACAGGGGCCAGTCCCCCCCAACCAAATATTCCTGGTTACGGGCATGTAAGAGACTGGTCTGAGCCATAATCCTCTGTATACCCGTTCGTTTTTGTTTTTAGATATACCTGGAGTACTCACCAATAAAGGTGAATTACTGAGCAACGCCAAGGTATTTTTAGCAAGTCTGGATCCTGCCTTGTCCAGTTGTTTTTATCTGAGAACTCCCTCCTTTCTTTAAGTCTTTGAGGAGTTTGAGTCCGCCCTGGTGGCACTGACCTACCAGGGTGGGGAGAGGATGCTGATGAAGCATGACACTATTATGTGTGTGAGGTTTCCTCTTCCATAAAGGATGACTTTCCTTGGAAGCATGGCAGAAGTCATGTAATGTCCAAACTCTGCATTCCTGATTGTTTCTGTAAGATTACATAACAACATATCTTCTATCTTTCTCTTTTCATTACTTGCGCTGCCATACTCATTTTTGTGTTTCGTTGATACTCCAGGGGGACGTACGGTGGCCTACCCTCCACCTCTTTGTTTGTGCTAGAGGTTATCTTCAATCCGGACTTCCAGCAATGTTCTGAAAACACCAACCTAATAATTGAAGAACCTGAACTGGAAACAGAAATGATCATCAACTTGACACCAATTTTGATATGTTCAGGGAAACATCGGTTCCTAACTTTGTCCCTGGCATACAAAGAACATTCTCAGCCTTATGAATGGTTGTTCAATAGTTACATTATACACTAGCTGCCAGAGAAGTGCTGAATGTGTGAGTTATTCACATGTTCATGACATAAGCACTCTTATGTCTCTTAAATGACGCTCATGGGTTCCTACCCACAAGCTCTTCCATTTTTGTTGTGTACCAGTAAAATAGTTAGAAAAATACAATACAAATAAGGTGCCCCTGTCCTCCCTCCACTCATGTGTAACTTAACCAGTATTTACAGAAATGCTTAATGCATGTTCCACACTTATGAGCACCCTTAAATTAAAGTGTACAATGCAGACATATCTGCTAGTGAAAGTGTGAGAGTAAGCAACAGTTACTACTAATTCACAGAAGATGGCAGATGATGAAAGGACAAATTGTGGTAAATATTTTAAAGAGAGAGAAGAAAGGATTTCCAAAGTCACTTTGAAAGTATGTTTTAATTATTAGATCAAAGCTAAAATATGTTAATTTCCCACATTGTCAATTAGTTATATAAAGATGGTTATTGTGTCCAAATTATTGCTTTTGCTTTCAACATCTCCCTGTGCATTGCCTGAACCACTTCATTGTGAAGCTTGAATCAAGAATAGACATTTTTATTTTGCAAAAGGAAATATTGTTAATGTATGGGAGAAAGTTGACTCCTGTAGCGATCTTTCTCCTGAACTCTCTTCACATACTATTATTTGGTGGCCCACAAACGCTCTATACAATTCTTGTTAGCACTTATCAGATGTTTCTGTTTATATTTTTCAGATTGTCTCTGACTAGGAAACCACCACAAAAAGTTCAGTGACCACTAAGAGATCAAACTGAGGGGCAGATTTACAAGACCCTTGCAGCACTTTTGCGCCGCTGCTGTTTCACTTTTGTGATGCAGCGGCGGCGTAAACAATGCGGCCAATTTACTACGTGACACATCTAGGGAGATGTGTCACATTGTAAAGCCCTGCATCACATTATACCTGCGTCAGGTATAATGTATGCAGTGTAGGCGTTCCCACGCAGGAAAGCCTCATAGAAGTGACGCAGTGAAATCTATAAGATTTCACTGCGCCAGTTCTAGGATGCCACTGCGTCAAAACCATATCCCTGCTTGAAGCAGGCGTAAGGAGTGATGCAGTACAATAAGTATAGGCCTCAACATGCATTGCTGGAGTTTGTCGTGCTTGCAACATGACTCCAGCATTGCATGACTTTTGGGCCAACAGATGCGTCAGAATTTCTGACGCATCTGTCAATCATTGCGCCATGGTGTGCCGTAGTGTAAATATGGCGCATCCATGGTGGCGCAAGGGTATCGCAGCCTGGCGCAGGGAAACTGATGCATCTCTACAGATGCGTCAGTTTCTTGTAAATCTGCCCCTGAATGTTTACATGGCTCTGAGAAAGACAGGTACAATATTCAGAGAAATTTCCCCAAACTTGTTTTATTTTCTTTCATAGGGAAAACCTAAATTTATGATTCGGAATAGTCACACCACATTTTCACTCAGTTTTTTCATGTACATGTACATGTCCATGAATGGGAGCAGATATTAGCAATATACTAACTATCACCCCGGAGAAAAAGATTGGGATGCTAAACAAACGCATTTCTTTCATAAGAAATAGAGTTATGTACTAATGACACACTACTGTACTTACTATCCTCAGACGAGAATAACCAAGATAATGACATATAGCGTTTAAGCATGCCTGGTATGAAACACTAAAATGCAAATCACGGCCATATGTCTGTACAATCCACGTGAGGATACATTTTGGTGGCAAATAACAAGTTACAAGTTTGATAACAGTGGCACCGATGTTCTTAGGGATTTAATGTTAAGGATGATTGGTTAATGCTAAACAGTCAGTGGTCTGTTCAGAGCAGTCAAGGTTTTGATATGGTTGTCTATGCCAGCAGCAGGATTCCTAGCAAGCAGATGGAAAGTGACAGGTCCTTCGCCATTCAATGAATGAAGTTCGAATAGTTCTAAAATGGCAATCGCGAAAAGACAAACTGGTACCAAGAAGATCTAGTTAACCTTTCAGGGTATGGTAGAGGAACACCGTAGTGAGACACATTTAATATGAAGCAACATCCCTGGACTAGGTAAAATCCTAAATATATGGGTTGTGCTGAGATTGAATGATGTAGAATGCTTTCAGTTAGGGCGTCTTATCCTGTTATCACTTGTTTCTGCTTCTACTACGGACCTCAATAAATTTTGGGTCTCATTTACAAAAATGGGCAGCACCACAAGTCTTTTACCTGTGCTGCCCTACGCCAATTCGAAAGGGCAGGAATGCACCGTATTTACAGGCTATGGTGTATTCCTGTCCTTTCAGACAGCTCCAGCACACAATTTGGTGCCTAGCGTCAAGTAAGGCACCCTTGCACCATTGGGCAGGAGTGTTTTTGGGCAGGAGTGTTTTTGGGCGGAAAGTGGCAGCTTCCTGCACAAAAACAATGAATGGAGGCACTTTCCTCTTTCTATGTATGCTGCAGAACGCAGCACACATGGAAAGAGAAAAAAACGAGGAGAAATTAAGTTATTTCTCCTCGTTACGCCAGCCCTGGGGAGGTGCACACTTTTGACTCATTTCCAGATTTACGCTATGTTGTTAATCTGGGAAACTCCATGAGTGCCTCATGGAAACACACACCACAATGCCCATGGCATGCCTCCCTGACACAGTGTGAGGCAACGCAGTGACTTGCGCTACGATGTCTTACATCATATTTAAGAGACCATGAAAAGCCACACAGGGTGGCTTTGCGTGGGCTCATAGATGTGATTGAGAGGCCTGCGCCACCAGACAGTCATTGAAAGTGACTCTCCGGCAGTACAGGCCTCTTGTAAATGAGAACCTCTGTTTCTTATGTAATTTATTTATTTGCATAATAGTTTTTGTGCCAAACAGTTATCTCTATCATCACAAATGAATTAATGGAAACGTTAAAGAATTAATAAGTCAAAGCTTCACATTTCTTCCAGCACAAGGTACGTGGAATGGCTGTGCAAAACCGGCATTTAGAACTACATTTTAGAATGAACGGTGTCCCTGCATCCATTTTCAGCAGGAGAATACATTTTGCATGAAAATTATCTCAAAAAAACACAAGTACCATGATCTGCTGCTGCTCTTGTTCAGGTCATTTGAACTTCTCCCAGGCAACAACCACAATGCTTGTCAGAGTGAACCACAAAAGGTCGCTAAATTAACCTGTGCTTAACCCTCTGGTTGCTTGGCACAAAAGCAGTCAGGCTTAACTCAGAGGCAATGTGTAAAGTAATTTGCTACACACAATCAGGAATAAGTCAAAACAAAACACAAAAAATCCCAAACCAAATTTGGAAAATAGAGTCTATTTTAATAACTAAAAGGACACCAAAAATAAATTCTGGTGGTCCTGGATTTAAGGAGGTGATCCAATTCTCCTTAAAGCAGCAAGGTAGGCCTTCAAGCAGCATGGCAGTTCTCTAATAGCAGCAGAGCAGTCCTCTGGGGTTTTAGGCAGTCAGAGGTCTTTCACAGATTCAGGAGTATACTGATGTGGTGTTCGGAGGGTCAAATACCCCCGCATATTGTTCTTCAAAGTTCTTTCCTTCGCATGTCAACGCTCCAAGAAGTCTGGATTGACAAAAGACTAGTGTCAGGTTCCTTTGTGTGTGCTGGAGGTTAGCTCCTTTAAAATGTAAGTGGGGCAGGGGACAGCTCTGCTGCCAGCAATCCTGGCAGGATGGCCCATCCTGCCTAAGCTTACTCACCTTTGTCTCATTGTCTGGCAGGAATGCACAAACCCCAACAACAGAGCCATTCACAGCCATGTGGCACAGGACACTGGCAGCAGGCATAACATGGACAGGGCAAGAAAATGCCAACTTTCGAAAAGTGGCATTTTCATAATAGTGACTTAAAGTCCGGCTTTACCACTGAAGCTGGTTTTAAGATAGAATTCATTTGAGTCCAAACATGAAATTTCTATCAGCACCAAATCAAAATTTAGCACTTATTAAAAATAATAAGGTAACTAATGCTATCCAATGAGAGAGATAGACCTTGCAAAAGTGGAAAATGAATTTAGAAAGGGTATTCACTTCCAGGACTCGTAAAACTTAAACCCAGATGTCCTACTTTTTAAATACAATGCACCCTGCCCTACGGGACTTTAGGGCCTATACCGCGGGTTGGCCTTTTTGTAGTAAAAAGGAATTTTTAGACCTGGCAAAAAGTATATTTTGCCAGGTCCAGATGGCAGTTTAAAAACTGCACTGCATGCTGCAGTGGAAGGCCTCAGACATGTTTTAAAATGCTTCTTCAGAGGGCGGCACAGTGAGTGCTGCAGGCCCACTATTTTACAGACCCTGGGTGCCCGGTAGTACCAATTACTAGGGACTGATAAGTAAAATAAATGATTCAATTAAGTGTAGACCAATTTTACAATGCTTTAGGGAGAGAACACAAGCATTTTAGCATTGATTAGCAGCGGCAAAGTGCACAGGGACCTAAAGCGGACAAAAATGAATTGAGAAAACAGGAGGGGTAAAGGCAAATAGTTTGGGGGAAGACCACAGCAAAAAAGTCAGTTCTAACAACAATTATATGTAAAGGAGAAAAGAACAAATCACCCTCTAACCAAGCAATCAAGGTAGCTACAATGATACAATGTCATTTAAACACTCTAGAACATTTCATTTTAAAAAAGGAGTGCAGGTATGATAACTAACCGGTATTTAAAGTTAACATAAAAAGTTAATTAAATAAAGGTTTGGGCCAACTTTGCAACTGAAGCAAAAGGAACTATATTTTAGGCATGTATGAACATTGTGGACAGGCTTTGTGTAGTCGCTTAAAGTGAATGTAATCATTGGGTAAAGTGGGGTGACCCATAGACTCATGATGTATGCTATGGTTTTCGGAAGCAAATTGTGAATGGTAATTTAACAGACCAATCACTGATGCCCATTGCTAAAAGCACCTCTATGTATGTATATTAAATAAGATTCATTTTGGAAAACAATAGTGTGGTGAGACAGCTACAGTTGTCCAAAAGGCCAGACCTAAATATAAAATGTATTACGTTTTTAATTCTGTACTGATGAAAATAAATGCACAAACTTGGACAGTAAAAACAGTCATAGGTTTTTTTTTCCTTTGTGAATCAGACTCACTAAAGATTGTTCCCTAACTCTTTCATAACATTATTTATTCAGCATAGGGACTTTGGCATTTCAATGAGAGGTGCCCTACATAAGGATAGACCCAATACATATCGAACTCTCGTAAAGGTAGGAAATATAAATCAGACTAGTCGATTGAAGCATTTATACGTAGCACCTGATTACTAAGAGATGCTATGCGAAACAACAACAAATAGGATATATGGTACATTCCCCAGATCTACATGCTATATTTTGGATGTGATGTGCATCTTCATGTAATGCTCCTCTCCAATTTCATGAGGTGACTCTTAAAATTAATTTTAAAGTAATTGATTGTGTGACAGGCACTGAAGTCAGAAGTCAAGGTGTGAGAAACTCATCCATTTTGCCCTGATTACCTCTGTTTTTCGCTTGGTACTGGTGGTAACTGACCTTTACTGTGCCCTGGGCTCTGCTTACCAGACCAAGGGCCAGTGCTCTGCTGTAAAGGTATATAGTTTAATTACGATTGGCATTGATGCACCCTGTAAGTCCCTAGTAGATAATAGGGCTGATAGGTTTCAGCCTACCTATATGGTTTTTATTTTATTTATTTAGAGGGTTTATATAGCACTGGCAAGACCTGTGAGTATTAGAGCTCATTACAACATTTACGCAGGCAATAATATCAGACAGCAGTAAGGAAAGGTAAATAACAGAGTTGAGCATTATAACGGCATTGGTGGTGAGATAAAACACAACAATCTATGTCTTGAGCAGTGTGGAGGTTGCTAAAATGCGCTATGATTTTCTGTTCAGAGGGTGAAGGTGGTGATCGAGGAGGAAATCCTTTAGGTTTCTCTTACAGATCATGAAGGAGGGGTTGGTTCTGAAATCTACTGGTAGGGAGTTCCAGATTTTGGGGACATTGCCCGAGAAAGAGCGATCCAGGGCTTTTTGTTTATGTTTCTTTGGGGTTATGAGAAGTAGGGTGTTGGTGCTTCTCAGGTTTCTTGACTGGCCTGCCTTAGTGGGTTTGGCTGCCTAGTATGCTGGTTTACCAGTGTGAACGACTTTGTGGATGAGACAATCAATTTTGAAGTGACAGCAAGCTTCAATTGGGAGCCACTTAGGATCTTTCAGGGAGGGGGATATGTGATCGTGCCTTTTGGCTCCAGTGACCATCCTTGCTGCTACATTTAGAGTGGTTCTCAGTGGGGCTAAGTGGGATTCTTGCTGTGCCTGTGAGGGTAGCGTTCCTGTAGTCTAGTCTGGACAGAAACAGGGCTTGTGCTGCGGTTTTGATATCATTTGGAGAGAGGAAGGGCTTGATTTTATTAAGTAGTTTTAGGTTGTAGATGGCACTCCTCACTGTAATCTTTATGTGGGAGGCCATGATCAGGCTTAGGCCAGTATGATTCCCAGCGATTCAGCGGGACCAGCCAAGGAAAGATTGCAGTTTAGAGAGTTGATAAGCTTTAGCCACTCTTGCACCTTGGGGGTCTGTCCATTGTTTAAGAGGAGAAGAATTTCTGTCTTTTCTTGGTTGAGTTTTAAGTGGTTGTATGATAGTCAGTTTTGGATTTTTGCTAGTGTATCATTCAGTCGGCGTATGTCATCTAGAGAGCATATTTCCAGGTAGAGGTGGATGTCGTCCGCATAGAGGTAGAAGGGGATGTTTGCTTGTTTGATTATTATTATGGTAGTGAGGGGCTCCATGTATATATTGAAGAGAGTTTGTGAGAGAATTGAACCCTGGGGAACACCTCTGGTTATAGCAGAGATATCTGAATTTGTGTTGTTTATTTTTATTTGTTGAGAATGGTTGTGAAGAAATTATGTGAACCATTGCAGAACCAGGCCATCCCCTCCAATCCGTTGTTTGAGGGTGTTTAGAAGAAGCTTATGCTCGACCGTGTCGAAAGCCGCTGATAGGTCTTAGAGGATGAGCAGGCAGCATCAACCAGCATCCATAGATGTGGATGTCATCCGCTATATTTAGTATAGCTGTTTCTGTGGTACAGCCCTTTCTAAAGCCAAACTGGTGTGAGTCCAGGAGACTGTCAGTGTCGAAGTGCTGGTTGAGTTGGAGAAGGTCACATTTCTCAAGAATTTAAGCCAAGAAGGGGAGGTTGGAGACGGGCCTGAAGTTGTTGAGGTCATCAGGGTCTGATTCCAGTTTTTTTAGCAGTGGAGTGACTTGGCCTAGTTTTAGGCAGTCTGGCATACCCCAGTACTTAGAGAGCTGCTTATTATCATCATCTAGAGGGGGGTAATGAGGTAATTACTATTTTTTGCCAGGGAGGCCGAGAGGGGGTCTGCGAAGTGGGAGGCGTGCTTTGAATTTGCAATTAATTTAGAAATGTCCATCTCTGTGAGTGGGTTGAATACTTTCCAGCATTTGGGGGTAGAGGGGACTAGGTTGCACTCATCGGTCTCAGGAGGGGAGATCCCTACTTGGGAGTCAGAGGAAAGCAAGGTGGGGTTTCCTTCATCTGTAATGGGGGGGGTGATTTCAGTAGATGCTTGAGTGTGGCATTCTAAAGAGGACTCGATGATCATGATATTCTCATCAAAGAATTTATCGTTCTTTGGAGACCCGAGGGTCTTTATTAGGTGGTTTGGAAGTCTGTTTTCATATGATGTTAAAAAGGTCTTTCGGGCAATTTATTGCATTGTCTAGAGAGCTGCAGAAAATGTCAGATTTTTCTTTCATGATGTGATTTTTATATTTCCTGCATTCCGATCTGAGTTGGTGAAGGTAAGTTAAGGACAGGTTTGCTCACCTGAGTCTTCCTGAAGCTCTAAGTTGCCTTCTTTCTGTATTGTGGTCTTTGTTAAACCAGCACCTCGAGGGGGTGTCTCTAATCCTTTTTAGTTTCAGAAGGGCTACTTGGTCTAGGACTGCTGACATTGTAGAGTTAAAGTGGGTTATCTGACGTTGGGGGAAGTAGAGAATCCATTCTTTCTTCCAGAGCAGCTAGGGAACTCTGGCTTAAGTTTCTAGTCCACTGGAGAGCTTTCTTAGTATGGATGGTGTGTGGCTCTGACTGGTTCAGGTGGAACAGAATTATAAGGTGGTTCGACCAGTCGACTGGGAGAATGTTATTAATGGTTAACATCTTATCCAGGGCTATAATGGCATCAAGAGTTGAGGCTCTGTTATGGGTTTGATCTTTGCAGTGTTGGGTAAGGTTGTTGTTGAGTAAGACTTCAATTAAGGACTTGACTAGTGTGTTTTTTTCATCATTCCAATGGAGGTTGAAGTCACATAGGATTATGTTATTGGCACTGGAGAGTGAGTTACCAGGTCTGATAGGTGTTCATGGAAGGAGATAGTGTTGCTGGGAGGGTGGTAGAGGAGGTGACAATTTGTTGTTTTATTGTTCTTCATCATTATAATGTTGCTAAGATATTTAAAAGTGCTGTATGTTGAGGTGATGTAATGGTATTCTTGTGGATGATGGCTAGGCCACATCCTTGTTGATCCTTTCTGTCTTTCTTGATGATTGAGAACCCAGAAGGTACCAGCAGGTCAAGGATCAGGTAATATGATTCATTAAGCCAAGTTTCTGTGATGAATGCAATATCAAAGTCATGGTTGAGGATGGCTTCAGCCAGTTCAGTTGCATGTTTGGAAGTGGATCTACAGTTCATAAGCAAGCAGTTGATATTTCTAGAGTTGTTGTGCTTCTGAGAGGGTGGTTCCCCTGGGGATATGAGTGTGGTGTGCTGGTGGTCTGGCCGTTTTCCTAGGTGGTATAACGTTTCTCCCAATACCAGTGATCATCTGAATCTTGGAGGTGGGTTCTATTTTTCTGATTGGTGTCATGTGAGGGACATCCTTAGGCTTGATCGTTTTAGTCTATGAGCTCGGTTGTTGAGAGGCGTTGTAATCCAGCTATTTGGTTGTGTTTTAGATGGCTGAGCGGGGGTCATCCAGTGTTGGAGGAGGGGGGGAGGAGTGAGCAATGAGCATAGTCAGGGGAAGTTTTGAGGTTCATTAGTATTTAGTTGATACCCAGCATTACTTTCTCGAGTTGACTTTCTATGAGACTTAGGGGTGCATTACGATGTTGTTCGGAAAGCATTCAGACCGACTCGGTGTCGTAATGGTTTCTGACCGAATCGGATTCAGGGAGTCTGACCGACTGATTGCGATGTTTCCGAACACAGTTCGGTCGGACTCCCATTGACTTCAATGGGAGCCTGTGTTCCGACTGACAACAGAGGCTCCCATTGAAGAAAGGGGTGGTTGCGGAAAAACGTGCACCCTGTGATAGGCACCCCATGGTGCCTGCCACACTGTGCATGGTTGGAAAGAGGAGATCCATGGGTACCCCCACGGGCCCCAACCGGAGGCCTCCGGGTGAAGGGGGGGCCTGCTACTTGCCCCCAAAGTCAGGATCCAACAGCCGATCCGTGTCAGACAAACGGATTCGGAGTGGCTGTCCGAATACGACATTGTAATCGCTCGGTCAGAAACGCGGCATTTAGAGCTCTACAAGTCGGCTCTGACCGACTTGGAGTCTCTGAATACCAGTCTGAACTGATTCGGAATGACCGAATGGTTTCCTTTCCGACCAAGAACATCGTAATCAGTCGGTCAGAAATGATTCAGAGTCAGTCAGAAACGCCGGTTCCGAGTCGGATTTGGACAAACCGAATGCAATTCGGAGCCTTGACGACCAACATTGTTATGAGGCCTTTAGTCTCTCATTTAGGTCTAGCATGGGTATTTGCTTAAGAGAGGAGGGTGTGAAGGTGTTCAGCTGCAATTGTTAGGTGTGTGGTGTTCTAGATTCTCTGGGAGCAAGACAGAGTGTCGAAGAACAGAGAGTGTGCGCATAACTTCCCTGCTTGGGTCTGTTGCAGAGAGTGAGTTGTGTGGGCATAGTACTGAATCAGTCACCAGTTTGGTGAGGGGAGATGATAAGTTGTGCCTGTCGTGTATGGGTGCTATTAGGTCAGCTTCTCTCAGCGCATGGGGGGACGGGGTTGTGTGGTGGTTGGTTGGGGACGGGTTACCGACAGAGAATTGCTAGGTTGGAACGATGGACTGGGTTGTTGCTCGGATCACTTCTGATAGCTAAGTTGATTCTAACTGGTTGGTCAGCATTCTGGGTGTGGGGGTTTCTGGTGTGGTTGAATGGGATGTTGGTATCCGGCTCAGTGTGAGAGGGGGCGTGCTCGGAAAGATTTGGAGGAAGTGGTCATACACCTGGGTGGCACCCTGCATCCCATTGGTCAGGGGTGTCCCCCTGCTTGATGCCCATAAACCATGGATACATATGGGAGAGCTGCACAGTTCCTCAGATCTGCTGCCTGAAGAGACAAGAAGAAGAAGGACTGCCCTGTTGACTCCCTGGCCTGCACCAAGAGGAATGCACTCACCAGGACTGCATCTGCTGCACACTCTGAGACTTAGCACCATATAGACTTTGCCTGACTCTGAAAGCCTAAGGAGTGGACTCCCTGCAAGTTACAGGTTAACAGAGCCCACCTGCCTCATTCCCACCAAGAGTCCCCATCTTGGAGGGTGTCCAGTGGACTTTTAAGGATATGGCCAGATGCATTATGGGAATTAAAGAACAGGCATTCCAAGGACCATCTAGGAAATTCTAGACCCTTGGATTTGTGTTTTGGACACTTTGAACCCTCAAGAGGAACTTCAAGAAGAAGTTCCAGAAGTTTGGAGAAGTTCGGAGCAACTTTTGGAAAAAGCTCCATAAGGTGACCTACCCGATGTCGAGAGTCAAGCCTGCTATCTTCAACCGCGACCCAGCCAGGATTTCAGGTTCGTCCCACTGACAGCTCCGGAGCTCCACACTTCCAGGAATTTAGCTGGGGCCTTACGGAAAGTCAAGCCAGCAAACCTGCACCAAATTCAGCCTGACAAAGTGTCTTGCTCAACGTCTGGGGCTGAGGTATGCTGGGGAATGAATTGCTGTGCAAGAGACTATACTGATTTTGTTAAGACTTACATTGCATCAGTGATTTTTTGGGCAGTGGTTAATTTAAACATGCTGTCAAATAGATTTTAATTGTGCAGTTCTCTATATTAATTTAGGTTTATCAGAGGTTAGTTAAGGATCATAAACAAGGCCGGCTTTAGCGCTAGTGTCGCCTGGCGCAAAAATCTTTTTTGGCGCCCTCTTCCCTATGAACACCTCCTTTTCGGATTCCCTCACTACCACCCGGCAAAAGTGCTCCTCGTCTCTCTATAGCCCCTCTCTCACATACATTTCATTTGTTTTAAAGCGCTGGTAAAGGCTGGCTTTACTAATCCATTCAACTATCACCATAAAATACAGATCTGTTCTTTGTAGCAGGCAGGGGAGTAAACAGGGCAGTCGCAGACATATTAACCCTCTGCCACTAGACAAAACTTCGATCTCTCTCTAGTTATCTTGACTTTTTTATTGCTGCATGAAAGCTGGGTGCACAAGAAACTCTGCAGCAGGTGCTTATAAAAAGTAAGTTATTGCTAAAAGCAGCGCCCCCCCTCCCCTGAGGTCAGTGCCCCCCTCCAGGGCAGCGCCCAGTGTGGCTGCACCGGTGGCACCGCCCCCAAAGCCGGCCCTGGTCATGAAAACGTGTTATTCTTGGAAGTTGGGCCCCTTTTTTGGCAAAGATGACGGGATTATGTCATTGTTGTGACTGCTTTCTACTGATTAGTGCAGAGAGTTTTCAGCATTGTGTTTATGATTTAGTAATGCTTTGCATCTTCTCTCTTGGAGTGACTAGATTTTCCCCAAAATAGGTAGCTGAAATATTTGAGAATATATTGAGAATATTATATATGTTTCCGTCTAAATAATATATGTCTCCTTCTAAAATCTTTTCGATCTACTTAAGAGACAATTTAGTTTTTTTTGATCATTTATCGCTTTCTGTAGATTTCAACAACAGAATTGTCAACATCTGTAGTTAATTATGTATATGTGTGTTTTTCTGAGTTTTAGTCTAATGTCAAAAATGATCTCTGTGTTCTGAAACTTTACAATCACTAAATAATTAATATGCTGCATAAGCCCTACCCACACAGGGGCCAATTATCTATTTCTAAAAGCTTATGTTCTTTGTGTAAACAGCTATAAGCTCTCATATGTCATAAATACTGCATATTGCAAAGGAGGATGAACAAATACAACTTTAGTGTCTCAAAAGATTACAATGGTTCAACAGTGCTAAATCTGAAAACGAATATTGCTTTGAAGCATGTGGCGAGTGTTAGGATTGTCCAATTAAAAGACTGTCTAATCCTGATTAAACTCCATTTCTCTTTCTCCCACAAACAAACCCTGCTCCTTTATCTCACTCTGGGTGGTTGTATTTTAGATCCCTGCTTTGTCACTTCGTCTCTGTTTTTCTCTTCCTCTTTCTTTACCCCTTTTCTTCTTTCTCTTGTTTTTGGGCAAAGTCTTTTGATGACAAATTTTTCCTGGTCCCCAAAATGAGTTTCGTGGGCCCCACCTGCAACCATCACCTCAAATTATGCAGAGGGTTTTACATTGTAAATCATTTTATAATTTCGTTTGCAGTTCTACTTCTCAAAAGCAGCAATAAAACCCATTTCCAGTGAAAAAACAATAATATATCAATATGATGACTTTTTAAAATGTAAAATCTGGTGCCTTAATTCAGCCTGAAATACATAAAAATACTGGGCAATTGTGAAGTGAGCACATAACAAATGTTGATCCACATTGGCAATTTTCTGCAAATGGCCACAAAAAGCTTGGTTTGGATGGGAGAGAAAAATCAAATATCCTATTTACCTGATCAAAATAGGAGAGGCAAAGGGATGTCAAGAAATTAAAATGATGGGATTACCCATGAAGGGGTCCATGCCCACTTACAGTCTTTTGTGAGTAACGAGAAAGGAGCAAAAACATGATTCCATTTTTCCTTGATCTCCATTGCACCACTTCACAAACTACATTTTGTGGTACGTAAAGCAGCATTACAATAATACTGCGTACTCACTACAAAATGCACTTCACTAACCTATGTGCAGAGATCTCCACCTTCCCCTCACCTATCTTTTCTATGTGGAGGTCTCCATCAGAAGTGCAGAGATCTTGGCACACATAGGTTTATGTTTCAGTAGTAAATATGGGAGGGTTGGGGAGGGCCTGTAACATACTTACACCTAAATGGAAGAGTTTTAGAGAGAGGTAAGTAGGACTTTAAGATGGCCATGATTATACAAAACACCTATTCACACAAGAGTTAGTCAATTGCTACTCACATCAACACTTCTTAATTTATCACAGCCAAAAAATGTCCCAAAACAGTAGTAAGTGTACATCAGCCTAGTCTTGGAGTTAATATTCATTAAAAGATATTATTAGAAATTCTTAATATAAAAAAGTTATATATTTATTTTAAATCTAGAATTTATAAAACAAAATGTTACAGCACATTGCCTTAAATGTTAATTAAAAAAATATTATTTAACCAATCTTAAAGGTAAAAAGCATAATTAAAAAATCACACCTACATTAAAATATAAATTTCTAGTTAGTAAGTATTAACATTTATTAAAAGTTATGTATAGAATGAATATTAAATGCTAATAATTATTCAACACATTTTTTAAATTGTTATAGTTGTAGTGCTAAAACACTTTCTTAGTAAATGTTTAAATACCATCATGATAATGTATTAATTGTATATAATTTTTAAATACAAATAAATATATATTTATTTTAAAAGTCAAAATAATTATGTTTATTTTATTAATATTTCTAGTGGGGTGCTATTTTGCATTCCTGCATCCATTCTGTTCGATGGGCGTGTTGCAGTACCTGTGAATGGCATGTGATGTCATCTTTTTATGCCTATTATTGATTTTATTTTCCATTTGGCAGCTGCTGGGTATACATGGTGGTGCAAACAGGATATAAGAGAGTCAGAATACTCAGCCTAACTAGAGTGGACTTTCTGGCACTCAAAAGCTGTTGGCCCTGTGGCAGATGGGCTTTCAAAAGAGGTTTTGATGTTGGAAATGAAGCTGTTCATTTTTATCTCTAAATGATGCAAGGAGCTGCAGGATGGACGTACTGGGCATATGCTGATATTTGACAGATGTCCTGCATCTACCACTCACTAACGGCCCGATTGCGATGGCGGGTGGACTTACGTCCGCCCGCCACCCTATCGGGCGATTGGGACTGCCCCACAGGCTGTCGGCGGTGCCAACATAGGTATTTTGATGCTACTGCCACCATGGTGGTCGCAATACCTATTTTTTGCATTGTGGCAGGTGCTGCTGGATGCAGCACCCGCTGCAATGCAAAAAGGGACAATTTACATATCCCTGCCCTATGTGGCAGGCACCATGCGATGCCTGCCATTTGGGGCAGGGATCTGTAGGGGGGCACCCTAGGTACCTCCCAGGTCCCATGTCTGGGGGCCAGTGGGGAAGAGGGTCCCACTACGGGACCCAAAGTCCCTTTCCACAAGCCTTTTCATTTCGGGTTAACACCATGAAAAGGCCGGTGGAAAGGGACATTGTAATCCCAATGGCGGTGCCTGGCAGGCAACATGGTACGGACTACAAGCCCCTCCACCGCACCGGCTGGCACAAGGAGCGATTGTAATATGGCGGGCGGGAAACATGTCTCAGATGGCGGGGAGACCACCACCAATAGGCTGTCGGTGGCGGTCTCCCTGCCATCATAATCAACCCCTAAATGAGGTCATAGGCATCTTTTAAGCAGGACGAAGATGAACAGTAATATGTCTTCTTGAATCAACAACACTGCCCTGGATTTGGGATTAGGCATTGTGGAAAAAATCTTGCTCATATCATTTTTGAAGATCAACTCTTTCTAGAAGCATTTCATTTTCTAAAGCTAATGTGGTCAAGGATCCACATTGTCAAAAAATCTGAAACTAAGATCACGTTGAAGAATCCATTTAATTGCAAAAACATTGTAAGTGAGAGTAGGTGACACGCCCATTGGATACTTTAAGCAGCTTAACTACGATAATTTGTATGTTCCCTTTTTAAGAAAATTTAAATACCCTTAGTTGGAGAGTTTGGTATGCTTTTTATTTTAGACACCATTCACATCCAAAAGGAAATACTTTAGGCCACAACAAGAAATCCCTAGAAAAATCTACTGAACCTTCCATTTCAAATTAGAATTCATAGATATCAGTCACAGCCAACACCTTAGCAAATCCATAGGTCAATCCCTGCAAAATTGAAACATTTGTCCTTTAATTCAAATTGGAATTAAGGACCGCTGCTTGAACGAAAGAGTGTTTTTGATTCAAATTAGTTTGCTAACATAAGCAAAAGAAAGGGTATTTCAGGACCTTAGATGCTCTTGACGATGTGGAATATTTTTGCTATGCTCACTTTCAAAGCTTCCCAGTGAATGACTGGGACAACTGTCCATGGGTGGGTTTTTGAATTTGCTTTGTGCTAATAAAGTTCTAACATAGTGAAGCACTTGCTGGCCTTGATCAGTCAGATCATAGGGCCCTATTATGATTTTGGGAGGAAAGTCTCCGACCACTGGTCAGAGACTTTCCGCCTGATGTGGTAGGTTTAAAGTACAACCGCCATAATAGGATGACGGCGGTCAGAGTTTAAACCTGCAATAGAATCCAATGTGGTTCCAATGATCCCGTCAGTGAGTTGGAAAGGCAGCACAATCCCTCAAGGACGGCGTTTCCGCCATCGGGATTATGATGTCGGTTTCTGACAGCCATCCCATGTCTGCCTTTCCGACATGGAAAGGCTGTCAGAAAGCGACATTGTGGGGCCCTAGCAGTGCCCCCTTCCCCGTGGTCCTCCGCATGTTGCCCCCCTCAACATACCTGCGCCATGTTGCAAACTTCCATTTTTCGATGAGTCCTTGTGCTGCGGGTGCTGAAAAAATCAGTGTAAACGGCACCATGCAGTGCGCAAGGGCAGGCGGCCACTGAAATTGATGTTACAGCCGCTTGAGTAGAAATCTATTAGAGTGGCAGCAAATCTACTCAAAAAGAAACCCTGTGACTGCAACCACCCACGTTAAAAAATGGCGCCAGGGGATGACAAATCCTGCCTGCACTCGCATCTCTGGAACCTCCCAGGAAAAAATTCAGACACATGGCAATTGAAAGAATTTGCCTGGAGTTCCGCGTTACAAGAGTAACTCAGAATTACCAAATTCCGCCAGTAATGTGGGCAAAATTAAATATTCCACCGACCCCTACTATAAAACCACTGCTTTGTTAGATGTTACTTTTCATTTGGCATTAGAGCCAAATGGGTGTAGTTAATTGGGAATGATGTGTACATTTTATATTTTTAAACTTTCAGTGCACAATGCTTTCAAAGAAGTGGAAGCACAGTCCCATTCCATAATTCGGAATATGCCAGGAACGATTATTCATTGATGATTTCTCTGAAAGGCAATATCTTACTGGTATTAGTCATACTTAGTAGTGGTAACAGAATTGCTGAATGAATGAAAAAATGTATTGTTCAGTTAATAAAAACTTACTGTATAACACATTTATACACATTTCATACGTATTACCATTATTAAACAATTTAAAAAAAAACACAATTAAAATAAGGGTTAGCAGAATTGCTAAATATCCTAGTCTGATTTTATTGGAAACACTGACTAGGCTAAAAAAACAACTAAGGAAGTTTCAGTAGGCAGATAACTTTTTAAGTATCTTACATAATGTGCCCATCAGGGAGAAACACCCTCTTTAGGCAGTTAATTACACACTGCACTCCCATTGCAATACATGTGGGGGGGTATCCTGGCCCATACTCAAAGTAAGATGGGTGCACCCTGAAGTGTAGCTAGACAGCTTGAGAAGAGTAAGGTAAACTGACTTTGCGTCCATTATATCATACACCTTAAACCCTTGAGAGAGTGGTACAGGGACCCTGATTAGGGACAGTATATTTAGGAATCACAATATTGCATGGGTTCTTTGCATGAAAGAGTAGTTATGCTCCCAATACACCATTGAAGAGTACTGATTTGATTGCCTTTCTATGCAGGTTGATAATAATTCTGCACAGCTGTGAATAGTAAAGTGGTTACATGCTCTCTAGGATACCTCACATAATGTCAAATGTGTCAATGAAAATGGCCTTGTCTTCCTCACACAATTCTACCTGGGAGAAGCTACCCATAATGGTCCTTGCTGTCCAGATTCTTTCTCTAATTATCAGTTAACTACTGGGGCCCTCATTACAAGTGGACTTTGATGGGAACGGTAGCAACTGTTACCATCCCCATCGAAATTATGAGCACAGTAGACCTCTTAATCTTCATCCTAAAAGCAGCCTAAATCTACAGGAGAAAATATGGCCTAAAATGAACAATTATTGGGAAATATGGCCCAGAAGTACTGATTTCCTAGGAATTCTTTATTTCCAAGTTCCACTCACTATGAATGCCTTAGTAGGCCTCTTGAATGCCAGATTTAATATTTTGCCATTTCCATGTTCTTGTTATAATCAAAGTATAATGAGAGCCAATGCATCATAATAATAAGCTGATAGCTGATTTTCATCATAAATCAACAAATTAAATAAAATAGACTATTGTTTTGCCTACTCAGCCACAGCTGCGGTCGGTGCAGGTAACAGCGGTGGGGCGGTGGGGCAGAGTAAGGGGGGATTTTGAGGGACGATGCAGAGGGAAAATTAAATAAATAATAAATTTTCCCTCAGCATCGTCCCTCGAAATCCCCCCTTACTTGGTCCCACCACCCTACTGCTGTTACCTGCACGGACCGCGGCTACTCAGCCATGATACATAAATGTTTCCTTAAAGCTCAATATTCTCTCTGACTCTCTGTAACCCATGCATGGAACTTTTTGCCCCCAGGTCCAAACCACTGTAATGTCTCATATTACTTTTATACTGGAGACCTTCAGCACTATCTGAACAACTCATCCTCTAAAGTTATTTTATTGCCTATGGACTTCCTTGAAATCTAGATGATGCACCACCACCAAAAGCTGAACCATTCAAAAACAGTTCCTCTTGTTCTCTTCCACTAACTGCTCAATAACAATGTAAATGGGTTCAACAAACGTACAGTGCTAAACTGCATCCTTACTATTGTGAATTCAACAAATTCTCTTGGCTTCATCATAAACAATCACATTACTTTTAAAGCTCACATTAACTCATTAGGCAAAGGGGAATATATTCAGCTGAAACTTATTCAAGGAATCAAACAGTACATCCCTGATCATAGTTTCAAACTGTATTGGCTTCTCCTCAAAGCATAGACAGTATTCTAAGTATTGTGTTTTGTGCATAAGGCAATACATAAACCCAACCCCAAATTATCTCATCCAGAAAATGATAATTCATTACAGGAGAGGAAACCCACCTTGAAAGGTCCAACACCCTTCTTTTGGAAAGTCTTGCTTGCAAGAAGATTAAGGGGCTGATTTGGAGTTTTGCTGAGAGGGTACTCCATTTCAATGGTGACGAAGAACCCTCTCTGCTAAACTCAGGGTCTGCCCACTCAAGTTAGAGGTGGTAGGATAGACAGTATGTTGATGTTGGAAGTTACTATGGCTCCTTCACCGACATACTCCTCTAACACCCCAACAGAGGGCCCGATTCACAAAAGTAATCTGAGACAAAATCCTAACTTTACGACTTTCGGTATTCACAAAAGGCATTTAGGAGTAGTAAAGTTAGGATTTTGTCTTAAGTTTGTCTTAAGTTTTGGTCTTAAGACAAAATCCTAACTTAAGTTTAACTTAAGTTAGGATTTTGTCGTAAAACCAAAACTTAAGACAAATTTAAGACAAAATCCTAAGTTTACTTCTCCTAAATGCCTTTTGTGAATACCGAAAGTCGTAAAGTTAGGATTTTGTCTCAGATTACTTTTGTGAATTGGGCCCAGAGTACGGTTCTTTGGAGGTTAGCCATTCGATCATCAAATCCAATTTAGAGTGGCAATCAGATGGCTTTTTTTGTGCTGTCCTTCACCACAAGGCAAACCCTGGTGGTGAGGGACAGTAAACATAAAAAGTGACCCCCCTGACACCGTTGGTGAAAACTCTGCTGGTGTCAAGGTCATTAGTTTAACTTATCTGGAACAAACTCCCACTTCAGGAGTTTGTTTTTTGAAAAAAAGTAACATTTTTAAATGTTTGACAACCAGCCATCATGTTTTATGGAGCAATGGGTCACTTTTTTACAGCATTGGGTTTCTGCCAATGTTAAGAGATGTCCGCAGGGCTGGAAGAAATCTCACAGGGGAAACATCCAGAACAACGAGGCCAGAGCCACGAGTTCCGGAAGCCTGTAAGCGTAACCACTCTTGCCCGAACAATGACTTTGCCTTAACACAAAGTCGCTCTAGTGTTCGGGATGGGCGGGGAGAGAGGAGCGTCGGAAAGCAGACACGGACAGGTAAGTGGGGTTTCAGAGTAGTTTTCATGGGTGGGGGGTTTGGAGCAGTTTTAGGGAAGGTGGGGTGTCAGGGTGTTTTTCAGGGGGGTCTGGGTAGTTTTTAGGTGGTGGGGGTTCGGGGTAGTTTTTAGGGGTGGGGGCTCGGGGTAGTTTTTAGGGGAGCTGGGGGTTCAGGGTAGTTTTCAGGGGTGGAGGGCGGATTGGGGTAGTTTTCAGGGGTGGGTGGTTCGGGGTAGTTTTCAGGTGTGGTGGGGGTTCAGGTTAGATTTAAGGGATTGTGGAGGTTCGGGGGAGTTTTAAGGGGTGGTAGGGTTTCAGGGTAGTTTTTAGGGGAGGTGGGGTTTCGGAGTAGTTTTCAGGGGTGGGGGGTTGGGGGTAGTTTTTAGGGGTAGGGTGTTCAGGGAAGTTTTTAGGGGTGTGGGGTTCGAAGTAGTTTTTAGGGGAGGTGGGGTGTCAGGGTGTTGTTCAGGGGGTCTGGGTAGTTTTTCGGTGGTGGGGGTTTGGGGTAGTTTTTAGGGGTGGGGGTTTGGGCTAGTTTTTAGGGGAGGTGGGGGTTCAGGGTAGTTTTCAGGGGTGGAGGGGGTTTGGGGTAGTTTTCAGGGGTGGGGGTTCAGGGTACTTTTCAGGTGTTGTGGGGGTTCGGGCTAGAATTTAGGGATGGTGGGGGTTTGAGGTAGTTTTATGGGGTGGGAGGGTTTCAGGGTAGTTTTTAGGGGAGGTGGGGTTTCGGAGTGGTTTTCGGGGGTGGGGGGGTTGGGGGTAGTTTTTAGGGGTAGGGTGTTTGGGGTAGTTTTTAGGGGAGGTGGGGGTTTGGGGTAGTTTTCAGGGGTGGGGGTTCGGGTAGTTTTTAGGGAGTGGGGGTTTCAGGGTGTTTTTCGTGTTGGGGGTCTGGGCAGTTTTTAGGTGGAGGGGGTTTGGGGTAGTTTTTAGGGGAGGTGGGGGTTCAGGGTAGCTTTAACGGGTGGAGGGGGGTTTGGGATAGTTTTCAGGGGTGGGGGTTTGGGGTAGTTTTCAGGTGTGGTGGGGGTTCGGGCTAGTTTTAAGGGATGGTGGGGGTTCGGGGTAGTTTTTAGGGGAGGTGGGATTTCGGAGTAGTTTTCAGAGGTGGGGATTGGGGGTAGTTTTTAGGGGTAGGGGATGTGGGGTAGTTTTTAGGGGAGGTGGGGGTTTGGGGTCATTTTCAGGGGTGGGGGTTCGGGATAGTTTTCAGGGGTGGAGGGGGTCTGTGGAAGTTTTTAGGGGAGTTCGGGGTATTTTTTGAAGGGGTTGTTTTTAGGGCTCAGGGAGGGGGATGGGGGAGTTTTTAGGGATTAGGGGAGGTTGGGGTGATATTTAGGGCTCAGGGGGAGGAGGGGTGGTAACCTTAGCCACGCATATACCTTTACCATGCATGCCTTTATCACGAAAATTCATGGTAAAGGCATGCATGGTAAAGCAATGCGTGGTTAAGACGCGGTTGTTAGAAAGACAGCGTTGTTTAGGTATGCAGGGTAGAGGAACTCGTTGTTCCATCATACAACCCATCTCAAAGTTTGAAGGAGGAGATGTTCATTATGGCGACAGGGTAATTTAACCCTTGCCCTGATGGACATTACTCCATCCTTCAAACTCTAACTTAGGCCCTGAGGCAATCATTTTCAGGAAGTGCATGGAATTCCATTCCTTTAGCCCTTAGGGCAAGACCATCATATCAAACATTTAAAAGAAAGTTAACAAACTAGTTAAATCAATGCCAGTTCTACCATTGTCTGATGAGTGTTTTGGGATCAGGGAATGCCTGGAACCCTACCAATTACAATGATGGGCTCCAATGCTAGTCTGTGAATATTTACACAAATTACCCTAACAGAGAATGATAACAGTGATCAAGAAAGTACACACATTGTTTGCTAGAGTAATATACAACAGAGTGCAAATAATAGTGCACATCCTTTTGTCCAAGGGTTGTTTCGCATATGAACCTATAGGCTAGTCCGACCCTGTTTATGAGTCTGAAAGGCTGCAAAAATATTCACTAATTACCATGGAAACGTACTTTTTTTTTTTTACCAACTATTGAGATTTCTTCTGGATAGAAACGTGTGCTAAGAATATACTAGGTGGCAATAAAATAATTGAAAAATTCATAGGGTCAACTTCTCCCGATCTTAAATGTGACTCTAGGTACCTCCGCATGCCATTGTTTAATTAGAAGGAATAGGAGGTGGGGTTTGGATGTTTTTTACGTCAACCTTATGAATATGACCAGTCTAGTGAACGTATTTCTCTGTGTGAGAGAAAACCTAAAAGTCAACTTCTGTGTGCATCTGTTATTTAGGGTGCAACATCACTCTAGGATTATTTGCCACTCGTTTACAATGCACATTTCCAGCACTTTCTCTCTTTATCGCCCTGCATGACCTAATTTCTGCCAGGCTTTTACCTATTTTCTGAAAGTTTTAAATAACTTTCCTTTTCCCATTTTTTTTTCTTAGTTATGTTACTTTTTGTTCTTCCATGTGTCTTTTTCTTCCAATATGTATACTAGTCCCCTCTTTGGGCTATTTTGTGTGTGTTTTTCTAAAATGTAGCACATCAAGACAGTGTTCATTCCAGAATACAAGCGAATAAGCATCCCTCTACCGCTACTCAATGGTTAATGACTGTCACATTTTTATTTCATATGTTTTCGTTCCTCACTCCCCTTCCCACACCACACAATAACCTGCCGAAGTAATATTGTGGCAGCTGGAACCATAAATTACATTATCTTCGCCGTATGTGTATGGGAAGGGGTGTTGTCCTGCCGCTACTAAACGTTTCATTATTTGAAGTAAGTATGCACATTCCCTCTTAGGAATGGCAGCTGATATGCCAAGCTGTACTCGGGGTGTATATTGCCATTTTTCAGCAGTGCTGCAGACGTTTACGCAGTATTTTTCCTACTAGTTCCAATTGTAATTGTATTTCGCCAAAGCCCAGTGAGGCGCTCTTAGCTGAATTAGAACACAGTATATTGTGCTGGGAAAAGGCAGGTGAAGCCGGCAAAGCGGAGATCTAATTACATCCCAATATTATGACCAATTGACCCTAGAATGATTGACTGCTTTACTAACTTGTGTGGAGGGTATTGTAAATTAGATTGCAGTAGATGACTGAATTTATACCATCTGAACTTTAAGCGTCAAACAATCTTCATTCCTTCCTTTCTTGAGCCAAGCTGCGCTGTCACTGAGGCATGAATATACCTATAAATAAATGATACACTAAATAAATCATCAGACTGTCTGTCACAGAAGGCCACTATTCCACGTTTCACATCTTCTTTTTCGACTGACCTATTTTCCTTTCTTCTCTGCAAAGATGTGCACAGTCACACAATAGTTTGGACTCTACTCCAGCTCCACAGAAAGGCCCCTGATACGTGCAAGGGGTTTTTATATCATAATTTAAGATTCATGTATAGTATTATTTTAAATGTGCTTGGAGGTATTGACTGAGGATAATGAAGGACCGAAAACAAAATTTTACTATGAATGAAAACGCATGGTGATGCCAGGCTGACTGTGTTTTCTTTGATGCATCATAAGTGCTACATGGATGAAATGTAGCCTGTTAAAATGCACACAGGGGCCCAAAGTTACTAAAATGTCTGCGGGCATTCATGCGGCACATACCAATGTAACTAACAAGTCAACACCAAATTATACCAATGGTCATTACAGTTATGCGGCAGGGTTCTCTAAATTATACAGCAAAAAGAGGCAACTATGCATTAAAATGCAGCACATTTTGTGATGGTATTACTTCCTTATTATGTAATTTTAACACATGTTAACACAATCTGGGCACAGGTTTCACCTCAATTTTTACAATATGAAACTCAACAGCAACCAGCAATAGAAAGATGAGCATTCACCCTTTGACACGGCCTTCCATGTGCACTAACACGTACTGCCTCGTTTTTAGTAACTTTTGATCTGTTTGGGGCAAGATGATTGTTGGCTGAGTCATCAAAGCTCCTCCTCCTTGCCACGTCTGGACGGTGCGCATGACGTGCGGCACATGATGGCTGCTGTCCGCTGGTGCGAAGGGCCGAGGAAAGTCGTGGAAAGTTGTGGCGGCGTCCATATCGAAGCATTGCCAGAAACCCCTGCGGATTCAGAGGGGCATATTCTCAAGGACTTATCGCCGATTTATCGGCACTTTAGCGCCGCAAAAGTGGCGATAGACTTATCGCCCCATTCACAAGCTGGTGCAAACTGCCGACATCGCCAGTTTTCCCGCAATAGCTGCTGCAAAACACATTGCCACGGATGAGAGCGACAATTAACGCTAATGACATGCAGAGTAGGCGTTCCCGTGCAAAAACACACGAAAACACCACTTCGCGATATTCTCAACGACCAGCCAGATCTGCGATGCCGGACAAAAACAGGCGATAAGGTGCGTTAGCAGCAGGTATCCAACACCTGCCTCTCACTGGTGTTAAGCAGGACAACAACCTGCAGCATGAAAGGGAGCCCAGCCTAGAGCCACATCTGAAGACCAACACATGTCATGGAGCTACTGATCATGCAGCTGGGAGACCCAAGAGGGCCACAACACCCACCGCAACTACCCCCCGGACCCTCCCCCCCAGGTCATGAAGTCCAGCAGTCAACGGTAGTGGAAAAACAGAACTTTATTACAAATACATAAACAACAAGACGAAAAGCTCAGTCAACGCGTTCCATTCCCAACGGGGAACTTCACCAGGGCAAAGTGTGGATCCAAAAACTGTAAATGCTGCGGGAACTCCCCAATACCATTCCACATCCCGAAATCAGTAGTCATAAACC
This sequence comes from Calotriton arnoldi, assembly GCA_963921515.1. Classification (NCBI taxonomy): domain Eukaryota; kingdom Metazoa; phylum Chordata; class Amphibia; order Caudata; family Salamandridae; genus Calotriton; species Calotriton arnoldi. Next base: position 209,052 of record CAWUFW010008201.1, on the reverse strand, counting down.
TGTTGGAGAAATGGTGACAATGGTCAAGCGTCCTCATATTCACAAACGCAATCTGGCACAGTGTATTGCACTTGGACAAACTGGAATGCATACAGGTATGATGAATCCAGTCCAAACATACTGTAACAAAACTCCGTGTGCACGTAACCTCCGCAGGAAAGAAAAGGAAGGTGACGACCACACAAACATCTGTAACGGTCTCATCATGCAGGATTCATCATACCTGTAAACATCACGGTTTGTATCATCTTGATACCCCTGCACCTTCACTTCCCCCACGCTGTGCATGAACAGCTGGAGACCATGCAAGGGAACTACGCCATAGCTGCCTTACCGCACGTGTCGGGGGCAATTGACTGTACACATGTACCACTTGTGCCCCCTGCCGACCCTGCACACAACAGCCGCCACAGAAAGCACACACATTCCATCAATGTGCAGGCGATAGTGGACCACCGGGGACAGCTCCCCAATGTCGTCGCCAACTTCACAGGCAGTGTGCATGATACATACATCTTCCGACAGTCCATCATCAACCAGCGCTTCCAGGATGGCACCCATGGCAATGCACTGATCATTGGTAAGTACTAACTGAACACACCACACACCTCAACTCCACAACCACACAACTCACAACTGTGGGAGAGCACACGTAACAAAATCACATACAACATGCCAAACAACAGGCCCAACTACCGGACACGACAACACAAGTAACCGTGGTAACAGGGGACAGACATGTAGACAAACCATCCACAAAGCAGAGCCCCTCTGCCACACAATTGCAGAATGTGGGGAGCGGTGGGAACCAAGAATGTGCAAAGGAGGCAAGTGCCCCAGCAATAAAAAAGGACACAATGCCAAGTGTGGCGGAGATGTGCTGGACAGACTGCAGTATGCAGAGCACAGACAGGTCCATGTGGACATCTACTGCTGGTGTATGCAGTGTAGTGGACAGTGGACGCAAACAGGTTACCCCAGGCAGTGTGGAAGACCTTGGACATGTAGCCATGTGGTCCCCGCCTGTAAGCCTGAGCGGAGCGGCCTTGGTCGGCGTATGTCGCGAATGAATAGCCCGGGGCCCTGGGCGTGGTCCACTTCCGGGATGGCCTCCACAGTAACTACTGCGTGTGCCTCTGTGTCCGCCATATCGTGACCATAGGCCTACACACACGTGCCCGACCACATTCAACAGATGTATTAACACTGGAGACGAGGTGACTACGTCCCAAGCCAACCCGCGTACATCTCGTCAGCGCATGCAGGCTCATGTCTGCCAGGGCGGCGCCCCCCACCAAGCCACATGGCCGCCGCCGTGACCGGTGGTGCCTGCGCGATCCTGTGCGCCTGCTGCACCCCAGCCCTGGTCCCCAGACTGGTCCACCGCCCAAGGATGACTGCCCACCCCTGCGCACCCAGGCCTAAATGCTCACCTGCAGCCACCGGCGTGTCTCCAAGAGGGCCCTCCACGTGCCGGTGCAACCTCCTCAGCCGGGCGCTAGTTTCCGTGCCACAGGCCCCCAGCGCACCCTGCGGCACTGCACCGCAGAGTCAAGTGTGTGCTGACTGCTGCCTGCGCGTACACTGCGGTCCAGCAGGGCACACAGTTCAATTCGAGTCTTGATTCGCTGGACGCCGTATCGAGGCCAACGCATCATCGTAGGCTGCACACCCGCTCAGCTCTTCAGGTGGGCCTAACTCAGTGCAACGCAAGTCATCGCCACGTGGCGGTAGGCCTGTGCCGGACACAGGCCATCGGGTACCACTAACTCTGTGCAACGCAAGTCATCGCCATGGCCCGTGCCAGACACAGGCCATCGGGTGCCACTAACTCACTGCAACGCAAGTCACGGCCCCCTCATGATTGAGTCTCGTGGTGCAGATGCCATCATGTCACCTCCGGCAGTGGGGGATGTGCTGTGGTGGGCCCCTTATATTTGCAGGGTCACATGTCCCATGACGCCTGTGCTGGATGGGTGTGGTGTGGGTGCAAACCAGCCCTCAGGGAGTGGCTGTGGCATGCTGACAACTAGACCAGTGACCAGCAGATCACTACGTGGAAGACCTGGGACATGTAGCTGTGTCGTCACCCCCTGTGAGCGTAAGCGGAGTGGGCAGGCCTGGCGTATGCCAGCCCAGCGTAGGGGTGTGAACGATGAGCCCGGGGCTCTGGGCGTGGTTCAGTTCTGGCCTGGACAAGGAAGTAACCATTGCATGTGTCTCCGTTGTAGTGTCTGCGCCACCCGGACCGCAGTCGGCAATGTTGCACCATGTGACCCAAGCCCCACAACATGTGCAAAATGGACGTGAGGGTGAATCAGTGACCCGACATTCATCCATACTGTCATACTTGAAGGTTCATAGACATGACACATCTGTGTGAATTTGAATGTTTTATTCACATTCATTGGAGGGTAGCAGCTGGAGCAGTACATAGCCATGCACACCCCACTTGACATTGTTGCCCCGTTGAGGGCCAGCCAGAGTCCATTAGGGAAGGACAAGTTTATCGGAAGAGGAAGAGTTCAGTCCGCAGTCTGATTGCTGTGTCATTGGTAACCAAACAGTATATGGCAGTCCATATCGAGGTCCAAGGTGAGTGCCGCAGAGTGCATCTGGGGACAGTGGAAGGTGATGATGCGAAGGGCCGAACCAAGCAGAAGCAGGCCATATGGCAGAGATGAATGCTACCGCCTCCTCCTTACCACTAAGGCAGATTCATCCGCATCTTCGTCCTCTGATGTTTCATGTGCCTCACCTGGCGGTGGTGGTGTTTCGGCTGCAGCACTGTGTGGCACTGACACATCAGGGTCCGGAGGTGTATTGTCGGACGCACTGTGTGGCAGTGACACATCAGGTCCGGAGGTGGAATGTCTGCCGCACTGTGGAGCACTGACACATCAGGGGGCGGAGATGTGGATGGTGTAGGAGCAGCAGCATTCATCTGCGCCAGGCCTTGTGGCAGCAATGCCATGATGAGGATCTGCAGGGCATGGTAGATCCCAGCTACATCTCGCTGATGTGCAGCCGTGGCAGCCATCCTTTCCGCCTCCATCCACACCATGCCCTCCATGAGCCTCCGCATGTGTCCCATCTGCCGGCTGAGATCACTGGAGCCACTCTGACCAGACAGGTGTTCTTGTCTCCGAGTCAGGACTCCAGCGATGTCAGCCAGGGCTCGTTGGAGACCATGGAGTGGACTGTGGGTGTCCATTAGGGACTGTAAGTGGTCCCTGATGGGACGTAGACACCCATGGATGGCATCTAGTTTGGCTGCCATGAGGTCGAACCCCACCTGCACCTGATCAGCCATCTCCTTCTGGCCCTCTAACACATGGCGTTGGAAGGCCATGTGTTGTTCGTGGGGGGCCTGGGAGACAGCCGGGGTGGTGGGTGCCTCCTGCTGTGTGGTCTGTGCAGGGGGTGGGGTCTCCTCGATGCAGCTGGGCTGCCCTGCTCCTGGGGGTGGGGTGCCGAAGCTGTTGATGAGCTCCTGGAGGGCGTCGGTGTCGAAGGTGGGGTGGTCCTCCTCGACATCAGTGAGGAGGTGTTCAGTCTGCTCTGCAGGAGTAGATGATTCTCCCTCTGCAATGTAAAGGGGAGATGCAGTTTAACAGTGTGTTCCATGTATGTTCACGCATTGGCCAAGTATCAAAACAGACTGCATGACAATGTACATTGTGACTGTTTAGGATGTGCTGCCTATTTGAAGCGGGACAGTGGACATATGTGCACCATCAGGGATGTGGGGTTGTACTTATCCATTATCATGTCACAGTTTCCTGCTATGCCAAATGTGATTGGCCAGTTTCTACACACAAGCGGCAGCAGTTGTGTCCTCTGTTCTGTTGTGAAAGTGTTGCAGTTTGTACCACATTGTTGTCAATGTTGATGTGCTCTGATTCTTGTGTGTGTGCTGCATTGTGGGAGAGTCGCCCCTGCAGCTCCGACTTTGCTTGGCCTACTCCCTTTCAGGCGGTGTGCCTTGACTTCTGTGCTTATGCAGTGCTGAGATGTTGCATACTTGGGTAAATTGGGCTCTTGGTGGGAGTTGGGACTCTTGGGCATGGTTTGTCCGCAGATGTCTTGTTGCCGTCAGGGGTTGTTTGTGCACATGGATGTGTCAGTGTGTGACCTGCTCCTATCTGGATGTGGACCACACTCAGCCACCTCGGTGTCGTGGCCTGCAACATGTCATGATGAGTGGCCTGCAGACATGCTCATCGTCATGCAGTGTCACTTGCATTGTCAGTGGGGCTCACGAATCCGCAGCTTTGCTGGGTTCAGCACATGTGCATGGGTTTGTTGTGAAATTGGTGATGTGTGAGGAGGGCCCCCTCTGGGCACATTGTGGACGGGGGACTACTTGCTGTTACTATGTGTGCTGCAGTATGGCAAGGAGATTAGGGACATGATCCAGAGTCATTGTGGTTGTGCAGTGTGCTATACTCCATTATGCATGTGTGCCATTGTGCCCATCTCCCCCCGTCTCCCAGTCCCTGGTGGTTACTCACCCTGTTGCTGTTGTGTCAGGTCATGTTGAGCAGTGTCCGGTCCCCCGACTCCTGCCACCGTCTCCACACTGATGACTGTGGACACCAGTTCCTCCATCTCATCCAGCTCCTCCTGTGGCGCAGGACTCCCACCCCAAGTCTGCATTGCTGCTTTGCAGTTGTCTGCGAGTTTCTGCTTGGTTTTGCGCTTCACATCATTCCAGTGCCTCTTGACCTCGTCCATTGTCCTCCTCAGCACTCCGACTGCATTCACCTTGTCCACGATGGACTGCCATATTCCATTTTTTGTTGCCAATGACACAGTGGAGGTGACGAACAGATGTTGATGGTGTTCTGTCACCTCCGTAATCAGGATCCTGTTTTCCTGCGGGCTGAAACGCATCTTCCTCTTCTTCTTCTCCTTGCCCTTCCCTGACCCTGAGGTCCCAGGCTGGTCCTCCGTGGGGCTTGTGGGGTCCGGGTTGTCCTCTGTACTTGCTCCTGCTACCTCCATTGTGCTTCGCAGTTGTTATGTGTTTTTTTTTTTTCGTTTTTTGCTGCTTTTATGGTGATTCTTCCCACCTGACGTTCTTGTGAATATCCCCCAGAGTGCGTTAGGCTGTCATGGCATGCCTGATCTTCTTGTGTTCGACCACAGGGCGGTTTTCTGTGTTGTAACTGCGGGCCGCTGAGATTTGAAGCACAGCTTCACGGGACGCAGGTGGCGCGACAGAGGAGATTTGGCCCCCTCTGCCACAAATGGGGAAGACAAAGCTATATGCCGATGACATTATGCAAATTCTTGATAGTAATATTGATGCCCAGGAAAAGGCTTTCGAGATTGTTGCGCAATATGAGACACTGGCAGGCTATATAATTAATAGGAAGAAAACTGAAATAATACTGTGTGGGTGTAATTCAGATGTTCAGCACACTGATATTAACTTGTGTGTAAACTCGCAGCCAAAAAGATATCTGTGTATCTGGTTCTCATCACAGATTCAGGATCTATATGATCTTAAATTTTCCCTGCTCCTTTTAAAAGTACAAGACTTTGGAATTCTCTCCTGTTGACTATTCTAGGGAGAATTACTATGATTAAAATGTCGATTCTTCCATTGTTTAATTTCCTTTTTTTTGGCTTTTCCATGTGTTTTAACTACTTCTTTTTAAAAAAAAGTAGAGTCTATTACATCTTTTATCTGGCAAAAAAACTAGCCAGAGCAGCATTAAGCACTTTATCTGAAGGGCGGGAAGAAGGTGGGCTGGCGCTTCCCAATCTTAAGAATTACTCTTTTGCTTATTTTGCACAATAAATGTCCAGGTTAAATACAAAGCTTCAAAAAGGTATATTCACAAATTATTTTTTGCAGCTGATTTTTAAAGTGTATCATATATGGGATGTGTTAAAATCTGTAGAGTCACCTAAAAAAAAGTCCGGTATAAGAGTCTGAAGTGGCTTCTTCGGAAGCATGGGGACCTTTATAGGAGATAGCAGCAACACCTCTGCCAGAAATAGTCATGGAATCTGGCGTCAATCTTGCACCTGAAATTGTCCAAAAACGGGCGAAAACAGGGTTCAGGAAACTAGCAGACTTTCTTTTGGGGGAGAGATGGCTAAATATAGCGGAAATCTGTGAGATAGTCCAAGGCGATTTTTTGCTCCTCGGTTCGTATAGAACGCTGAATAAAGTCCTTAGTAATTTGGATCTTGGCCAGGTTAATGGCAGCAGAAAGGTGGTATCCGCATTAGTTGAGGCCGGCGAACACAAAAGTCCAGGCGATTGGAAAAGATTGTTTGCCTCTAATAAGAGTTCTCATCTTACTCAAAAATCAATTAGAAAATGGGAAAAATCTGAAGGTTTGGAAATGACAAGTAGAATGTGGGAGGAAGGTAATATATTGAATTTTAGTGTGTTGAGAGTAGCCAATTGGCGTAGAATGTTATTTTTTAGCAAATGGTTGCTATATAGAACCCCGCATTTTCTAGCACAAGTCAACCCCGGTATTAATGGACCATTGTTTTTGATGTAGTGATGGGTCCTATGCCAATTGGGTGCATACTGTTCTTTTATCCAGGGATTCCGGAATGAAATATTTCAGTATTTAGAGATTGAATGGCAGGTCAGCTTAGCTCCTAGTACTTGGTTGAAAGTTTTAGGTAATGATCCTGCTCTCTGTCTAATTAATAAATGAATAAAGCTATTATATATAGCAACGGCTGTGGCCCGGTCCCTTCTGCTTCAAAAATGGCGAACACAGCTTGCACCCACAATGAGGGATTGGCTGTGAAAAATGAAACAAGTTAGAAACAATGAACAATTATATGCAATACGAAATGGGGGGTGAGGAAATGTGAAAAACTTTGGGGGCGTTTTTTTGTTTGAAAAGCTGGGGTCAGATCAAAAGACTTGATTATGTCGATCTGCTATCTTTTGAACACTGAGTTCTTGATGCACTTTATGAACTCGTATTCGTTCATCCCAAAGGGCAGCTGTATTTATTTTATTGGTATATATCCTATGAGGAGTTTTTAGTCATTTCTATCTCTTTAACTTATCCTGGATATATTAGGCTATGAAATATGTATTTATTACTATATTTAATGTTGGAGCATGAATAATAATTTTTGAACCTATGTATTTGTAATGCAAATGTTTGGATCATAATAAAAAATAAATAATAAAAAACTTTGATGTGTTCAAACTAGAAACAATTTTTTAATTAAAATCTGCAGATTATGTGCCAAATGCAACAAATGCGTAATTTTGACCAAAATACTGTGGCATCACAATCGTGTAATTCCTGTGGCCCTGTTTGTACCTACTAAAGTTACTCAAAGTATCAACATAGCATTACATGAAAAACCATTGCTCAATGAAAATAAGTAAAAACAACACAAAAATTGTGGTGTCCAACATTGGCTGGTTTATCAAGTCTTAGCTATTATGAAAACTGCACATATACTGCGATATACCCTGGGTCAGCTGTCGGCATAAAAATAACTGAACTCGAAGGTATGCAAGCAGGGTCATCTTAAGGTTTTTGAAGGCCCCCGGCCAAACAAATATTGGGGGCCCCTATTCTGAATAGCTTTAAATTGATGATCCAGTTTCAGCTCTTTCATGCCCTCATTGGCCAGGTCACTGGCAGTGCACAGGCCCACTCGTCCAAATTCTAAACGTGTGTTTTCAATATTGTAACACAGCAGCAGCTCACTAATATTACAGCAAATAATCTCGGTCCGGTTTTGATCTATAAATAACTTTTTTATGGATGTTGCATGAAACATAAACACAAGTGCCCACTTTGGCCATGCCTTAAAAAGTTTCTGCATATGGAGCACTTTGTTCAGTCAAGATCTTGTAGTAAATCGAGCCAAGGTCTATCGCTCACATTACAAAAGCCATGCAAGATAACACTCGATACACATTGCACCATGATTCAATGGCAAATAATGCTAAATTGCACATAGCAGCATGCAAACACAGTGTAATTTACTTTGCAAAGTCGAGGATATTGTTGGTGCGTGATGTATTGTAAGTACAATAATGCACAATTTTTGTCCATTCGTACACAGCAACGTAGCTGATTTTCATGCAATATTGTAGTTTGCAAGTGTTGGTAAAGCACTGTAGTAAAATACTTACTGGTCCTCGGATGGAAGACACAAACCTCAAAGCAAATCTCTCAGCAAGAAACGATAACAAGGGATTAGTTTTCAGACGATGTATAAATAAGAATTATTTTGAAGGTGATAGTTCTTCTTTATAGGTGACCATATAAAACCTGCATTTTCTGACTTGATTGAGTCCAAAAGCTATTTGGAAAGTAGCCAACTTCGATCTGGTCCTGAAGAAGGCCCACAGACCTGTGATGGCTACCAAGGGCCGAAACATGTCGACCTACCACGAACCATCACCAGGTGCAGTAAAACATTAACACTTCCACCTCAGCACCACCATACACTTTTTTTAATCCTGCCCCATCCTCGGCAAATTAAAGATCCAAACTGAGGACAGGAGGTAATTTTAACCCTTATTTCACAAATACACTCCTGCACGTTTTATCACAACTGTCAAAAAACCAGAAGGGTCTACCTCCGGCTGGAAGAAAGGAGATCACTTTGAGAACCCAGTATTCAAGTGATAAAAGACCCAATGATGATGCTATTCACATAACTAACAGAGCGGAGAATCAAGATATACTGCACCGTATTGTCAAAGTGAATGAGGGTCTTTGAAACATAAGAACCAGAGACCCTGGTTAAAACAGGACTCCCATGAGTAAATCTTCAACAGGGATCCAGTAGATGGACGTTTCAGGAATGGAATGACTGAATAATTGGCAAAACTCACAAACATGCTGGTTTGTGTATATATACAATGTGTAAATCCCTTTCCAGGTAGGAAATAGGCATCCAACACTCCCATAGTTGGGGTTTTTTCAAAGGACAAAAATCATGAAAAATAATACTAAATGAAAGTGAAATAGCATTCAACAAATGCCTTTTTACATTGCATCCCAATATATATTTATATATGCGGGAAGGCCTTTGCAATTAGTATTTAATAAAAGTTTTCCTAGACTACTCCTGTAAACCTGACTGTAATAGGTCTCCACGAGTACTTAAAGAAACTTTTTTTTTTAAATTTCTTCAGTGCGTAAATCTGAACCAACAGGAGATAAATTACCTGTTGGTACAAATTTACAAATACAAGACAAAAGTTAATCCTGTTTCTGTGGATATTCATACCTCTAAGTACCTGCAAAGTTTCAAAAATGACCCCTCAGTTTCATTCATCATCCATTACACAATACAGCTGCATTGTGTTCCTTTTCTCGGTACAAATACGTATTGTGAAATGTTGCAGATTAAAAAGGAAGTGCTCCTAACTCTTTAACATATTTCTATTAGACCTGACATCCTTAGCATGGTAGTCCCCCAAACATTTTGCCTTCACCGCTCCTGTTTGCTGAATTCATTTTTGTTAGCTTTAGGACTGTGAACTTTACAACTGCTAACCAATGCTAAAGTGTTTGTCCTCTCTCCTTCAAACATGGTAAACTTGGCCCACACCTAATTGGTACATTTAATTTACTTGTAAGTCCCAAGTAAATGGTACCACAAATACCCAAGACCTATAAATTAACTACTAATAGTGGGCAGCAGCACTCATTGTGCCACTCACTCAATTAGCACTGTAAAACATGTCTCAGGCCTGCCACTGCATGAGGCTGCAGTTTTAAACTACCATCTCGACCTGGCACAATAAACCTTTTGCCAGGCTTAAATCTTCCTTTTTAAAACGTATAAGTCATCCCTAAGGTAGGCCCTTAAGCTTCATAGGGCAGGGTGCACTGTATTTAAAAGGTAGGACATGCATACTTACATTTTAAATGTCCTTACAAAGAAAAACTCCTAAAGTTATTTTTTTCTGTTATAAGGCCAAACTTTCCCATTGACTAACACTGGGCTGCCTTATTACATCTAAGAAGTGCTAACTTTAGATTGAGAGTAGGTAGAGATATGATATTTAGACTCAAATGACTTTTAAAATTATCACCAGCGATTGCAGTACTCTCTGGCAGCTCCAATGTCAGGCAAATGCTTTAACACCAAGCAAGTACTACATGCCGAGATACCCTCCCAGTACATGCGGCACATCACTAGCTTGAGCGTGCAGGGTTTGATTCCCTACAGTCCATTTTTAAATAAAGTCTTTCTATATTTTTCCTACATACGTTCTTCCACTGAAAAAAGTTTTTAGAGTCAGTGCTCGCTCATGGATTAACCTACCCATGTTAATTGCACAAAATTATGCCAGATCGTAATGGCACTGAGATTTGCTGCTCAGTATTGACATGCCAATTGGCATACCTGACTATACACCCACCGACACGCCTCTCCCTCGAGGACGTTGCATGGATGGATATTCTCCTATATCTATTCCCGCTAAGATGAGTTGGGCACTGCTGCTCTTTCACCGCATCTCTGATCGGGAGAATACTATGAACAACTGCTTCAGTAGTAATTCGGCCTCTATTACGGTGGGTAATTCACGGTGTGATGTAGAGTTTCCTTTTAATTCTCACTGCCACTTATGGGATAGTAACTGTCTTAATGCCCCGCTTTTAATCCACAGGGCTGAGCGAATTCTTCAATTCAATACCTGCCTAGAAGATTCCCACTTCAGACTCATCGGATAAGGATGGCATCCCTTCTCTGCTAGTAACATCCTTCCCATTCTAATTGCCATGTTATTACCCCAATCCTCCCTTATATTGCAAGGATGTTTATAGGACATGATGCTTCCTATTCTGCCACCAGTCGAAAGTAACTCAAGCACACCAGTGACCAATGTATGTCGCTCATACACCCAGTTGCTGCACTTCCCAGTGGTCAATTAATTAATGGATGAGACCACTTCAAATACACAGCCATAATGTACCTTGTTAAATTCATCCTTGTTTTAATCAGTTTGGTAACTATACATATTTCCTTAGTCCCCAGGCTCATCATAGTCCTGATGAGACCCTAGTATCTGGATAAAGGGTTGAAACGCCATCGATAAATGAAAAAGACAGACTTGACCATTGACAGATGAAGTATTCCCTTGTGTCTTTCATTGTATCAAACAGATTTGGCTGTCTTACTGATAAAATAAGCAAAATACAGTAAATGCTTTCACAATTGATCACCGTGTTCTTTCTGGTTTTGGTTTTCCTTACACTTTGTGTTTTTCTCTTATTTTCTTCTATTTTTCATAAAATCCTATATCACCCACATATTTGCTAATGCTAAGAGTGCTTATTGCTTTGCGAATGAAACACAATTTGATTTGGCTGAATCAGATTTAACTACAAGATACTGGCTGTTTCTTTCTTTTTAATCAAATGTCTGCAATGATTAAGTCTTAACAGAATTTTGCCTGTCGAGAAATAGAAATTTATATGTTGGTTTAGATTAAATCTACACAAAATATTCTGTGTCATCCTATTTTGCCTACAAAAGAGTTCCATGTGAACGCTTGTTCCAAGTTCTACTTGATACCCATGTTCATATAGACATTAGAGTCGCTCTTGTTTCTGTTGAATTATAACTTAATGCTATAACCACGCGGAGACTACTCCATCCCTGCTGTAATTAGAACCCTCAGACAGACAGACGGAGTAGGGATCTGTCAAAGGTTGATCTGTGTGTCCGCCCACCTAATTTAGACCAGCAGACATACAGATCAGTTTTTACTGCCCGTCAGCACAAGGAAAACACTGGTGGTAAGGAGCAGGTAAAACTGCAAAATGCCCCTCCCACCATTGGAAATAACTCCCATGGTGAGGGGGGAAATGTATTTTTTATTTTTAAAAACAAAATCACTCTTTGGGGTTTTGTTGTTAAAAATATATATTTTTTAATTTTGCCGTGCATCTCTGTCATCTTTTATGGAGTCATATAGCAAAGTAAAAATGCATTGATAGGAACAGCAATGTCTGCTGGGCCGACTGACAATTTAAAATGTAGCAGTTGTGCTCTCCATCAAGGCGATAAAGTAAAATACTTCATCACCCTGGCGCAGGAAGGCCCAGATTCCCAACAAATAAATCGGGCTCTTGGTCTCTGAAGTTGAGGTAAGGTTGAAAGGCTCTATCTGATGAAGTCCACTCAAAGTCAGATGCACTTCTGGTCAAGGTCCCGCTGAAGCTGTTAATTCTGGCGCCAAAAGTTATGAGTGTGATAATTCACATTTTGCACCCAGTGAAGTCCTCTAGTCAGCCTGATATTTTTGGGACCAGATCGATAGTTCTACCTTTGGAATAAGAATTTTTTTGGAGTTCAAAATCATTCAGCAGGGCAAGGTTGAAGCTGTCTCCATCAAAAGTCATCTTAAAACTCGATGCCAGTAATGCAAGTTCCTGAAGTCTTGAAAGGCCATACGTTTCAGACTTTCTGGAGAAGTTCTTCTTGGTCCCTTCTACTCTCCAGGTCCTTAGGGACAACACTTAGGGGCTAGGACTCAATTTAACCGAGGCTGTCAGCATGGTCTAGTTCAGGACTACTGCTGCAACTGGTCAGCTGTTCATTCTAGTAAAAGGCCTCTTGCAGATTGTTGTGTTCCTTTAGCTACACAAGAGGTCAGCCAACTGACTCTTGGAATCCATCTTCCATTACTGGGTACTACTGAGAACAGTGATTTGAGTTGGATGAAAGAGTCAAGAAAATGGTTAGGTGAAATATTTAGAAGATTAACAGTATGCCTAGAAGCTGGTAGCCTTGAAATTAATACTACTAAAAGGGAGATACAATTTTTGTCTAAAAGTTGTGCCAGGGAAGAGGACATGTAGTACCTTAATGGCATGATTTCAGTGCAGTTTATGAGAAAGGTCTGGGCAAGGGATGATGGGTTTCCATATGTTGATGAATTGCTAAACCCTTTGCTAAGACATGCTGTATTGAAGTTTAGATCTGGCTTAAACCCATGTTTTGAAAATTCTGCCGTGAGGACTATAGCCCTAGATGACAATGGAAATTGCACTTGTTGTCTGAATATAAAGTGTGACTATTTACATATTTTATTAGGCTGCTTAAGGCTTTCTAGAAGCTTGCACAAAACCTTTGAAAACAATTTTCCTTAAATATTGGATTCATGAACTTAAACGAGCAGTGCAGCATATGACAGAAATGAAACATTTGACTTGCACAATTGGAAGAACTTTCACTGTGGTCGGAGAAATTTTAAGGTGAGAGATTTAATAGTTACATTCTTCTGGTCTATTTTTAATGGTGCTACTATATTTTTCTGATATGTATTTCTATGTGTGGCTGTTGATTGCTTTGTTTTATTGTTTTAAAGACCTTAGGTCTCAATAAACATAGTTATGACTAATACTGAGAATAGATCCAGCACTTCAGGTCTCCACACTGGTCCAGTCCTCTTCTGTTTATCCACAGGTCCAGTTGTATTCTAAGGAGCAGGCAGACGGCTGCCACTTTTGTAAAAAGCACTAGCCAGCGGGTGGAGACCTGGACATTAGCTAACCAATGAGCTAATCATTACCAAGGGCAAACCTTCCCACTTTTGCAACACACCTTGTTTGCCTCACTGAAACTATATCAAAGTGCACTGACTCAGCATTTTCTGTGTGTCTGATAGGTGATGGGAGTTAGCATTAACAGTCAATCAAATGTCGATTGACAGTGCAATCCATTTGGCTACACAATGAGGACCAGGAATCGGTACCCAAGTTCAAAAAGGTTTAGTACAAGTTAATAATCAAATTCCAATAAACGGCTCTCAGCACCATGCTATAAAGATACAAAATGACAACAGGGATCCCTAGATGCCAAAAGAAATTATGGCAAATTAGTATCAAGCAAGCAAGCAGTTCTGTCACTACGATACAGAACAAAAACATTAGGATTTGATGCTAATAGAATATTATCAGGTTCTTCTCCTATACATTAGTGATCTAGAATTCCAGAGGATGGTTTGGGGGGAAAATGGTTCCAGCAATCAAGGAAACTCCATAAAGGAAGTCTAGGTCCCGGGCGACCTAGAGGCACACCGATGACACCGGAGCTGAGTGCTGTTTCGGGGACAGTGTTCTGATGACTACATAAGCCGTACTCAAGATGGTGGCACTGGATAGCTGCAGAGACGCCGATGGCTGGTGATGGACCGTAGTTGCCCTGGGACGCCCGTGGAGAGGCTTCCCGGTGGACAATCAGGAGGAATGGTGCATGGGGGACATACCTGCTGCTTTAATGCTGTGTGACTTGCTTCGAGGACGCGCCGTGGTGCTGGAGGCTGCAGAGGCCCTTTTCTTGGACTGAGCGGGAGGGCTGAGGATGGGTCCCATGCCCGGACCGACTTGCGGTGGCCCCAATTGCCTCCTACCTGGTGGATGTTGCCGGCCGGGCGGGGGACCAAGACCTTGCCCTGCTCTCCCCTCCTTCCTCCCTGCCTTGTTTGATCAGACTGCAGGCGGCGGCAGTGGAGGTAGGCCCTGTGGCTTGAGCGAGGCGTGTGGAGAGTTGTGGATCCCCTGACCTCGTCGATTGCAGTGAGTAGACCCGGGGCCCCTGCAGATGGGGACCGGGAGGAACAGACTGCAGCATGACGGAACTGAGCCTGCCACCCGGGGGCTCTAATAGCCTTTTCCCTTTAATGACTGCAACACCTCGCATCTGGGGGAGCTGCTTAGAAGCACCCTGAGACTCGAGAACCATTGTGGTAGGGTGCGGATGGAGGAGGCAGCCTCCTGTGCCCCCTCTGTGGCTGTGTGTCATTTACTGTGTCCTGTCCCCAGCTATGCTATAACAGTTGAGGGATACTGCTAAATACCTCACATTTCTTCCTCTGACTAGTGGTGGGTCTTTGCTGCAGCTCTAGAGAGCAGGCGTCTGACACCCCGGAAATACCAGGGAAGGATTCCCCCGTGGTTTCTACCATATACCCTCACTTGGAGTAGTGAACTGGTTGCCTAGTGCCTTCCACTGAATGTTGATGGCTACTTCATTGCAGGGTGAGATTGCCTGCTTGGGTGCCAGATATGCAGAGTGAATGGTGCAACGTGGTGACGTAGCCCAGAAGGTGCAGTGCCTGTACTCATCCAGTGGTTGTGGAAATTGTGACAATGGGGAAAGCCACCAGAAAAAGGGAGGCTGCTGACTATGACCAGACCCTGAATGTGACCTCTGGACCACCTGGGACAGAGGGTCATCGTTGGGGGACTGTGATAGCTCCGCGGTGGACACCATTCTGAATGCGATAAAAGCATCACAGGATGCACTGGACCTGAAAATTGATACACTGGTTGGGGATCAGGGCCTGCTCCGACGACTGGCTGAGAGGGTTACCACCACGGAGAGAACCATACAGGAAATACATCTGGAGGTGAGATCCATGAGAAATTACTTGACAGTGATGAATCTTAAAATTAAGGTCCTTGACTTGAACTGCAGGCAGAGGATGCAGAAAATAGGGCGAGGAGCAACTATCTCTGAATTCTTGGCCTACCGGAACGAGTTGAGGACCAGAACACCAGTATGGTCACCTTCCTGGAAGATTGGCTCCATACAGAGATAGCGCCCACAGGCTTATCCCAGTTCTTTGCGCTTGAGAGGGCCCATCGGGTGCCCTCGAGGCCTCGACCACCTGGAGCGGGGCTCAAACCGATGATTGACAGGTTGCTGCACTTTAAAGACAGGGACCACCTCCTATTTCAGTCCCGACTGAAGGGGCTATCACCACAGACAATAAAAGAGTCTTGATCTTCCCAGACTTTTCCAGAGCAGTTCAGCAACAGCGGGCTTCATTCATTGACGCAAAGAGACACTTACTGCAAATAGGCGCACCTTCAGGTCAGCTATGAGGATACCACACAGTTCTTCACCTCCCCAGGCCAGATCTGGGATTGGACAGAACAGCTGCCCCATAGGCCAGATGCTCCACCGGTGCGCAGATGGAGGAAGGAAACCAGACATCGTCAACCGTGACTGGGGCCCGTATCAGAAGCAATCCCGTCACAGATCCAGGCTATGGAAGAGTGCCAAAGGGTGAGGATGTGGCAGCTATTAGTGGTACTGGCTCCCCCGCCGTTGGAACCTGACAGTAAAATAGAGGAGAATACTGACTCAGACTGCGGATCCGGCTCTTCCCACAATACAGAGTAATCCCTTCTGCGAGTTACTCGGCGTTCAGTTGAAGATCTTGGTTGACTCTGGAACCCTGGTGGCACTTTGCCTTTTGTGGAAGAGGGGGTGTTGTGTTGTAGCTCTGAGAAGGAATATGCCTACAATTGTGGGATGATGTCTACCTGGAGCGAGCTGGTCTACACGATAATGTATGTATATCTTTTATCACTCTTCTGGGTGGTCGGTGGTGAAACTGGGTTGCACCTTAGTGTAAGCACCCCCCCTCAGTTGTTACACTGCACAAATGAAACTTGAGCAGAAGTTGACATGCTGTCTGATAGTATGGATGGTGATATGCTTGTTTCTCACCCTGGGTTTCTGGGCGTTGGGGTTTTACTGTTAGTCATTTACTTGGGATGTTCTGGGGGGCTACTCCTGTCTCCTCTCTTCAGCTGCTTATGATTTTGGATGGGGACAAGGTCTCCTCACTGCTATTTCTTTTGGAGGGACACGCCTCAGTACTGCTTGGTCTACTCTGGCCATGGCAGCCCCCTTAGCCTACAGTTTTCTTAGCTGTAATGTCCGGGGCCTCTTTAATATGACAAAGAGATATAAGGTACTCGCCTATCTAAAGAGAAGGGATGTCCACATTGCCATCTTGCAAGAAACCCATTTGGCCCAGAGCGGGCGGCACTTCAGAAGCAATGGAGGGGGCAACGACATACTCTGACTATGCACACGGTGTCTTAATATGGGTTAGACCAGGGGTCCCGTTTCAACTGACAAGGGAACTTATTGACCCACATGGCCGCTATGTACTGATCACTGGTAGGTTAGCAAGACAAGATCGAACTATTATTGGACTCTACTCTCCTAACACAGACCAAAGTGGGATTCTTGCTGATGTATCACAGACAGGGCCTACCTATCTAACACAATTTGTTATATTTGGGTGGGATTACAATACTGTGATGGACCCTGCTTTAGATCGATCCCACCCACCCCTAGGCAACTCTCCAGTCCTGCAGACTGCGCACACTTTTAAGGATTGGCAGCAACAATGGGCTCTGATTGATTCTTGGAGGACACTACATCCTACTGTCTGTGATTACTCCTTTTATTCTAGTATGTTTGATCTCCATGTTAGGTTAAACGCCTTCCTCTGCTCCACGGACGTACGCAGTACTGTACGAAACGTAGAGTATCTTTGCCGTACTTTATCAGAACATAACCCAGTGTTTCTTGCACTTGACTGGCATATGGAACATCCACGTATTGCAGACTGACGCTTGAATAAAGAATCGTAAGATGACCCAACATTCCAACACTAGGGGAAGCTATCCAAGATTATTTCACAAACAATGCACGATCTGCAAACTCCCTGCTCAATGAATGGGATGCCTTTTAGGCAGTTTTGCGGGGAGATGCATTGCAGAAACAGTGGGAGTTAGAAAGACGCTGGGACATGAAGTTACAACCCAGAAGGAGTGCTGAGGGATCTGGAGTGGACCAGCCCGGGCTGCCCGGAACTGCAGGCGCTTCTCCTGCAAGCGAAAGAGCTATTGGTGACATATTTAGAGATGGTTCGCTGTTTTGACTATCGAGAATATATGCTCAGGACACATGCAGAATGTGACAAGACTGGCACACTTTTGGCATGGCTCGCTAATCCCATCCCTAGGGGATCTCTGATCCTTGAGGTGGCATCACTGATGGGGTAGAGCCTATACCGACAAATGGATATCAATGACAGGCTTGAGGAATACTACAGGGACTTTAATGGCCCCCCTGCTGGGTCCCCAATGGAGACCCTGACTGATTTTATGAGACTGGCGACCCTACGACATATTGATGTGGAGGATGCCATTGAACTGCGAGGCCCCATCACTTTACAGGAGATAGGGGCTGCTGTGCAAAGCATGGCTCGAGTAAAAGTGCCGGAACTGACAGAATTCTACGCTCAATTCATGGAAAACCTAGCACCTAGGCCAGTGAAAGTCTACGGGGCAGCGCGAGAAACTGATTACCTGCCTAAAACCATGAGTGAAGTACTGTTGGGCCCTGTTCTGAAACCAGGGTGTTCGCCCCAGATGTCAGAGCCTTTTGCCTGCTGACCATGCTTAACGTGGACTATAAATTATTGAGCAGTATTTTAGCCTCCTCCTCCACATGCCCACGCTCATCCATAAACATTAAACAGGGTATATTCCAAGGAGAAATACTGCAATTAATATTAGGAGACTGTTCTCAATCTTGTACTCCAGAACACCGAAGGACGATCAGGCATTGATAGTATCCATCGATATGGAAAAAGCATTTGACAGCCTCCGATGGGACTATTTGTACCAAGTGATGGGGAGAATGGACTGGGTAAAGGCTTTATTACATGGACTAGACTCCTACATAGAGGCCCCCCGGCATGCGTATTCACTGGTAAAACAATATCCCACGAGTATGAGGTTAGAAGGGTTACTCAGCAGGGATGCCCACTCTCTCCCCTTCTTTTTGCAAAAGCGGTTAAACCTTTGGCCTGTTGAGCGCGGGAGGGCCGGGCCTATAGAGGGGTGTTCCGATGGGGAATCCACCATCAAATCGCATTATATGCAGATGACATGCTCCTCTTCCTGGCTAACACTGAGAGGATCTCCCTGGAGTGATCTCCCTACTGGAGAGATTTGGCTCCATACTGGGCCTGCACATAAATTGGCAAAATCGCTAGTGTTCCCCCTGACTCCGGACATGCCCTTAACCTTGTGATCTACGGGGGTTGACATGGAAAATCACTGCATGAAATACCTTGGGAAGAAGGTATATCATGCTACTAGTAACGTGCTGGATGGCAAAGTGAGGGCGGCGATTTGTGCCTTCCCCGCCAGCGTCGGCTTTTAGAAGACCTTTCCCTTTTTGGTGGTGGGTCAGATAGTGGTGGCCAAGATGGTGGCGCTGCCTTGCCTGCTCTATTTTTTTGCCACCCTACCACTTATAATCCTTCAGAGCCTCTTTGCTGAACTGAACTCATTAATGGTGGAACTAACCTGGGGAGCTGGTAGGAGGCGAGTAGCAATGACTAAGTTGCGTAGGCCCACCAGACGCCACTACGCAACACCAGATTTTGAGATCTATTATCTGGCAGCCCAGCTACAATGGCTTAATCAATGGCTACATGCCCTGCTCCATCCTGGTGAGGGAGACCCCTTTGATGCCCCCAGTACTAAAATACTGTTTCAAATACTACTGACACCCAAACGTCCTCTACCGGGTGCTGTTGATGCGCTGACGAAGGTGCGCCATTGTTGGCAGTGCAGCTTACAGCGCACCCATACTCCACTACCATACACACCCGACCTGCCATTAAGCACACTAGAAAGCATCAATGCAACAGCAGCAATGCAGGGGATATGAGAGTGGGAGGAGATGAGTATGGCACGAATGGGCGATCTCTACAGAGATGGCGAGCTCCTTCCTTTTGAGGAGCTTGCTTAGCTTTTTGGGATTTCACTGGGTCACTTCCTTTTACACTGCACATTATCACTGGCTGTAAGGAAACACTGGAAGAAAGGGACAACAGAGCCCCCGGTTCACCTATGCAGCCTTACAATATGCTCCACCTCTGGAAGAACACATGCTATCACACTGCTCTATAGAGCATTGAACAAAATCTTGCACACATCTTTGGAGGAACTGCACCAAAAGTGGGAGAATGATGTAGCGGTACGGCTCCCAGAGGCACACTGGACTAAGATATTAAATAACGTCTATACAGTCTCTCACAATGCCAGATTTAAACTTATTAACTACTTCTTCTTACATAGGGCATACCTTACACCGGGGAGGATAATGCAGACATTCGGGGTGCATGACCTGAGATGTCCTAGATGTGGAAAGCTATGAGCTGAGATCCTGCATATGGTCTGGGCCTGTCCTGAACTACGAGAGTTTTGGGAGGGAGTGATGGCCTGTATTAATGATGTAACAGATAGGACTCTCACATGTACCCCACTGGTCTGCCTACTAGGGAACTTCCCCCGTCATGCTATGCATTGGGTCACTACTAGATTTGCAGACCTAGTGTTAGTATTAGCAAAACGGGCAATCACTATGAAATGGAAGGCATCTACTGGCCCCCGGATATCCACAATGTGGACAACCTTGCTGACTTGGGCAGCTATGAGGGGACAGTGCTGCATCAGGAAATGAGGAGAGGCTGTAGTTGTGTGGACTGGGCTAGGGGCTGGGAAGTGTTGGTGGACTGTTTAAAAAACCCTAATAATGACACCCCTGGCAGCCCGATCACTGTGACTCACCCTTGAATAATGGCTAACAATGGATAGGGGAGGGGGGGCCTGGAGGGCTAGAGCTGGACAATGAGGAGATAGGCTTCGGATGTAGGGTTATGGATACTTAGAGGTTGGTAGACTCCTCCTGAGACAATATACTTTGCTGCTACGAGGAGCAGGAGGGAGGGAGAGGGGGTGCAATTTCGGAACTGGGTGAGCCAACCTTACCATGCATGCCTAAACATTACTTGAAATACTTGTTAAATCATATAATATGACACCAAGGTGCTACGCAGATACTATGTACAGGACAATGCTGATTATTGATATGGAATTACATAAGTTGGCAGTCATTGATGCCAAATTGTTTGTATGGTGTTTGAAAATAACAATAAATTCTGTGTAAAAAAAAAAAGGAAAGGTGTCTGCAAAGGGGACGGCTCAGAGTCAGTAAAGGGTCTGGGCAGAAGTCCAAAGGGTTTGATATATTATAACGCACAAAGTCCATTGGGCAACACCCACTCAATCACACTATCAGGGGACCATTGTAATCCATGAATCATCATGTTGCAGACTGCAACATTTCCAGTTTGTCCCACACTGGACATGGAAACAACATATTTCTCCCAAACACACGTAGGTTGCAACTTTTGGACAATAGTTCATTCAGTTAACGCCCTGTTTCTCCTTGTACCTTTCGTCACGGTCCTTTTCTCAAGCTTCAGTTCCCCCTGTCTCTAGTACAGTAATGTATCTGTTGTAATCTAACAATGCATGCATAAAGCTGCAGGAAATGTTGAGTTAGCAGAAAAATAAAATCAGCTTTATGTAGCATGGTGAAATACTGGCCTACTCATGATAAGTTTAGCATTAACTTCAAAGGTGCACGTTGACGTTTCTAATGCATTACATTTCATACTACATGATATATTCAATAAATCATCATAATGCTCAATGATAACTATGATTGAGAACTACATTTAAATCAAACATAAGGAATATTAATGCACACATTGCATAAATTGATTATCGATTCTAGTAGGCTTACATTCTATATATGTAAGGAATTATTTAATCACAGTGTCAATTTCATACATGTTATTCACGTAAATTAGCATAAACATTTAGGAAGTCACATTTCTTCTCTATGTTGAGTACATTTTCTACTAAATGAAGATGATTCTTTATTAATAACACTAAATTAAAGTAAAACATCTATGTAAGTAAGGGGCATATTAACAAGGCGGCGATATGAAATTATCGCCGCTTTTGCGTCCGTTTTCGGGCGAAAAGCGGCGATAATTTCATCGCCGTATCAGCAAAGACACGCTATCGCGTGTTTTGCTGACAGCGCCCGTTCCCAGCACGCCTAACTTTGCATCGCTAATGAGATGCAAAGTAGGCGTGGCTGTGGAACCAAACAGGGATAATATCGCAAAGGCAGCTTCGCGATATTATCAAGGAGGGTTAGCGATTTTTTAAATCGCGTTAAGTATGCCTTAACGCAGGAATTTAACGTCTGTTAAATTCCTGACTAAGGCATACTTAACATGGGGGGTGGATTCTGTGGCTAAGACCACAGGCCCAATCATCTAGGATATCGCCGTTTTCCACCATGGAAAACGGCGATATCCACGCTATCTCTGGAATTTTATCGCCTCGGCGATGCGCGTTGTTGATAACGCGCTAACCGGGCGATAAATTACAGAGGTAGCCGGCGATAAATATGCATGCGCTAAGCGCGCTTTGCGATATTTATCGCCGAGCCTTGTTAATATGCCCCTTCGTTCTCTAATGCTACAGCGCAGGCACTCTTTGATAACTGTCAAGTGCAACACTTACATTAATTTGCTAAATCATACATGAATAATGTGCTAAGTGCACTTTCATACCATGTGTTTCTCAAGTGTCTGCGACATTTGTGACGTGTAAGGAGTGGGCAATCTTTGCGCTGCACCAGCACAATTCCTAGAAAACTACAGCATAGCCGAACCATTATGCCTCTTGAGAAGGCTGATGATCCAACCAGGGGTGTATCTAGGGAAATGAGCAGTCCCTTCCTCCTCAATGGCACAAAACTGGTTCTACAGTTAATTGAATATTTAACCACCCTTTATGGGGTCAAATCAAATACAGCTGTAAGGATGTCAGAAATGTATGCATTACTTAATGAAGTTGTATCTCGCCTTAACTGAGGAGATTTTGCCATTGACCTGGTCCATAGGCCAATCAGATGTAGACAAACTAAAACTTGACATGGAGCCCAAAACATAATGTAAGACATGCACTCTGAAATGCCAATGTGGGCAAATTCCCTCATGAAAAAATGTGTAAATACATATTGTTAGCCCAGCACCTTTGTTCCTAGTGATGCCAAGTTGGACAAAGTCTTCCATGAAAAAATGTGTAAATTCATATTGTTAGGGAAGCATCTTTGTTCCTAGTGATATTGGAAATGACCTGAAAACAAGCGCCAGACCTACAAAGAAAAAGGAGACTTGCAAAAGAATAATAACTGTTCCATGTAGCAAAAGGATGAAGAGTGATCCTCTGAGGCAGCGTTCCCTGGAACACCAGATGATTGAGAGGCCAAAATTCAGCCATGCCAGATACTTTCTGTCACGATTATGTCCACATCATTGCAGAATTGACAATGTGTAAAAAGTGTTTTTAAAATTCTTCTAAACCTTGCCACAGCAAACATTGTACGAAATGGGTGGTGTTATTGAGTACAGAAGCAGCCATATAGTTAGATCAAATAAATATTCATGGAATAGTCCTCTTTAACATTCGCCTTAGTATATTGCATCATAGATTAGAAAGTTTAGCAGCACACAAATGTAAATATAGCAGTAGAAAAATGAAATATTTTCAGCATTTTAGCAGCACTTTATATTTTTTCATTAATCATTAATCATGCTTTTAACACAAAAACAGGGAGCATATTTGTATAAGGTCTATTAAACATGAAAGTCTATGCCAAGATATTTATTAAAGCATTTGTGCAGCCAGGTCATCTTGGCTATTTTTAAGCAGCTGAAATCTAGTCCAACATCCTACTCCTGGTTGTAGTGTTAAGACAATACAAGGATGGATTATTCGGTGCCGGAGCTACATCTAGCTGATAAAATAATATTATAGATGCTGTTGCTCCATTCATCATGTGCAAAACTAGTCACACAGTCACACAGCTGCCATCTGTGAGAGACCTGGCATTTTGCCAGCCATCCCATGATAAAACAGATCTTTGTCAGTCTCCCCCTAAATTGATGTCTGACCTGCTTCTGGGCTTAAATGTTCAAGAGGCAAAGCTCTTGCTCAGTAACCTACCTCAAAGCAGGGATGGTCGAATATCTGCTCTTTTCCAGAAACAGGATGCAAAGTTGTGCTGGACTGAACAAGTGAACTTGTTTTAAGAACCCAGTGCCTGGCTGGGAATCACCAATGTGCTTGTTCACCTTTTCAATGGCATTATTAAATGCTTCATTGAATAGAGCCAATATACTACTTCCGGTTCCGGTTGAGAGAGTGTTCCGGTTGAGAGAGTGCAGTGCAGTGCGGCAGCTGAGCAGAGTGGAGAGAGCCAAGAGATTCGAGCGGGGGCCGCAGGAGCCGTGAGAGTCGCAGAGAGTCGCAGAAACCGCAGGGGAGTGAATCCCAATCCAAAAAACCTACCGGATCCACCGGAGCTCCACGGGAGCCACGGGAGTACCGCGAGAGCTACTGGAGGTCAGTGTTTTCTCTGCCGCAGAAACAGCGAGGCAGGCAGGCAGTGCTGTGCAGGCAGTCCGGAGAGCGGCGTGTGCATCAAGATCCGAGTCCTGTTGAGACCCGCAAAAGCTCTTCTACAACCGCAACTGCAGCTGCTGAGAGAAAGCGGAGGAGAGAGCACAGTCGCCAAATATTCTCCCGATTCTCCTGACTGCGGGAGCCGTAAGATTCTGCACTCAGTGGCTGGAACCGCCAAACATCTTTTTATTTTCTTCATCAAAGCAAGAGTTGTGACCCACCGTCACCAGCCGCAGAAGCCGCCTAATACTCCTTTTTTGTGGTCCTTCTGGCATATTTGACTGCCGAACATCGATCCCGACACAGTTGGGATAAGGCTGGTGAGCGGTGAGTGGCATACGGCAGGCGTGCAGAGCTTAGAGCGTGGATTGCCATACCTTAGGCAAGTGGGCAACGGAGTGGCTATGGTCTTGACTACTTTAACCCCACAATGCCACCAATTGTGCCGTTGAGCATATAAGCGGGTATTGCGGGTACTGGGCTGTGCTTTGACTCCAGCTGGGCTGCTGCTCCTGGCCCCCAGACTTTCAGCGGCAGTACCGGCTGTATTGACCATAGCTACATAGAAGAGACAGGGTCTGTCACTGCAAGCCTGTTGGGTTAGTTTGCATAGAATTTTGGTTATAAAGCCCAACATTTGGAATTACCCTGTAACATTGGAAACTAGAAGCTCGTTAAATAGCTCAACTATCTGTAGGTGACTACTGCACCTGTTTAGACTCAGTATGGCTTACAAACAATTAAGATCCCGTACCATTTTTATGAAAAGACTAGGAACTCAGCCAGCCATGCGAATTAACGCAGGCAAGAAGGCCCCCGCAGGCCATGTGGTAGGATGTGTTGAAATTACGCAATTTTTCCCAAAAATAAACAACAACGGTAAAGGGTCTGATCATAATGAGCAAGGAAGCGCGCATACCCAAGGAATTGCGCAGAAAGTTGGAAACACCACTGAAGTCCACTCGATAGATCTAAAGGAAAACTTAACAACACCTAAGGGAGAAAACGTTACTAACTATACCATTCATGAACAGGATAAAAATGTAGGTTTGCAAGACCAGGAAATAACACCCATACTTCAATTGGAACAAAAATTACATCAAATCTCCGCAGCAGACTTTACTCTACCTGATATCAATGTACCTTCCCCGAGTCGAGAGCCCACAGAAATAGAGAATCACTTAACAATTGTAAATAGTACTCCTCAAAAATCACCTACCTTGCCTGGGAATCTTTCCCAATCACCAGAATTCTTTTTCACAAGGCATCTACAATCTCCAAATTGCCAGACCCCTGTTTCTAATGCATTATTCACTTTGCAGAAAATTCTAGAATCAATCCTTACCCTTTTGGGGAACATGATGGACAACTCAGACCAGTTGTTAGATACTCAATTAAGTATGTTACAATATCTTGTAGACAAAAAAAGGAAGCAGTATTGCATTTGTCAGTCACCATCTTGTAAAGGAACCGGAAAAACTGAGTTTCACCACTCCCATCTCAAGGATAATCCTCTTAAGGAAACTGCAACACTAAAAAAGAAGCATGCATCAGTCCAAACGGGGAGGAACAAGCAAAAAAAGTTGGAGAACACTCAAGTGTTTTCGCATAAAAATCTATTTGAGGAATCAGATAAGGAAGAAGTCTCAAACTTGGTTAGACCAAATTATTCAATTTTTTGTCAGACAAATTCTAAAGCTGCAGTTGAACAAACAAAGATTTCCACGACAATTAAAAACAAAAAAGAAGTAAAAATTCTGATTCTTCATCAATACCATCTTTGGACATAGCCTCAACAAAAAAGGAAATGCGAATTAATAAGAATGCAAAGAAAAGGCAGAAGAAAAGATCAATAAAGAGTTTTGCAAAACAAAAACCACGCATGTTAAAATTCCTAAATTCACCATCTTCGGATCATCAAATAATTGAATGCGACAAATCTTTGAAAAACAACTTAAATCAACCTGCACCGGAGCAGACCGGCACACAAATGAAAGAGATTGCTAGTGCCTTAAATCCGTTGGCAGGGAGTTTCCTGTCTGCCATAAGTCAGGACAAACTGGTTCATCAAGAGCCCACCCATCTGATAGATCGGCCTCGGACTCCTCTGGAACCACAGACCCAATCATGCTTTCTGGAGTTTGCAGATCTATTTCCATCAGGAAGCGACCCACTCAATCGGGAGCGAATTACGAACCTTATTCAAAAGATATACCCGCTACAGACTTTCTCAAGTTCAGAAATTAAATTAGTAGTTTTTCCGCTAAAATCAAAAACCACGGTGGCCGTAGTGGAATTTTGGTCTCCAGTGCTCCCGGGAATTATTTTACAGGAAAGAGAAACCCTGTTCAAAAATGGATATGACGTCATAGCAGTCAACCATAAGGGACTTCACAACTGGAACATCTCTATAGAGACCGATAACATGAAAAACCATCTACCCGCCCAAGGCCACAGAGGCTCAACTGACTTAATTAGTATCCCCAACCAAGAACTAACCATCTCAATCAGGAACGGCGAAAGAAGAATTTGGAATAAATCCATTCCTAAGGAGGAGATAACAACGGATGTAAAGCATTGGTCCTGGATTGCGGATACTTTAAATGGTAACAAACAGGGAAGGGTGAATATACTCCCTTTTTAGCCAAGGCTTGAGTATTATCTCCTGGAATATAGCGGGGATAAGCCAGGAAAAACTCGCAAAGATTCTGGAAGACGACCCAGGGATCGTGGCATTACAGGAAACCTGGTCAACTACAACCTTTTACGTTGACAAGTATATCGTATATGATATTCCAGCAGAACCAGTTAATCGGGGACACGCCAAAGGTGGACTCGCAGTATTTCTGAGCGAAAACTTTTTTTGGGACCAGGAAATTATCCCCATGAAGTCACTGAACAGCCAATGTATTAAGATCAAGTGCTGGAAGGAGCCAGTGGGTGCTCCAAACGACTTACTCATTTTTAATCTATATATTCCCCCTGGCTCCAAATTAGATTCTCTTATGTGCGAAATACTCCAGGAGATGGAAGAGGTGGTAGAAAACCAAGGATTCCCGCCAATCTTACTAACAGGTGACCTCAACGGGTCCAAAGCAGCTGTAGAGAGAGGTATAATATGGCAGAAAGGTTACATTATCACCACCCTCAGTACACAGCTGGAGTATTTGGGAGCCCTGCAAATCTAGGTTGGCCAGCCAAGTCAGCAGTCTACCAGATTTATTGTGGACCCTAGTGATGTAAGCTTGGTAATCGTATATTTGGAGTCATTTCACCAGTTCAAAAAGTTTCTCCTTTTTGTCTCACAACCCATCTGGCAGTGCTGGGGCACCCGCAGGTAGCTCCTAGCTCATCAAGAGATGATCCTGAGTCCCTATTACAGTATCAATTCACACAAAATATGCCTGGTATACACAGGGACTAAATTAAACCTGGGAAAGGAACAGAGAAAGTGAAAGTTGTTTAAAGGACAAGAACTCTCACTCACCCGAAGGTGACATGCTTCATCTTTGAGTTCCCTCCTTACAGCAAGACTGCAAGGTGCCTGCTGTGGGCTACAGCTCCCAAGCCAGGAAGGAGCAACAGTGTTTTCTTAGAGATGAGCTGTATCAGTGAGGCGCAGAATACATAGGACTGTGACTAACAATTAAAACTATCTTCTGATGGGCTAAATTCATAATTTATTCCGATACCCCCAGTGGATAGGACTTAAAAAAGAAAAGGACTGGGCATATGTGGCACAGTTCACTTATAGTGAGGTCGGAGCGCTGAAACTTTTCAGACACTCACATGCAGTCACAGAACTGGGTTGAATCCATCATTGTTCTTTTGCTCACTTTGTCACCCCAGTTCAGACCCAGAGGTCGACATGTTTCTGCCCATATGTGACTCAACTAAATTCTAGGGCATTCCTCCTCAGGACCAAAAATGAATAGTGTTACTCTATTACAAATAATGTAATGCTAAAATACCAGCCTTGAATCAATGAGACAGGTAAAAAGTATGGTGGCCCACCATTGATTTCTTGGTCTACTCATAGAATGAATCTATATATGGTTCTCAAGCCTTGACCTCCGTCTGTGTCCTATCGCTGTATCACTATTCCGACACTCAACTCGGGGAGTCCGGTGAGATACCAAAAATAAATAGGGAGCACTACGTCTTTGGTAAGGTGCTTGCTTCCCTGAGTCCCCTTGTGTGATTTAACCACTATCACAGTATGCAATTGGGCCCGGGTCCCCACCGTGGTGGCTATACAGTGGCCATGCACTACCATTTTCACAGCCAGATTTTACTCTAAATAGTGTAGATGGTATTAAATCCTTCCTTTGACGGCCTGTGCAGTGTTGGGCCATCAGAAGAACTATTCTGTTGAGAAGCCACAAGCAAAGAAATGGGACTGTAATTAACCGAACTGAATGTCATAGGAATATAAATCTATTTTCCAAGTAAATCAGAGAAAGACATATAGGCATCAAAGACACAGAAGAAAAGAAACTCTTAGAGATTTTTATTCATTAATTTATTGGAAATATTATAAGAAATGAGACACTGAATAAACAGCACCATTTTGTTACCTCCATTCTTGTGACCTACAGATCAATCATTTCATTTCAATACTCATTTTCCAGATAAGGGATGTGGATCCACTATTGAGGTTTCAGAACTGATTTGGGGTGTTTCTCTTTCAAATATCTCCTGGCTGTCGCTCAGACGCAGGCTTTGTGCTAGGTGATGGCTCTGATAACAGTATCTATAGTGCTGGCTTCAAACAGATGTTTTCAAAACAAGTACACAATAAAGAATGAGACAGCCTTTATGAGTAGTCATCAGGCATTGACAAAAGGGCAGCCCAGCTTAGAAACTTTGACACCTTTAACAAGAGAAACCTATGTCCTATCCCATACATCTACTATTAGGGAAGAACTAAAAAGGAGCACTATGCTAAAAAGAACCTCACATAATTTTTTGGGTGGCCTCTTCTCCATTCTCCCTTACTTCAGTTCTGTATCTTCACCCCCCATCCACAGGGATGAAGTCAATACACACCCACTGTATAGGGAAGTCTTGTCCTCATGGTCCTTCTGGCATTTTACCCAATGGTCTGGACCCTCTTGGTCCTGGTTCTCTTGGTTTGGGTTCTTCTGAGCCTGGTTGTTTTGGTCCTGGTCCTCCTCAACATGCAGGACTAGTCCCCTTAGTCTTCCAGGCTCTGGCTGTTCTGGTTCACTTAATCATCCTCACCCTGGTCCTGCTACCACCAGGTCCTGGTCTTTCAGCTCCACTTGGTACCCTAGCCCTGGTCCTATGGTCATGCCCCCCTGGCACTCCTAGGCCTGTTCCTTGTCCTACTGGTGCTGATCATTCTAATCCTCAATGCTCTGGTCCTCCTGGCTCTGGTCCTCCTGATATTTTTGGTACTGTCCCCCTCATCTTCCTTGCTTATTCTGGCCCGCAGTCCTATTGACCTGGATCTTGTCTTCCTGGATCTGGTCCTGATCCGTTTGGCTCTAGTCTTCCTGTTGCTTGTCCTCATGCTGCTACACAAACTTATCATGGTCCTCCTTTATTTTGTCCTCCTCGGCCTGACCATCCTGTTGCTCACCCACCTGGCCATCCTTTTCTGAGCTCTGTGGTCTGGACCTCCAGGCTTTGATCATCCTGGTTCTGATGTACCTGGTCCTGATTCTCCTGATCCTCCTTTTTCTCCTCACCCTGGTCCTGATTGTCTTTGCCCTGATCTTCCTGGTCCCCTAAGTACTTTGTTTCCTGGTCCTCTTAGAACTTTTACTTCTGACTCTGGCTGCCTATGTCCCTGGTCTCAGCTGCCTGACACTCTTGGTCAAGGTCATGCTGTCCTTGTTTTTCATAGTCCTCGTCATTCTTGAGATTCTGTGCCCATTGTCTCTGATCTTCTTGGCCCTGTTCCTTACAGGTTGGGTTCACCTAGACCTAGTTCTCCTGGACCTGACCCACCTGCTTTCTTGGTCTTCTTGGTCCTGGTTGTCCTAGCCCATCTTGTCCTATTGCACTTGTTATCAAAACTTTGCCTTTCGGCCATCCTGGCCCTTCCTGGTTTCCACAGTCTTGGCCCATCTGGCCCTGCTCCTTTGTGGTCCTTTTGGTCCTAGTCACTTTGCCCTGGTTCTCCTCAATGCCAACCTGCTAGTCCTGGTACCGCAGGCTGGCACTCTTAGCCATTGTCCTCTTGGTTTGGGTGGCCCTTGTTTTTTCTAGATCTGTTCCTTGTGCATTTAGTCCTACTGGAACTGCAGTCTTTGACCCATGTCTGCTTGGTCTAGGTTCTCCTTGTTCGGGACCTCTTGAGTCTGGTCAGTGTGGTCCTGGTCCTCCTGCCCACCACAGTCCATTCCACTTGGTCTTCCAGATGTTGGTTGCCCTTCTTACTTCAGATCCTCCTCACCTTAGTCCTGCTATTTGTAATGATTGCTCTGCCCCACTTGGTAATACTTGGTGCCCAGCTAGGTCCTGATCTACATGATGCTCTTAGCCCTGTGACTGTTCTCCCTCGTCATGATTTTTTTAGTTTACCTAGTTCTCTTGTCCTAGGCTTCTGGTGCCCTTGGTACTGCCCCCTTGGTCTTCCTAATCCCTGTTCTGCTTATCCTTGTATCATAGACAGACTAGCCATTGCCCTTCAGGTCCTGATCTTCGTAGTCCTCTTCAATATGGGCCTGACCCTGCTGGCCATCATTGTTGTGTCCTTACACAGGTTGACACAGGTAGCCAGGTAGAGTTAGTAGGCAACTTTATTGGTTCCATATAAATAAGTACATCAGTCCATATTCCAACTGCCAGCCTTCTCTCTAGCCTGTCCTGGTCAAGCACCAGCCCCACCAGGAGCAGCCTCCCTGCTGCTCAGCCCATCTCCAACTGTCACCACTCATCCACACAGGCACCCAGGCATTCCATTCATCACAGTCACACCAACATTCCGATACCATCTCTCACTCTGGCTGAGCAGCTAGGAGACAGCTAGGCTGCATAGCATTCAATATTACAATGAGGATATAACATTATCCCCTTCCTTATAAAAGAAAACAGAAAGTGTGAAGAAACAACTATAAGTGTGAAATAACTATAGACATGGCAAAAAATATACAGACAAAGAAAAGGTTCAAACTCAGGGAAGCAAAAATAAAAACAACTTCACCAGAGTAGAAACACAGCGTATCCTGAAGGAATGAAAAATATAGGCATGCAAGAATGAATCAAAAGCAAGCAATATTCCCATCCTTCCCAATAAACAATAGTAAAAATATAGTGAAGGGTGGACCACACCCCAAGACAAACACCCAAACCAAGAACAGGCAACAAGGGTGAAACCAACACGAAAGATACACGTGTACCACAAAGTGAACAACACAGAGGGTACACACAGTGAGGGGCAGGGCGACTTACACACTTAAACACCTGCAGCGCAGGGCGACTTACACAGAACAACACGTGAGGCGCAGGGCGACTTACACACATGACACAAACCAGTGAAGCGCGGGGCGACTTACACACAAGACACAAAAAGTGAGGCGCAGGGCGACTTACACACAACATGACAAAACGTGCAGCGCAAGACGACTTACAAACACATCAGACCCAAAGTGCAGACCAGACGTGCAGCGCATGACGACATACACATAATGCAACCTAATGTAAAACGTGAAAATGGAGCTAACACCCATAAACACACACCCTATGAGGATGTACCGTAAAACATGTAAATGGGGCTAACACCCATAACCCAACCCAGTGTAAGGGTTGTCATCATAAACACTTGTAGAAGGGAACTAACCCATATGCCTACCCCCATGTAGAGGTCACTTAATGTAAAATGTTGAAATGGGACTAGAACCCAAACCCATCCCTCATGTAAGGGAGTACAATGTGACTACCACCCACTAAAACACTCGGTACACCCATCTGTAGTCCTATCTGTAGTGAAGCGTAAACTGTGACATCACGAAACACGAAAATGTTCCATAAGTCATGCAAAAACAATTCCAGTTGTAGTACATTTTAAACTGTAAACCACGCCGGTGAGCGACCTCTCACCCGAGTACTACTAGGCTAGAAACTCCCTTGCGTAAGGGAACCAAGGGGCATATGTATCAAGCCCATTCCCATTTGCAAACGGGCCGATTCTCAGAATCGGCCCGTTTGCTGAACGGAAAAAGCCTTTTGGGATGTATCATCCCAAAGGCCCTCGCAAAATAGGGAATCGTAAAATTTGCGATTCCCTATTTTGCAAATGCATTTAAGGAATCGCAAATTGCGATTCCTTAAATGCAATGTAGGAAGCACCCAAGTTGTGCGATTTTGGCTTAAGGAATCGCAAATTACCACCAACTTCAGGTTGGTGGTAATTTGCGATTTCTTTGAAAAATGCACTTTTTTGCATTTTTCAAAGTGCCATGTGGTGCGCCACATGTGCACACATGCACATTTCAAGGGTGCAACAGGGTGTCCTTTAGGAACCCTTGCACCCTTGAAATTGCGTGCGCAATTTGCGAGTACCTATTGGGTACTCGCAAATTACGCACGCAATTCCCATTCATTCCTATGGGCCTCTTGGCCCATAGAAATTAATGGGAAGCCATTCCTTAATTGCGACTCACAATTTGCGAGTTGCAATTAAGAAATGTCAGGGAATCGCAAAATATTTGCGATTTTTTAATTACATCTCGTTTTGCGTTTCTCAAATAGCGATTCTCAAAAAATCGCTATTAGAGAATCGCAAAACCATTATTTGATACATATTCCCCCAAATCTTATACATCACTATAAGTAAATGCACAAGTTGAACATAACAACTTGAACAATAGAACAGGTAGACACCTTTCTTAAGTCATTTGTATGTTATTTTTAACCGAAATATAACCCAGACCAGACAAAATTGAAGCTAACTGAAGTGCTAAGTTGTGACATGTCGAAGACAGGAGAAAACAAATGCACAACAACTATTAGCAACAATAGAAAAGCAAACGTAAACCATAATATGGCACTCTTAAGCTGTGTTGAGAAAGTCACCACAATATATGTGCAAAGTCTATAGTGTGCCTGTCACTGGAATCGTGTGCCACAGGTCGTGGTAAATCAGCAAGTTGTTCGTGTAGAACTCCTTGGAGAGCGAGTACACTTCCAAGCTCGACTCTGATAAGGGAAGAGTGAAAAACAAACTCCAACTCACCACTGGAACTCGAGTCAGTGTCCACTTGCCTCCGTGTGTTGCGGCAACTGTCCCCAGCATTTGTAGAAGGACCCTCTAATGCAGCAGAAAGCCTAGTGGTGGAACAAACAGTCAAACTTTCCCAGCTGGCTGCTGACCTTGGCAAACTACTAACGTGCGTTGCTAAGTAAAGACTACCCATTGCTTGTGGAGACAAACATAGTGTACTCACAACGATAGTGATCGCAGGCGAGGACTGTAACACCCAAACCACAGGACATCTCATTGCGCCGCACTTGCCGCTTCCGAAATAACTGTGAAAACGTGGTTGGCATAATGAACACTGTACAATTACTTGTAACAGCAGTGGCAGCCAGTCAAAAGATGGCGACACGCTGTTTACGTTGCGCCGGATGGCTCACGGCGCGTCCATGCTGCAGGGCATCCACCAGCAGCCCTGATCTGCGTAGAAGCAACAACGATTCCAGGATCCCGAGGAGATGCAGGTAAGCTCGCGCGTGCTGAAAAAGACATGTGATTCATTTTCACAGGGAATTTGGCCATGCCCATAGTGGGATTGACTGCAGGGTCTGGCCAAACCCCCACAAACAGCAATTCCCCTGTGGACCCCACCCATTATTTTACATATTTATTTATTTACTGTACCACAGCACTCCAGCTGTTCTGCTGCGCTAGCTTCACAACCATGGTACTATGGGACCATGCAAGTTTCCCCCAATGAAGCTTGCACAATCCTGTGGTACTACGGAGGTGAAAGTTGTGTGGAAGGTCCTGCAAGAGGACCACAGTACCTCAATGGAGAGTCATGCTGCTGGGTCCCACAGGAGTACCTCAATATTTGCAGCACAACAATATTTGTTATCATTTTTGTCTCCTGGAGAAGGTCCCTCTGAGTACCCCCACAAGTGCCAGGGGTTCAGGGTGTCCTTACCTTCCCCCTCATATGTTACCAAGTCCCAGTGTCTGGTAATGGCAGCTGCAAAAAATGTCCTCTAGTTCCAGCCAGCCAATCAGATTCCTCTGTTCTGCAGGACCAGTACTGCAGAAAAATCTAACATATTTATTTTTTACATTTAAGATACTGCAGGACTCCTGCAGGACCACTTGTCTAGATATCATCGATAATTATAAACCCTTCCTGATCACTACAAGCTCTTTTAATGTGAATTTCTCAAAAACATCTGTAGGATTTACACCAAAATAATAAAAACCACACTT
Organism: Calotriton arnoldi; assembly: GCA_963921515.1. Classification (NCBI taxonomy): domain Eukaryota; kingdom Metazoa; phylum Chordata; class Amphibia; order Caudata; family Salamandridae; genus Calotriton; species Calotriton arnoldi. The sequence continues at coordinate 174,435 of CAWUFW010008201.1, read as the reverse complement.
TCTGAGTACATTTCAAATTTTTTCCCAAGCAACTGTAACTTGTGTCCTTGCCATGCACTGCTTATGGCCTCACATTTCAAAACACTGATACATTTCTGTGACATCATTGATAGCATTACTGATAACAACTAAACTGACATCATTGATGACAAAGCGGTGCATGGTGCAGCATGAGTTATAGTTACTTCAAATCCCTATAAATATTGAATATCAAAGTTTTTAGTATAAAACATTGCGCTTAAAGTGATATTTTCTCCTAAGTTTAACATCACTTTAACCTTTCAGTTTTTTTCAATGAATTTCTGAGTTTGTTTAAAATTCAGAGTAAGATATTATCACCATATGTGTGTATAATATAATATGTGTGTATATAGTGACTGGTTGTGTGAATGTATCTGTCCGTCAGTTGATGTCTAAGTGGGTGTGAGTGTGTTAGTGGGTACGTGAATGGCTGTATGGGTGATTGATTGGTTGACTATCTCTATGGTTGTCTGGGTTTCTGTGTTTGTGGGTGAGGAGGTGTGTGACTGCCTGTATGGATGACTGAGTGGGTGAGTCAGTGCCTGTATGGGGTAGTGAGTGTGTGTGTGTATGAGAAGCTCTATTGGTGAGGGAGTGTCTGTATGGCTATGTCTGTGATTGAGTGCTTGTGTCAGTATGGGTCAGTAACTATGTACCTGAAAGGCAGTATAGGTGAGTGACTGTATGCGTGAGTGAGTGAATGTGAGAGCTACTATATGGATGAGTACATGCTTCTGCCAGTGACTGTATAGGTGAATGAGTATGTGTTACTATTTGTATGAGCAAGTAAGTGGATGTGTATGTAACTGATTAGGTTAGTACGTACCTGTATTATTGACTGTATGGGTGAGTGTGTGTGTGAGTAGTTCTCTGGGTGACTCACTCAGGGCCTCATTTATGAAAAGTGACGCATCGCTACGTGAAACAGCGATGCGTCACTTTTCATAGCTCCCTCTTTGCAACATGATGGCTGCGTCATATTTACTGTATGACGCATCATGTCGCAAGGAATGACAGATACGTCAGTTTTACTGACGTATCTGTTGGCGCAGAAATGACGCATTGCTGGAGTTGTGTCCGAAGTGTGACACAACTCCAGCAATGCAGGGGGGGCTATGAATATAGCACTGCGTCACCCTTACACCTGCCATGAGGCATATATTGCTTGCCCACAAAGCGAAGACGCACTCAAGAACAGACGAATTCAAACGAATCCTTTAATCAGGTAAACCGGCATTGTATCCAAATAGTTTCTGTGCTCTACGCGTTTCAGAGCTCCTGCTCCTTGGTCACGGGCTGTAAGTGCAACTTGGCAGAAGGAATGGGAGAAACACAAGTCGACATGTTGATTGCTTTTATTGCCCTCCGGTGGGCCTGTCCAATGAGTTTGAAAGTGAAAGCATGTTGGGACTTGTAGCATTTCCTATTCAGATTTTACCCTTCGGTGGGATCTGCGCCAGTAGCAGTTAATTAATAATGTTTCCTTGACCCTTCAGTGAGCCTCCAGATAAAAATAACTGCTTTATATTATTGCCGCTTTTCTGTTCTTCTGCTTCAAAGATTCAGGCAGGTCTCATCCACGGCAGCCCACATTTCATTTCCGTGGTGGTGCAGTCCTCCTGGCTTGGACCAGCTGGAGTAAATCATACATTGTTTGCCCACAAAGCAAAGTCGCACTCAAGAAGAGATGAATTCAAATGAATCCTTTAATCAGGTATATCGGCATTTGTATCCAAATAGTTTCTGTGCCCTAGTCTGCATGACCCCCTTCTCATTTGCTAATTGGCCAGGCCCCGGTGGATGGGACCCCGGGGCCAAATTTGGCCCAGGAAGGGGTACTGCATTTCACCTCCCCCATAATTACAGTGGTGGGCGCCAGAGGATTGGTGCCCCGGGGCCAAAATTGACCCAGGTAGGGGGACATGTGCCCCCCTTCTCCAAGAAATGTGCCAGGCCCCAGGGGCTAGGGTCCCCTGGGCCAAAATCAGCCCAAGTAGGATGGCTGTGTGCCCCCTTTCACAGGCCAGGCCCTGCAGCCAACCTCCTGCCATGCCGGGCGTGGGGTTGGCTACATGCGGGAGGTTAGCCACTCTTTAGCCATGTAGTGATAATTACCCCACATATTGCATCACTCATGACATCTTCAATTACATCATTCAAAATATCACTGCAACATTTGATGTAAAATTATTGACGAGAAAGCTGTACATGGTGGGGGCGCAAGTTATACTTGCCTTAGAGCATGAGCTACCTGAGATAACTCTAAATATAACTGCTGAATTTCTATGGTTTTGTGTGTGAAATCTGAACCTAACCATAACGTCTCTAGCGGTCGCCAATAGGTACATATAGTTAGGACCTAGTTTCCATAGGGAAAGCATTTTTTAACTGGCCTATATATTTGATGCTGTTTGACGAATCTTCACGAAATGTTCCCAAAAGTGTCATAGTACGGTCTTGCTGTGCATGGAAAGTTTTGGGGTGATCTGTCAAGTGGGAGCCGAGAAAAAGGGGAAGTCAAAAAACTTGCATTTTCCATGTTAATTCCTATAAGAATTTTAGACACGACTACAGCCCAAACCACTGAACGAAATTTCACCAAAAATGGCAGATAGTTAGATATTTGTCAAGAAAGTTACTTTTTTTTAAATGTGGTGTAAATTCTTTTAGTAATTTTAAAGTTATTAACTTAAAGCCAAGGGCCTTATTCATGAGAACTGATGCATCGCTGCGTGAAAACAGCGATGCGTCACTTCTCAGTGCGCCCTCCTTGCGACATGATGGATAAGTCATATTTACTGTATGACACATCATGTCGCAAGGAATGACAGATACGTCAGTATTACTGACGTATCTGGTGGCGCAAAACTGGGGTGTGTCTGAAAAGAGATGAAACTCCAGCAATGTGTCCTTTCACATGGGGCAAGTCCCATGTGAAAGGGCCTGCGTCAGTCTTATGCCTGCTGTGAGGCGGGCGTAAGAAATTGATGCAGTGGCGTCCTAGAAGTGGCGCACTGAAATCTCATAGGCTACAAGGCATTTTGCGGGGGAATGCTCACCCTGCATACATTATACCTGGTTCAGGTATAATGTGGTGCAGGGGTTTACAAAGTGACTCATCTGCCTAGATGCATCACTTTGTAAATAGGGCACAACATGGCACATTTTTTATGCTGCCGGTGCATCACAAAAAGTTACGCACCAGCGGTGTAAAAGTGACGTAAGGGCTCATAAATAAGCCCCCAAATTTGTATATCCAGGGATCTGACCCCTCTGCGAATCCTCCCGATCTCGTTCAGAGTTCTGATTGGCTGCCAACACTTTAACCAGGAAGTGTTGACAGCCATCTTGGGACTCTGACTCAGCTGAGTCCCAAGAAAAATATAAAAAATAAAGACAAGGGGGCAGGATAGGAATACCCTGACCCCCTAGGCATGGTGCTGGGGTCCCCCGGGACACCACCAGTGTCAAAAAAAATAACAAAACAAAATGCAGTGAAAATTACAATGGATTCCTGAATTTGAAGCAAAAATAAAAACAAAAAGTGCAGCCTCCTGCGCTTGTTTATAATGTAGCCCCTGGGTGGGCCAGGTCCTGGGGGCACGTGGGTATACAAATAAAAGTGAGGGGGGCTCACAGGGCTTCCTCCTAAGGCTGTTTTGTGCCCCCGAGACCACCACCACCCCAGGGCTTTTTTAATATATTGGAGGGTGGCCTTGTGGACCCCTCTCCGTAGACTCATTTTAGAACACCACCTCCCTTGGCTGGAAATATAATATGGAGGGGGGTTGCGCAGACCCACCTCCTGTGGCTCTTTAGAGCCCTGGGGACCACAACCTCCCTAGGGCTTAAATTAAGAAATTAGAGGGGGCCACGTTGACCCCTGAGGACCACCACCTCCCCAGAACCAGAAATCAAAAAAGAAGTGGAAGGGGGACAACGCTGCCCCCCTCCCGGGCCATATACTGCCCGGGGACCACCACCTCCCCAGGGCCTGCCCTTGAAAAGTAAAGGAGGGGGGCAGTGTGTCCCCCCACCTGGAACCACAAATGGCCTTGGGGACTGCCACCCCCCAGGCCAAGCTCGTGCTAAAGTCTGAGATGCCCACTCACAGGAGATAGCAGTTTGCTTTCACTTGGCAGGAGCCTTGACAGCTCCCGTTAAGCAGGAGCAAACAGTAACTCCGCTCCCAGTGAATTTCTAAGATTTTTAAAACATTATTTTTCCTAACTATAATGTCCCTGTAACCTTTGTTCTTTTCAGTGAATTTTTAAGGGTTTTTTCATTGTATTTCCTAACCATAATGGGAAACAGTCAGAACACAGCGGTCTGAACCATGAGTGTTCCGACTACGCAAGCTATACCACGCATGCCTTAACCACACATATGCCTTAACCACGCATGTGCATGGTTAAGGCAGCGCATGGTCTAGCTGCAGGAAGACGGAATAAGGAAGATGCTGGGGTGAGGTAAGTGGGGCTGGGTTTTTTTTAAGGGCTGGCAGGGGGTCAAATCAGGTTTTAGGGCAGTGGAAAGGGTTGGGTAGTTTAAGGGACAGCGCACGGGGTGGGAGGGTCGGGCAGTGTATGTTTGGGTGCAGTGTTTTAGGCCTTAGGGCAGTGGGAGGGTAATGGGTAGTTGGGTTAGTTTTTAGGACGGGAAGCTCGGGGTAGGTTTTAGGGCAGTGGAAGGAGTTGGAGTAGGTTAAGGGACAGCGCGGGGTAGGGGTGGGATAGTGTAGGGTGTTAGGCCTTAAGGCAGTTGGAGGGGAATGGGTAGTTGGGGTAGTTTTTAGGGCTGGAAGGGTGTCGGTGTAGGTTTTAGGGCATTGGAAGGGGTTCGGATAGTTAAAGGGACAGCACGGGGGCAGGAGTGGCGGGTGATTGGGGGAGGCAGGGTAGAGGTGACCTTAGCCACACATACCCCTTTGCCATTCATGTCTGTACCACAAAATTTCATGGTAAAGGCTTGCAAGGTAAAGGAAGGCGTGGTTAAGATGAATTCATGGTTGGGCTGCATGGTAGAGGCACGCATGGTAAATGCATCCATACTTCTATTATACAACCAACTATAACACCCCTGTAAGCGGATCATATATATATGATGACTAAATAAATAAATAAAAAGTATGTTACTTGATCAGAGCTATGCCGTCTCTTTTCTTGGGTCCCTCTTGTCGAACTTGCAAGATGGGACTCAGAGCACAGCTTACGATATATATATATATATATATATATATATATATTCACTGAAAAACCATAGGTTTTAGGGACATTTATAGTTAGTTGGACATTTCACTCGTACAAAACCCGTGAAATTCCCCTGTTATAGTTAGTTCAGCTAACTATAACTCGCGCCCCGCAATGCACTGCTGATGACGTCACATATTACATCACTCATGACATGGTCAGTGACATCACTGATGACATCACTGATGACATCTCAAATGACATCACTGATGACATCATCCAGTGACTGTGTGTTTCTGTAAAGTTTAAATATTTTTAATATATATAGGAAAAGACGTATTGAAGAATGAGTGGGTGTCTAAGTGTCTGTATGGATGATTTATTAGGTGCGTGACTGACTCTATAAGTGAGTGATTTAACGTATCTTACTGAATGCATGGGTTAGTGACTAAACTGGGTGAATGTCTGTATCCGTCTGTCTGTTGCTGTGTAAGTGGCTGCATGTGTTTGTGAATAGCTACATGAGTGTCTATATGAGTTATTGAATGGTTCTCTGAGTATCTGTATGGGTGCCTCAGTGTTTGTGTGGGAGGGTGTGTGCGACTCTGTGCATAGATGTGTGAGTGGGTGATTCACTGGGTGGATGGTTTCAAGAGTGTATGGGTGGGTAAGTGTGTGTAAGAGTGTGTGTAAGAGTGTGTTAGTGAGTGAATATATGTCCCAGTGGTACATGTGTGAGTAACTACATATGTGAAAGGCAGTATATATGTGTGTTGGAGTATATAAATAGCTATAAGCTAGAGTGAGTGACTGTGATAGTGGCTGTATGGATGAGTGTGTGCTTGTATCAGTGATTGTATAAGAGCGTAACAATGTGGTAGTATTTGTATGATTAAGTGAGCTGGTGTGTGTATAACTGTATAGGTGAGTAAATGGCAGTGTGTTTAATTATTTGCATGACTGACTAGGTGTGTGAGTACCTCTATGGATGAGTGGCGGTGTTTGAGTGTCTATATAGGAGTAAGAGTGCATATGATAGTCCTGTACTGAGTGACCATAAGTATGAGTGACTGTACGGGTGAGTGAGTGGATGTGTGTGTGTAGACCTAAGAATCAGTGAGTGGGTATGTAGTTATTGGTGTTGGAGTGTCTATGGTTTTGCGAATGGCAGTCTGTAATTTAGATTGGGTATATCAAAGGTTATATTAGGGTGTGAGGAGGTGTATCAGATTATCACGTGGATGATGTCATCAGTGATGTCATTTGAGATGTCATCAGTGATGTCATCAGTGATGTCACTGACCATGTCATGAGTGATGTAATATGTGACGTCATCAGCAGTGCATTATGGGCGCGAGTTATAGTTAGCTGAACTAACTATAACAGGAGAATTTCACGGGTTTTGTACGCAGTGAAATGTCCAACTAACTATAACTGTCCCTAAAACCTATGGTTTTTTCAGTGAATTTCAAAGGTTTTTAAATGCTAATTTCTAACTATAACGTGTCTGAAACCTATGGTTTTTTTCAGTGAATTTCAAAGGTTTTTTAAATGCTAATTTCTAACTATAACGCCCCTAAAACCTATGGTTTTTTCAGTGAATTTCAAAGGTTTTGTAAATGACAATTTTTAAATGTATTAAATGTTATATTTATTTTTTTGATACTGATTTACTACATTTTTTAAAACTATTTATTTTTATATATTTTATTTATTAAATTACATTGTAATTACATTATACATTACATTACAAAATATACTTTCTCAGAATGAATTACTTTAGTTTAAATAGTTTGCAAATAGGCAATAGAGTTTTAAGTACAGTAGTTACAGTTGTTGCAATGGGCAACACAATTTCAAACACAATGCAACATTGAGCTCAATGTGAATTTCTAGTTAAATGCAATTAGTTACTTTATGGATTACTTTTCTAACCACAGGACTGGATCCTAGATTCAGTCCTGGGACATCTCCTGTAAACAGTTGAGTAAAAGCGTTTTGGTTACAGTAGTGATTTTTAAGGAATATTATTGTATTTTAAAAGTTGACACTTAGAAACTTTTTCACATAGAATCACCAATGTTATACTATGGGAGGAAATTCACTTAGCAGGTAAGTAGTGTTATCGTTACTTTTTCTTACTCAGTGTTGGATCCTGGATCCAGCACTGGTGCATCTCCTGTAAACAGTTGAAAGAATGCGTTTAAGTCATACAGGCGATTTTTAAGGAATATTTGTAATTTGTGAAAATCGACACTTTGAAACTTTTCTGCTGAAAACCAGACAATGGATTCCTATGGAAGGAAATGTAAGTTACTGGTAAGTACGGTTAGAATTACTTTTCAGGGTCAGTGCTGGGCTAAAAGATGCAGCACTGGGTTCTCTCCTGATAACAGGTGAGTAAATTGGAATTCGTACTTTGGTTGATTTTAGAGGAATATTATAAAGTTCCAAAACTCCACACTTAGAAGAATTTCCAAGTGAAACCAGTCAATGTTAGCCTATGAAGGAAATTCAAGTTACCGGCAAGTACGGTTAAAATTACTTTTCAGGACCAGTACTGGGCTGAAAGATGCAGCACCGAGGTCTCTCCTGATAACAGGTGAGTAAATCAGAATTCGGATTTCGGCTGATTTTAGAGGAATATTTGTATGTTTCAAAAATCAACACTTAGAAACTTTTTCAGCAAAAAGCAGGCAATGATATCCTATGGAAGGAAATTCAAGTTACTTACTTAAGTTACGGGGGCAAAATACAATCGAAGCGCGGGAGACCGCGCTTCGATTTATTTATTTTTTCGGCAGGATCCGCGCACCCTGAGCGCATCCTGCCGATTAAAAAAAAAAAAAAAAATGCTTTTTTCTGCCCAGGGGGTCCTTATGGGACCCCCTGAGCAGACCTAGGGGGTCAGGGTGTTTCTACCCTGCCCCCTTTGTGCACTTTGCCGAGGGACAAAATGGCTGCCAACATTTCCTGAATCGGAATGTTGACAGCCAGCTGACAGCCAATTAACATGCAGCTCGTGATCGGGACGGTGCGCGCAGGGTGCGCTCAGGGTGCGCGGATCCGTGCCCATAGATATATATGTACTTTTACTTTTGATTTTCTCAGCAACTACTGAACGGATTTACACCATTTAACAAAAAGGGTTCTTTCTGAACCAAGAACTACCTCTTTGCCAAATTTGGTGTAATTCCGTTCAGCAGATCGGGCTGTAGCCGTGTCTAAAGTTTCCTATGGAAAAATGAATGGGGAAACGCGTTTGGGACCCCCTTTTTCTCGGCCCCGCTGACGAATCACCCCGAGACTTTCAGGGTAGGAGCGGACCGGAGCGCCCCACAAAGTTTGAAAATTTTGCAAAGATACGTCAACCGGCAAGAGAGTTATTTCAAATAGAATGTCGCGGATTTCCTATGGAAAATAGGTTCTAACTATAACTATCTACTGGCGACCGCCAGTAGATAATATATATATATATATATATATGTAATAGTCCCTGTAACCTTTGGATTATTCAATGAATATATATATATTCACACCCGTGTTTGTTCTTACTGTCAGTGCTCCCTGTGCCGCCAGCCTGCAATTGCCATCAGGGGACTTCAATCCCCATAGCTCCAAGCGCCGGGGAGGCGCCAACGAGTCACTCTCGCGCCTGGAGGCGCTCAAAAGGGGGCCGTGTTTGTTCTTACCATCAGTGCCGCCTGTGCCACCAGGCTGCAAACGGCATCAGGGGACTTAAATCCCCATAGCTCAAAGCACCGGGGAGGCGCCAACGAGTCACTCTCGCGCCAGGAGGCGCTCAAAAGGGGGCTTGGGTTCCCGCAGCGCAGGATCCCATGTTTGTTCTTACCGTCAGTGCTGCCTGTGCCGCCAGCCTGCAATCGCCATCAGGGGACTTCAATCCCCATAGCTCCAAGTGCTGGGGAGGCGCCAACGAGTCACTCTCGCGCAGGAGGTGCTCAAAAGGGGGCTTGGGCTATAAATACGATTTTAAAAATCCCTTTCAAATACTTAATTATCGGAAAAAAGATTTGAAGAATAATTTAATGGAATCACGGAATTGGCTAAGGGATGCAAATGCAAATCAGAAATCAATGACCAAGGCTTACTTGGACAGGACATCTGGGCCCGGGATACCTTTTTATCTACTGCAGATTACAAATACAAAACACAGATTTTATCTCACCAGACTGAGATTGGGATTAGTCAATTTTTTAATAACTTTTCAAACGATGGGCAAGTGGAATCATAATCTCCCAAAGTGCCCATGCGATGGAAGATCAGATCACACAACATTGCATTTTATTCTGTGGTTTTTATAGAGATGCTAGGAAGAGTCTCCTACAACCATTATTTTTAAAGGAGAGACTTTTTACGTATAATACAGCTTTTGAATATGTTTGTAGTCTGGTAAATATTAGGGTCTGCAATCCAGTGGTGACCTATATCCAGAAGTCAATTAAAATATGACATAGTAATTCTCATCTCAAGGCCCTTGTATACGAAAATAATGATGCAAATTCAGATAAATGAGCCCATATCTGTGTAATAGGTTCTGTAAAGATTATATCCCATGTACCCGGCACCCTTATTTTTTTTCTGCTTTCCCAGTTACAATTATGAAACCCTGGAGGGAATATATTTTATCCTTACACTATGATGCCCTATGGAGCTATTAAAACCATAGTTTAGACTTGAATCGGATAATTTTGCACTACTTTGCACCTAGCACCTTTTGTAAACAATATCTATAGTTGTATACCATGTTTTTATGTTTTTTAAACATACATTGAGCACATTGTATTCTATATATTAAGTCTTTTAGATAGATTATTGAAGTGCTAAAACTGCAATCCACTTTATTCATATGTTCTGTTGTATAATGAAGTTGCCAGAGTTATTATTATGTTATGATTTGGATATTGTGCACAAAGCACTTTAATGTACATGGTCATCGGGGTCCGCTGTTCGGGGTTTCTTTTTAGTCTTGCGTGTTTTTATCTATTTTATTGTATACTGTGAAATATGAAGATATGTACAATTTTTAGGCTGCTTTTATGGTTATGCTTCATTTAACCGAATAAAGCTTGTTTTGACTATATTCACTGAAAAAACAAAAGTTACAGGGACATTATAGTTGGGAAATAGAACTAAAAAAACCTTAGAAATTTACTGAAAAAAACAAAGGTTATAGGGACTTTATAGCTAGGCTGAGATTCCCCTCATTCAAAACCAGTGAAATTCAGCAGTTATAGTTACGTGGGCTAACTATAACTTGCACCCCCGCAATGCACTGCTTATGACCTCCCATTTTACATCACTCATGGCATGGTCAGTGACACCATTGATGACATCTCAAATGACAACACTGGTGACATCATCCACAGAACCACTTACACACCTACTAACACCCTCATACAACCTCTTGTACGCCCACCCACACACCCATATGACCACTCACATACCCATTCACGGACCCATGCAAGTACTCACTCCTCCACAGAAGCACTCACACACCCACCCACCCACTCACTCACACCTTTGTTTTTTTAGTGAATTTCTAAAGTTTTTTTTATTCTATTTCCTAACTATAACCTCCCGTTTGCAGAGTGGAGGAAAAATGGTGTGGGGCCTCTGATCAGCTCTCAGCAATGCAAACACAAGGAGATGATGGACCGAGTGCTGAAACTTTTCAGACACTCACCCCCAGTCACAGATCTGGGTTGAATCCATCATCCTTCTTTAGCTCACTTTGCCACCTTACTTCAGACCCAGCCATATGCAAATCAGTCTTTACCCTGTGCCTCATGGGAACAGTCCAGCCCGAACTGCCAAGCAAGGTCTTCCCTGAACCACTAGGTGGGTTAGACTGGGCCCTCTTGCTTTCTTTTTATGTTAATCTGTGTCCGTTATGCTATTGCGGACTGAGTCGGGCTTGCGTGCTCGGCAGATAGGACTGTGATATATAACTATGTACTGCTATGACTTGGAACAATGGGGCACTGTATACAGTTCCGCTGCAGTATAGGATACCTTTGAAACCTATTATCAAGTTTGGAATGAGCGTGTTTCGTTGGAAATCTGGGCCCTCCTGGTCTCATTTTATGTGAATCTCTGTCCGTTATACTATTGCAGACATAGTCGGGCTTGTGTGCTCAGCAGTCAGGATTGTGATATAGAACCATGCCCTGCTATGATTTGGAATAATGGGGTACTGTACAAAGTTCCACTGGAGTATAGGAGACCTTTTGAGTTTTTTTTCAAGTATAAAATTAGCGTGTTTCGTTTGGTAATTTTCATTTCTGTTTATAGATACTGGAACGGAACTGCCACATTTAAACTACCAACATGACTGTGTAGATCAGAAGTGGACGTGATAGAGAGGAAGGATATGATCCATAGACCGCCTATCTATCCCAACCAAGAGTTGAAGGTAATAAATTATTGTGAGGTGCCCTAAAAAAGAAGAGCATTTCTGTCTTGGAGATACGAGCAGTAAGGACTACTCTTTCCCTGTAATAGGTATTTGATGCGGGTTGGATTTGAAGGAAAGGAGACAATCCAGAAGTGTAGCTGTAAGTCTTGAGGTAAATAAATATATGTATGATATTTCGTGAAAGAATAATTTAGTTTTTTTTGCGAGAATATGTAAAGTGAGGACTGCTCTCCCCTTCTTTATAACAGGCACTGAATACATTTGAATACCGTAAAGTTAGATTATTCCTGTTTTTATCGTGGAACTCGGAGGTGGATAGTGCCCGAGGAGGTGTGGTCACCAAGATACTTGAGGTAATTTGCCCAAGACGTCATATTGGCTATAGCCATAAGGAAATTATATAAAAGCTGGGATAGAGCTAGCCTGATATGTACATATGGCTATACCATTACAGATACCTGTGGGAGAAATGAGAAACATTCCCCTTTTGGTCTTAATTGAGGCTGATTTAGACTACTTTCAAGGATACTACTAAGGTAATTTCCCGTACTCAGCTCATAGTGCCTATTTGGGCACTGTTGATGTATGGATGTGAATTTGGATGTTTGGTATGTGTGAATAAGGAAACCTTTTTTTGTCACCAGTATGTTGATGATTTATTAAGACTAAGAAATGAAGGATCAATGGTTATGTCTAATTGTATCTTTCTGGTTTTTGTAATTATTTTTACAGAATTTGATTTTTATATTGGGAGCTATTGTTTTTTCCTGAAGAAGGTGATGGTCTAAATATAGTGCCCACCGAAACGCGTTGATGCACAGACAAGGGAAGCCCACTATAAATCCATGTGGACAACTGTTATTGAGAACTAAAGAATATAAAGAATTTTCTCATGATTTAACAATTGATCTGTGTAAGATTTACTGGTTTTTCCTGTGACTAGGAAACAACTTTCCTCCCTGTTCTCCCAACTTTTATTGCTGTTATAATTTGATGTATTGATATCTTTGTGAAATGTTTGTCTAATTTAGTGGATTGTACATTTTTAACCTGAATGTTTTTTTTATTATTGCCTTATGATGAGCTTAAATAGATATTGTGAATTATAATATATGTGTCTTTTTAAATTGTTGTACACTGCATTTAATAAATTTGTACTATTCATTGTGATTCCATTTGATTACTTGATTTCTTGGATCCTATGTTCATTGTTTACATGTTGGTGAAATAAGGTTCCTACTGTGAATGTGGATTTGTGTATGTGTATTTACCCAAAGGGGGTTTTTCTGTGACTTTGGTCTATTTTGGTACCCCTCTCCTTTGGTGTTTGGGTCCCTCTCTCTTTTTTTGAGACTTCCCTGAACCAGAAACAAGCATCCTGGGACTGGTTTTGGGGTATCACCCCTCATCAGCCAGGGTAGCTTGAATCCAGTGGCAAAGTGAGCAAGGGACCCACGTCTGGGCATATCCTGCCTTCTTAGGGCGAACAAAGCAAACACAAGGAGATGATGGACGGAGTGCTGAAACTTTTCAGACACTCACTCCCAGTCACAGATCTGGGTTGAATCCATCATCCATCTTTAGCTCAATTTGCCACCTCAGTTCAGACCCAGCCGTATGCAAATCAGTCTTGACCCTGTGCCTCATGGGAACAGTCCAGCCCGAACTGCCAAGCTTGAGCCTGGGCTCCAGGGTGCTGCATGGGCACCCCCTGCATTATTATGAAACTACCCCCGGGATTGGGCCCACCCGGGGGCTTCACGAAAAATTCAATAAAACAGGCTTTTAAACTCCAGGTGGGCCCTTTGGGACCCCCTCACTATATCTGGGGGGGGGCGCAGGGTATTCTGACCCTTCTCCCTTTTCTTTACTTTTTACTTCTCTGTGGGACTCAGCTTCAAGCCGAGTCCCAAGATGGCTGGTAACACTTCCTGGTTGAAGTGTTGACAGCCAATCAAATTTCAGTAGGATCCGCGAGTCCATTGCAACGATTTGCGTCCCCAGATAGCTATATTTTTAAATGTAAATATCTAAAAAACTACTTAACAGATGTATGCCAAATCACAAAGAGCACGCTTTCAGGACCAACATCAAGCTTTCTGCCAAATTTGGTGTAATTCCGTTCAGAGGTTTGGCTGTAGTTGTGTTCAAAAAATGAGAAATCCCCATAGATATAACATGAGGAAAATGTGTTTTGGGCCCCCCCCTTTTTTCTCAGCCCCCGCTTCACAGATCACCCAAAACTTTCAACACAGCAGGTGAATCACAAAGGGATTGCCAGTAAGTAGTTATAATTAGGACCTGGTTTCCATAGGAAAGGCATGTTTTTGATTTGCCATTAACTTTGGCGCCGTTTGACGAATCTTTGCTAAATTTTCCAAACTAATGGGCAACTCACTTCAGCTGTTGTGTTGAAAGTTTTGGGGTGATCTGTCAAGCAGGGGCCGAGACAAATGGGGGTCCCAAAACACTTTTTCCCAATGTTAATTTCCATAGGAAACTTTAGACATGGCTACAGCCCGAACTGCTGAACGGAATTACACCGCATTTGGCAGAAAAGTAGCTCTTGGTCCAAAAAGCCCTCTTTTTGTTCAATGGCATAAATCTGTTCAGTAGTTTTTTAGAAATTTTAAGATTTCTCAGATATACTACTGTGGCCGCGGTGGATCCACGAACCCTCCCATTCTTGTGTCTGAGAACTGATTGGCCGCCAACACTTCAAACCAGGAAGTGTTGGCAGCCATCTGCAAAAAAGTTGAAAAGAAAGAAAAGTGGGCAGGGTAGAAACACTCTGACCCCCTAGGCCTGTTTTAAAATTTTCTGAAGGAGTCACGAAGGATCCATGAATCTGGCTGGAAAAAAAAAACGCAGACTCCCCTGTTTCATTCAATTAATCCCCCAGTGGGCCAGGTCCCGGGGGCAATTATAAATAATAATGTGGGGGCCCACGCGGGCCCCCACAGCCCCGGGGACCGCAACCTCCCCAGGCCCATATGTAAAATAATGCGTGGGGGGGGCTCCAGCCCCGCCACATAGCCGCAGGTACCGCTACCTCCCTGGGGATGCAATACTGAAATACAGGGGGGCGATGCGGCCCCTCGGCAGCCCAGGGGTTAGCCACCCCCGGGGCACAAATGTGGAGATAATACTTGGGGGTGCTCCAGCCCCCCACGCAGCTCCGGGAGCCGCTAACTTCCCGGGGCACAAATTAAGTAATGACGTGGGGTCCATTGGGCCCCCCCATCCCAGGGGACCACCACCTTCCCGGGGCTAAACAGATGATGTGATGGGGGGCTGCATGGCCTCCTTCCAGGAGCCCTCCACAGCCCTGCGGAACGCCACCCCCTATGGCCAGCTCCAGTAATGTCCCGGGGTGCCCACCCCCGGGACATTGCAGTTTGCTGTTGGCAGATATATTAACCTCTTTCCCAGTCCATATAACTGTCCGCAAAGGTACATTCCAAGTAGGCCGTAGATAGTGAATTGTGTGCTTTAAATTGAAAGCAAACCCTGTCAAGTTTGAATGTATGACTACTACCATGTCTCAGGTATGTGTGTTCCCTTTTTGAGTAGTCTGATACATGTTGTGTAGCTCATGATCCTAACTTTAAAACTATGCAGTTTATCATACCTCTGCACAAATCTTGTTAGAGCTAATACAGCATTCAGTTGCAGAAGCATATATGCCTTACCTAGCTAGGCGTGACAGAAGCACTCGAATCGAGAGTTCAATATCTGCCTGTCTTGTATAATGTGCAGAAAGTAATCCATACAGCTTCTGTTACAAATATTTTGAGAGGATGCAGTGTGGAATAGAGGTAGTCTAATACCTATAGGCTTCGTTAAGAAGCGTCATCTCACTTATAAAAGATATTGAGATACTTCTTGAGGTGTTTAGAAAGATGCTGAGACTCACAAGAGTGGTATGATAGGAGTTGGTCTTTCATTTTGGCGTAGGCCTGGCATTGTGACCTCTGATTTTCTAACGAAATTCCTAGAGAAAAGTGATGTTTAAAGCATGTTGGCAGATGTATTAACCTGTATCCCAGTTTATATACGTCTCTGCAAAGGTACATTCCAAGTAGGCTGTAGATAGTGAGGTGTGTGCTTTAAATTGAAAGTATACCCTGACAAGTAGTTTGAATGTCTGACTGCTACCATGTCTCAGGTATGTGTGTAGTTCTATGTGTAGTCTGATATGTGTTGTGCAGCTCATGATCCTAACTTAAAAACTATTTTTATACATTTATGTGTAGTCTAACACATGTGATACAGCTGATGACACTGACTTAAAAACTATGTAGTTTATCAAACCTCTGCACAAATCTTGTCAGAGCTACTTTACCATTGAGTCCCACAACCATAGATAGTGAAGTTAGTGTTTTAAATTGAAAGCATGCTCTGTCAAGTTTGAATGTCTGAGTGCTACCATGTGTCAGGTATGTGTGTACTTCTACATGTAGTCTGATATGTGTGGTGCAGCTGGTGACCCTAAGTTAAAAACTATGCAGTTTTCACTACTTCTGCACAAATCTTGTGTGAGCTACTTCAGCATTCAGTTGCAGAAGCAAAGATCCCTTACCTAGCTAGGCATCACAGAAGCACTCAAATAGAGAGTTCAATATCTGCCTGTCTTGTATAATGACACAAAGTATCCATACAGCTTCTTTTACAAATATTCTGAGAGGATGCAGTGTGGAATAGAGATAGTCTAATACCTATAGGCTTCATTAGAAGTGTCATCTCACTTCTAAAAGATACTGAGATACTTCTTGAGGTGTTTAGAAAGATGCTGAGACTCACAAGAGTGGTATAATAGGAGTTGGTCTTTTATTTTGTCATAGGCCTGGCATTGTGACCTCTGATTTTCTAACGAAATTCCCAGTGAAAAGTGAGGAATAAAACATGTTGGCAGATGCATTAACCTGTATCCCAGTCTATATAAGTCTCAGCAAAGGTACATTCCAAGTAGGCTGCAGATAGTGAGGTGTGTGCTTTAAATTGAAAGTATACCCTGACAAGTAGTTTGAATGTCTGACTGCTACCATGTCTCAGGTATGTGTGTAGTTCTATGTGTAGTCTGATATGTGTTGTGCAGCTCAAGATGCTAACTTAAAAACTATTTTTATACTTTTATGTGTAGTCTAACACATGTGATACAGCTGATGACACTGACTTAAAAACTATGTCGTTTATCATACCTCTGCACAATTCTTGTCATAGCTACTTTACCATTGAGTCCCACAACCATAGATGTGTTAGCTAGGCAGGCATCACAAAAGCACTCAAACACTTGCCCGCGTGTCCCATATAATGAGCAGAAAGTGATTCATGCAGCTTCTTTTACAAAGATTTAGAGAGTATGCAGTGTGAAACAGAGGTGGTCTAATACGTATAGGCTTTTTTTACATGTGTTATATCACCCCTAAAGGCCACAGATACACTTATTGAAGTTTACATAGATGTTGAGATTACAAGAGTGGCATGACAAGAGTCGGTCTTTCATTTTGGTGTAGGCCTGCATTGTGAGCTCTGACTCTATAATGAAAGTAGCAGAGGTAAGTGTAGTCTGATATATGTGGTGCAGCTGGTGACCCTAAGTTAAAAACTATGCAGTTTTTACTACTCCTGCACAAATCTTATGAGAGCTACTTCAGCATCCAGTCCCAGAAGTATAGATCTGTTAGCTCGTCAGGTGTCACAGAACCACTAAAAAAAAACTCTGTTGCATACTGCCCTGCCCTATATAATGAGCAGAAAGTGATTCATGCAGCTTTTTTACAAACATTTATAGAGCATGTGGTTTGAAACAGAGGTAGTCTAATAGCATTAGGCTTCTTTACATGTGTTAGTTTACCCCTAAAAGGCACAGATACATTAATTAAAGGGTTTAGAAAGATGGCGAGACTCACAAGAGTGTGATGACAAGGGTTGGCATTCCATTTTGGTGTATGCCTGGTATTGTGACCTCTGACTCTCTAGCCAAACTGCTAGAGAAAAGTGAGGTTTTAAACATGCTGGCAGATGTATTAACCTGAATCCCAGTCCATATAAGTCTCTACAAAGGTATATTTCAAGTAGGCCGTAGATAGTGAAGTGTGTGCTTTAAAGTGAAAGCAAACCCTGACAAGTTTGAATGTCTGACTGATAACATATCTCAGGTATGTGTGTACCACATGTAGTCTGATATGTGTTGTGCAGCTCATGATCTTAAGTTAAGAAACTATGTAGTTTATCATACCTCCGCACAAATCTTGTCAGAGCTACTACAGCATTCAGTTGCAGAAGCACAGAACCCTTTCCTAGGTAGGCATCACAGAAGCACTCGAATATATAGTTCAATACCCGCCTGTCCTGTATAATGAGCAGAAAGTAATCCATACATCTTCTTCTACATACATTTAGAGAGCATGTGGTATGAAACAGAGGTATTCTAGTACCTAACATGTGCCACCTCATCTGAAAAAGGAACAGACACACTCATTGACATCTTCAGAAAGATGCTAAGATTCACAAGAGTGGCTTGATAGGAGTCGGCCTTTCATTTTTGCGTAGGACTGACATTGTGAGCTATCAGTCTCTAATGAAACTGCTGTTTAAAACATGTTGGCAGATTTATTAATCTATATCCAAGTTCATATGAGTCGCTGTAAAGGTGCACTTCAAGTAGGCCATAGATAGCTAGGTGTCTGCTTTAAACTGAAAGCATACTCTGTCAAGTTTGAATCTCTGGCTGCTATCATGTCTCAGGTATGTCTGTACCCTCTACGTGTATTCTGACAAGTGTGGTGCAGCTGATGACCCTAACTTAACAACTATGTAGTTTATCATACAGCTGCTCAAATCTTGTCAGAGCTACTACAGCATTCAGTCGCAGAAGCACAGATGCTTTATCTAGACAGGCATAATGATAACACTTGAACACACAACTTCATACGTAGCTGCGCTGTGTAATGAGCAGAAAGTGATTCATGCAGCTTCTTGTACAGACATTTAGAAAGCATGTGGTGTCTAACACGGGTAGTCTAGTACGTACATCATTGTTTGAATGTTATCTTGCCTCTAGAAAGGCACTGACATGCTCATTGAGGTCTCTACAAATATGTTGAAATGTAGAGAGCATAACATGTGAAACAGGGGTAGTCTAGTATGTATAGGCTTGGTTGAATGTATTATCTTTCCTCTAAAAAGGCACTGACACTGTGATTGAGCTCTCTAGAAAGATGCTGACATTCACAAGAGTGGCATGACAGGAGTTGGCCTTTCATTTTAGTTTAGCCCTGGCATTGCAACTTCTCCCTCTCTAATCAAACTAGTAGAGATACATGAGGTTTAAAGCATGTTCCCAGATGTATCAACATTTATCCGAGTACATATAAGTCTCTGCATAGGTATACTGGGAGTAGGCCACAGATAGTGAGGTTTGTGCTTTAAACTGAAAGAGTACTCTCTCAAGTTTGAATGTCTGACTGCTACCATGTGTTAGGTATGCCACTACTTCTACGTTTAGTTTGACATGTGTAGTACAGCTGATTACAGTAAGTGAAAAAGTATACAGTCTATCATACCCATGGGAAAATAGTATCAAAAGTACTTCACCTTCTAGTACTACAAAGATAGATGTTTGGTAGACAGGACTGATGTAAGCATTTGTTTAGACAGGTTCATACCTGTCTATCCTTTTAAAAAAATAGAATGTCCTCGAAGTAGAAAATAAAATGGTATATCAATTTAAAAAAAATTCTGCCAGACGTTCAACAATTTACAGCTTTCCTAATGTGCATAGTTAGATATCCCATATTTTTATTGCTAATGGAGACAATGGCAATGTAATTTACATAACTGGTTAGCGATTATTATTAATAATATGTTGTAATTAATTCAAAATTATTAATTTATGTGACATACTATTGAAATTGTTCTTTGTTTTTTTGATATTTACTTTACTTAATAGAAAAAACTTGAAGATGGCAAGAAAAACATGAAAAGAGAAGAGAACAAAAAAACAGTGCTACTTAAAGAAGAGTGAGAAGAAGAAATTAGATATCACACACAATGTTATAGAGGAAAAAATCTTCTGGTAAGAGAACTAAAGAGTTTCTTAAAACACTATTACGAAGATTGAAAACTGTGAAAAATGTTGAAAAGAAAAAGAAAAGTTTATCAAGAAATCAAAAACAAAACAAAAGAGAATTAATCATGTTGAAAGAACTTCAAATTATAGAAAAACAACACATCTGACAAAAAGGCAGAAACAGTATATGAATATAAGAAAAAGTATGTTTAGAAGTAGAGTAATTCAAAATGTATTTAAAAATTTGAAACATTATAGAAGATCAGCATTTTATAAGAACAAGCAACAGATTGAAAGTGCAGTAGATAGAGCTTTTGAGTTGAAATGAAAGTTATTTATCTTAATATAGAAGAGAATGAGAACATTGGATAAAACAATGGTGTTTATGAAGGAGAAAAGAAAAAGAAAAAGACTGGTTAATAGAACTAACGTTTGTAAAACTTTTACTGGTGAATGGAAGCACACTTCCAGTACTGAGCCTTTCTTTAATGAAGAAAGCTATTTTCAAGAGAGCACATTAGTACATGCAGTTGATACTAGTGGTTGATGTTATGAGGTGAAAGATGGCTCTCCCATTCCAAAGGAAAAAATGGTTCCTAGGAATGTAGAAGAAGTAATAGCTGAAGAAGTTCAAGGAAAGCGTACACAAGCTCCTGTATATAAGTGACACTGTATCAGTATTTGCAGTATTCGACAGAAGTCTATTGACATATTATGATTTTTTTACGCGAATATGCAAAACAAAGTGTTAAACAGAAGATTGAGATGTTGCAAGGGCTAAATCCATGTAAAATAAGAAAATATACTAAGTTGCAGGGTCACTCTTCGGCTAGTCTTTCGAGAAAAGTGTGCCAAAGCACTTTTCATCATTTAAGAATGTTAACTGTAGACCACTCTGAAATGCGGAAGTTACTAAGGAGACTTCACTATGTAAAAACTCCTGCATTATGTTTAAGTGAAATGAATAGAGGTCTTTTGCATGGTTCTGTAGCAGATGTACAGAAAGTTTGTGAGGATGTACAGTTTTGTTTTTTTAGTTCTGAAGAGGAGTGTAGAGAAACTGAGTGTTTGATAACTTTAAGGGGCATATTCTCAAGAACGTGTGATAACCATCGGGCACAGCGAGGTTTGACCACTATGGGAGACCTTTACGAGAGGGGAGCCCTGCTCCCGTTCGACGAGCTGCGGACCCGTTATGACTTGCCTGGGGGTGACTTCTTACAGTATACGGCCCTCACGACAGCCATCCGGAAACATTGGGGTGAAGGTCTGACGGAACCTCCCACTTCTATGGTGTGCCAATATGTTGAGATGGCGGCAGGCACAGTCAAAGCAGTGACATGTCTCAACAGACGCATGACACTGGAATCCTTATCCCCCTTATCTGCTCTAAAGCTTAAGTGGGAAACGGACATAGGGGTAGCCATTCCGGACAAGACATGGGGTGAACTGGTGGAGAGAGCCTGGAAGAGCATGAGGAATGCGAGGTTCCAGTTAATACACTTTCATATTCTACACAGAACATACCTTACCCCAGTGAAACTACATGCATAATTTCCGACCCAGCCTGCGTCTTGCCCAAGATGTAAGGCAGACAATGCAGATTTTAAACATATGCTATGGGACTGCCTGATCCTTGATAGTTTTTGGGAGGAGGTGACAGCTTTGCTGTCAGAACTTACCGACAGGGGCCTAGACTCATCCATTGCTCACTGTATCCTACATTGGTTTCCTCATACCTCAAAAAACAAAATCACTAGTAAATTTATAGATTTGGGCTTCCTACTAGCCAAGAGAACCATCACCACTCATTGGAAAGAGCAGCGGGCCCCTAATGCCGTCAAGTGGAAAGCGGACCTACTGAAATGGGCCGAATGCGAGGGAGTGCTTAGGTTACAAATTGCGAACCGCACGGGGAGTGAAAAGGCAATGGAAAGGGCGAGAGCCTGTGAAAGGCTCGTCGTAGCGCTTAAGTCCCCTGAAAGCGATGAAGAAGAAGCACCTGTGAATGACCCGGTGGCAGCTATAGGTTAGTGCATGGTCCGCTTGGCGCCCATCCTGTTTTGGCTCCTCAAGATACGCAGTGGCACCTGTCATATATAACTGTTTTTACTCAATGTCCTCTCATTCCAATGAGTCGCCCTGTTGCGGCTGTAGCTCTCCTGACCCTGTGTAGTCAGCACTTAAGTGGCACGCCTAGGAGAGTGAGGAGGGAGGGGGGGAGGGCGGTTGGGGTTTGAATTTGCTATGTTTGGACAAGGACTATTGTAAAGAACTCATGGTTTTGCCTGGGCCGTGGATTCGGACAGCCTACGGGGTGATAGTTTGTCTTCATTAACTTGATGTGCTATGTTTTCTGCTTCATGATCAGGGTCTGTCACTATACCCCCTTTTTTTTTGTTGTATTTTGCTGGCCCTCCTGGTCTGAGTCCTAGATCAAGTACAAAATAATACGAATTGTTTTTTGAATGATTGTAAGCTTCACCTGAACACCTTATGGCGCTATAATTGTGCCTTAAATACCCTGCCTGCAACTGGGACTTTGCTAACTATCTGGGGTATGTAACCGAAACCCCTTCCCCCCCCCCTTTTTTTTTTCTCTCTTTCCTCCATGTTTTACTGCCTTTTTGGATGTATGGGAAATCAATAAAAATGTGTTTGGGAATGGGATTAGGAGATGTTACCAGGAAAATACAACCTTGTAATGGTCGAACGGTATACTATTAATTTGCGAGGAATACGCCTGATGTGCCTGTTCTTAAAGACACACTTAGGACATTGAGCGCCTAGTAAATGTACTAGACTCTGTAATACTCCAGCTGAAAGAGCTTGTAAAAGGTCTATATCTGAGCATAAATGTGTATCGATAATTGTATAACGAAATGCCAATAAAAACATGTTTAAAAAAAACGTGTGATAACTATTGCAAAAGTGACTTAACGCAACCCTCAACATCGCAGTCTATTGCCGGACATGTACGCCGTGTTAACCAAGTATTCACAACACAGCGGTACTATGCGATAGTCTCCAGATAACGCGTCAACTGACCGCGTTAAAATCAACGCCACGCCGCAAAAATGCAAAACCCGAACGCCAAAAAAGCTGCGATGAGGCCGATCGCGATACAAAAAGCAGCGAAAACCAGCGGCAGGCCTGTAAATCCCACGCGTCTGGCGGGAAAATGCACCATAGAAGCAACAAAAACAACACACCAGAAACAATCCAAAGTGCGTAGCAACATGGATGCACCCTGACCCAGCGCAGAGGCCAACGCGAACCCCACAAGCCCCACAGACCACCAGCAAGGACCAACGGGGTCAGGGAAGGCCAAGGAGAAGAGGGAGAGGAAGACGGGGTGCAGTCCGTAGGAAAACAAGACCAGCGTCACGGATGTGACAGAACACTACCAGCAACAGACCCACAGTCAGACCACCTTGAATGCAGCCGGAGTGCTGAGGAGGCCAATGGAGGAGGCCAAGAGGCGCTGGCATGACGTGAAAACCTAAACCAGGCCCAAAGCCGCTGCCAACAGGTAGGCAGCTACGGCGACAGGAGGTGGGAGTCCTGCGCCACAGGAGGAGCTGGAGGAAATGGAGGCCAGTCATCAGTGTGGAGACAGTGCAAGGAGGTGGGAGTACGGACACAGCTCGAGAGGACCTGACACAACAACAACAGGGTGAGTAACGAACAGGTCCTGGGGGGACGGGGGGAGATGGGCACAATAGCACACATGCACAACGACGTGTGGCACACTGCACACCCACAATAACCCAGGGTCATGTCCCCCATCCCCGTGGCACACTGCAGCACACACACATGGCAATCACAGCACATCCCATGACAATGTGGCACAAAGTGCAACACTGACACTGCAGAACAGGGGACACAACTGGGTCCGCCCATGCGCAGAAACAGGCCAATCACATTTGACAGAGCAGGGAACTGTGAGATGCATATGTACGGGTACAACCTCACAACAGTCATGTCGTCCAAATGTCCACTGTCCCCCCTCAAATTGCCACAATGTACATTGTCACACAGTCTGCATGTCTACAAGAACAATGCGCCAACATAAATGTCAACACAATGTCAACATGCATCTCCCCTTCACATTGCAGAGGGACAAACAAAACCTCCAGCAGGTCAGACCAGACAACCCATCAGTGATGCAGGACACGACCAACACACCTTTGACACCGACGCCCTACAACAGCCCATGGACATCCCACGCAACCCACCACCAGGACCAGGGCAGACAAGCTACTTAGAGGAGAACCCAGCCCTTGCAACAGACCCCACAGCATGAAGCACACACAAGCACGGCTGGCCCACAACACTTCACCGACCCACACATGGCACCCCAATGCCAGGTGTCAGAACGCCAAAAGGAGGTGGACGAACCGGTGCGGGTGTGGTCCGAACCCATGGAAGGCGAACTAGATCACATACGTGGGTGTCAATTACCCTTCAGGGACCACCTACACCCAACAAAGGAGACCCACACTGCCATAGAGATACACACAGATATTATGTTGCACTGGCTATGGGCATGTGCACCCGGCCCCTTTATTGGCAGGGCCACATGTACAGTGACGCCTGTGCTGGATGTGTGTGGGGTGAGCATAAGCCAGCCCGCACGGAGTGCTCGGTGCTGGCAACAACTTGAACAGTGAACACCAGTGCAATGGAAACAGAAAACACCTGCATAACAGAATCAACTACTGAGCAATATGGAGGGAGCTGGAGCAAGTACAGAGGTCACCCAACATACAAACAGAAGTGTCCGTGAGTTGCAGTGCACTGAGGTTGGGGCACTAGAGCTGTGTGCGCTCATGTGATGAAAATAACTAGGATTGTGTCCATTCGGGATATTCCTGATGCAGATGCAGTGGGGTGTGTTAGACCCTCATCAACTTCCTCATCAACGTCCCAGGTCTCCCACACTGCCTGAGGTGACATTGCTGCACAACATCTCCACATCACAAAACTCAATCAGTAACGGTCCATTGGTTGCGGTGCACTGAGTCAGTGGCACCTGGAGTGCTGAGCAGGGGATCAGGCAGATGATGGCATCCACGACAGGTCTGAGCAACTCCGTCAGTCTGCCAGTACCACTGTCTCGACTCTAGCAGATGGTGGTTGGAGTTGGCCCTGGCGATGGTGGCATGTGCCTCCTGTGGTGATGCGACATCCGGGCCGGTCAGGACTCGATTTGATGTGTGAGCCTTGGTGGTACGCAGTTGAGGCCGGAGGCAGCGGACAGCGCAGGGCCACGTGCACATGGCGTCGATGACCCCAAGACCACCGTCACAGAGGTCATCCAATAGTCATTCAGACAGGGTCCCTGAGTTGAGTTGCACAGAGTTAGTGGCCCCGGGTGCACAGCGGCAGGCACAGGCACACTGCCACGGGACGGTGAATTGCGGTCTACTGAGGTAGGGCCACGCAGACTGAGCGGGTCCTCGTCGATGTCGAAGGTGAATATCGTGGAGTGTTTCCGGGGACAGTGGAAGGTGTTCTTCCAGGGCATGATGCAGAGGGCAGAAGCTATCCGGAAGCAGCAAATGGAGGAGTGGAAAGCAACTGTCTCGTTGCCACCACCAATTCGGTATCAGCTGCAGTAGGATGAAAACTACCCCCTAGTCCATAGACTCAAACGGCACCAATGTACGACCAGAGAGTGTCCATGAATGTCGGGGAACAGACTTAGTGGCACCGGGGCTGAGAGGGGAAGCAGTCTGCGATGATGCCGGTACACCGATATGAACTCCGGCATTGACGATTCAAGACTCTGTGACCTACTGGACCGCAGTGTAGGCCGGAGGCAGCGGTCAGCAGTGGGCCACAGCCACATATCGTAGGCTTGCGATGCACAGAGTTAGTGACATCAGGGCAGTTGTTGGTAGTGTTCGATCACCTCCGTAATGATGATCCTTTTTTCCTCCCAAATACAACGCGTCATCCTCTTATGCCTCTCCATACGTGCAATGATTCCTACTCTGCCTTTGAATAATCGATGTTCAGTTCCAATTCTGTGACCTACTCGAGCGCAGCATAGGCTGAGAGCAGTAGTCCGCATGGGCCCACAGAATCTTGTGGCTGTGATGTAACACTAAGACCTGTTGGCACCACAACGAAGAGTGTATAGTGACTTACACTCAGCCATGATTTATGTGCTCTGCCATGGTGTAATCAAGACTCAGTTCCAAATGTGTGACCTACTTGTCCGCTATGCAGGCCGGTGGAGTACGTCAACGTGAAAGGAATACTGCGGGCCTGTGTGGCGGAGGCCGTGATGGTCTGAGGAGGCTGCCAAGGCTGCAGGCCTCGGGCTTGGAGATTCCACCGGCACGTGGTGGGCCCTCATCGACACACGCCGGTGTCGGAAGGTGGGCATTGAGGCCTGGGTGTGCAGGGGTGGGCAGGACTGATTCGGGGACCAGCGTCCCGGGGTGCAGCAGGCGCACAGGATCGCTGGCAACCCCGCTCACAGCGTCAGCCTCGTGGCGGGGTGAGGGGCGCCGCCCTGGCAGAGACGTTGGGCATTCCGGAAGAGGACCACGCCCAGGGTTACGTGCCTTTTATTCACACCCCTACGCTGGACTGGTGTACGCCTGGCCAGCCCACTCCGTTCACGCTTACGGGGGGGAGTCACAAGCTACATTTCCGCGACTTCCCCAATGGCTGGGGTGACATGGTTGCGTCCACTGTCCACTACACTCCAAACACCAGCGGTGTGTGTCGATATGGATATGTGTGTGGTCTGCATACTGCAGTCTGGCCAGCACATCCACGCCACACTTGGCATTATGTACATTCTCATTCATCGGTCCCTTGCCTCCTTCGCACATGCCTGGTCCCCACCTCTTCCGACATTCTGCTATTGTGTGTCCGAGGTGCCATGTCGTTGATGGCTCATGTACATGGCTGGCCCAGGTTCCCACAGTGAGTTGTGCTGTTGTGTCTGGTGGGTGTGCATGTTGTATGTGAGCTTGTGACGTGTGCATTTCCTGTGTTGTGTGTTGCATGATTGTGGAGTTGAGGTGTGTGGTGTGGGCATTTGGTATTGGCCAACGAGCAGTGCATTTCCGTGGGTGCCATCCTGGTGGCGCAGGTTGATGATGGACTGTCGGGAGGTGCAGGTATCATTCACACTGCCTGGGTGGTTGGCGAAGTCATTGGCGGAGATTCCACAGTGGTCCACTATTGCCTGCACATTGGCGGGATACATGCGCTTTCTGTTGCGCTTATTGTGTGCAGTGTCACCAGGGGCCACTAGTAGAACATGTGTGCAGTCAATTGCCCCCTGACACGCCTTGCTTGGTCTCCGGCTGTTCCTGCGCAGTGTGTGTGAGGTATGGATAGTGGGGTACCAAGCTGATGGTGTCATCCATGACCCTTGTGGGGGACTTGGATTGGCCAGGCTGTGTGACTCCTCGGTCTCAGGCGGAGGTTGGTTGGAGGGTACCAGAGGCCAACACGTGCAGCACGGCCAGCAGCTTTGTCTGAGGTGGGATGTTGGTTGTCCGCTGTGTTGGTACTGTCACCCTGTGGGCTATGGTGGTCAGGATGCGGAAGAGGGTTGTCCCTTTGGGCATATAGTGGGCAATGACATTCTCTGGTGTTGGGTCTGTGGGGTTGGTGCATTTTCGGAGGGTTGCTGTCTTTGTCTGCACTGCCTCAGTGTTGGTCCGGGAGGGCGGTGGGTGTCTGGGGGGGTGGTTGCCCTCTCAGGGCTCCGGGGTGCATGGTGAGTGGCTCCATGGCATCTGTTGTTCTTCAGGTGTGGCTGTGGGCTGGGCTACCTTTTGTGGTGCAGGCTGCCGTCCGACTTTACACCAGGTCAGAGCAGGTGTTATTTTCCTGCTGCTAACGCGCATTATCGCATGTTTCGTGGTCTTTTTGCCGATCTGGCTGGTCGTTGAGAATGTTGCGGTGTGGTGTTTTTGCGGCTTTTTGCACGGGTATGCCTACTCTGCATCTCATTAGCGATAGTGCGGGGGTCATCTGTGGCGATGTTTTTTGCGGCTGCTATCGCGGGTTAACTTGTGTTATGGGCTGTTAACACCAGCTTGTGAATGGTGCGTTAAATTTATCGCCACTTTGGCTGCGATAAAGTGACGCTAACTAGGCGATGGGTCCTTGAGAATATGCCCCTAGGTGTAGCAGATGAGGACAAAGAAATTAGTATTGATGATTTAGCAGAAAAAATTACAAAGTTTAACACTGTTTCCTCTGAAAAACCAAACTAAGTTTGTATTTGTTGTCAACGTACTCTTTATAGAAGTCAAACTAGGAATGTTGATTTATATTTAAAAAGTGAAAAAGAAATCAATAATAGGTGGCAGCAATTTGCTGTTTATTTGTTTGTAGAAGGACAATTTGAGTTGTCCAGTGATCAAGTTATAGGTAAGTACTTTTATAACAAATTATAAGAAAACAAAATGCCAGCTAGAACAGTTCATAACAATTTAGAGTTGGAACATATTCCTCAGGAACTGGCAGATTTAAATGTACATGAGTTTATTCTTATCCAATCTGTACACCCATTCCAGGCCATGTTCGTATGGAGCCTAAGACAGGTAAGCTGCCACCAAGAGATCTACAAAAAGTTCAGAGTTAGATTTAAAAATAAATATTAAAACTGTTGGTGTAGAGAGAGAGGAAAATGAGCCAGTGGTTATTCTAGTAAATGGTGTACCAACAAAGAGTAAAACAATCTGGCAAGAGTTTGTAGATATTAATAAACTTTGAAATGCTAAATTATACCCAGTACAGAATAATATTTATTATAAGAATGTAAATTTTGATGAAGAAGTAAGATGCTTACAAGATGAAACACTAATCTCAACTGGCCAAATTGAAGAAGTGGACAAGTCCAGGATTGAAGAGATTTATGAATATTATACTATACATCCTCTCCATTCGAAAGAAATCATAGGAAACACTATTGAATTATTTCAAATGAAAGAAGCAAAAGGAGCTCCCATGAGTATATTGGAAAAAAGTTTTGCAGCTTGTTGTTTTCCACAGCTATTCCCCACTGGAGAAGGTGGACGATTTGATGATTGAGCTGTATGGATTCCAGCATCAGAATACTGATTAACAAGATTGTATTCTGAAGATCCAAGATTTTGGCAGTGCATTCCATATATATTTCATCTTCTGTTTGAGTGATTTGTCTGCACTTTCACATGCGGTGAACCATATATTGAAAACAGGAGTTCATCTTCAACATATTTCTGCAAAAGAGTTCATGGAGAAAGTTGAAGAAAGGGATGAAAATTTAGAATCTCAGTTAATCAATTTTATGGCATGCCAATGTGGCACCAATGAATATTGGTATCACCGTCATGGTGAACTTAAATGCATGTTAAGAAACCTAGGTACACCTACATGGTTTCTGAAACTTAGTTGTGCTGAATATGCGTGGGATGATTTACTTGAATTCCTACGAGAAGCAGATTCAAATGTAAAAAAACATTGAATTGGAGACAGCTGGAGAGCTCTGTTCTTTGGATTCTGTAAATGTCTGCATGTATTTTAACCATAGGGTTCAAGGTATGATGTCATTTATCTGCAATAAAAACATTCCACCTCTCGGAGAGGTAACTGATTTCTTTTGGCGAAAAGAGTACCAAGCCAGAGGTGCTTCTCATATACACATGCTATTATGGATAAAGAATTGACCAAAATTTGGAACAGATAGTGATGAAGCTGTCTTTCATTGAGCAGTATGATACATGTGCCACTCCAGGAGAAGAAGGAGAAAACAGCTAGTGTTATGGTTTCAAAGTCATAGATGTGGAAAATACTACCAACAGAAATACAAATGTAAAAGAACATTTTATACAAAATGTCGTTTTGGATTCCCATGACCTATAATTTCTAGAGTAAATTGTTTTTTTCTCAGCAGTAAGACATAAAATAAGTCAGAAATCTCCCAAGAATACATACAACTTAAGAAGAAGAGAAGCTTCAACGTATATTAATGACTATAATCCAGTCATTTAAAAAATGTGGAATGCAAACATAGATATCCAGTTTGTTGCAGACAATTCAATTGCTTTTGCTCGTTATGTCACATCATATATTACAAAATCTAAAAAGTCTGAGATGAAAGAAAGGTAGGAAGATATTTCTGCAGAAAATAGTCTCAGTAAGAAATTGTACAGCTTTAGCTTGAAGACGCTTTCCCATTGAGAGATAGGATCTTATGAATGTTCGGATCGCTTGAGCTCAGCCAGTTTGTATTCAAAGTCAAGAGGAATCATTTGGATAAGTCTAGGCCTAGCCTCCACACGAAATAGAGCATTGAAATCTTTTCCAGAAATCCAGTACTTAGCACAGTATAAGCCAGAAAGCCCCAACATTGTCAAAACTAATATGTTGGATACATACTATCCCAAAAGGAGTCCACATCTTGAAAACCTATGTCTATATGAAATACTTCAACATTACAGGTTTAAAAAGAATGTTACAGAAAATATAAAAGAAGAAAAATATGCAGTAATTGGATGTGATGGATGTTTAGTGAAACATGCCAAAGGAAATCTTATTAATCACAGAAAAACTCAGTTGCGAAAAAATTTCTATTTAGCCTTGGCGTAGTGAAACAGAATTACTTGGAGATTTTGACTCCCATGAAGATTCTTTTAATGCAACAAAAGATACTATTCACTGTACAGTATTTCCAACTTATTAAAAAATGATAAATGATCAGTTTGAACAAGAAGGAACTATTGTAGCTGAAATAGCAAGAGAAAGTTCACAAAGCAGTCAAAGTTCTGGTCCACTGGGACAACCAATTATTAAAAATGAAGCAGCAATAGCCCTGAATGAGGTAGAAACTGCAATGCAGCTAGCACAACAGGACATTATTTAGTTTGAAAAGTTAGAGGAACAACTGAATATTGAACATAAAGAAATATATCTTCATGTGAAACAACAAGTAGAATATGGCTTCCTCCATGAAAAAAAAGAATGTCAATGTTCATCATTTCAACCTATTCTATTGTACATTAGTGGTCAGGCTGGAACAGGAAAACGTTTCTTTTTTTATATGAATGTTTATTCGATTATGCATCATAATCATAAAAGATAAAAACATAAAAGCTGCATAAAAACATTAAAAACCTTATTAAACACAATCCAATACGTTTCATTCAGTTAACACAATGTATGAGCGTTTAGAGAACTTTTTAAATTAGCAGGCCAGCCTAGCATACACATCATTAATTACTAGGCACACATTATTTTGTTCCAATATAAGGCTCCTTTTAAGTAGCCAGTAACCGCTAACATCACCGCCTGGTCAGGTAATAACTGTAAGTGTAAAAAGACAAGTCGAAATTCGGTAAAACCCCTCGCTTTTAAAAGTGGTAATAGGTACCATTTACGCCAGAATTCATAACGTTTTCAGAATAAAACCAGGTGTATTAAGGTCTGGGGTGAATTATCATCACAAGAGCAAGTTAAAAGAACATGGGGATCTTACTGACCCGGAGGGAAACAGATCATTGTACGGATAGAGCCCAAACGAAATTTTGTAAGCAGCAATCTGTCCCTAGGGTGTTTAACTACTATGAGATAAGGTTCAACGCCAACGATGGATTTCAGCAGCAGGTAGGATCTGTTGGAGTTTCTCTCCAATTCCCAAGTGTCCCTCTCATCTTTAAACTTATTTAGAATTTGTTCCTTAAAAAGCTCCCTATCATCCTTTTTAAGGAGATGAGGCCTGGTAAAAATGTCGATACAGTCTAGGAAACGGGCAGCGTTTTTTTATATAATTTATCCACGGT
Organism: Calotriton arnoldi; assembly: GCA_963921515.1. Lineage (NCBI taxonomy): Eukaryota > Metazoa > Chordata > Amphibia > Caudata > Salamandridae > Calotriton > Calotriton arnoldi. Next base: position 142,911 of record CAWUFW010008201.1, on the reverse strand, counting down.
ATCTTTTGGCCATACTTGCACTCCAAACAGTCCTCAATCACGCTCCTATTGAACCACAGTCTCTCATCAGCCCAAATTGAAATCCAAAGTAACAGTGGAAAGAGTTTAACCTGATCCTCCACATAATCCAAGCCCAGTTCCTTGTGGGTGGTGAACGAGGAACTAGTTGGACCCAGACCCAGTAATTTTCTACAGAATCGGTCCTCTTCATGCTGGATGACCCTGCTATTACAGTACCCCCAAATGGCTGCCCCGTAAGTCAGGACTGGGAGGCATTTCATTCTGTAGATTTGCAACAGGGGCAAAATAGGCTTGTTACCTACCAACAGAGAGAATCTAAACAGGGCGCAACAGGCTTGTGTAAATTTGGAGCAATGACTGGAGATACTAGAAAGCCAGTTGTTCTGAAAAAGTGTCTTAATTAAAGTTCTGACAACTTATCTACACAGGACTACAGGATCATATTTATCTTGTGTCGTAACAGCTCCAACTGGATTAGCAGCACACAACATTAAAGGTATTACACTACATCAATTACTTATGCTACCTGTCGAACATGATAATAAATTGGAATATCAAAAGCTGACAATAGAAGCTTGTTATGAAGTCTCAATAGTACTGAAGAAATTACAACTTTTAATCAATGATGAGGTGCGCATGGTCTCAAATTTAATGCTTGCCTTTGTACACTTGAGAATGCAACAGATTTTAAAAACAGATTTCGATCTGCTGTTTGGATGAAAACATTTAATTGTATTTGGAGACCTACTTCAACTTACTCCGGTTAAAGGACAACCTGTTTTTAAAACACTTCTCCATGATGACACAAGGAAATCTTTGGGAAGTATTGGGAATGTAAATATTTGGTTAAACTTTGAATATAAAGAACTTCTTAAGAATATGCGACAAGCAGGTGATGAAGATTATGGAAATATTCTTAAAGAGATAAGAACTGGTATGTTGAAAGAACATGTTAAACAAGCTTTAGAAAGTCGGCTACTAAGGAACTTGTTTACATCTGAAAAAACAGCACCAGAAGTAATGTACAATATGCTTGTAGAAAAGAAATCTATAGTTTGCCTAATGCATACACCGCAAGAGTGTTCAACATTTAATGAACAACTACTCAGACTGAAAAAACAACGAATTCTGGAAATTAAAGCTATTGACAAAATCGAACACCATGGAGTAACAATTCTTCTTACTGAGAAACTACAGGCTAAATTGGATTATTTTGAAAAGTCTGTATCTAAAACTGCCGGATTAGAAAAGTGTTTACATGTATGTAAAAACTGTCTGGTAATTTTGTGGCATAATTTGAATGAAGAAGAAGGATTAGTAAATGAAGAAATGGGAAAAGGTGTTGATTTTGTTAATTTTCAAAATAGAGATGGAATAGAATTTTTGATTATAAAATTTGACCAGACTAATGAAGTAAGAAAAAACAACAGTTTCCTCTGTCTCGAGTATATGCAGTAACTATTCACAAATTTCAAGGTTTAAGTATAGACAGAGCTTTTGCAAATATTGGAAGTACTGTGTTCAAAAGCGGGATGGCAAACGTTGCATTGTCCCAAGTATGCCATGCATTGACTGGCTTGTATTTGATAGAATTTGATGAGAAAAAGATTAGTGCTGATGCAACCTATGTAAGAGAGTACAATCAATTAAGAAGACTTTGGGGCATATTAGCAAGACCCACGTTAAAATTATCGCCGTTTTAGTGGCAGGAAACTGCCACTAAAACGACGATAATGGGCTTGCTAATATGCGTTATAGAATTCCAATAGAAGCCCAGGTTAGATGTGCAGGACATCTAACCTGGGCTTCTATTGGAATTCCATAACGCATATTAGCAAGCCCATTATCGTCGTTTTAGCAGCAGTTTCCTGCCGCTAAAACGGCGATAATTTTAACGTGGGTCTTGCTAATATGCCCCCTGATGCTCCTCATTTAGGTCAATACCGGATATAAGAGAAACGTATACTGTGTCCAAAATGGAAATATATCAAACATTCAAGTGAAGTTCAAGATAAGAAAAGCATTGAGATAAAGTTGAAGGTGTAAAGAAATAAAAGGGGAAAGTGATGATGACATTGTAGGATACCAGTTGGAAAACAGTTCAGGTATCAACTGTTATGATAATGTGATTCTGAATGTAGTGTTTCATTTACCACGTCTTCATCATGAAATCATGGAAAACCGTGAAAAAAGATTCTGTTCTGCACTACATCATTTATTTCAACAGTTGGTAACTGACAGAAGTAAAATACATACTGCTTCTGGCATTTAACATCTTTTAGATATATGTACCGGTTCATTGACATTTACTCTAAACATACAACAAGAATTTCAAATGCTCATGCTTGGAGTATTAGAAGATGAAGGAATAAACATTGATAAGTTATTTGGACTAAATTACAAATGGGACCATAAGTGTGAAGAGTGTTCATTTACTTCTACCACAGAAATGCAAACAGAATGATTCCTATACTTAACAGTACTAGACTGCAAAACAGTGTCTTTTAACAAATTGATTAAAACAGCAAATCAAAATATGACGTGTTCACATTGTAGATCAGATATGTTGTCTACATAACACATGGAAAGATTGGGAAAATATCTAATTATATTGCTACAATGTTGTAGATCAGACGGAACAAAACTATAAACTGAAATTACAAACTTCAAAGCAGGTACAATATCTATTTCAGTAAGAACTTATACAACACTGGCTATTATTTTTCATGACGGAACTACAATAGCATCTGGTCATTACACTGTGTTTTTGAAATGTAACAGCGGATGGACGCATTGCATCGATACCAACCTGAAATTCAAAGCTAGATTGCCTTCTCAGCTAGCTAATTCGTATATGTTATTTCTGCAGCTAAAGTTTCAAAAACATCATTGGGCCTGTTGGCGGTGATGTCAATAAAAAGCAGAATGGATTGGATTCTACCAGTATTTATAATTAGTGTTTTCATTATTATTTTGCATAACGGATAAAACATTTTCAAGATTAACTTGAAAAAGGAAGCAGAATATATATTTATTTTCAGTATTGCACCAGGTATAAAAGCAATACTGTTTTAAAATATATTTATATTAATTAGTAGAGTTAATATAGGTGAAACAAATGATTAAGAAATTCTACTGAGTATAAAGCATAGTTACACTTATTTATAATGATGTACTATGCACTTTTCCAGTTTTTTATACAACCCATTTGGTTGTTTTTTCCCCACTGCTCACTGATGATACCATTCAAATCACCATGTATTTTGAAGTTATATGAAATCTGAGAACAGTAAAAAAGGGAAACTGATTCTAATATGTATCTATAATACAATGTCATTTTTTAAAAATTTTACATTAATGTTTTTTATCATAACATGCTTATATATTTCGTTTTCTTTTTCTTCTTAATAGCAGTCCCGGAAGCATGGGTTTCTTTTCTAGGCAGACATCTTGGAAGGACTTCAACACACAGTTCCATTCCTTGCTGCTCTGTATAATAAGGTGAAAGTAATCCATGCAGCTTCTTCTATACATATTTACTGAGGATGCAATGGGAAACGGACGTAGTCTAGTACTTATAGGTTACTTTACATGTGTTATTTCATCTCTAAAAGACACTAACACACTCATTGAGGTGTCTAGAAAGATGCTGACACAAATAAGAGTGGCATGAGAGGAGACAATCTTTCATTTTGGTTCATGTCTGGCACTGTGAGTTCCATCTCTCTAATGAAACAGGAAGACAAATGCAACGTTTAAAACATGTCACCTAGGGCCACATGCATCAAAGTTAGGAATTGCGATTCCTAAATTGCGATTTTTAAGAAATCGCAATTTAGGAATCGCAATTCCTTATGCATGTAGGAATCGCAAAAAAAATTGTGATTCCTACACATTCCTTATTTGCAACTCGCAAATTGTGAATTGCAAATAAGGAATTGCTTCCCATTCATTCCTATGCGCCTAGAGGCCCATAGGAATCAATGGGAATTGCATGCGCAATTTGCGAGTACCAAATAGGTACTCGCAAATTGCGCATGCAATTTCAAGGGTGCCGAAAGGACACCCTGATGCACCCCTGAAATTGCAATTTAAAAACCTGTTGCACACACACATGCCCCAAGGGCATGTATGTGTGCAACATAGAACTTTGAAAAATGCACTTCTGTGCATTTTTCAAAGTTCTCGCAAATTACCAGCAACTTTGAGTTGATGGTAATTTGCATTTCTTAAATGCGAAATCACAATTTTTTTTTTGTTGCATTGCATTTAGGGAATCGCAATTTGCGATTCCCTAAATGCAATCACAATTTAAGTAATTGCAAATTTAGCGATTACTTAAATAGCGATTTTTGCATTTGGGATGATGCATCCCAAATGCAAAAATGTAACATAAAGGGGCAGATTCGCAGAATCTGCCCCTTTGCGACCGCAATTTCCAATGATGCATGTGCCCCTAGTGTATTAACCTATAAACTAGTCCATATATTTCTTGTCAAATGTACACTGGAAGGGGGCCTTAGATAATGATGTGTTTGCTTTAAAGTGAAAGCATATTCTTTCAAGTTTCAATGTGTGCCTGCTACCATGTCTCAGGTAAGTTTGTACTTCTACGTATACTCTGATATTTGCCCTGCACCTTATGACCTGATCTTATCATTGCGGTGGACAAATATTGTCAAAGTTACTTCAGCATTCCGTCCCAGAAGCACGGATCTCTTAACTATGCAGGCCTTATAGCAGCACTTGAATACACAGCTTCATACCTGGGTGCTCTGTATAATAAGCAGAAAGTGACACATGCACCTTCTTCTAAACATATTTACAGAGCATGCGGTCTCAAACAAAGGTAATCCAGTGTTGGTAGGCTACTTTATATGTGTCATGCCACCCTTAATAAGCACTGACGCACTCATTGAGAACTCTGGAGAGATGCTGACACTAAAAAGAATGGCATGACAGGAGTTGCCCTTTCATTTTGGGTTACGCCTGCCACTGTCAGCTCTGACTCACTAATCAAACTCATCTACAAATGTGAGGTTTAAAAAATGTTCCCATGTCTATTAACCACTATTGTAGTCCATTTAACTGTCTGGAAAGGTAGATTGAAGTAGGCCGTATATACTGATATGAGTGCTTGAAACTGAAAACATATTCTATTAAATTTGACTGTCTGATTGCTACCATGTCTCAGCTATATCTGTACTACTACATGTAGTATCAGACATGTGATGCAGTTGCTGATTCTAAGTTGAAAGCTCAACGGTCTATGATACCCAGAGCAAATATTGACAGAGCCATTCCATCTTTCAGTCCAAGAATGATACATCTCTTTTCTAAGCAACCCTTGTGAAAGCACTTAACCACAAAGCTTTATATCCCACTACCCTGTATAATAAGCAGAAAGTCATCCATGTAGCTTCTTCTAAATACATTTACAGAGTATGTGGTGTGAAATAGAGTTAGTCTCCTGCCTATAGACTACTTTTCATGTGTTATATCACCCCTAAATGATATTGGCTAAGCCTGGGCAAAGTCCTACGCTACGCTCGCGTAGTTTGCGAGGTTTGCGCTACTTCGCACTACGCGAATTGCACGTAGCACAGTGCGAACACGCGTAGCGTAGCGTAGCGTAGTGCAGCGGTCATTTTTTGCTTGCTCGCGGCCCTCAACGTCAAGTTGGCGACCGCGAGCAAGCAAAATGACATCCCGGCGAGACTTTTTCCTCGTTCGCGATCAGCAACATCAAGTTGCCGATCGCGAGCGTGGAAAATAAACCTCCCGGCGAGATTCTCAACGCGGGGAGGTCAGGTTTCTCATTGCGAGTGGTTGCGCATGCTCGCGACCGCTCGCGATGAGAAACTACCAGTCCGCGTTGAGAAACCTGCCGCTCGAGTAAAAATCTACTCGAGCGGCAGTAAAAGACAGCTCGCACTGTGCAAGATGCCGTTTTCAATGATTGCACAGTGCGGACAAGCATCCGGCACTGTGCAATCAGTGCGAACAGCATTTTGCACAGTGCACTACGCAGTTCGCGTAGCTACGCGTAGCTCGCGTAGTGCGAGGTGCACTTCACGTAGCTTCGCGTAGCGCTACTTCGCGAACTACGCCCAGGGTTAATATTGACACACTCATTGAGATCTCTAGAGAGGTACTTACAGTAATAGGAGTGTATGAGAGGACTCTACCTTTCATTTTGAGTTAGGCCTGACACTGTCTGCTCTGTGTCACTAATCAGACTCGTCAACACATTTGAGGTTTAAAACATGTTCCCAAGTCTATTAACCACTACCATAGTTCATATAATTCTATAGAAAGGTACAGTGTGAGTAGGTTGTAGTGGTATATATACTGACACGTGCTGCAGCTAATGATTGTAACTTGAAAACTCAATTGTCTTTTATAGCCGTGGGCAAATATTGACAAAGTTATTTTACCTTTCAGTCCCAGAACCATACATCTCTTTTCTAATGACATCTCGTGAAATCACTAAAACAGAAAGCTTCATACCGAGCTGCTCTGTATAAGAAGTAGAACGTGATGCATGCAGGTTCTTCTACACAGATTTACAGAGCATACCGTCTGAAACATAGGTAGTCTACTGCCCAAGGCTACTTTACATGTATCATCTCACCCCTAAAAGGCACTGACACACACATTGAGATCTGTAGAGACATGCTGACAGTATTAACAGTGGCATGAGAGGAGACAGCATTTCAGTTTGAATCAGGCCTGACAGTGTGAGCACTGTGTCTCTAATTAAACTGGTAGAAAAATATATGGTTAAAAACATGTACCCAAGTGTATAAACCACTATCCTACTATATATAAATCTTTGCAAAGGTAGACTGCAAATAGGCCTTACATAGCGATGTCTGTGCTTGTAACTGGAAACATATTCTGTCATGTCTGAATGTCTGACTACTACCATGAGTTAGATATGACTGAACTTCTACATGTAATGTAAGACATGTGGTGCAGCTGCTACATATTCACCCATCAAATCACCTAGGCACTAGTCATTCAGTTATAGAATTAGCTAAGCACTACTCACATACTCTAGGAATCACCCTTCCACTACTTATGCAGTCATTCAACAACCCATACACTACTCATGCACTCATCCAATCACCAATGCTCTACTAATGCACTCATACTATCTGTCCATGAATGCAATCACCCAGATTGGACCCATGAACTCATATAACCAAACGGATACGACCTAAGCTGTCTTACAATCACTCAGACACTACCTATACAATCATACAATCACCCAAACAGTACCTATGTACTCTTGGAATCACCCAAACACTATTTCTACACTAATTTAATCACACACGTACCACACATTCACTTATCCTAACACCAAAACTCTACCATTGCAGTCATAAAATCAACATGGTAGTGCACATTCACTAATCCCCCCCAAAAAACAGACACTACTCAAGCAGCCATACAATGACCCACTCAGTACCCATGTATTGATCCAGTCACTTAGGCAGTACCCATACACTTGTCCTGTCACCCACACAAACCCAATACATTCATCTAATCACCTAGACACTACTCATGCAGTCATACAATCACCCAGGCTCTACTATTCTACTAATTCAGTCATCCAGACAGTACTCTTGCCCTTATCCAATCACCCTGGCAGTGCCCATGTAGTCATTCAACCACCTAAACAGTACTCACACACTCATCAAGTTACCCAGGCAGTGCTCATTCATACAACCAATCTTGTAGGGACTGCTGATGTATTCACATATACTGTCTATACACTCATTCAATCATCCAAGCATTACTTGTGCATTCATTCAATTACCTGGGCACTACTCATCCACACAAACATCCTCCCAGGCAGTAGTCATGCACTCTTACAATCCCTTATGCACTACTTATGCACTCATGCAATCACTAACACACTACTCATACAATTATAAATCAGCTAAACAGTACCCATGCATTCATACAATCATCAAGGCACTACCCATGCACTCTTACAATCACTCACACACTACTTAAACAGTCCTTTAATCGCACAAACAGTACTTATGTACTCATACAATCAGTAAGGCACTATTCATCCAGGCAACTAAACTTTCAAACACTAACCATGCACTCATCACATATACATACACTATTATACAAATCACTCTCCCACACACACATTTAGCCATCCAATCAGTTTCACAACATATACGTTTTCTATTTTTAACTAGAATAGGTGGTTCCATAAGAACCTTTTTTTTTAAAACTAGTTTGAGCTTTTTTTGTATTTTCTATCTTTTATTTTTTTAGGTATTTTTGACATTTAAAAACAAAAAACGTCAGGTTCAATCTTTGGAATGTTGTGTTTTAAAAAACTGTAAAACATGGGGCTGGAAATCCCCCAAAAAATAAACATTTATGTCCTTTCAGGAGATTAATAATAGCATTGATCGACTGCTCGCCAACACATAAAATTATTTGCCATTTTCTACATTGCACTCCAGCAACTGCCAGTTTGGGAAAGATATGCAGTTGTGGTGTTGTGAGTACAGCTGCACCATATGTAGAAGGCTGATCTGGACTGATCAATAATAACCAGAAACTTGATTGCCGCTGCCTTGCTGCCTGACCTATCTTCAGAACGGGTGTGCTGCGCCCCCAGGGCTATAGACTGGGGCACCATGCTGTGCTGATTGCAAACAGGCTGAGTCTGGCGCTTACTAGGGAAGAAGACTGTTCTTGGACTTTGCAATCTGATCTTGCAGCACTGACTGCCACAATGATTACTGATACAGAGTAAGACCATTTCTACACATGGCTGCCTATTTGCTGTTCTGGCATCATTGTGTTGGAAGCAGGCAGGCTCACTGTGTCTCTTTTAGGCTTTTTCCCAAATAGAGACAGGATTGTGTATTCCCAGCTGACAGACCATCTATATGGTGTGGCCACTGTTGCTGGGAATGGACAAATTGTGCACCCCCGCCACTCTAGACAAATGACTGGAGTGTTGGTGAGTGGTGAGGAATTGTTGACTTGTCAGTAACACATGTATATCATGATCTGACCCCGTTGGGGTGGCCGATATTGCTTGGGCTGGAACTGGCAAGAGTCGAGATGGAGGGGAAAACCACATGATCATGCCAGTTTGACCTCCTTCACAGCACTATGATTGTCGCAGCATATGCCCCAGGCAGCACCGCTTGTCTAGCAGTCCCCTCGACAACAGGAGGAAAAAACAAACCTTGCACCTCTGCCTTTGGGCCAATCGTGATAAACTGCTAAACAATTAATTTGAAGCCTTTCCAGAAACATCTGTTCAGATGTATTTATGGTCATCACACATTGCTGACTACTTAGTCTGATCGGAGAAGCTGAGCCAGGGCTTGATTATTGAAAGAAGATCCAGGCCTTTAGTGTAGACAACAGTGCTCACCTCTTAAAATCCAGACTGTCCCGTTGTCAATGTGAGATGATAATTAGCCTCTATGCAGCAGCAGTGCAGTCAAAAGGCAGTTTACATCAAGGCACTGCCCTACCCTCAGCTGCTGCTGGAAGCAATATTGATATTTTACGACCAGTGCTGCTAAGGCCACGTGGTGCAGCCCATACTCAGAGGCTGGGTTCCTGGCGACTTGATCTGAAGCTCATCGCAGTCGGGCCTGCTGTGAAAACACATACCCAATGAGAATTCAAAAATGATTTCAGGCACCAGTAGTGAGATGAAAAGTTCAGAGGCAACCAGTAATTTCGGCAATGTGATTGTTTCTTGAGCATCTTCATCCACAAATCTGTAATAACGGGAATCTTCGTCAAGAGAAGACAACAAGACTAGAAAGAGGTGAATCTCCACCAAACAGGGGCACTTCCCCTTAACTAAATGAAGTAAGTGCTTCTTTGTTTGGTGGAGATATCCCAGTATTCCTCTGCATCAATAAAGCGTCACCAAAACTGGCAGGAAACACACTTGAGGGCCTTTTGGTAAGCTGTCCAACAAGGTGGGAAAAGGCAGGAAGACCCATATATACAACCAAGGAAAATGGGGGGTGGCCAAATGGGCGGAGCTTGCAGATGAATTTAGGCATTCGCATATTCAGGGTAATTAAAAGGGAGAGTAATGCACTCTGCACTCACCTGGAGATGACGAGAAAAAAATCACTTGTTAGAGTCACCCCAGATCAGATTGTACTCCAATAGATCAATGATGCATTCACCTCCTTTAAGGATTTCAGATTGTTTTTCAACATGGAGTAGGACAGGAAACACTCCACTGACATCATGGGCATTGTCTTTTATTACACACACATGTTTGCTTTTTGTTATGCGTTCATGTGCACAATGGCTCGTTGGGGTAAGTGCACACTCATAACAAACAGTCAAACACTTGTTACACTTTCTATCCCGGTCCATTGCGGCAGGTGCTTCATTTTAAACCGCACTCATGCTCTCATTTTTAAAAATTTCAACCAATTTAACTTTTGCAGGCATCTTTTACTGCTCATGGGAATTCCTCCTGATTGTGCTTAATGGTCTTACAGTGAAATGTAGGCTTTATGTGCAGCACTGACCAGTATACGTGAATCACATATAGCCATGAACCCATGAAATAAATGGGCAGACATGGTAACTTCGATTGCTGCAGACTCCTTTGCTTCACTTTCAAGCCTTCATCTGTCATCATACATCAGCCTTCCTATACCAATAAATATGTATTTCTTTCTTTCCTTCTTTATTGCCTTTCTTTCTTTCTTGTTTTGTGTTTTCTTTGTTTGTTTCTTGCTTGTCTTCCGTTTCCTCCCTACTGTTAGTTTCCTTCTTATTTTCCCTTGCTAATCATTTTCCATTCATCTTTCCTTTATTGATTATTTTTTCTTAATTCGTTGATTTCTTCCTTGCTCTCTTCCACCATTTCTTCCCCTCTTTATTTCAATCCTTTGCTTTCTTTTCTCCTACAGCTGTATTTTTCTTAGTTTAACCTTTCTTTTCTCTATTATCTTTAGTGCATCTTTATTTTTCTCACTTTCTGCCACTCATATCTTTCCTTGATCATTTGTTGTTTTCACTTTTCTAACACTGCTTTATCTTATTCGTGTTGCCAACTCTGCCAAACCCCTTTTTTCTAGCCAAATTAATTCGAGCACTAATCAACAAGGGAAGAACAAAAGAAGGAAGACATGCGGTAAAAGAAGAATGAAGGAAACAGCAACTGAAAGAGGAAGCAAGAAAGGAAGGAATTAAACAGTGAAGGAAGGAGTGAATGTCGGAAGTAAAAGAGAAAGGAATGAGAGAAGACACAATTAGAGGAGTAAGTGATTAAAGAAACTAAGCAAGGTAAATGGGTTAAAAGGAAGAATGGAAGATGGGAAGGAAGGATAGGGGATACAGAGGGTCAACAGGAAGGAAGTAAGGATGAAAAAAGAGAGGAAGCATGGAGGGATGGAACGGCTTTTGCCTTTCTAGTACTCCTGACCTTATTCCAGTGGCTTTAATTTATGTCAGCTGCTGCTTAGCAGTGCAGTATCTGATTTTAGTGGGTCAGAGATCCAGTACTCATAACTAAAAGTGCCTTTGATGTAGGTGGTGACTTCAAAAGAACTCTCTGAAGTGCACAAGGATCCCTTTCAACCCAGTCCTGTCTGCCAGGCTAACCCTGGGGGGGTACATCAGTGCTTTGTGTAAGGACAGGACGCAGCCGATTCAGATGTAAGTGTGAGACACCTCTTCCCCTTCCTGACAAGGAAGGCTGTCAGAATGCAGATGAATGCAAATGAGTCTTCTGTCACACCCATCCTTTCCTGTGTTTGTGGCTGTCTAGAGGAAAAGCACAAAGTGTAGCTGTCACCCCGCCCAGACGTGTATTGGAGACAGGCTGTCCGGCACAAAGAGCAATAAGTACAGAGAAATGTCCACATTCTAAAAGTGGCATTTCTAAAACAGTAATGTTAAATACAACTTCACAAGTAAGGAGGATTTATTATTACCATCCCAATCATATCAAACATGAAAAAACTACTCCCCTCTGATTAGGAATTACAACTTAAAGGTATATTAAGGAATTCCCAATACTGGCCTATGAGAGGGGTAGGCCTCACAGTAGTGAAAAGTGAAATAGGCTGTTTGTCACTACTGTGACATGCAAAACACAAAGGTACATGCCCTACCTTTTACCTACATATCACCCTGCCCTTAGGCTTACATAGGTCCTACCTTAAGGGGTGACATATATGTAATAGAAAGGGACTTTAGGGCTTGGCAAGTAATTTATATGCTGAATGTCAAAGTGGCAGTAAACTGCACACACAGGCACTGCAGTGGCCTGAGACAGGTTTGAAAAGCTACTTCTGTGGGTGGCACAGGCAGTGCTGCAGCCCACTAGTAGCATTTGCAGTACAGACCATGGGTATATGGCATACTACTTTACAAGGACTAACCAGTACAACAAATATGCCAATCAGTGATACACCAATGTCACCATGTTTAGGGGAGAAGCACATGCACATCAGCACTGGTTAGTAGTGATAAAGTGCTCTGAGTCCTAAGGCAAACAAAAAAAATCAGCAAAAATGAAAGGCAAAAGGCAAAATGTTGGGGGAAAGACCACCCTTAGGAGGACAGGTTTAACAGGCACCTCTTTCTTAGTCCCTGAATACCGTGAACAATAATTGCAGGTTACCAGTTAACTTCTATAAAATAGTACTGTGTTGAGCTGAGAAGATATTTTTTGCTGACATCTATAAATTATGTTGTTGGTGCTGGATTATATGGCATATGGGCATAGTCATCATTCAGCCAATGAAGTGGATGCCTCTGGGTCCATGTATTTACACACACCGTGCACTACTAGTGTAAAACAGACAAATTGTTCCAACATTGGAAATCAAAATGATGCTACAATTATACATTATTATAAATACGGAAGATCAAGTACTGGAAATGTAAAACAAATGGATCAACATATTTATATTTATAATTTAAAATAATTCAAAGTGAGGATTTTTGAAATGTAGAAAAATGCTAATTCTATAGGATCATGTCATTGTTAATAGATATTCCACTTTTCCTTTGTGATGCATGCCCTTCCTTCTGCTGGTTTTGAGATCAGTTTACTAGAGTGTGTTTAACATCCCTGGGGTGTTTAAGGCTGCAGTATCAGTATTGTGACCAACATACAGGGGCAGAGCTGAGCAAAAATATAAACACACTTGACGAAATGCAGTTCCCGACGATTAGGAAGTCATTTTCTATCATTTAGAAAACAGTGTCTTGTGGGGATTTGGGCTCAGGTTCCCACAGTGCCACCAATTCCCCATATTGTAAGAGTGTTATATCCAAGTTCCCACAAGGATAGTAATATCATCCCCCTCTCCCCCCCACACACAGGCTGATTTTATGGCAAGGCAGGGAGGCCAATATTAGTCATTAATCCTTTATTGCCCTCATACACAGCAGCAACAAAGAATTTAGAATTAGAATAGAACATCCTTAAAATTCTAGAACTCTTTAGAACATTGATAATAACATAGAACACGCAGCCATCTTCCTTCTTTTGTTGCTGCTCATGCGCAGATAAGTGCTATTTCAATATACTTCTGGAATGTATGACAAGATGTGTTATTAATGGGTGAAATAGGAAACACGTTGGATGAAGGTTTATAACTAGGTATGTTGTTTAGGAAAGTCAGATTGAACTTGTGGTATGGATTCATAGTTTAATTAACAACATTCCAATTGTTAGTGTAAGCGAGCGAGTACGTCAGGGGGAATGTCATATTTTTGAAGCATTTTTTGGTTGTAAAAGATCATTTTTTTAACAGAAGCAGTAACTGTTGGGTATTTCAAATCAGAACGCTTACCTGCTTATGCGCACAAGATGAAGCACGCGAAGGCAGACCGTGAGCGGACCGATTTGAATGTGGCATTTGTGGTGGTTTTCTTGTCAGTGTGAGCCTACTGTTGTTGCGATGTACGTTTTGAGATGATTTCTGGCTCTATGGAGCCGCTGTACACTTTGCTTGTGGTGCCCATTTTATAATATTAGGATAACAAGTACTGGAAGCTTTTAGGATTAGGCTGCCATATTTTGAGTAACATGTTTGTTTTGTGCAGTAGTTGCCTAGTTGTACAGTGAATATTTTTCAGTCCCTTGTGATTTTAAACAGCTAGAGGGTGTCAGAAGGCAAGGAAAGTTGCAAGTATTGAAATTAAAGGAAAGTTTATAGTTTTACTATGGAGCAGGATAAAGGGAGTGTATTGGAGGATAAAATGATAGGAGTATGTGGATAAAATGTTTGGAGATTTGGCAGAGATAATGTATAGAAAAATAGATAGTAGTGTAGAGAGACATTTAAAAGAAAAAGGTAAATTAAGAAATGTCAATGAGGAGATGTTTTGGTCAACAGGGTAAGCTGTTGCATGCCTAATGGTTGTAAGGTTGGAGGCACAAAAAGAGCTTCAAAAGGAAAGCACATGGAAGTGCTTAGAGAAAATAAAGGGTTTGGGCATAAGGCACCAGATCAGGAGCTGCTATAAAGACCAAAGGAGGTGCCATAAAGGCAAAAGGGAAAAGCCATAATGATGTGGCATGTGATGAGGCATCTTTCAATGGGAATGTAGAGACATCATGCTTCTTGGGTCTAGATGAGCCTGAGAAAGAGCATGTTAAGAGTGAGAAAATAAAAACTGCTCAAAAAAGAATTGCATTGGAAATGGGCGATTTTGTTGACCCTTAGAGAGGGGAGACGTTAGATCCTCTATTAATTCAACACCCTTTGTTACCTCAGTGGTGGCCAGAAGAGCATATGGCTCAGTATGTATCACATTGGATACACAGGGAAATCCCTAAGGAGTTTCGGACAAGGTTATATTCTGAGTGTCCCAGGCCTACCGTGCAGTCTAAGGTAGCCTATACTTCAGAGTTGGATCCAATGATGTTGAGTTTCATCAACAAGACTGGCAGAAACCCTAGGAAAGGGTTAGATAAGGGCCTGAAGGGGTACCAAAGATAGGCTCTTGGATATTTTGGTACCACTGACAAAGGTGTTTGATTTGTGCAAAGAGGCACATAAAAATAATACAGGCGTAGATTTATTTGAGCTTCGTCAGTGGGTCATGAGAGTGATATGCTTACTGGGCAATAAAAATGTGGCCTTGTGTATGGAGACGAGTAAAATCATTTTGATGAAGATAGATCCTAAATTAGTAGAATTAGTAAGTAAAGAGTTTGGTGAAGAGAGTAATGGAATGTTGTTTGGTGAGAAAATCCTGAAGGGCATGTCCACATATGTCAGCACTTTTAATTCATTACAGAAAGTGCCAAAGGACATACGTTAGGTTTGGTGGGGCAGGGAGGATGCAATACCGATTCCCCGGCCGAGGACAAGGGATCACTATTGGCTCATTCATGCAAAGTCTCAGACCCTATGGATATTGGTATAGATCTGAGCAAGGAGGTTTTAATCCTCAACTGCAGAGAGCAAGGATGTGTGGATCACGGGGAGAGAGAAGACCAAGAAGTGGAGCAGGCAAGTTTAAGAAACAACCTTTCATGTACCCTTGTAGAACTGGGTGACAGACTAGCTCAGTTTGTTTCGAGATGGAGAGAAATTACACAGGATCCTTGGGTGATAAGGACTATTCAGAGGTATCACATAGATCTTGTAGGGGTTCCTGTGCAGGAGTGTTGGCCAAGGCTTTTAAGGTTGTCAACGAGCAGGAGATGTTTTTAACACAAGAGTTGGATACACTTTTCAGGAAAGGGGCCATTGAGAGGGCAGAAAATAGTGCAACATGTTTTGTAAGTAATATATTTTTAGTGGAGAAGAAGGACAAAAGGATTAGACCCATAATAAATCTGAGGGAACAAATTGACTAGGTGTTTTACAATCACTTCAAGATGGAAGGAATACATATGTTAAGAGACTTGCTAAAAAAAGGGGATTGGTTAGCAAGGCTAGACTTGAAGGATGCTTATTTAACAATCCCAGTGTGTGTAGAGCACAGAGATAACCTACAGTTCAAGTGGGAAGGGAAGCAATGGAGATTCAAGAGCCTGGCATCTGGACTGATGTCAGCTCTGTGGTGTTTTACAAAGGGCATGAAAAAGATACCAGTGTAGGAGGTGACATTTTTAGGTTTCTAGATACAGACCTTGGAGGGTGTCTTGAAGTTACCAATGGAAAAAGTGAAGAAGATACGCAAAGAGCTGAGGAGAGTAAAGCAGTCAGTTAAAATATCTTTGCAACAGATAGCAAGGTTGTTGGGACTCTTGTCTGCATCCATTCAGGTGATTTTTCCAGCACCCCAGCATTATCGGGCTCTTTAAAGATTGAAAGGTTATCATTTACGGGAGCAAAGTATTCACAGAAGATAGAGATGAGTTAGTAGGCAATGCAGGAGGTGAATTGATGGTTGATGAACATGGAGGCGTGGAATGGAAGGCCCAATTTTGGGAGGTCCCAGAGGTGGTGATAGAGTCGAATTCAAGTCTGTATGGTTGGGGAGCAAGGTGTGGGATGGTGACAATGGGAGGCCCCTGGTCAGAGAAAGAGAGGGAAATACATATCAATTGTTTGGAGAGACTGGCAGGATCATTGGCAGGAAGTTTTGTGAAGAATCAGGTGAGGTGTTGTGTGCTGCTGAAAATGGACAATGTTTCAGCAGTCTACAATGCAAACAAGCTGGGATACAGTAAAGGGGGTATGAATGGAGTTTCCTCTTAAGGCAAAGTATTCATCTTTATGGGATATTTCTCAGGTATTAAATGAACTCCAAGGATCAAGAAGTAATGAGGCGATGTCATTGAAGATGTTGTCATGGAAAATGGCAATATTGTTGTGTTTGGTGTCTTTTAGAAGGGTTTCCGATATATAAGAGCACTGGTGGTGACTGCTAGAGATTTTCAGCCAGAGGGTGTGTGTTTTGAGTGACGAAAGCACACCAAAACTATGTCTAGAATGATTTTCTATCCAAGGATGGAGGGACATGATTTGCTGCGTGTGGTACGATGTCTGAAACAATATGAAGAAAGAATGGTGAGGTTGAGAGAGCATGGATGTTCTCAGTTGCTAATTTCTTATAGGCAGCCTTTCAGAGCGGTATCTGTACCCACATTGGCAAGGAGGGTGAAGGAGGTAAAGAAGTTAGCTGGAGTAGATTTGAGTGTAATGCAAAGTAAAGCTTAAGTAATAGGTGGAATCTTGAGTTCTATTATGAAGGCAGCAGATTGGTCGAGTGAATCAACGTTTAAGAGTCTTTACTTTAAAGCTGTAGAAAATGCTGTACAAAGAGTTATGGATGAGCTTTGAACATGCATAATATGGCCTCCATGCCTTGCCATACATTGCAGATTTTCTACATTTTTAATGGGAAGAAAATCATGATTTTATTAAAGACACAGAGACTAATATTATCCCTCCCTGTGAGTACCAAACCCTTCTGATGTGTTTGATTTTTATTGTTTTTTCTAGGACAGAAATGGGGAAAAAACAGCAAAGAAGATTCTTGGCAGCAGGAGACACATGCATGGATTACAATGGATGTAGTTTAATTTTTTTCATGTTTTTGTACTCTGTTTTCGCAGCAAGAAAAGTAGGAAGATGGCTTCATGTTCTATGTTATGCATGTTCTAAAGAGTTCTAGAATTTTAATGATGTTCTATTCTAATTCTGAATTCGTTGGTGCTACTGTCTATGTGGACAATAAATGAGTAATGCATAATAGTAGTCTCTGTATATTCAATAAAACCATGCTCTTCTTCCCATCAAAACTGTGGAAAATATGCATTAATATTATTATATGAGCAAAAATATAATACATTTACAGCACTGTTCTATCTGTAAATTGATCCTGTATCTGGTCGCCACATATCATTTTAATGTACCACTTTGCCTGCATTGGATTCTATCTGCATTAATGATGAAAAAAGAGCTTATTTCCTTTCTGTAACTTCGAGCAGTTATTGATATACTGAAGGTTTAGCTGCATTTCTTTCCATCTTTTCATGGCTGACTTCCAAGATATTTTTAACACTAGCACAAATCCTATTGAAATTTGTCTCTGGGTAGACCATGGCTCCCCTGAAGGTGCGAATGTTATTCGTCACCAATTTACCCTTTGAATAGCTCTCACACAGGTTCATTTACCAAGGCCAAGTGAACTCTTTGTGTACTAACAACTCTTCATCAATAGTACAGTCTGCGTAAATTGGATAAATAGCTTTTGAGGAGTCATGACAATAACATTAGGCGAAATATCTATTGAAATCGAAAGCAGATAAAAGCCTCAGATGCTCAATAAACTAAGGGGTCTTGCTGCACTGCACTGCGTGACAGGGAAAAGGCAGGAATGTGCCACATTTAAGTCAATATGGCACATTCTTGCCTTTTCCCCTGTGCTGGCACCCTTTTGGCAGCCTAGGGCCAACACAGGTACCTTTGCACCATGGTGCAAGGGCGGGTTCATAACTTGAACAATTGCATGCAGCTTTTGTACAGGAAGAGGCACTGTCCTGCACCAAAAAAATCCTGAGAGGCATATTCCTCTATCTCTGTGTGCTTCAAAATGCAGCACACATAGAAAGAGGAAGTAACGAGGAGAAATAAAGATATTGCTCCTCTTTACACCTCTCCTGGGAAGGGATATCTTTTTGGCATATTCCCAGTTTTAGCAATTCTAGGAAATCTGGGAATGGTTCACAGACATAATATCGAGACCACAAATATCGAGAGACAGAATTATTAAAACCTAAACATCGGTAATAAAAATATCGAGACCCTACACTTAATTTAAAAAGTCACTAATATCGTACAAAAAAATATTGAAGTCAAAAATATCTAAGCTAACATACATTGAAAACAAAAATATCAGAAACAAGTATATTGTCACTTATAAGTAAACATAAACTATGCCAAAAACATCAAAATCAAAAATATCGACTACATAAATATTAAAACAAGTAATAAATGGCATAAAAAATACAAAAAAAACATGATTCAAACAAACAACAAAACATATATCCCATATTAATAACAACAATTTTTATATAAAATATAATAGTTTAATTTACCAAAATAATACATTTCAAATATATCAACTTAAAACTCCTCTAAACTATATATTACATATATTAACATCCAACTTACATACAACACATATTTATATTTACAAATAGTGTAATTTCTTTACTTAAAATAAATACATATCATTTTAAATAAAATAAGTTATCTCAAATACGAGCATAAAAAAACATTAATTGCCATTTTCGAAATAAGGACATAATGTGTAAAAATATTTAAAAGGAAGCTAAAACAGCCAGTCATAATAAACTATACAAACTATAGCCTATAGAATAGCTTAAACAATTAAACAAACAATATAAAAGCCACAGTAATTTAAAGAAAAAATAGCTCAGAAAACTCCAAACATTTGAAGAGGAGGAAACTCTGTCGGATTTGCCCTACAAAAGGGAAGCCTGTAACATACACAGCCGTGCATCCACTTCTCCAATTAAGTAACTACTTTATTTAAAAAAAGAACTTAAATAATTTTAACTTGAAGAAACAATACTTATTACCCGTTCCATGCGTCGGACGTTCAGGAGCAGTCCGACGCTACAGTGCTCATGTGCGTCGCACGACTACAGGCTGTCCACGCACATGGCACAGGAATTCCCTCTGGTGCGGGAACCAGAGGTATTTCCTTTCAATCAAAACAGCCTCGGGAGCTGGGGAAAAGCTTCCCCAGCTTCCAAGGCTGTTCTGATTGTTTCACTGAACTGACGATCAGCGTGCACATCGCGCTGATGTAATTTCAGTGAAACCAAAACTGAAATGAGCCGATCAGTCCAGGGAGGTGCCGCTTGCTTGCATCTCCCAACATTTTCCTACCCAGAATCACCTGCAAACCTCAAATTTAGCTAACAAAAATCACCTTTTCCTTACTTTTCTGTGTGGGATCACCGCGCCGTCACAACTTTTCTACCACACAGCCTTCCCCTCAGTCTCCCGAGTAAAATGATTCCTCACTTGTGTGGGTGGGCCAAGAGCCTGCAACTGAGAAGGGCCAAAAATGTAGGGATTGAGGGGATAGCACAGGAAGCTCTAAGCGCTATATTTTTTTATATAGGTTTTATGCTGGCTCTGCATTGGACACCCACACAAGTGACGTATCATTTTAATTTGAACATTGAGGGGAATGCTGGGTAGTAGAAAATTTGTGCCGGTGTGGTGATCCCACGCAGAAATGTGACAAAAATTCGATTTGTTTAGCTAAATTTGAGGTTTGCAGGGGAATCTGGGTAGGAAAACATTGGGGTATCCAAGCAAGCCATACCTCCCTGGACTCCCCCGGGTGTCTAGTTTTCATAACTGTCTGGATTTGGCAGTTTCCCTAGATGGCCGCCGAGCCCGGGACCAAAAATGCAGGTGACCCCTTTGCAAAAGCAAGTTGTTTTGTAATAGATAATTTTGATGTCTCCATAATTCGTTTTGGGCCCTTCCCTGCTGTGGGTACTTGGCCCACCCACACAAGTGAGGTACCATTTGTAATGGGAGACCTAGGGGAACATTGTGTGGTAGGAAATTTGTGTCAGCCTAGTTATCCCACAAATTTGCCACACAGAAACGTAAGGAAAATTTGATTTATTTAGCTAAATGTGAGGTTTGCAGGGGATCCTGGGTAGGAAATTGTTGGGAGATCCATGCAAGCCACACTTTCCTGGACTGCCCTGGGTGTCTAGTTTTCCAAAATGTCTGGTTTTGGTAGGTTTCTCTAGATGGCCGCTAAACCCGGGACCAAAAACGCAGGTGACTCCCTCGCAAAACCAGATAGTTTTGCGATTGATAATTTTGAAGTGTCCACAGTATGATTTGGGGTGTTTTCTGTCGCGGGCACTAGGCCTGCCCACACAAGTGAGGTACCATTTTTATTGGGACACTTGGAGGAATGCTGGGTAGGTGGAAGTTTGTGGCACTCTGCAGATTCTAGAACTTTCCATCACAGAAATGTGAGGAAAATATGTTTTTTTTTACAAAGTTTGAGGTTTGCAAGGGATTCTGGGTAACAGAACCTGGTGAGAGCCATGCAAGTCACCCCATCCTGTATTCTCCTAGATGTCTAGTTTTAAAAAATTTACAAGTTTGCTAGGTTTCCCGAAGTGCAAGCTGAGCTAGAGTTCAAAATCGACAGCTAGGCACATTGCGAAAAAAGGGTCAGTTTTCCCTTGGAAAAATTGATGTGCCCACGTTGCGTTCTGGCCCGTTTCCTGTCACGGGCACTAAACCTACCCACAAAAGTGAGGTACCATTTTTATTGGGAGACTTAGGGGAACACAGAATTGTAGATCAAGTGTTATTACCTATTGACTTTCTATGCATTTCTGCATTTCAAATGTAAGACAATGTGTATAATGGAAGTCATTTTGAAAAATGTCCTCTAATTCACATGGTAGTAGGGGTACCCACAATTTGGGAGATGTGCAAATAACTACTGCTTCAAAACTCTATATTGTGTTCCCATTTCAGAAAACCATAGTGGTCCTTGATACCTATTTTCACTCTTTATATTTTGCAAAATGAATTGCTATATACCAGTACACAATGAAAACCATTGCAAGGTGCAGCTCAGTTATTGGCTCTGGGTACCTCAGGTTCTTGGTAAACCTGCAAGTCCTATATATAACCACAACCAGAAGGATCTAGCAGACGTAGCACTATATTGCTTTGAAAAATCTGCTATACTTAGAAGAAGTTACAGACAAACAAGGCAGTACTTACATGGAACTGCTAAACCACATTAAGAAACATACCAACAACTACTATCCCCCCAAAAATATTATGACTTTGAGAAAGCTGTGATCCAATCTATACTAAAAATATACCCCCACACAGTCATACAGGGATATTACTATCATTTTATTCAAAGTATATGGCGTCACCTACAGAAATCGGTACTAAGGGCCTGATTACCACTTTGGCCAGCCGACCGCCGTACCCCCGTGGAATTATGATGTTCCCATTGGGCCAGCGGGGTTTTCCTTGCAGCAGTATTTATTTATTCATGTGTGTCGATGCAGGTGTGTATTTTTTTACTGAGGTGTATACATATGCATGACACGTGAAAAAAATGCCTATTACCAGTACTTTCACATTGCTCCATATGACCATTGGACCATATGTGCCCAGTCCATTCAATGGGAAATACTGCAAAAAGGACTTACCTGGATTTCGGCACCAACAGGGTTGTTTTTAGAGAAAAGCAGTTGTCATAGGGCGGTACAGAGAAGTCCAAATTATTATTTGGCTTTCCAACAAATTGACTGTGGAGATGGGACTGCCTGCTTCGAGTCAGTGGATTTGAAGGATTTGGGCTGCATATTCACCCATTTCCATTTCCTCCCTTTGGTCACTGATGTGCATACTTTCCTCCAGGGCTCCCCATTACAGCAGCATCTTGTCCCCGCCGAAATATAATTATATTTAAATTCAAATCTTACAAATTTTCTTTCTAATATATATGTATCAAAAATATGAAAAAGATACAAAGTATTTTGTTCTTCTTAATGCTTAGAGCCTTATTACGAATTTGGCAGTCCCGTGGACCGCCGTAATGGCGGTAGCAGTCTGAGAGTTGAGAGATCGGCGGTCCGACCGACGTATTACTTGTTGGGCAGATTGCCTTTGTGAAGACCGCAGGCTAAAACTCCAAGACCACCAGCCGACTGCCGACTGCCGGGTTCGCTGTATGGGATAGGCAGCCTCCATGGTGTGATACAGAGGAGCTGCTCTCCAGTACGTATTACCATTTGCCTTGTCCACAAGCTGACCATGGCAGTCAGACCACCTTCTTCAAGGTGACGGTGAGGAAGGATTTGGGGTGCGTACATACCCCTTTCTTGTTCTTCCACCGGAGTCCAATGTGGATCCCTTTCTTCAGGCCCCCCCTTCACAGAAGGATCTTCACCCCAAGGATTACAATCCTGTATGCTTTTTTACCATACATGCATACCGCTGACACTGTAGTAAACTCCTAATATGGCAGTCTTTGGACCACCAGTGGCGTGGGCTACTGTCGGTTGCTGTTCTCCGCAGTCGGACCGCCAAACTCATAATATGGCCCTTATTAATGTTAAAATAAAAATGAATTGCAAACACTATGCTTTTTTACCATACATTGCAAAATTTACTTTAACAGATTGTTTTATACTACAAACATAACACATACTACTCCCACTGTACTACAAACAAAGTAAACACATATCTATAGCACAAAATACTTATAATTCTATATTCCCATTACAATACAACTTATATCAGGGAAGGCTTTGGACACTAAAAGGGTAAAATACACTATTCCCACTCCAAAATAAATTATGTAAGAACAGGTGTTGGACACAAAAGGGGCAACATTTACTATTCCCACTCCAATCTAACTTAACTCAGGGAAGGTGCTGGACACTAAAAAGACAACATTGTCCATTCCCACTGCATTAAAGCTTATCTCAGAGAAGGTCTTGGACACTAAAAGGATTAGATATACTATTCCCACTCCAAGATAAATTAATTCAGGGAAGGGGTTGGACACTAAAGAGGCAACATTTACTATTCCCACTCCAATATAACTTTAAGTCAGGGAAGGTGCTGGACACCAAAGAGGCAACATTGTCCATTCCCACTTCATTAAAACCTATCGAAGAGAAGGTTTTGTACACTGAAAGGATTCAATATTCTATTCACATTCCAAGATAAAGAATTCAGGGAAGGCGTTGGACACTTATGGTTCAACATTTTCTATTCCCACTCCAATCTAAAGGTGCTGGACTCTAAAGAGGCAACATTGTCCATTCCCACTGCATTAAAACCCATCTTAAAGAAAGTTTTAGACACTAAAAGGATTAAATATACTATTCCCACTCCAAGATAAAAGAATTCAGGGAAGGTGTTGGACACTAAAGGGCCAACATTTACTATTCTCAGACCAATCTAACTTAACTCAGGGAAGTTGCTGGACACTGAAGACGCAACATAGTCTATTCCCACCCCATTAAAACTAATCTCAGGAAATGATGTGGACACTAAAAGGGTTAAATATACTATTCCAACAACTATTTAAAATAAGTCAGGGAAGATTTTGGATACTAGAGGGGAAACATTTGTTATTCCCATTCCAATCTAACTCAACTCAGGGAAGGTGCTGGACACTAAATGGGCAACATTTACTATTCCCACCCCAATGTAACGTCACTCAGGTAAGGTGCTGACACTAATAAGGAAACATTGTCCATTCCCACTGGATTAAAACTTATCTCAGATAGTATTTTGGACACTAAAAAGGTTGAATATACTATTTGCACACCAAGATAAAATAAGTCAGGGAAGATTTTGGACACTGAGTGGCATATTTACAAGAGAAGTGGCGGAGTGTGGTGTTAGCCTCCTTGGCTTAACGCCACGCTCCCCCACTTCTGAAAAGCAGGGCTGCACCATATTTACAACAATATGGTGTAGCCCTGCGTTTCCCCCTGCACTGAGGGGAAGATTGTTTATGTGCAGGAAGGTGTCCCTTCCTGCACATAAGCAATCTTTAAATTGCATTTCGAAACTTCTATGTGTGCTGCTTCATGCAGCAAACATAGAAGTTGCAAAACATCATTTATTTTAATTGATTGTTTATGCGCAGGAAGGTATACCTTCCTGCGCATAAACAATCAATGGCCTTTTGCTGTTTCTATGCATGCTGTACAACGCAGCACACATGGAAACAGCAAAAACGAGGAGAAATTAAACATTTCTCCTCATTCGCTTGTTTAAGACCAGGTTTTCCCTGGTCTTAATTTTGGCGCTGCCCCATATTTACGCCGTCCTTGTAAATATGGGGCACCGTCAAAATCAATGGGAGTTGCGGTGGAAGGCCTACCGTAACACCCATTTTCCCACCCCTTTCACGCTAAGTATAGTGTGAAAGGGGGCCTTATTTTCATGGCAGCATTAAGCCACGTTAAGTGGCTTAATGCTGCCTTGTAAATAAGGCGAAGCATATATCGCCACAGGAACGTCACTAAAAGTGACGTTCCTGTGGCGATGGGAGCTTGTAAATATGCCCCTAAAGCGGCAACACTTGCTATTCCCATTCTAAACTAACTTAAGTCAGGGAAGGTGATTGACAGTAAAGGGGCAACATTTACTATACCAACTCCAACTCAAGGAAGATGGTGGACACAACAGATGCAACATTGTCCATTCCAACTACAATAAAACTTATTTCAGGGAAGGCTTTGGATACTAAAAGACTTAAATATACAATTCCCACTCCAAGATAAGAAAAGTCAGGGAAGGTGTAAGACACTAAAGAGGCAACATTTGCTATTCCCATTCAAATCTAACTTAACTCAGGGAAGGTAATGGACACGAAAGAGGCAAAATTAGTCATTCCCACTGCATTAAAACCTATCTCAAGCAAGGTTTTGGACACTTAAAGGGTTAAATATACTATTACCCACTTCAAGATAAATTAATTCAGGGAAGGTGTTGGACACTAGGGGGCTGATTTCAAGTCTGGCGGTCCTCAAACTGCTAGACTTGTGGTGGGGCAGCGCCACATTACAATCCTAGTGGTCGTGCCGCCCTAGGACCATGGTGGTCCAGAGGCATTCATATGCTTGGTAGGACTGCTGTGGTCTCGCCATGCATATTAAGAGTTTCCTCTCTGCCAGGGTGTTCATGGTGGTTCCTCCTACATGAAAACTCTGGCGGAGAGAAAACAAAGGGGGCCCAACAGGGCCGCCTTGTGCCTCATGCCCTGTGGATGCAGACAGGGGGGGCACACCATGTGTCCCCCTGTGTGCATGCACATACATTCCAGCACTGCACTGACTTTTTAGTCCATGCCATGCTGGAACTGTGTTTTGAGGTTCCCATTGCGGTGCCTATTTTATAGCCACTGCCGTAGAAATGCCAAAGGAATCACCCGCCAATGATTAAAAGAGTCATTATATGGTGGGTTGTTCTCACGAGGTTTGGCATTGCGGCGGTGGGGCGGTCCCACCGCCGCACCGTCAAACTCGTAATCGGCCCCTAAAGAGGCAACATTTACTATTCCCACTTCAATCCAAGTAAACTTAGGGAAAGTGCTGGACCCTAAAGAGTCCTTTCACAGTACAATAAAAGCTATCTTAGGGAAGGGTTTGGACACTAAAATTATCAAATATCCTATAACGTAATGTTTATTTCGGGCATAGCCCATAAAACACAGCAAGGTTAAAATGACAGAAACACTCATAAGTACATTAATAAGTTGTGCAATATACAGTACATCATAATTCAATTACCATACTATAATAAAATGCAAAAAATGAATCTAGAGGCATTGAAGTATCTGCTTAACATTTTTGGCCAAGCATAACAATCGGTTTAGGTGCAATTTAGTGATTACTATAAAGTGCTATAAAATGCTAAGGTGGAGTTCCAGCTGCTACTCTTAATAACCGAACCTCTTACTAATAGCTGCAGGCCTCAGATCGAGCAATACCGATCAGTCTCTGTGATAAGAACATATCCTCAGATGCAACTAACGATCAGGGGAAAATTCATATAATTACATACAGGGACAAGTGCAAATGGCAATCTAAAAAGAATAATATAAAAATATATTAAAAAACTAAATATCCTACTAGGGCTTGCTCTATAACTTCATCTATCAGGTTTCGCGATAAGCTAGGGCCTTCTTCCTTTGTATACAGGCACTATACAAAGAGTCTTCCAACTTCCCAGTAGTGCCTCGCTCCCATAAGTTTACATGCAGCAAATAACAATTTTTTCACACATTCCTATATGAAGGGCAAAAAAACATGAAATGGGTCTCTAATTCCTCTACATTGGGACAATTTGGGCAAGAATTGGAGTGAGGGGGTGCATTAGCCCATTTTGAAGTGTGTGTTCTGAAAGGGAGTAGCCCGCATCTATATTGCACATATAAGCATTTAGACTAGAATGGGTACGTTCTATCCATGTATGGTTCGAGCCTTGGTGCACACTTGTGGTTCAAAAACCTGCCTCTTAGGCTGTTGGTCTGATGAGCTTCCCATGTTTGCAATAGAACTGCCTCCCAATATAACTGTTTTACTCTTGATGCATATCCTTTGACAATTAGTTCATGGGAGGTCCATAGCTCACTTATGCCTATTCTATATGATGTTTCTTTGATATTCTTCAGCCATAGAGTTCTCTGGTCTCTATCGAGAGCTAGCAGATCTTTTACACAGTCTCTGTATGTTGCCAGTTCGTAAGTGGACCATAATCTAACCCAATATAACAGAGGTTTTAATAAAACAATTAAGTGAATAGGGTTGAGGGCTAGGTCTAATCGCAATGGGGTAACAGATGAACTTGAGGGAAGTTTAAAAAGTGCCTTAATAAACTTATTTTCTATTTTAGTTAAAATCTCTGCTGTAGCATAGCCCCAAATCTCTGCTCCATATATTGCTGTTGCTACGGCTGAGGCTCTGTATATGGTGATAACCGGGGACACAGCTCCTCCTGATGCAGCCTTGTTTCTCCTCACTATTGCAGAAGCTTTCTGATGAAGAGTAGTTTTGCTTTTTTCCACCTGGTGGCCCCATGTTTGGGTATCACTTAACCTCACCCCAAGATAGTCAAAGTGTGAGACTTTTTCTAGAGGAAGCCCCTAATGGTCACATTGCCTCTACAATTTTTGTGGGGATTTATCGTCATGACTTTAGATTTGGACGGATTTAATTCTAATCCCCTTTCCCCATAAAAGGTAGCAAAGGCATTCAATTCAGATTGCAAGCCCATAGGTGTCCAAGAGATTAGCAGGGTGTCATCTGCAAACATCAATATTGGAGTTGGTATTCCCACCAATTTAGGGGCATCATGTTTGCATTTCTTCAGTTTCCTCACTGCGCCATTAATATATAGGCTAAAAAGTGGTGGGGCGAGGACACACCCTTGTCTGACCCATTGCTTGATCTCTATCCTATTCATCATGTCCCCTGTAGTGTTCCATCTTACCTACGCGTTTGTATTTTCATGGAGCAGTTTTAATATTCTTAGTAAATCTAAAGGAATGCCATACCCGTCTAAAACTTCCCATAATGATTTTCTTGGGACCAGGTCTAATGCCGCTCTCAAGTCGATGAAAGCGACTTATAAATGGTCACGCATCAGGGTGACATATTTCCAGGTTATCACCTTGAAGCGGAGGACCTGGTCCAGCGTGCTGATCTTTGTTCCGAAACCTGCTTGCGAGTCTTCAAGGATGTTGTTCCGTTGTATACATTCATTCAATTTGTACAGAAACTGCCTGCAGAAGATTTTTTGTAAATTATCTAGCGAGCTTATGGGTCTATAATTTGAGGGGTTAGTTCTTTTGCCTTTTTTATGGATGGGTATGATGACAGCGCCATGCCATGACGGTGGAATTTGTTTGCCTTTTAAAATGCTATTAGATAGAGCATTCAAGTATGGGGACCAAATGTCTGGTTGGGAGAGAAAGAGGTTGCCTGGAATGCCATCCATTCCTGGTGGCTTTCCTTTTTCTGTTTGTTTTATAGCTTTATAAGTTTCGGATAGGGTAAACGTAAAGTGGGCTACAGGTGGAAGTAATTCAGCATTCTCATTTGATATTTGGTGGCCACTAGCCCCATCTGGAGGGGGACTCTCTGAGTTGTTGTGTCGCTGTGTACAGTCATATAAACCACTAAAGTGAGTGACCCAAGTGTCAGGTTTTATCACTGGGTCTAGGAAGTTGGAGTTAGAGGGGTTAACTGTTATTAGTGTCCAGAAACTTTTGTCAAATATACTATTCCAACTGTAAAATAAAATAATTCATGGAAGGTGTTGTACACTAAAGAGGCAACATTTACCATTCCAACTCCAATCTAACCTAACTCAGGAAAGACGTTGGACACTAAAAAGGCAACATTGTCCATTTTCACTGCAACAAAACCTATCTCAGGACAGGATTTGGACACTAAAGTTATCAAATATCCTATTGCCACAATAAAGATAGAATAACTCAGGGAAGGTGTTGGACAGTAAAGGGGCAAAATGTACTATTCCTACTCCAATCTAACTTAACTCAGGGAAGGTGCTGGACACTAAAGAGGCAACATTGTCCATTCCCACTCCAATATAATTTATAACAATAAAGATGTTGGACACTAAGAGCCTTATTATGATAGCCGGCGGTCAGACAGCTGCCCGCTATCACGGCAGTCAGGTGACTTTCTGACAAGCTGACAGCAGTCCGGTCACCCATTACGATACAACTGCTGGATTGGCAATCGCAAAGTGCTCATTTTTACAGCAGATTGTGCTGTTGCCCAGGAAAAGGGCAGCAGCACACGCCAACGTGAACAGAAGCACTTCCTACACATCCATGGACCGTGTGCCATGCACCATGTGGTGCATGGCACACAGTGCATAGATGCAAGTGGGGGCACTACATGTGCCCCCCGGGCCACTTTGCAGTGGCCTACGAGGGACGTGGCCCTGTTTGGGGCCCCCAAAGTCTTTTTTTGACAGTGTTTTTATGGTGGTCGACATCCATGAAAAGGCTGTCGGAAAGGGACATCGTAATCCCAATGACAGAGCCTGCCTCGGCACCCCTCCATGCGAGATCACAATTCCGGGAGCCGACCGATGGGATCACTGATCTTTTCGGAGGTGGTGGTCTTCCCCATGACTGCCTAGGGTCTGCCCGGCTGCATTGTAATCCAGTGGTCGCACCAAAGGGCTGTCTCTCAGTTGAACCACCACCGACAGCCTGTCAGTGGGGGTCCGATCAACATTTTAATGAGGTCCTAAACAGACAAAAATTACAATGCCCCAACTACTACAAAAGAAGAAATCCGACATATAGCACACTATAAAATTGACATTTACTATATCCACCACAATATCAAAGAGCTAAATAAATATCTAAGTAAACACCTAATTTTTTTTAATTGAAAATGAAATTAAATCTCATAATTTTACTTTTAATATCCATACAATTTTTAACAAATATTGAATATAAAATTACAGAAAATCTTTCTATATAACCTACATTTGTTAATGATTTAGAGGTGGATTATGACATTGGTGGTCCGACCGCTGGACTGCCGATGCCGCGGGCAGGAGAACCACATACCCCGCAGCTTCTCTGCCGCCATATTATGACAACACCGCCATGCATGCAGTATTGTTTCTGCAGTCCCACTGCAGCAGTATGCTTAGGGTGAGAACAGCCAGAGGTCATGCTGCCTCCATGGGACCGCTGCCACATCAGGTGCACTGTGTGGCATGCACCATATCATGGAGGGTACACAGTGCATGCACAAAGGTGCACTTCTAGCGGAGCACAACATGTGCCCCCCGCATGCACCCCTATCAGCAGAATCACAAGAGGGCCCTGTTTGGGCACCATTTCCTGCCTATCTGCCATGAAATGGGCAGTGGAAAGGCAGGTTGTAGTCTGCTTGGTGCTGCCTGCATCGGCACTGCCACCATTTCCTGCCCCTCTTAACATCATGGCCGCCACGGGATCCATGATCCTGGAGGAGGTGGTGGGCTACCTGCTGGCTTTTGGCGGTCTGACATAATTATCGGAAGGTGCGACCGCTGAGTTCGTGGTGGTCAGACCGCAACCACGGGTTTGGCAGTCCCAGGACCGCCAAACTCGGAATCAGACCATAAATTTACATTTAAAATAGCAATGTCTGAATCATTTTTACAATAGTTTTGGTGTTTATAAAATAATATATTAAAATATTTGCATACATTATTTTCTAATTAAATACAATAATTGTACTATAATATTATTTTCCCCCCATTTTACAACAATCAACAATTCTATTAACATTTTGGAAATGTTTCAAAAGGGTTTTTAAATACTTATTTATAAACTGATATTAATAATTTATCATCAAATATAACATAACACTATTTATTTAAAAAACATCTTTTAATAACTAACAATAACTCATGGATGGCAAAACACGCGACAACCCAGTGTCAGAATGCATAGCCCAGCGAGAGTCCGAGTATGCCAGGATGGCACACTACAATATCAGACACCGTCCCTGACTCAAGAGACTCGTCCCAAGAGCAACTGTTGAATTATGATTTCCACAGGGAGGATGATAACTAGAAGGGGGATACCCTGCCCACACAAAGTAGACACTGTCTGATTGGTTGGGTCAGATAAGTATATGGATTTTTATTGAAGGGAGTGATTGACTCTCTTGCTTATTACATGAGGGGAAGTAAGGGTAACTGTGAAGTTCATGATATATGGAATTAAGTAACCCTGACTCAGCATACAGGCGACCAACGGGGGGCCTAACCCCACAGGTGGACAACTAAGCGGGGGCTGGAGGCATGCCCTTGCACCCCGCTGGCGAGTCCGCCACTAGCAGTGCGGGAAAATGCTGGAACATTTTACTTGTTTAATGCAGGGAGCATAAAGTTCTGGAAAGTTAAGACACTGATGACTTATTACAACTGCATTGTTCTTCTATTCTTTATGTTTCAGGGGGGAGTGGGTCGGCAAAAGCACGTCCTTACCTTGTCTCTTCTGCGACTGGCGGGAGGTGTGACACTGACCAAGGGGTGGGGGGCATTTGTTGTTCTTGGAGTATGGTTGTGGTTGTTTTTCCTGCCCTCCTACAGAGTCACTGAATATGCCATGCTGACGCGGCAGCAGGGGCAGCAAGTACAGTATAGAAATGCATGGATGCAGAACAAAAATGGAAAAGTAATGTATGTGCTACAGCAGCCCTCATGAAAAAACTGATAACCTGGAATGTACATGGTATAGCGACCTTTGGAGAAAGGAGGAGAGTGTTCGACTATTTGAAGCAGTATAAAATAGCCATAGCATGCTTGCAGGAGACACATATCTGGTGGGACTCCCTACCATGTCTGAAGAAACGCTGGAGAGGGCAATTGTGTGCAACTTCATATTCTGGGTTTGCCTGGGTTTGCCTCATTTGGGTGGCCTGAGGAGTCCCGTTCCAACATCAAAATCAGACTGTGGACGCGGAGGGGAGATACATCATCCTGTATGGGAAACTAGCTGGTAAAGAAATATGCATTAATAATGTGTATGCCCCCAAAGATGACTGCCCATCTTTCTTTCCCAACCTGATGAGGATGGTGGCACCCTACCTGGGAGCATCTGTGCTGCTGGCAGGAGATGTTAATTGTGTCCTGGACGATGCCATGGACCGAGATCCCCCAACAACCCCCACTAATCCCCGGATGACGGAGATGTTACGGGACGCTCTGGCTGGCATGCAATTGCTGGATGTATGGCGCCAGCGTCACCGGACAACTTAACAGTACTCCTGCTACTCCCCCACATCCGGAACTTCTAGTCGTTTAGACTATTGGTTCCTCTCTGCTGAATTAGGACCTGAAGTGGGAGGGATATCTTATTTGCCAGTACCTGTCTGATCACTTACCTGTATTGCTAAGCCTGGGTGAGATGAGAACCCGCTCTGCCATACCCTTGTGGAGGCTTCAAACTGAAGCCCTATCAGACCCTCCAGTCGCAGCCATGCTGTTGGCAGCCCTAGGACAATACTTCGCAACACACTGGGGATCCACCTCTACACGAGCTCTTGAATGGGAAGCCATGAAAGTGGTTATTAGAGGGGGCTGTATTAAAACATCAGAGAGGGTATGCTGACAGCTGGAAACAGACATAGCCAAATGGGAGCCAGTGCTGGGTGACCTAGAGAGGGTCCTTCTGGGGACCCCACATAGGTTGGAGGAATGGCGGGTGGCGCGGAAGGCCCTGCTGACATACTTTCATAGATTAGAAAAACATGTGTACTCCACATACCAACAACGATTACACATGGAGGGAGATAAAACTGGGGTGCTGCTGGCCCGCCTGATCAAACGAGAATCAGATATCACCCCCATTGTACAATTTAGAGATGAAGACAGTAACATGGTGTTCTCACAAACCGCAATAGCGTAGGTGCTGGCGGATCATCTTGAAAAAGTATATGCTCTGCAACCTCTCACACCACAAGAGAGGGTCCGAGACTTTTTAGACTCGATCGCGCTCCCCCAGTTGGGTGCAGATGCGGAGGATGCTCTATGAGCCCCGATACAAAAAGAGGAGGTCGTATTAGCTATCCAACGGCTTAACACCGCTAAAAGCCCAGGGGCTGATGGGCTACATGCAAAGTTTTATCAGAGTTTTGCCCCCCAGCTGGCCACCACCTAATGGAGGTCTACAATGAGGCACTAGAGCGGGGCACACTACCGCCCTCCATGAGGGAAGCCCTAGTGGCCATGATACCCAAAGCAGACAGGGATCCATTAGTAGCCAACTCCTATAGGTCGATATCACTACTTAATATAGATGTCAAAATACTCAGCGGGATTATGATTGCATGACTTCTCCCGGGGATCCCCCATATTGTTCACCCAGACCAGGCAGGATTTAAACCTAGGCGCAGCACCACCCATAATTTGAGGAGATTAGCACATGTCTTGCACGTTACTTGCCTGCTGGACGATGATTATGCCTTAGCTCTACTAGATATAAAACAGGCCTTCGACTCGGTGGAGTGGCCTTATTTGTGACAGGTCCTCCGACGGGTTGGAGCCAGAGGGGAGTTTCTTAAATGGGTTAAACTACTTTACGCAGCCCCTGTGGCACGGTTCAGAATTGGGAACTTAGGGGCCGATTCCGATTTGGGCCGGAAATCTCTCCGACCGAGCCGGACTCGGAGAGATTTCCGACCGATTCGGACTCTGGCAGCCCGACCGAACGAGTACGATGCGCACGTATGCCATCGGACTCGATTCGGTCGGACTCCCATTGAAGTCAATGGGAGCCGGTCGTACAACGCGTACGCGGGCTCCCATTGACTCAATGGGTGCGAGTCGGACAAGGGCGCCCCCTACAGCGTGTACGCGGCGAAGCGACTCGTGCCGTACACGCACAGGTAGGGGGGACCCATGGGTCCCCCCTGTGTGCGACTCGTGCGGCTACGCGTACAGGGGGGTCCGACACGGACCCCCAAAGTATGGCTCCGACTGCTCTTTCGAGCCGGAGTGCGCGGCTCGGTCGGACTGCTCGCGGCGCGCATCGTACTTACCCGGCCGGGGAACGTCTCCATTGCGCGGTGCGAGTCGGGTCCGTGTGAGTCGGTCGGAGCGTGTTGAAGCCGCGTACGAGTCGGTCGGCGATTTCGCGGGCGCTTGCATCGTACTCGTTCGGCCGGACCCGCGTACGAATCGGTCGGGAAACAGGGCTCCGAATCGGATCCGGTAAAGCCGAATCCGATTCGGAGCCCTACCGGCCGAGATCGGAATCGGCCCCTTAGTGTCCAGACAGTTTGAGTTGTGTAGGGGCACATGGCAGGGATGCCCTCTTTCTCTGCTGCTGTTTGTGATAGCCATAGAGTCATTGGCGGCGGCACTACGGAGCAGACTGGGAGATTGGGTGGTCAGACTGGGTGCAACCAATCATGTGGTATCCTTATATGCCAATGATACCATAGTCTATCTACGCCAACCAACAAACTCAGTTCCCTTATTGCTAGTAGAGTTGAGGAGATTTGGAGAAGTATCCGGACTCCGGATCAATAAAGGAAAATCCAAACTCATTCCCATTGAATGATTAGCAAGAATACCGCAGTCCGAGCTTACCACAGAGGATCTACCATGGGTGGGCAAGGGGAGGAGATACTTGGGATACAGCTGGCAAACACACCCTCCGCATACTCGATCTCAATACTGGTAGAGTGATAGAAGGGCTCTGTGGATCCATAAGGTTCTGGTGGGACCTGCTGTTGTCCCTTATGGGTCGAATTGCAATAATAAAAATTATTATCCTGCCCAGATGTCTGTACACACTGCAACACTCACTTTACAGCATTCCTCGAGGTTATTTCCGAACGCTTGATCAACTGCTGACAGACCTCTTGTGGGGCAACAAATGTAAATGAGTACATTTAACGATGTTACAGAGGACATGGGGCCGGGGAGGGTTGGAAGTCCCAGACATGGAACTGTATTATATGGCCTCCCAGCTGCAGCACGCAGTACACTGGTTAGATGCCCACAACAACTGGGAGACAGACGTTTTGGCGGGCACACACGACAGATATGCATTACCAGAACTATTAATGCTAGGGAAAGGAGTTCCCCCTCAGATCCCATACATAGTACGACACGTAGCCAGGACCTGGGAAAACGCAGTTCGAAGGGTGGTCCAGCATGCTCCATACGCTCCTGATATGCCCATCTGGGTGCTTAGGCCATTTGCCCGTATTGCGGAATCTATGTCCGTAAGAAGGTGGAAGGAAGGAGGATGCCAAACACTGAGAGACTTACACATTGATGGTAGGTTTATAACACGAGAGGAGGCAGAGGAGGCCTTTGACCTGGGGGCAGGGCAATTTTTACAATATGGGAAAATTTCCAGCGTAACCCGGGAAGTATGGCCAGGGTTTCCAGCAGAGCCTCCTAATACCAATATATTGAAGGTAATGCTATATATGGCACAGGGTAAACAACTAATATCCCACCTATATAGAGCCTTAAGGGATGACCTACCGGGTGGGGTCTTATCAATGAGGCAAAAGTGGGATGCTTTGCTGGGAGAGCTGCTGTTGGACAGAGAGTAGGAGAGAATACAAGAGGAGGTTCGCATAGTCAGCTCCAAATTACGATTCAAACTCCTACAATACAACCTGGTGCACCAAGTATACCTCACCCCAAACACGTTACACATAATATACCCTACCCGGAGTTCTGAATGCCTGAGATGGAAGACACAGGCAGCGGACTTTATTCATATGGTTTTATACACACTAGCCCCCTAATGGGATGTGGTGCTAACACACCTTCAGAGGGCCCCAGGCTGGATAGTTCCTAAAAAGATCCGACAAGTTCTTCTGGGCCTATAACCTAGCCCTAAACCCAAAAAATTAAGTAGACGTTTCCTCTAATTGGGGTTGGTGCTGGCAAGGAGACGTATTATAATAGCCTGGCTTAGACCTAGGCCCCCGCAGGTGGGAGAGTGGAGGAAGGATGTATGTGAGTGGGCAACGGCGGAAAGGGTACGAATGAAGCTGGTCCGTAAAGATGAAAAATTAGAAGACAATCTCCGAGCATGGCACCAAATGCTGGTAGACCTCAGGGGAGAGCAACACATGGGAACCCAGGGCTCTACAAATGAGATGGGGGTCGCACCAAGTGGGGAAAATTCAGGAAGGGAAATGGCATGGACTAACACAAGCGCTAAGGATCAGTATATAATAACCATGCATATGGTAAAATTGAAATGGTGGCTCTATGTTTGGAGCAGAAGGGCGGAAGGGGTGATAAGTTGGGAACCAAAATTGGCAACATTCATGTAGAGATTATGGAAAGCACAAATGAAAACAATGTACCACTGGAAGAACAAGTAGGAGGGACTGTGGACTATCCATTGTTGGTTCTCCTTGGTTTGCATGGACAGATAACGGTGAAGGGTGAAAATGATATGACCAATCCCTGTATTATGATCGTAAGGGAGGAATGAGGGAATAAGTTGTACTCTCAATATCTGCCTGCAAAATGATGTCTATGTGATATATATAAATGCCAATAAAGTTATTTAAAATGTAAAAAACTAACTATAATTCATCAATTGTTAGATTTTTTTTCATTTTCATTTTTTTAATAAATAATCCAAAAATGTTTATAGAATTTACATTCTAGAATAAATGATGTAAATTAATTTGATTAAAAAAATCACACCCATATCCTATATTAATTCACTATCCCTCTTCAATTATTAAATATTTTATTTATTTCATTTAATAAATACACATATAAAAATAAACAGTAATACATATTTTTTTCAAATATGCTCCCCTCCTTATTCCCTATAAAGCAAGCATCCCACTCCTAAAATTAAAAAAATGCTTTCTAAATTTGTTTTTGAAATTAGCTTAAAAAACAGAAAAATAATTCCCACCCTTAACGCCTATAAACCCAACATCTTGCTCCTAATTTTTTACTTTCTTTTTCTCAAAATTTAAAAAATATATATATATATATATATATAAATATACACACTAACACCCTTATCCCCCATAAACTCAAACATCTTGCCCATAAAAAAGATAATTTGACTAAATAAAAAAAATAAAACAAATTAAATTAAAAAGAATTCTTATTAAAATAATTACTAAAAAAATTATAAAACATTTGCTACAAATAAAAAACATAAAAACAAAAATATAATACATTAAAACTATTTATTGCTAAAAAATGATGATATAAACAACGATAATAACTACATCAATATTAAATACATCAATATTAAAAACAACACCTAAAATCGATATTTTTTACAGTGATATTTAAGACAATAATATTTATGTTACATAATATATATATTTGGTCTGAACACCTCTAGGAACACGTAGAAATTCATGGGAGTTGCGTGGGAACACCCAGGCAAATTCCCATGGAACGCCTTCCCCTGGCAGAGAAAGGCAACGCAGCGATTTGTACGGAGTTGCTTTTACTCCAGACTTTTGGAGCCACTCAGGGTTACGCAAAGCAGCCTTGCGTGGCTTCATAAATCTCAGTTAAGGTGTGCGTCGCACATTGTGTGACACAAATGGAGTGCATGTCGGGTCATAAATATGGACCTAGATGTGCCACAACACATAGGGCCTTATTATGATGCCCTTCATTCGGAGCGCAGACCGTTATCGTGGAGGTCAGGAGTCCATTTAACAAGCATTTGGCGGTCTGACTACTGCATTACGACGTAACTACTAGGCTGGCAGTCGCAAAGTGCTCCTTTACAAGGCGGCTTGTGCTGCGGCCCAGGAAAAGGGTTGCAGCACAAGCCATTGTGTAAAGGAGAACTTCCTGCACCTCCATGCACAGTGTGCCCTGCACCATGTGGTGCTTGGCACATGGTGCATGGAGGTTTGTGGGTAGTCCCCCCTGGGCCACTTTACAGTGGTACTATGTCACATGAAGGGAGAGTTTGTAGGGCGTTATAGGGCTCAAGCCTGCCCTTATTTATGTGAGCATACACAAATTGACGTGATACCCACTGGGCTCCACTATCTGCCTGCTTGGCTATTTAGCGAGTCGCTATGAGGGACCTGGAGTGGTCCCTGTCACCTGCTACCTACCATCTGCCCAATCTTTGGGCAATGGCTGCCTCACATAATGTGACATGCTTCATCATTTGCCACCTCGTCCCACCCTAGTAAGCTGGTACTACCAGAGCGGACACAACCCCAGATTGGGGCTAACCTGAGGGAGTTCTTAGATATTTATTTTCTTCTCTGGACAATGCTAGTGCACAGTTTGTTAGTTGAAAAGCCTTAGGATAAACCACTAAAGTGTCCTTTGTTCTAGTGGCATCCTAAGTTTAATAACAAATTAGCAACAGGTAAATACAGTAGGCATAACTTGGTGTAATGACCTATTTGTGTCACTATATATGAATACATTTCATGCCAACATGTTTCTGCCTCTTACTAGCCATGGGTCTAAGGCATTCTTCAGGGTTGTGTCTATGAATTCCTACACTGCAAGTAGAAAGTGCAGAGTGTGCATAGATATAACAAATATAGAGAGAACCTACCTCTCCAATGGTATCATTAGGTGCAAAAAACCTATGGATAAAAGAAGGTAGCAACAAGGTATTGTTTATATATTAGAAAACAAGAGAAGAGGATCATCTCAACTTTTCACTCCAGGAAGCCAGAGTATAGTGAACCCATGGTTTTCATATTGATTAAAAATCTTATATAGCAATAAAAGACAATAATCAAAGAGTGTGCTGAGGTGATTTTTAAACAGTCAATAGGACCCACATGCAAAAGGTGACACACAAACACACATGTGGGAGCCCGGAATTTTACTTACCTAATACTGATTAGCTAATTGCTACATGGTCTGTTCGGGGTATGTCTATCCTGTTGTCTACTTTTGTCCAACTGTCCCACTCTACCACCCTTTTCTCCACAACAGAAATGCTGTTTAACACTGGACATTGTTTCTCTCCTTCTCTCTCTTCTTTCCCCTCACAGATTACATTTACAAATAAATAAAAATCTATTCTCTCCAGGCAGGACATTTTCTAATATAAAATATAAAATTTTAAGGCAATAAACAAATAGTACAGCTACTGAAGAGAAGGAAAGATAATCCGCAACAGAGTAAAGTTACTCTAGAAATTGGACACTGTTGAATCGGGCCTTTCTGCTAGGTCATACCAGACTTAGACCTCTCATTACTAAACCTATTTTTGTTGATTGTTTGGACTCTTTGCACTCTTTATCTGCTAGTCACTGATAAGTGCTTGTGCTCACCCTTCAAAACATGGTAAAATTGCCCTACATCTGGTTGGTACTTTTAATTTACTTACATGTCCTTAGTAAATCATACAGCATGTACCCAGGGCCTGTAAATTAAATGTTACTAGTGGGCTGGAGCACTCATTGTGGCATCCACTTTTCCACTCCTTCAAACATATCACAGGCCTGCCACTGCAAGCCTGTTGTGCAGTTTTAAACTGCTTCTTAAACTCAGAATAATAAACATTTTGCCAGGGCTTAACTTTCCTTATCAATATTATAAGTCACCCCTAAGGAAGGCCCTAAAGGTTCTTAGGGCAGAGTGCAGGGAATTTAAAATGTAGGACATGAATATTTTAGCTTTAGTTTACATACCTTGACAGGAAACACATATTAAAGTCGTTTTACTCTGTAGCAAGGCTAATTTTACCATAAATTAACACCATGGGGCTGATTATGATGACTTTGGTGGTCTTGGGACTGCCATATCATTTGTGGCAGTCTGACCCCTGCCTTCTCGACAGTCCAACTGCCTGATTACGATGTGTGCGGTCGGCCATCTCCAGACCGTTGCCACTGCCAAGATATGAGCTCCCATGGTGGCGGTGGTGTGGACAGTGGTGCTCAATGATGCCAGTGCTGGCATGGGCACTGCCGTGGAAATTATGATCTGCCTTTCCGCTGACCTTTTCGTGGCGGGCACCCCACCATGAAAAGGTTAGCAGAAAGGCAGGTAAAGGGCCACAGAAAGGGATTTTGGCTGGGGGTACATGTTGTGCACCCATATGCCTGCACTGTTGGTGTGCGCACAGTGTGCCATACACGACATGGTGCGCGGAAACTGTGCACATGACTTGCTGGAGGTACAGCTGTGTGGCGGGCATTGCCTTCAGTCCCTCT
Source organism: Calotriton arnoldi (assembly GCA_963921515.1). Taxonomy (NCBI): domain Eukaryota; kingdom Metazoa; phylum Chordata; class Amphibia; order Caudata; family Salamandridae; genus Calotriton; species Calotriton arnoldi. Next base: position 102,665 of record CAWUFW010008201.1, on the reverse strand, counting down.
CTTAGAGCTGAAACATGCCACCAGCATGGTTGCACAGCTGGCAAACTCGTGATGCGGCAGTCGGGATGCCGGTGGCTTGGCGGCGTTCTCTCGACTGCCATCACTGCGGGCTGGCGGTGTGCCCAACAAACTCATAATTAGGCCTTATATTGCTTTATAACACCACAAGCCGTACTCGTGGTGGCGGTCCGACCACCGCCAGACTTCAGGCCTGCCTGCAGTAATACAAGTGTGATGGTCAGACCACCACAGGACGCTGCATCTGCCGGGGATCCAGGATCCTGCGTTGGTCGTGCAGCGGTCAAAAGCAACAATATGCTGGTGGTGCTGCTACGGCACTGCCAAGCATATTAAGAGTTGGCTTTCCACTGCCCCTTTCATGGTGGTGAGCCCGCCATGAAAAGAGTCGTGGAGAGGCAACTAGGGGGGCCCTAACAGGGACGCCAGATGCTCCTGGGCCTGGGGTGCATGCAGGGATGCACATGTTCTGCCCCCCTGGATCTGCACCCCCCAGTTCCTTCACAGTGTGGCACGAATTCCACACCGTGCAGGAACATGCAGATGGTGCTCTCACAGCATTGGTCTGCATGTTAGGCTCTCCCTTGAGCCTAACAGACCACCGTCACTGCACCACCCGCCTGCCATGGATTACAATTGTAATGCAGCAGGCAGGTGCACCACGGCCTTTGCAGTCTTCCAACGGACGGCGCGGTGGCTGCACAACTAGAGTACCGCCAATGTTGTAATAAGGCCCTTAATAAGGCATAACGTCAGTTTGGAAACAGACAGAGAAATGCTTCTTCCACTCATTTTAATTATCATTAGAAATCTTCTTTAGTGGTAAAGTCAGATTTTAAGTTACTATTCTGAAAATTCCACTTTCAGAAAGTTGCCATTTTTCTGCCCTAGCCAAATGTGCCTTTTTGCTAGTGTCCAGGGTCACATGACTATGAATGGCTCTCCTGTGGTGTGTTGTTTATTCTTCACAGACATGAGGACAAAAAGATGCCTGGTTGTAGAGGGAGTGGGTCTTACTAACAGAAAGGCTGGTGAAGAGCTGTGCCATGCCCTGATTACACTTCTATGGACCCTGCCTGCAGCACACACAAAAGAACCTGACACCAAGCCTGCCTGCCTGAGCCCTGCTGCTGGCCACTGCTGGCGTGCTTCCTGCTCCCAAGAGGTGCCCTCGAGATCCTGGATACAAGGCTGGCATCAGAGTGTAATCCTCCTTCCTCAAAACAGAACTTCATTTGAAAATCTAGATGTTTTAGGCTCCTCGCGACCATGAGTGGACTTCACACCAAGAAATGACTGTCTGTGACACCCACCAATGCGAAGCTCCAGTGACAACCTACACTTTGAGTCAGCAATGATCATTCATGATAGCAATGACTGAAGTGTCTCCCGCCAACGTAAAGCTCCAGTGACGACCTGCTCTTCGCACCAATCAGTGACCACCAGCTTCAAAAACCAACGCGAACCTCCAGCGGCAACCCACTTCTCACGCTAACAATGGACTCCTAGTGCCCCCACCTACATGAAACTGCAGCTGAGGCTCCTCACGTGGACTTGGACCATGAGAAGGTAAACTCTTCACCGAGACAAACCTGGTCCATGTATCTGGCCAACGCCCCATAGCGCCCGGCCTGAATTTGTGACTATGATCCGGACCAGATACCCTCAAGTAGTGCTTTGTGCTCTTTGGCATTATTTTTACCTAGAACTTTAAAATGCGTACCTCCAGTTCAACACATTGGATTTTGGTAATTTTAGTGTCATTTATTTATTGACATGTTCTCTATTGTCTTAAATTGGTTTGGGTTTTTTCTTCTGTTCTGTTTTCACTTTATTACTGTTTGATTGCTGCATAAATACTTTGCAAATGTTTTTGTAATTGTCTTTGCTATCATTTTACATGAAGAGACAACACAACAACAGTTCAACATTGCTGCATGATTACCAATACATTTATATGATATACAGCCCACAACCTGCTCAGACCAAGGGGGCTGTTGGGTGTGGTACTCATGTAGGTATTTTCCTATCCATTACAACCAACATTGACGCAGTCCTTAAGCTTTCAACCAACTCCAGAATGAACGCCTGGGGGCGCCTCCCCAGTGACTGACGTTGCGTTCTTCTGGGGAGGCTGCCGGCTCTATGCACCTGAGTCTGAATGGGATATACAGCTTCTCCCTATCCCCATCAGACTGAGCCAGAGACTGCACCACAATAGGGCTTCCCTGTCTCCTGCGAGGGGGTGAAGCTGTGGATGGAACGGGGCAGCAGAGATCGGTTGAAGGATGTATTGTACACCATATGAGTATGCTATGCTTGCTGCCATCATATGCATTCACCACAAGGAGTGGTCTTCTCTCACTGCCATGGGCATCTTGGACACAGCAGCCCCAATCCTGCAGCCACCTCCTTGGTGACCTTGCTGAAGTTGCCTACATGTTAAGCACGCACTGCTCATTGTATCCCCACAAGAGTCTGGGCTTTGCTTTAATGAACAAAACCGGCGATCTCCACACATGTGTTATACCCCTGCTGCTGATGTCATATAGTGGTGTTGGTGATCAGGCCTCTTGCTTGCCTTCTTGGACAATCCCCTCTTCTCAGCAGTGGTGGATTTATTTACACGGTGCCTTCCCAAAGTACGTCTTTGCGGCAATGTGGTCTCCAGGCCACATTTGACTGATTTGACAGATTTTTCCTAAATTCGCTGAAGGTGCTAGTTGGACATTTCATGAGGGCTACTTATTTTTCCCGCTTTGGGCAGATTCATAGTCCCCTCTTCTTTTGTCATGTGTGGAGGTGTCTTCTGGCTCCTACTTACTCAGCAGTTTGGTCCCTATTGTAGACTCAGGGACGCATGAGAGTTGGTCACACTTCTGTTTCGCCGCTCTTATAGGCTCTTCCCTGTATTCCCCATTGGATGCTGTGTTGAGCATCTGTCAGATTGAAAGTCCTGTAGTTCAACCAGGGGAGATGCATACGTCTACCAGCCACCCATAACAACACATAAACCTGCAGCCCAGCAATTTCTGTTTTCAGAGGTGGTGTGCAGTTCTAAGCCATCCCATAAAGTAGATGGCTCCAACCCAGCAGGCACACACTATGGAAGCACTACTTAAGAAGATTACGACCATTAGCACAACCCTGTATGCTATGGATCTAAAATGGATTCTAAAAGGGCAGAGACAGAGGTAAGTCACAGTCACCCCTCAAGCAGCCACCAACTGACAGAGCAACTGAAAATGGAGCTGAATGAGAATACAGCTGTTCATGTCCTTGTATTGTATGTTATGTGATTGTTTTTATGGCTCACGGTGCTCTTTCTCCTCTTTCAACCATTCCCTGGGATGCTGTGGTTGCTCTCTATTTGACTCGGAATCTCTATAGTTAGCTCAGTGACTGTTGCACTAGCTCTTTTTTTCCTTTTATTTCAGGCTGATGTGCCCTTCTGACATTAATGCGTACTCTTTCTATGATTGGGCAGGGGTGCTAGATAGGGCTGCTGACCCAGCGCATGCATTAGCTGCAGACTCAATGTTGTTTATTCTCTCCTCTCTATTCTCTCACCTGTGACTCCCAAGTGTACCATCCTACCTTCATTGACTTTGTTGCGGATCATTCATAGACAGTCACAGCTATCCAACTAGGATCATTATAGATGACTTGGAGGGCCCTTCTCCTTAACCATCCAACTCCATATCTTTTCCAGATCACTGGAGTACACCCATTACTTGACGGTACCTTGAGTTCACTACCCTTCCCTAAGCAATGACTCTTACTGGAGTGTTCTGAGATTCTGGTCAGGTTGTCCAATGCATCGCGACCTCCCTTGGCCTCGAATAGTTGCTCCTATTTTGAAAGGATTGGTTACTTTGTTCCTAAAGTTGTACAATTGGGTTAGTTGCTTTGATGTCTAAACCTTTGTCCTTAATCACTTTGAATGGCAATGGTAAGTTCCATTATATCAAAAGAAAAAAGATCCTACATTACCTTAACACAAAGGGGTCGATTCCGATTCGGGCCGGAAATCTCTCCGACCGAGCCGGACCCGGAGAGATTTCCGACCGAATCGGACCCGTGCAGTCCGACCGAACGAGTCCGATGCATTCGTATGCCACCGGACACGAGTCGGTCGGACTCCCATTGAACTCAATGGGAGCCGGTCGTACAACGCGTACGCGGGCTCCCATTGCCTCAATGGGTGCGAGGCGGACAAGGGCGCCCCTACAGCGAGTACGCCGCGAGCGCTCGCGGCGTACACGCACAGGTAGGGGGACCCATGGGTCCCCCTGTGTGCGCCTCGCACGGGTACGCGTACAGGGGGTCCGACACGGACCCCCAAGTACGGCTCCGACAGCGAGTTCGAGTCGGACGGCGCGAGTCGGTCGGAGCGGTCGAGGTGCGCATCGTACTTACCCGGCCGGAAAACGTCTCCATTGCGCGGTGCGAATCGGGTCCGAGCGAGTCGGTCGGAGCGGTACGATCCGGGTACGAGTCGGTCGGAGCGGTCGGGTCGCCCGGACGAGTCGGTCGGGCGACTCGCATCGTACTCGCTCGGCCGGACCCGCGTACGATTCGGTCGGGAACAAGGGCTCCGAATCGGATCCGGTAAAGCCGAATCCTATTCGGAGCCCTACCGGCCGAGATCGGAATCGGCCCCAAAGTGGGTAGGCATAGTCCTAATACAGAAAACCCACTTATCCCATGAGTAATCCCTTTAACTTAAGCGGACTAGGTGTGTACAGTGGTTAGCAGTAGTAGGTTAGTAAGGGCTAGCAATGACATCAGACCTCCACACAAATCCTTCAAGCAATGTGATGTGGCTGTCCTCATTAGTCAGAGACTTCATCGCAAAGTCCTCAAGACCTGGTCTGATGACAAGGGTCAGTGGGCCTTCATCAAGTTGTGAGTACTCAACAGGACAAAGATTGTAGGCTCAATCTGTGCACCTAACACAGACTAGGCCTAGGTGGAACTCATGAAGTCTCACTCCGCGTAATTCCACAGAGTTGCAAAAAGACTCGGAGAGATTCCATAGAATTATGTGAACGAGTGGATATAGGCATGTCGCACTGCTCATGTTGTGAGTTAATGCTGGGAGCTAATTCCATGCTGAAAAATCAGTGTGAATGGCACTACATGGCGCACCATAGGGTGCAGCTTCTCAAGTTGATTTTGCTGCCATTTGAGTGATTTTCTACTCGAGCAGCAGCTTTCTGCCTGCGAATGGTCACAACCTCCCGTGACCACCCGCGTTTGAGAAATCTTGCAGAGTGCCCTCTTTGTGACCCAGAATCCCTCTAGGCGATGACAAATCTTGCCCACACTTGCCAACTTACCGTTAGCAAGCCATGTGTGAGAAAAAACTCCAACACGCAGAGGTTGGTGGAATTTGGCTGAAACTTCGAGCTCCAAGCATAACAAGGAGTGGCCAAAACTCTGCTGGTGGAGTGGAATATATAACCCACCCTAACACAGACCGGACCAATTTTTTGGCTTGTCTCTCCAGACACATAACTTCTTTTAGCTGTACACCACTCCCTTATGGACGGGACATGAACCTGGCTCCAGACCCTCTTCTTGATAGATCAGGTCATGCTGACACCCATGGCTGCCATGATAGGGCTTTCCTCCAAGATCTGTTGTCAAATCATGCTCTACTAGACATTTTGTGCCTCCTCCATCCTACAAACAGGGAAGGACTTCACATTTCTCGCTTGCCCACATGGTACTCTGTCATGCATCAACTCCTTCCTCTTCCATGGGCAATTGGTACAAGATGTGACATGATGTAACATACTGGAGCCTGGTCTATTTGATCATAGTCCAGTCCGATTGGAGCTGGATTAGGAGTTGTTGGTGCTGCTGCTGATTAGATGGAGAATGAGGACATTTGCTTATACGTATTCCAAACAGAAGGAACAACTAAGGTGCCAAATCAGTTCCTGATTGTCTGCTATTGAGGAATCAGTGGGCTCACACAGGACCCTGTGGGTGGCTGACAATACAACTCTGATAGGGGTGATGGTGTGGGACTCCGCTTTGGCTAAATGTAGGTCCTGGGGGAACTTAAACTGCTTAGACAGTACGGTTCGACATCTCCAGGCCCATTATAAAAATGCTCTCATGCCCACCCAAGCGAGAGCTAGAACTGACTAAGCAACATTTTAACAAGCTTTTTACTGAACTGGCAGATAAGGCCTTAGTTAAACTGCAGTGGGGACGTATTGATGAAGGAGAAAAAGCAGGCCATCTTTTGGTCACACAATTGCATCAGGGGGAGTCTCAATTGGCCATACCAACCATATGTGATGCTCAAGGTGTCTTACTAACCCATTCTCTTGACATAACAAGTTACTTTGGCTCATTTTACTCATCCCTCTATACTTCAGAGTCCCAGGAGACTCCAGAGCATGTTAATGTCTTTGTAGCTCCCCTACTATTGCTTACCCTTAATGAGGAGGGCCAGCATGTCTTGAAGGAGACTTAACGGATGAGGAGGCAGCTGAGTCCATTTTGGCATTACCCACTTGCACTTCACCGGGGGAATACTGATTCCTCAAGGAGTTTTTATAAAACTGGCAAGCCCCTCGTTGTCCCCTTCCAGACACAGGCTTACCAGGAAGTGGTACAGTCCGGTTCATTGAGGGCCATATCTAACAATTAGACTATCTCCCTCTAACTTAAAGAGAACAACGATCCACTTGAATGTGGCAGATACTGCCCCATTGCGTCGATTAATGTTGACTTAAAAATCATTGCAAAATACTTGTGACTCATTTATGCAAGGTGATCCCACAACATATCCACAAATCACAGGTGAGCTTTGTAACTGTATGTAACTCCTGCAGTCATCTGTGGACACTTAAGCACACACTGTGGCTAATGATAGATGATCCAGAGGAAAAACTAGCACTCTCACTGAATCCCATAAGACATTGGATCATGCAGAGTGCTCGTACCTCTTCTGGGTGATGACCAAGATGGGCTTGGATGACTATTTTATAGCCAAAGTTTGCCTCCTGCATGACTCTCTTATGGCAGAGGTCGACTGAGACTCATTTTTCTCCCATGCCTTTGGGCCGCACCGGGGTCGCTGGCAGGGTTGCCTGTGCCCCCCCACCCTTTGATAGCTCTAGAGCAACTTTCATTGGCCATTCAGATTGTTCACATGGTTGAGGATGTACACGTGGGTGGCAGTTAAAGGCATTACTTTATGCAACTTTCATACCCATTATTGATAATTTTTCTCTCCTGTTTAGCTTCAAGATCAATTGTACTAAATGTGAGGATCTTTCTCTATTCAGAGTGACTACTGCAGCTTGTCAGCAGTAGCACCCCTACAATATAAGTTGGGTGACCAAAGAACTCCAATCCGTATTAATGGAGGGCTTATGTATATGGTGGAAGACAACCTCCTCCTACTAGTGAAACACTCTAAACAGGACTTCCTAAATTGTAAACATCTGAGTACAGATGGTTAAAATGACTGTCTAGTCAATTGTCCTATCATACCCTTGGAATGCTGCCCCTACAAATTCCCCAGCCTTTTTTTCTTGTGGATTGAAGCTGACATGAAATTCTATATCTGGAGTGGCTGTAGGCCCAGGTTGCAAGCAGCTGGATTTTGGGCCAGTACAATATTTAACTTTTCATATCTCACAGTCAGCCTTCTATTTATGTGCTTCGAGATAGGCCCCATTGTGGCTTCCAATAGAATGTCACATTCTGGGATGCCCAAATATATCCCTTCTGGTCTGCCTGACTGACACGTGCCGCTCTATAGCCAAAAACACTATTCTCAATTCGACCACCACAGCCTGGCGAGCTGCTCACAAGCTGATTAGCATCACTTCACTTCTTCAGTGTAGGGCTTCCATATAATATAATATAACCTTGCATATAGCTGGTAAACCATTCTATTGGCAGTCCTGGCATATGAAAGGAGTGAATCACATGGACTAATTGTTACAGGATGGCCAGTTCAAAACATTCCAGGGATTGAAAGAGGAAAATGGCCTCTAAGCAACTGATCATTGGAAACATTGACCGCTAACCCTTTCCCTCAGAACCATACTTGGCGCCACTCCAGTGGAGCTTCTGATGTCTCCCATAGACTCTGGAGTCAGAGGTGTCTGAGGGCTTTAGGGAGTCCTTATAAAGCCATGATGCAAAAAGGCCACATTAGCAGGTAAGGATTAATATCATGTTGTAGGTTTAAACCTATAATAAATTGTAAGCCCCACCAACAGGGAAACATCTCTCATCAAAGTTAATATTTAAACACTGATAAACACATGTGCAACCACAAACTAGAATGCCATTCAAATAAAGGAAAGTGAGAAAAAATAAGTAATATTCAATTATTTCTGAAGGGGCTAACATAATGTAACAAAGTTAAACATGGTAGCAATAAGAAAGGTGTTCCATCCCAATGAAGATAGTCCACGCAGTAGAAGGGTTGAAATGCAGGTTTATTCTTGTGTACAGGAAGACAGCACCAAGGACCCTCACAAAGCAACTCCCATCATCAGCCCACAGCAGTAACTGACTCCACTAGAGCTTTCAAGGAGCTGACATTCTAATCACCTAGGTAACAAATGAGGCTGTGATGCAGCATACACCAAGAGCAGGAAAGATAACATGGAGAACATAAGAATATAGGGATATAACACACCATCCCCCTTCAAACAAAACAAAAACACAAAAAGAAAAGAAAAGTCAAATAACAAAATCTTCAGGATATTTAGGAAGACGTCTAACTCTCCCTCGCATGGAGACCAAAGGATCAGAAGGTGCACTTTGGTATGTGCTATTAACAAAAGATGAAACTTTAGACAAACAAGAATTGCTCTCAGGCAAGGAGAGATCCCCACCAAAATCCAAAACATCAGAAAGAATTTCAGGAACAGAAGGAGAATTGTTGACAGAAACAGGTACCGCAACACATTTCTGCACATCAACTTCCTCAGTGAAGGATAAATGCCCCCAGTCTGATCAGAAATACAAGTTTCATTAGATAAACTCAAATCATAAAAATCATGTCCAGTGACAACCCCAAAATCAGAAGAAAATGAATCATAACACGTATCAGAATTATTGACAGCAGGACAAACATCAGAAATATTGACAGCAGATTTATGTGTTTTGGCCACCCTCCTTTTGCTCCACCACTCCCCACCAACAACTTGAACAGCATGTTTTTTCACTTGAACAATTTTGGTTGCAGGATAGAACTTTGAACCACCCTTCTTGAAAGGTCTCCTGATGCGGACAGACTCACCCACCAGAAAATCCTCGGACTTAACTTTTTTGTAATCATCATATCTAATTTTAGATTTAGCTTGACTCAATTCCACACGACACCTAATTTGATCACTGATGGGAATTTTTCCATCCACACCAGAATTAGAAATAACCCACTCTGGAGCAAGTACATTAAAAGAATGTCTACCCCTCAATAGGACAAACGGAAAAACTCCAGTAGTAGAATGAGGGGTATTGTTGTAAGACCAAATTCCTTCATCAACAGCATCTTGGACATGTAAACCAGAAGAAATCGCTAATTGAATAGTGTCTTTCAAAACACGGTTAACCCTCTCAACTAGACCGTTGCCTTGAGGACTGTAAAGAGCAGTGGTGAGGTGTTTAATACCAAACTTGAGGAAAAAATTCCTCATGTTATTTGAAACAAATTGAAAACCATTGTCAGAGATCACAAAGGCGGGAATGCCCTCAGAATGAAATAAGTGCTTGAAAAATGCGATAACACTATCAGTGTTAGGTTCTCTCATGAACTTGACTGAGACCCATTTGGAAAATTAATCCACAACTGATAAAATATACCTGAAACCACCATTCAAACAACCAATAGGACCAACAAAATCTACACCTAATTTCTCCCAAGGTTTTTGAGGAAAAGCAACAGGACTTAAAGGCGAATTGAAAGTGCGAAGAGACTTCTCAGCGTGGCCACACTCTTCGCAATTGTTCAACATAGTCTCTACAAGACTGTCCAAGCCAGGCCACCAATAATATAAACATAGTCTCTTTTTGGTACCAGTGATGCCCACATGCCCCTTGTGAGCCAAAGCAATGAGCTTGCTCCTCAACTGAGCGGGAGGAATTAACATAGAGCCTCTCATGAGAAAAATTCCTTCTACACTTAATTCCTCTTTAATTTTGAAAAAAGGTTTGCATTCTTCTCCTACTTGAGCTTCCCTAGGCCAACCAACAGAGATGAACTTCTTGAGAATAGCTTGAGATTTATCAGAGACGGATATACGTTCCCAATCTTGGTACGAGATAACGTCTTTGGTCAAAGCAAAACCATCCACAAATCCAATCACACATTCCATCTCCTCAGGAATAGACACATCCTCACTTGAGTTAGAGGGGCACCTGGAAAGAAAATCAGCTCTAAAATTCTTCCCTCCAGGAATATGTCTCACGGTAAAATTGAACTCATACAGTTTTGAAAACAAACAAATCAATCTGGGACTGGCATTGCTTAAACCTTTGTCGTTCCACATGAATTGTGGTCAGAGTCCAACAGAAATTCTCTCCCCCACAAAAAGGTAGGAAAATGATGAACACCCCAGATGCAGGCTAGTGCCTCCTTTTCAATTGTGCTATAGTTCTTTTCATCAATTGAAAGCCTGCGGGAAGCAAAAGCTACTGTATGTTCAATTCCATCAATCATTTGACTTAAAATGGCACCAAGGCCTAAATTGCTAGCATCAACAGTAACAATAGACATAGCATTATCATTAAACGGTTGAAGAGCAGGTGCATTAACAATCAAACTTTTTAGATTTTGAAAAGCCTCCATCTGTTCTTCTTGCCAGTTAAATTTGACGTTGCTCCTAATAAGTCTTCTTAGAGGTTCACTTACCAAAGCAAAATTGTGCACAAAACGAGAGTAGTATTCGCTGAGGCCTAAAAAAGACCTCAACTGATCTTTATCTGTCGGTTGGGCACAATCATTGATAGCCTTCATAAGGTCTTGCTTGGGTCCGATACCTGTGGAAGAAATGACATGCCCCAAATACTCAACTTCCTCTATTAAAAACTTACATTTCTGTTTTTTAACTGTCATACCGTGGTCTTCCAGAATGCTCAGGACACGATCAAGTTTAAGTAAGTGATCCTTGACACAGTTTGAAGAGATTAAAATGTCATCCTGATAGGTAAGAACATATTGCTCATCCCCAAGTAGCTGAAACATGAGTTTCTGAAATACAGATGCCAGGGAGGCAAGGCCAAATGGCATTCTTAGGAAACGAAAAGCTCCAAAAGGAGTGTTGAAAGTAGTAAGGTCACGAGAGTCTTTGTTAAGTTCAATCTGATGATAGGCAGCTCTCAAGTCAATGGTGGAAAGAATCTTAGTGCCAGAAAGTTGAGCCAACATGTCCTGAATCCTTGGCAAAGGGAAACAATCAACTTGAATGTTTTTATTTAGAGACCTCAAGTCGATGCATAATCTGAGCTCATCAGAATTCTTTTTTAAAGCCACTACAATGGGAGAAACCATAAAGAGGAGACCACAGGCTCAATGACACCATCAGAGCATAATTTTTTAATAAGTTCTTTCAACTTCCCTCTAATACTCAAAGGAACATGTCTTACCTTGTGAACATCAGGGATGGCGTCTGGCTTGAGAATAATTTTATGCTCATAACCTTTTACCATTCCCAAATTATCATTAAATACTTGCTGATGTTTTTTAAGAACTGAGTCTAAAGAAGAAACATTATCACGCATATAATTGACAAGGGAGATAGGGTGTTCAGTGCCAGGTCTCAAAATCATGCCAAGTTTACCCTGGTCCCTCCAACCTAAAAGGTTGTAACCTCTCTTTGCTAAGTAAATCTTAGTGTGAATAAATCTATCTTTGAATTGCACAGTTTCAGAAAAATAACCAATCATGTCTATCTCCTGACCCCCAAAAGCAACAGTACGAATATCAGGTGGAACCAATTCTATGGCATTCCATTCTTTTAAGAAGAATACTTCAGAAATGATGGTAATAGGGGAACCAGAATCAACCGTGACTCTAGTATCAACATCTTCAATTTTAACATTACAAATAGGATCCTTTACGTTATCAACAGAATTAGAATCAATATTCACCATATCAACAGGCAAAAGAATTTTCTTACTTTGAATGTCCTCAAAGTGTGCATTAGAAGCAACCTGGAAATCTTGTGTGTTTAAACCCATAATTTTGTTAGGGTTTCTACACGCCTTGGCAAAGTGACCAATTTTCTTACAATTGGTACAGGGTTTACCAAGCGCAGGACACGATGGAGAATTAGCCAAATGGGACTTTGCGCCACATCTGAAACAATAAGTGTTTCTGTCTGTTTTTTTAAAATCAGGTTTGTAAGTATTGGATTTACTAACATTAGCATTGGATCCAGAATTAGAAGTAGGCTTTTGAGTAATTTTGTTAACTACTTCGGAGTTAACACCCTTAGTCTTACTTAATTCTTTGGCAGCAGTAATGGAACGTTCAATGCCTCTGGCTATTTCTAATGTTTCTGCTAAAGAAGGATTCCTACAACATAAGATTCTATCCTGAACTTTAGAATCATAACAGTTTACAACAATCTGATCTCTAAGATAGTGTTCAATTGGACCAACAAATTCACATGTAGATGCAAGTGCTCTTAACTCAGCTAAAAAGGTATCAATATTCTCATGTTCATATTGTTTACGAGTAAGAAATCTGTGCCTCTCAACAGTGACACTAGGCTCATCTTTAAAATGTTTTTCCAACCTGGCTATCGCCTCAGCAAACTCATCCCAATCATCAGAAGGAGGACGAACTATAGGTGGTTGATGATCAAAAATTCTCTGACCTTCAGAGCCTAAACAGTTATAAAGCATGGCATTCTTCCTAACAGCAGAAAATTTGACACCATCTATAGCTAATAAATAACTGTTAAATGATTTATACCATTGGACCCATTTAACTTTAGGAGTACAGGGTTCTGACAAAAATGGGGCAGGGAGAATAGCTGTTTGGAGAGCCATGTTATAGTGGGACAATTTTAAATAATAATACAAAATATAGCGTAGAATACTAAAATTGTAAGAAAATTACTATAAAATAAATGTAGATATGCAAGATAATAACATGTAGAGAAGGTGTGCGCATCACCGCACGTGAAAAATGTCAGTAACATTGTAAAATAAGTTGAGATTGACAAAATAATCAATAAAACAAGAAAAGAAGGTGTGCGCGTCACCACGCATAAAGTACTCACCAATGAATATGTGGAAAGAATAGTGCCATTGGAAATCTCACCAGTGTATGAAACGCCAGATAAAATGAAAATTAGTAGAAAAAGGAGAGTGTGCTCAAAGCACTAGAATGCCCATTAAAATGTAGGTCTTCTGAGGAGGTGTGCGCGTCACTGCGCAGGCTATGGAAAGCCAAATGCCAAATAGAAGGAAATGAGTAAAGTGCTTCAAGCACTAATAAGCTGAAAGAAATGCCGGTCTTTTGAAGAGGTGTGCGCGTCACCACGCAGGCTACGGAAAGCCAAGGGGAACTTCAAGAAATTTCTATCCGGAATCTCTTAAAGGTGATTAATTTTACCTTTAAGACCGGGACGCAGCAAACGGATGCGTGCTCAGTGTGAGATTAGCCTGTATGCGTCTGTGTAATCTCAGTGGTGGAAAACACTGAAGAGGCGAGCTGCGAGTATAGAGACAGCTAAATCCCAGCAGCTGGTGAGAAATCAGGAAACACACCACTCGAGAATGCAGAGAGAAGCTGACGAAGTTGTTGAGGAGAGCAACCGGTGAAAGAACTGGAAGCAGTCGTCAAAGGAACACGTAGTGCAGGAGGCAGCAGTAAGAATTCCGAGAACAGCCGTTGGTGCTAGTGAAAGTTTGAAGGTAAACCATCAAAACACAGGCACTTAATATATTGAATTTGAGCAAAATTAGTAAAGTTCCCAAAAAACAAAATCCACAGGGCGGTAGGAAGACCATCAAAGTGAAAGGGAATGAAAAATTCAAGTGTGGAGCCTCTGATAAAAACGTAGAAGAGAATGTAACTGAAGAAAATGAAGGTTCCACAAGTGCAGTGAAGGCTGACGAAAGTCGATGAGGGAGAGGCTGCCAAAAATTGGAGGGTTCCTTAAAATAAGTTTTCAAATGAACGAGGAAAAAATAAACACATAGAAATGGGTTCTCGGGGTGCTGGCTTCAATCCCAGTCATTGCCAATTTATGTTCCATCCCAATGAAGATAGTCCACGCAGTAGAAGGGTTGAAATGCAGGTTTATTCTTGTGTACAGGAAGGCAGCACCAAGGACCCTCACAAAGCAGCTCCCATCATCAGCCCACAGCAGTAACAGACTCCACTAGAGCTTCCAAGGAGCTGACATTCTAATCACCTAGGTAACAAATGAGGCTGTGATGCAACATACACCAAGAGCAGGAAAGATAACATGGAGAACATAAGAATATAGGGATATAACAAAAGGCTGGTCGAATATTTTTCTGTTCATGTTTTGTTGTTTAGAGGTGTTACTAATATATTGTTTCTTCTTCCTTTTGTTTCCTCCAGTTTTGTGTGCTTCGATTAAAGGTGAGGGGTTTAGAAGCATGTTTTAAGTTTGATCTAATTATGTTATATAAGGTAGAGAATCTGGGAATATTATAATCATATTTAATCTTTTGGCAGTGTTTAATTCTTTCACTGATTGTGAAATGTCTGTCTCATAAAAATCTTGATCAGTATGTACTATCACATTTACCCACAGACACAGAATGGGTAAATCCTTTGATGCATCAACCCCCATTTCTAACAAGTCAATTTTGATAGCAGGTCACCTGCTAAACACCACAGGCTTTAAAAATTCAATGCATGGTGTAGTGACAGGTACCAGTGGAAGGAGTGCTGCCATCATGCACATGACGAATTTCTCGGTGACTTTGGCTGTGAAGGGAAGGAGAGAGATGGGCCGGTAGTTTTTCAGGTCCGTCGGGTCAGCCGAGGGTTTCTTGACCTCTGCCCGCTTCCAATCGTCGGGGTAGATGCCGGATTCGAAGGTGGCGTTGATGGTGCGGCGATGGTGCAGCGTAGTTCTGGCGCAATGGCGGTGGAGGCTCTGTGGAAGATGTGAGGCAGGCAGGGGTCCGTGGGGGCTTCTGAGTGGGTGCTCTTCATAGTCGTGGTGGTGTCTTCAGTGGTGACCGGTGTCCAGGTGGTGATGGTGGGATGGCTGTCATTGCTGGTGTGGATGGCTGTTTCTGGAGTCTGTTCGCTGAAGTTGTCATAGAGGGCCTTGATTTTCAGGTGGAAGTAGGAGCCGAGCTTGTTGCAGAGGTCCTGGGATGGTGTGATGTCCGTGGCATTTGGGGGGTTTGGTGAACTGCTGGATGATTTTAAAGAGTTCCTTTGAGTTTATGGTGTTGGTGTGAATTTTGTTCCGGATGAAGGTCCTCTTGGTGGATCTTATGAGTTGGTGGCATTTTGTCATGGTGTGCTTGTAGGTGGTCTGTTCTTCGGTGGTTTTACTGTTTCTCCATCATTTCTCAAGACGTCTGCAGGAGCGTCTGGCTTCTTGGAGGTCAGTGGTGAACCAGTTGGCCTTCAGGGGGAGTTGTCTGTCGGGGTGGTGGAGGGGTGCAAGCTTGTCTGCACAGCTGGTGATCAAGCGGGGTAGTTCCGTGGCTGCAGAGTTGGCGTTGGTCGTGGCGGAGGCGGGGTCGTGGCTTTAAATTAGGTATATGCTCCATAATAATCACTGCAGAAAATGTGTTTTGTTATCACTTCAAAAAAACAGTTATTGTCTATTTTGAGGATAGGCAGCTGAATAAACTCTGATAAACACTGATTTGAAATCTTTTGGAAAACACTAAGGGGCCGATTACGATGTCGGTCGGAAAGCCTCCAACTGCTAGTCGGAGGCTTTCCAACTGTGGTCAGAGACTTTCTGAACGATTCGGTTAGTTTGCGATCCGACCGACTGATTACGATGTCGGCAGTCGGAATGTAGACTGGCTGGTCATTCCAACTCGTTTCCGATCGGCTCTCAGAGTCTTCCTGTCGGTTGGAACCACACCGTAATCCCTGATGGACGGCGTTTCCGCCATCAGGATTACAATGCCGTTTCTCACAGCCTTTCCATGCCGGTCTTTTCGACATGGAAAGGCTGTCTGACAGCGACTTTGGGTGCCCTAGCAGGGCCCCCATGCCTCTGCGGTCGGTGGTCAAGGGGGTACCTAGGGTACCCGCTGTGAAACCCTGCACTGTGTGGCAGGCACCATGGGGTCCCTGCCACAGGGTGCAGGGTTTTACACACACTCCCATTTCTCTATAGGAGCCTGTATTACGGCCGGTTTAAGTCCGTGACACAAGCTCCCATAGAGAACAGTGGGAATCCGACAGAACACTGTTCATTCGCATCGTAATCAGGCGGTCGGAACAGCTGACCTCAGATCAGTCAGACCGGAGTCCGAGACGGGGTCGGTCGGAGGCAACTCCGACCAACATCGTAATAAGCCCCTGAGAGAACATCACTGAAAACCTCCCAAAAAAAACACTGAAAGTAAGCTACACTAGGTAAGAAATACTCACCTAAAGACTGGCCCACAATTCTTCTAAGTTGACACAGAGTGATTAGAGAATCTAGACTGAAATGCCTCTATTTTAAGATCTTAAATGACTACTACTGGATACCAAGGAGACTGAACTAAGCATGGCTGTTACCACAAACCTGTTACTCTGCCTGTAGTGAATCATATTCAGTGGTTTTGTTTGACCATACAGTCTCATTGGGGGCAGTGTCTATATGTCGATGGCTTTATAGCCCTTTCAATATCCGCTTTATGGCACATCTGACCCCCTACCTGATGAGTCTGATATCGAAGACCTTGACTCTTTTTCCCATAGATCATTTACCACCTCTCTAGTGGTGGCCAAAATGTGTATCCTGTGCCATTGGCACCAAACCACTCCACCTACAGCTCAAGAATGGCTCATTGAACTACACAGAGTAGTACTACATTAATGCACCACTTATAATATTAATGAGAAACTAGATGTATTTGAGAAGATTTCGGGCACCTTTCCTGTCTCTGAAGATAATACCACTTGCATTCCGGTACCTTCATAGATTTTCCTTTGTATACTGGCCTGCTTCCGGCATACTGACCCTGGGGCTAGCCACTGAACGCCGTCATGGTCCCATGTTTTCTTCCTCAGGTTCCTTCACATAGCTAGGATCCTCCACTGGACTACACTAGCATGGGGCAGGGATTGGTTAAATTGGATTAGGTTAGATTTGGAAAGACTGAACGAATGCTAAGACCACAGTTAGTATTCCTCTTGATTCCTCACAGACCCTAATCCTCCTGGTAGGAGAAGTTGATGCTTTCCTATTATATAATACACTTATGACCATATGGTTACATGACTGCATTTGTACTTTGGTGAATTGTCATTGTATTGCTTTGCCTTTCATACTGTTTATTGGAATATTGGTCATTGCTTGCTAGAGTCTTCCCTTTTGCTTGCTCGCTTCTATATATATTTATGTCATAGAAATCAATTGTTATGAAGTACTGAGCAGAAACTTTATTTAATGTATTTGTACTTGTATCATCTTCTTCTTGCAGGTACGGGGGCACATAGGGGCCGATTCCGATTCGGGCCGGAAAACGTACCGACCGACTCGGAGCCGGAATAAATACCGACCGACACGTACCGGTGCAGCCCGACCCGCAAAGTACGATGAGAAGCGTGCTAAATCCGACCGACTCGTACGGAACACAAGCCGAACGACCGAGCCGCGCGGAAAACAGCCATCCGGCCGGAAAAGCACGCGAATCGAACCGACCGACACGCACCAGGAAGAATCTTGAACAAAACATACCCGCGAACTCCTACCCGCCAAGTATGATGCAACACGTGGAAAACACGACCGAGTCGCACGGAGCCCAAGCCGCACGACCGACACGCATTCAAAACTGCGAGCCGAAGCAACCCAAAACCCAGCGACCTACGCGTACGCAGCACACAAAACAGCACAAACACAGCGTGAACGAATCTGAGAGGCTCGCACGAGACAACTGGAGGGTCCGACTCGGTCACAAGAACGTCTCCTACATGCACAAAAAGAACCAAGGAAAAAATAACACAAAAAAGGCCAAACAAGCTATCACAAAGCAAATAAATACTGGGGGAAACAGGGAACAAAGACACACCCACAACTCCACCCATATAAAGGACACAAATCCCTACTATGATCCCTTGCAAATTCAAATTACCTGCCAGCACTCAACACCAACAGACAGCAACCACACACACACTCACAGCTCATCCATCACACAAGCCACACACCAGCAGCAGCACAACAAATAGCACCCTCACATACACCCAGCAAAACACACACTCACACACCCTCACTTGCACACCAACACACACATCACACACCAGCACCACCCAACACCATGCCCCCAAAGAACAATCACAAGTTCCTAGATAG
This sequence comes from Calotriton arnoldi, assembly GCA_963921515.1. NCBI lineage: Eukaryota > Metazoa > Chordata > Amphibia > Caudata > Salamandridae > Calotriton > Calotriton arnoldi. The sequence goes on along the minus strand of CAWUFW010008201.1, from coordinate 84,135 downwards.
TGAATTGGAAGTCCTGGTAGATGAGATCCTCAGGGTAGAGCCACAGATGTTTGGCACATTGGTCCAACAGACACCCATGGTGCAGAAAACCAAGATGTGGGAGAGGATCGTCGACAGGGTGAACGCACAATCACCATGTTTGCGCACAAAGGTAGACATCCAGAACAGGTGGTATGACGTGCGCAGGAGGGTCAAGGAGCTGTTGAAGAAGGACTACATCTTGAGCCAACACACCAGCAGTGGCCCTCCTGCCAAACCAGTATACCTCAGGCCCTGGGAGGAGAAGGTGCGGGCCATCCTACCACCAGTGAGCGTCTATGGACTAGAAAACATCCCAGAGCCTGGTGAGTACACAACAAATGTACACAATATTGTGCCACAATACACACACATCACTGTCAAGGGAGAGTCAAACCATGCACCCTTAGCAAATACACACCAACCAAAACAGATCATCCCAAAATGTGTATGTCAGCCAGATAAACACAATACTTGCCAGCTCATAGTGAAATGTAACTGTGTCATGACATGTACAAACCTAACAACAAATAGAGCTAGGCAGTAGCACAAATATAACCAACAAACCCAGTCAGACATGTAGCCACCACCACAACACCACCTCACAGGGAAGCTCACTGAAAGGAAGGAATACGGTGTATGCTGGGCAAGTCAGTGTAGCCAATAGCATCATGGGAGTCGTAGTCACAGAAATTGCCCACCCTCACAATGCGCACATCAACACCACCATGAACCATGCACACATCACAGGGAGTGCAAAACAACTGACAAGATGGCTGACACTGGCTACTGCTGTGGGGAGCACAAGGCCCTGCTGGGAACTGTGCACCAACCAACAGCAGGACACCACTGACTGACATCCTGAAAGACAACTTGCACTCCCTGCAATGGAAGCACGTTCCATGGTGGGATATCTGGCTGGGTGGGAAGGAGGACTCACAGCACTGACCATAGTCACCAGCAGCTCCACCCACACACCCCCCTAACACAAACTACACACAACTCACCTGGGAGAAAGCATTGCCTCACACACCAATCAAATATCCCACAAAGAACCACAACCCTGGGTCATGCAGTGTGAAGCACAGGGACACACATGGGACTTATAGCAAAACAAAGCCCAGGATAACACTGTCAGCCATCTTGTCAGCACAGGCACACAACCCCACAGGGAAGCTGAGTCAAAAGGAAGGAAGCATGGGCATGCTGGGAAGGGGGTGGAGGCAAAAGCATGATGGGAGTGGTAGTCACAGCCCAACATCCCCCACCCACATGGCCCAGCAAGAACACACCCAAGCATGCACACCTCACAGGGAGTCAAAACCCACTTCAAAGATGTCTGACACTGGTGCTCTGTTGTGGGGAGCACAAGGCCATGCTGGGAACTGGCCAACAACCAACAGCAGGACACCACTGTCAGCCATCTTGCCATTGCTGTCACACCCACACACAGTGAAGTACACTCAAAAGGAAGGAAGTATGGGCATGTTGGGAAGGGGGTGGAGGCAATAGCATGATGGGAGTGGTAGTCACAGCTCAACATCCCCCCCCCCACATGGCCCAGCAAGCTCACACTGAAGCATGCACACCTCACAGAGTGTAAAGCCCCATCAAAGATGTCTGACACTGGTGCTCTGTTGTGGGGAACACAAGGCCATGCTGGGAAGTGGCCAACAACCAACAGCAGGACACCACTGTCAGCCATCTTGCCATTGCTGTCACACCCACACACAGTGAAGTACACTCAAAAGGAAGGAAGTATGGGCATGCTGGGAAGGGGGGTGGAGGCAATAGCATGATGGGAGTGGTAGTCACAGATATTGGTCAGCCTCACAATTGTCCCATCAACACCACCCTGAACCATGCACACATCACAGGGAGTGGAAAACAACTGACAAGATGGCGGACACTGGCTACTGCTGTGGGGAGCACAAGGCCCTGCTGGCAACTGTGCACCAACCAACAGCAGGACACCACTGACTGACATCTTGCCATTGCTGTCACACCCACACACAGTGAAGTACACTCAAAAGGAAGGAAGTATGGGCATGCTGGGAAGGGGGTGGAGGCAATAGCATGATGGGAGTGGTAGTCACAGATATTGGTCAGCCTCACAATTGGCCCATCAACACCACCCTGAACCATGCACACATCACAGGGAGTGGAAAACAACTGACAAGATGGCTGACACTGGCTACTGCTGTGGGGAGCACAAGGCCCTGCTGGCAACTGTGCACCAACCAACAGCAGGACACCACTGACTGACATCTTGCCATTGCTGTCACACCCACACACAGTGAAGTACACTCAAAAGGAAGGAAGAATGGGCATGCTGGGAAGGGGGGTGGAGGCATTAGCATGATGGGAGTGGTAGTCACAGATATTGGTCAGCCTCACAATTGGCCCATCAACACCACCCTGAACCATGCACACATCACAGGGAGTGGAAAACAACTGACAAGATGGCTGACACTGGCTACTGCTGTGGGGAGCACAAGGCCCTGCTGGCAACTGTGCACCAACCAACAGCAGGACACCACTGACTGACATCTTGCCATTGCTGTCACACCCACACACAGTGAAGTACACTCAAAAGGAAGGAAGAATGGGCATGCTGGGAAGGGGGTGGAGGCTATAGCATGATGGGAGTGGTAGTCACAGCTCAACATCCCCCCACATGGCCCAGCAAGCTCACACTGAAGCATGCACACCTCACAGAGAGTGTAAAGCCCCATCAAAGATGTCTGACACTGGTGCTCTGTTGTGGGGAGCACAATGCCATGCTGGGAACTGGCCAACAACCAACAGCAGGACACCACTGTCAGCCATCTTGCCATTGCTGTCACACCCACACACAGTGAAGTACACTCAAAAGGAAGGAAGTATGGGCATGCTGGGAAGGGGGTGGAGGCAATAGCATGATGGGAGTGGTAGTCACAGATATTGCTCACCCTCACAATGCGCACATCAACACCACCATGAACCATGCCCACATCACAGGGAGTGGAAAACAACCGACAAGATGGCTGACACTGGCTACTGCTGTGGGGAGCACAAGGCCCTGCTGGCAACTGTGCACCAACCAACAGCAGGACACCACTGACTGACATCCTGAAAGTCAAATTGCACTCCCTGCAATGGAAGCACGTTCCATGGTGGGATATCTGGCTGGGTGGGAAGGAGGGCCGGATGTCAACCAAATACAACCAATGCAGACCATGTACACACCCCAACATTCACATGGAAATGCCCAAATAATGCAGGACAATGTGCTACACCAATATCAACCCCTGACTGTGACAACTTAGGACAATGCAATGTACAGGCCCGCATCCAGAGGCACAGTCACAACTGTCAGGTGTGACAACCATTATGCCTGCAGAAACATAACATACATTGTGTGTGTCTCCCAAAAACAGGTGATGATGGGGACACAGCAGCAGTCGCTGAGGAGTCCCCATCCCAGGCTCAAGAGGATACGGAGCTCACTGGTGTGGAACAGCCTCTGCCCTCCTCGGATGAAGAAGACCAACCTGGCACCTCCGGAGCAAGTCATCATGCAGCACCAGCAGGACCACCAGCTGCACCCCTGCACCCACCCCTCCAACGACTGTCAACACACATACCACCCCTGCCGACATGGAAAGACCAAGGAGCACCACCACCACAAGCACAGGGACCCTGGACCAACGTGGGGCCATGGACACCAACACCACCAACAACCCCCAAGGGGGTCCAGGGTCACCTGTGCGTGCCACCTCAGGTACTGCACGTGTCGCCAGGGGTGGTGGGAGGGGTGGGAGACATATGTCACTGATCGCAGAGGGGTCTGGACTGCATGATGACCCACAACTGGCACGCATAGCCGATGCGTACCAGTCCAGCACCGGAGAGCTCAGCCAGGTAGTGGGGCTCCTCAGGGACATTAAACAGCAGCAGGCTGCCCATCATGCCCGCTTGGACTCACACATGTCCCGCGTGGAGTCCAAGTGGGACACACTGCAAGAGATGCCGGCGGTGCATAGGGACATATTACAATGCCTCCGCCAGATGAGCAGCAACCAGTCAACACCTCCCTGTGTGCCCACAACATCTGGTGCTGAAACAACTGCAACTGCCACAGGGAGGGAGGATGACTCTGGCGGAGAGTCCCCTGCACCGCAGCAGCCTGCACTTGAGGGTCCCCCCAAAGAAGAGGGGCCGTCCGAGGAGGGGCAAGTGAGAGGCCGATGGCCATGTGCAACCCCTGGAAGCCAAAACCTGTTCTGGATAATCACCTTTGTGCGCAAACTGTTCACCCTGTTGACTGCAACACAACTCTCCCACATGACATGGGGAGCTCAAGTTGGACCAATGTCTCAGATGACTGTGGACTTTACTCTGGACATTTCTGCTACCAGGACTTCCAAATCATCTAGGAACTTTGGATTACAATCACAATGTACAGCACCCACCATCCTGTGCACTATACTCACACATGTATGTCAATAAACTCACTAATACACCATAATTGCCTCAGTTGTGATTCCTACGTTGTCTCTGAAGTGGCGATGATGATCTGGGAAATGACACTGTGCATGCTAACTGCTACAGCAAGTACAACACCGGCATGTGAGTCATGGCGACGTCACACATATGAGGGAGGCACACCACCAGGGCTACACAACACATACACACCATGGCCATCTGACTCATCGCCTATACTGATGTTGCCAGGAAATACGTTGCATTGCACAGACCCAACACCCATTCACAGTCTGTGTTAACTAGCCCACTGGTGCAGTAAGCAAATGTCAGTCAGATGTGTGACCACAGACAACGCACATCACAAAGTGAAGCACAGGTTTATTACACATTTGCAACATGTTGTAACCATCACAGATGCAAGGTAATCCCACCTGGCAGCAGGCACACAGTCAACAAGTGTAGAAGGAAGGAAGTCTATGGGTGTGGTGCACATCACCTGTAGGGACACGACAGCTACCACCCTGGAAGTCGAATCACGGTGTCGGGGATCACAGTTGACCAAACGACTCTGAAAGTACCCTGTGAAGGACAGAAATGACACACAGTCAAAAGCACTGAAGAACAGGACAGAACTGCAATACTCATGCCCAATACATGTCACAAGATACCCACCCAGAACCAAGTTAGCATGTCGACACTGTTGGGGAGTACGGACTACCTGTAAGGACACATCGCTACACGCATACAGTCATGTAGCACATGGACACACTCAAACAGCACCAGAGCACCACCAACACATATCATGCAAACTCACATCAGTTACATGACATCTCTGGATACTTACATTCAGCTGAAGAAGTTGGTGATGAGCTGTGTGCGGACATCACCATCATCATCATCATCATCACTGGCATCGTGGTCCAGGCCAGGATCCTCCACAGGTGGTGGACGTTGGTCATCGTCATCCAGGATGAGAGGCAACTCCTTCCGTACTGCCAGGTTGTGTAGCATGCAGAAGACGATGACAATCTTGCACACCTTTGCCGGGGCATATGGGAGGGACCCTCCTGTCTTGTCCAGGCAGCGGAAGCGGCTCTTCAGGAGACCAAATGTCCGCTCAATCACTCTCCTCGTCCGACCATGTGCCTCATTGTAGCGCATCTGGGCTGGTGTCACAGGGTTCCTGAGGGGCGTCAGCAACCACGGCATGTTGGGATATCCGGAGTCACCTACATACAGACAATTGCACATTAGCTGATTTGGAAAAGTGGGTGGAACACTACATTGCAGAACACACACAATGGTACAAAGTCAGTACACACCAACAAGCCAGGCATGCTGGTTCCGCATCTGTGACATCATCCTCGGGATGCGACTACTCCTCATCACGTAGGCATCGTGTGCAGAACCGGAGAAACGGGCACACACGTGTGAGATGGTCATATCTGCAAGACAGACCACCAGTGCATTGACCGAGTGGTAGTGCTTGCGGTTCCTGTATGCCTGCTCCTGGGCCTGTGGTGGTACCAAAGCCACATGTGTCCCATCAATGGAGCCAATGACATGCGGCATCCTCCCCAGGGCATAGAAGTCACTCTTCACGTCAGTGAGTTGCTGGAGTCTAGGGAAATAGATGTACTGGTTCAGGTATATCAACATAGCCTCCAATACATCGCGGAGCACACGGCTGAACATGGTCTGTGACATCCCACCAGCAGTCGCCAGAGTGTGTTGAAAGGTACCGGTGGCAAAGAAGTGTAGGGCTGCCATCACCTTCACCTTGGGGGTCAGCGCTGTAGGGTACGGCCGGCCAGGTTGCAGATGTGGTGCCAAGCGCACTGCCAAATCATCAATCAGCTGCCTGGTGAAGCGGTACCTTCGGATGCTGTCACGTTCCACCATCGTTGCCAGGTCAGGGAATGGTCTATGGACAGCTGGTGCCCTGCAGTGCATAGGTGAACAAAGAAAGATTGTCACTCACCCCACATATGTGGCATTGTACACACTTAATATCACACGATACATCATTATGAGGCACAAGTACATGATGTGTGCAGTTCCGTAAGGACATGTATGGCACATACATGGCCAACATCCAACATCACAGTTCAACAAGTGGCATCAATAAGTCCCAGGTTGTGCCATTGGGTATCATGAGGACGTGTCACATTTCCCATCTCCTGCTGCCATGTTACAAACACACCCCACAGTGACATGTGAGGACAGATGTGCCCCAGGCATCACAGCCCAACGACAGGTAGATTCCCAGGGACCCTGTATTGCCACATGGACACTGGCATGACATGGCGTATCATGTATACACCACAGCAAAACAACCATGACCCCCACAGGTAGTGGTCCCTGTTGCCTCGGCAGGACAGACATGGACGTCTGTGACACACACACGCACAACATCAAAGTCCATGCACAAACAACGTGGATGTGGAGACTGTCTCCCATTGTGCACATGAAATCCGAGACATTGTAAACACAACATGCACACAGACTGTGGAGGACCATCACTATTGTGCCAATGGGTCACCCTGTGTTAAACATACCGTCCCACATGGGACTCAGGGGGCATGTGACATGACATACACATACACCACCGTGAAATGTGACCATGCCACATGCTCAGATATGAACAGTTGCACATCACAGTGGTCATGTACATGAAACACCAAGGATACTGTCCCCATGAACACGTACACAGCCTGGGGGTGGCTGCCCCAAGTCACACCCACAGAACAACATGTTCACCCCCATACATGGAATAGGTAATGCAGCCTTACATGCCTTAGGATACAGTTTGGACAGGCTGTGGTGTTGTAGGTGTGCCCCTCACTCCCTGGAAAGTATATGTGGCTGGCATATGTTCACCTGTGACAGGCATGGTGACATATGCCAGTGACATGTACAGGGACGCGTTGGACAGCAATGGACCGATCGCTGCGCACACATTGGCCATTGCATTCAATGTGTGCTGGTACGCGTTGTATTCGCAATACGCGTTGGACAGCAATGGACCTATCGGTGCGCACACATTGGCCATTGCATTCAATGTGTGCTGGTACGCGTTGTATTCGCAATACGCATTGGACAGCAATGGACCGATCGGTGCGCACACATTGGCCATTGCATTCAATGTGTGCTGGTACGCGTTGTATTGGCAATAAGCGTTGGACAGCAATGGACCGATCGGTGCGCACACATTGGCCATTGCATTCAATGTGTGCGGGTACGCGTTGCATCCCGGGTACGCGTTGAACAGCAATGGACCGATCGGTGTGCCCGGCCGGCCCATTGCATTCAATGTGTGCGGGTACGCGTTGTATCCTGGGTACGCGTTGAACAGCAATGGACCGATCGGTGTGCCCGGCCGGCCCATTGCATTCAATGTGTGCGGGTACGCGTTGCATCCTGGGTACGCGTTGAACAGCAATGGACCGATCGGTGTGCCCGGCCGGCCCATTGCATTCAATGTGTGCGGGTACGCGTTGTATCCTGGGTACGCGTTGAACAGCAATGGACCGATCGGTGTGCCCGGCCGGCCCATTGCATTCAATGTGTGCGGGTACGCGTTGCATCCCGGGTACGCGTTGAACAGCAATGGACCGATCGGTGTGCCCGGCCGGCCCATTGCATTCAATGTGTGCGGGTACGCGTTGTATCCTGGGTACGCGTTGAACAGCAATGGACCGATCGGTGTGCCCGGCCGGCCCATTGCATTCAATGTGTGCGGGTACGCGTTGCTTCCCGGGTACGCGTTGAACAGCAATGGACCGATCGGTGTGCCCGGCCGGCCCATTGCATTCAATGTGTGCGGGTACGCGTTGTATCCTAGGTACGCGTTGACCAGCAATGGACCGATCGGTGCGCACCCATTGGCTATGGCCGGGCCTGGCAACGGACGCGTTTTCAAATTTTGAACGAGTCTGATGCTGGAAATTCAGTTGGTCACCCACAACAATGTTGCAAATTCATGGGTGTCATGAAGTTGAACTTTTGAAGGATGCTGTGGGCGTGTGTAAGTGGTGCAATTCCATGGATTGGCCAGATTCAGAAGATGCTAACGACTTGGACCTATCACTTTGGACACATGGGACAGTGACTGCCTCTGCAGCACACATATAATGCTGGCTGTTCCCCTGAGAGCTCACTTGCCTGCACTACATGCTCCAGGACGACATCTGCCACCACCACTGCTGCTGTATCTGCACCCTCTGGACCCTGCAATGGCACGTACTGTGGAGAGAGCCCCAGCCTTCAGCACTGAGGAGAACCAGGCCCTGCTGGACAGCCTCCTTCCACAGTACAGCAAGCTGTATGGGAAAGCAGGGGAGCAGGTGAGTGTTCTGTCCACTGCCTTCCTAAATGTGCATGTTGTCTGACTAGCAAGGCTAACAGTCTGCACGCCACTGGCTAGCAGGCTCACTGAGTAGTTGTCACCCCCCATAGTGTGTAGTTACATGCACTGGACAGGTATAGTGCAGTGACAGTGCATTTAAACAAGGTTTTACTTCCCAGGCAATGATACCATGTAGTTACTGCTGGCATACTGTCCATGGCCATCGTTGCACTGCCTGTGTACATCATGTGCCCCTGTGATTGAGACATGTATACACAACTGTGTAATGCACGGATATGTTGTATGTGTAGTAATAGCATTCTCACTTTGTCATCCTCACAGGTTGATGCCCACCAGAAGCAGAAGATATGGCTGACCATCGTCCGGGCAGTGAGATCCGTGGGGGACTACAAGCGCCGGATCCGCAACTGCCAGAAGAGGTGGCAGGACCTTTGGGGCTGGACCCAGAGGATCGCACGGGTCCAGCTGAAGCTGTCGCCTCCTCGCAGGAGGGGCGGACACCGGACCCTGACCCCCCACATGCTCAGGATCCTGGCGGTGGTCTTCCCTGATCTGGATGGGCAGCTGAAGGCCAGGGAGCAGCACGGAGGGGGTGAGTTCATGACTGCATTGTGTACTCTGTCTGCCATGCTATGTGCCCTCCTCTGGCCTGGTTAAACTTCCACAGCACATCAGTCATGTGGTCCAGGACCCATGTCCCTCGATTGTGCACTGCCCACTCCTCATCTGATACCCTGGTGTGGCCCTTGCAGTCAGGGAATTGTGTCACTTGGGTACTGTGTCCTTGCAGTTTGCTTGACTCAAGGTGGGGGACAGCATCTGTTCCCCTAACTGTGGTGGGCATCATGAGTGGGTCCATTGCTTACACAATGCCTGTGTTCTGACATGTAATCTGCGTGTTACTTTGATATGTGGTCCAATTGCTGAGCTGATCCACCACATGTGCCTGGGGTAACTGGCACACACCCAAGCTGCGGGTGGGAACTATGTTTGGGCCCCAGGAGTGTGTATATTACGTGTGTCACACATACTTAGCCAGCTGCCTACTGTCCAGGGTTCATCCCTCATTCATGTGGGGCAGGACAGTCATGCCTACTCCAGGCCATGCAATGCACTCTGTACTCCCACTCCCGTGTATCAGCTGACACGTTGTGCTCAGTGATATGTCCCCTCAGGTGTCAGCCTCTGTGTCAGTGTGCTGTGGCTTCGATGTCAGGACTGCTGGGGTGTTTATCGGTTGGGGCTCAGCATGCCACCGGAGATGTGACCATAGGAGACGATACTTGTGTGACACATAGGTGTTTGAACACCTGACCATGCAGACTGGGGTATGCGAATGTGAGGTCCATGCAGCTGTTTCCCATTCACAGCAGATTGTGAGGTGCTCAGGTTCAGAGGCTTGTGTTACAGGTCACCCATATGTCCAATCAGTATGATCTGGACAGATAAGGGTTCAGATGATGTGGTGTGTGGGGGATGTACATGTGCACTTGTTCAGCTCCAGGACTTGCATTCCCTATGACCTACTATTGTGACACAGTGCAGACTGTTGTTGTGTGGCTGCCCTGCCCATGTGACTGGAGACAGTGATGTATGACTTAGCAGGCATGCCTGTGCCATGGCATGTGACTTCCTATGAGTGATCCTGCAGGGGAGTGACATGTGCTACATGCACACCATAGTGGCAATGGCTATCAGCACATGGGTGCATCGTGGTGTCTGTCGCTGGTATGCATCACATGCATTTCATATATCTGACTCTGGGCATCACTTTCATCCGGGCACCTGTACTGACTCAGTGGCAAGAGTTGTGATGTGTGCATGTTCACATGCTTCACCGTGTTCTCTGCACCGTCCAACTACTGTGTAGGTGGTGCATGTGTCCACACTGGGGTATTGCCAGCCAACGGACGCCAGACAGATGGGTGCAAGGCCAGGTGGGATGTGAGTGCCATGGTTGACGATCAGACTGACAATTGGCTTCTCCTATTCTGTTTGGGCAATTTTAGCAATGTTCAACTAAGGATGCCAGGCCTTGCTCTGTATTATGCTGTACTTACTGTGGTGTGTGCGTTCGGTGCAGGTGACTGATGTCTGTCTGTTTCCCTATTGTTTGCAGATACATCCACGGCCACAGGAGGGGACAGCTCCACGGACCAGGAGGAGCCGCAGAGCCATACTGGGACAACAGCCGAGGAGTGGTCGGAGGGACCCAGTGGCACGGAGGGCGAGGGGAGCCACACCGAGGAGTCCTCAGCACCATCCACCTCAGCTGAGGACCACAGCAGCTCGGAGGATGACTCCCTTATGGAGGCGGGTGTCAGCAGCCACCACACCCCAGCTAGTGTTGCTGTCCCTGCCACCACCACCACCACCGCCCTCCCATCGGCTCCCATTCCTGAGGTCCGTGGAGGCTCCCATGTTCGGGAGCGTGTCTCCTTCGGGCCAGGCACCGCACCCCCTGCCCCTGTGTCCCCTGCTGCCCTGAGTGAGGAGTCTGTGTACCTCCTTCGCCAGCTCCATGTAGGGCAGACAGCGATGCTGAGTGTCCTCCATGCCCACACCACTCTGTTGACTCAGCTGGTGTCGTTCATGGAGGGCATCTCATCGGGCATGTCTGCCCTACAGAGGGGCAATAGGTCCATGGACTCCTCCCTGACGGCAGCAGTGTCCCTCCTCCAACAGTCCCTCACCCCTCCTGTCTCTGCCCCATCCACACTCCCCAGCACCTTACCTGTCCCAAGCATACACACACTGGCACAGGCACACACCAGCACAGACACGAGCAGCACACACACACACACGCCACAGACAAGACGCACACGCACGCACAGTCAGGGGACTGAAACCACACTCACAGGGGATGGGGCCCAGTCACACACACACGCATCCACGAGCACTGCGCAGTCCACAGTTGCCTCTCCCTCCAAAGCCCCCTCCGTTGCCTCACCTGCAACCCCAAAGACCCAGCGGCTCTTCCTCAGTGACCTCGGCCTCTTCCCCTCCGATCCAGCTGATACAGCATTCAGGGGGAAGAGGAAGCCCACCCACACAGAGCAGAGTGCCCCTCGCCACTGGACACCCTCCCCCAGGCACAGACCGACTGATGCCCCCATCCGCAAGTCCCCCCGGACCCGGAAGAGCAAGACCCCGCTGCCGCCCTGCAGCTCAGGCACCAAGTCTCCTTCCTCCATCCCTCAGGCCCCCACTCCACAGGTGCCCCCACCACACCCTGCCCCAGGTTCCCCCACCCACAGATACACCATCCCCAAAAGGATCAGGCCTTCTCCCCCTGCCACTTGCTCTTCCGGCCCCACATCCCCCGCTGCGCTTGTCTGTGCCACTGGTGTGGAGACGGTGTCCTCCCCTCTGTCCTGCCCACCTTACCTGATCCCCATTCTCCTCCCCTGGAGGTAGGCACTGCAGTGGAGTCCACTACCACCCTGTCTGACTTGGGCACTGCAGTGGGGAACCTGTCCACTCCATCTGCACGGTCCCCTGCAGTCTTGCCGGCACCCACACCATCAGAGTCATGCCCCCAGTTGTGCCGGCACACACCATGTCAGACACCTCCACTGCAGTTGTCAGTGGCTCTCCAGCACCCACCACCCCTTCCCTGCCTCCTTCTGGTGAGCCATGATCCTGTCCCTGCGGTGCCTGGCCTGCCCCCCGTATGCCCCTCCAAGGGGATTGTCCCTGGCTTTCATCAGTGCAGGCATGCGTAGGGTGACATCTGCCACTGTCACCCTGTTTTGACTTTCATGTTGGACTGGCCATTGGCCTTTGTTAATTTTTTGCTGGACATCAACTGTTAGACCCACATATGCTGAATAAAGCACCTTTCTGTTCTCTAGTGCTTTTGCTTCTGATGTACATGTTGTTGATGATGCTAACCATGCCCTTGCTGCAGTGATGGTGATATTTGGTCTCATGATAATGAAGTGTTACTGTGCAGGAACACATGTGGTCCAGGGGAATGTGTCCTATCCTGTGGTGTATCCATGTCATCCTTAGCAGCATCTGAGGGTGTCATGTGTTCAATATTTGGCAATGGGATTTCCTACTTACATTAGCAATTTCACATCTGTGGCTTCCACCCCTGCACATCTGTTGTGCCTGCCATTGTTCAATTCGTCTACTTCCCTGACCGTGTGGCCATCTCCACTGGACATGCAGGTTTGGGCATCAATGGGGAAGGACTCATCTGTGTTGTCAGTGCAACATTGCTATACAAGTGTGTTGGATCTGTGCTGATGATTTTGTTGGCACTCCCATGACCAGGCTGATGTGACAGGAGCCTTCATTTGGTGCTAATTGTTGACTGTGTGACCAAGTGCTCAGCTGACATGATGGAGCCCTACTGAGGCAACATATGGCACAGCTTTCCTCACACAGGAGTGGAGTCCCCTCATGGCAATGTGTACTCCTGTGACATTGCCTGCGCCCAAGGTGTGTGTTGTATGAGCATGTCTGTGTGTTCACTTCCGTTTTGCTGTGCATGCTGGGATCCCTAGTGTTGTACCTGTTTGTGATGCTTGCTGAGTTTACCTATGTTCCCCCCAAGTCTTCTCCCTGGATTCTCTGTGATATGGGGGCATGGCACATTACTGGTCATCAGGGTGTCACCCATAGGTGTGTTTGCTGTCAGGGCTGAGTTTGTGTGCAGACGCAGATGGGTCACAGTCAGGATTCCACTTGGCACTTGTTGTTTACACCTGTCATGTGATTTCCAGTTTGTGTTATCTTTCAGTGATTGTGACACGTTGTGTGTGTGACTGCTGGCACTCCTCAGGGTCCGGGCTGCAATGTTGGTAGTTGTCTATGTGTGTTCTTTGTGGGTGTCCTTGGCTTCTTCATTGGTGTGTGACTGTGGCTGGGATCCCATTGGTTGGTGTGGTATTGCCGTCATGTCCATGTACAGCGTAGTGTGCAGTGTGTCAGACATTCAGGAGTCTTGTTGAGTGGCCATGTGTGATGTGTTTCTGCACCTTGGTTCCCACCCACCACCCTGGGATTGTCTTGGGTGCATGTGCAATGTCACCAGTGCATGTGTGCTTCAGGGCTGCACATTGTTGGAGGTCAAGGTGTGTGGTGTTGAGTGTGTGCAGATGAGAGTTGTTGCCCGGCTAGACCCCTGCCTCCATGTTGGCCTTGGCTTACTGGCCGTGCTGATTGATTTGTGCTTGTGTAGGTGTGATGGTAGTTTGTTGCTCAGGACACATGACTGTGGTTCACAGTGTGAACGACATTTAGCTTTGTCATCACAGTGGGATTGTAATGCAGCCCAGGGTCACCACATTGTGGGGGCCCTGGGGGTAGTGCTGTGGTGTGTCTGTGTCTTGCTGTGTCAGTTACTGTTCCTACATGCTTGTGTGACATGTGTGATTTGTGCTCCCTCTCATCTGACAATTCCTGATTGCCCACAAAGGGGATTTGGATCCATGAGTTACCTTTGTGTGGAACCTGTATGCACATCTGTGTAATTGGTATTCAGGCCTCCTCATGTGTTGTGTGGTTGCCTGGGGACACTGGCACCCCCTCACCTGTTGTGTTTGATGTGCAGTGTGGGTCTGCCTGTTTGTGTTTGTGCATCTGCACCACTGCATTGGCATATCTCTGGTGTGCCATTGGCTGTATGTTGTTTGGTGGGTTTCGCCTGCTGTCCCTGGGACTCCTAGGTCATCGGTCAGCACAATGATCATGGTTTGTGTGTCCCATTGCTGCCATGGTATGGTATCTGTTCACCTCACATCGACAGTCTCCACAGGGTATCTGCATTTGTGTGCCCATTGGTGCAAATATGTGGGTCTGCATTCTGATGGTCACTTCTGTCATTGTGTCATTGATGAATGTCGACAGTGTCAGCCCCCATGGGTGTTGTTTGTCTGCACATGGCCAAAGGTATGTCTTATTTGCACTGCAGTATTTGCCTCCCCCAATCTATGTTGCAATGGGAAACATGCACTACTTTGCCACTGATGTGTTTTATGTTCTGTGACCAGGAATCATCCATGCAGTTTGGCAGTTGCAGCTTTTTCTTTGTCAACACTTGCATTTTGGTCACAGTGATGATGGGGGTTTGGACCCCATTGCCACAATGTTCAAAATGTGCTTCAGCTATGGACCCCACACTTACCTTTTGGTCACTGTGATGATGGGGGTTTAGACCCCATTGCCACAATGTTCTGAATGTGCTTCAGCTATGGGCCCCCACACTTACATTTTGCTCACTGTGATGATGGGGGTTTGGACCCCATTGCCACAATGTTCAAGATGTGCTTCAGCTATGGACCCCACACTTACCTTTTGGTCACTGTGATGATGGGGGTTTAGACCCCATTGCCACAATGTTCTGAATGTGCTTCAGCTATGGGCCCCCACACTTACATTTTGCTCACTGTGATGATGGGGGTTTGGACCCCATTGCCACAATGTTCAAGATGTGCTTCAGCTATGGACCCCACACTTACCTTTTGGTCACTGTGATGATGGGGGTTTAGACCCCATTGCCACAATGTTCTGAATGTGCTTCAGCTATGGGCCCCCACACTTACCTTTTGGTCACTGTGATGATGGGGGTTTAGACCCCATTGCCACAATGTTCAAGATGTGCTTCAGCTATGGACCCCACACTTACCTTTTGGTCACTGTGATGATGGGGGTTTAGACCCCATTGCCACAATGTTCTGAATGTGCTTCAGCTATGGGCCCCCACACTTACATTTTGCTCACTGTGATGATGGGGGTTTGGACCCCATTGCCACAATGTTCAAGATGTGCTTCAGCTATGGACCCCACACTTACATTTTGGTCACTGTGATGATGGGGTTTTGGACCCCATTGCCACAATGGTCATGGCCTGCTTGCATTGTGGGGGCCACACACATATATGTGTGGCACATGTGATAGGGGGTCACATTGTATGTTCAAAGTCATGTTCAGTGTTGTAGGCATTTGACACAGTCTACACACGCTTGTCATTGTTTTGGGGGGATGTCTTTTTCTTGCATTCCCTAGGTTGTGGTGTGCTGGTTGTGTCATGCATTGTCCATCCTATGAGTGGGGGTGGTGTTGGTGGTAGGCATCCAGCCCCCCATGGGTAGAGGTGGTAGTAGTGACAGGCATCCAGCCCCCCATGGGTTGAGGTGGTAGTAGTGGTAGGCATCTGGCACCCCCTGGGTAAGGGTGTTAGTAGTGGTAGGCTTCTGGCACCCCCTGGGTAAGGGTGGTAGTAGTGGTAGGCTTCTGGCACCCCCTGGGTAAGGGTGGTAGTAGTGACAGGCATCCAGCCCCCCATGGGTAGAGGTGGTAGTAGTGGTAGGCATCTGGCATCCCCTGGGTAAGGGTGGTAGTAGTGACAGGCATCCAGCCCCCCATGGGTAGAGGTGGTAGTAGTGGTAGGCATCTGGCACCCCCTGGGTAAGGGTGGTAGTAGTGGTAGGCATCTGGTACCCCCTGGGTAAAGGTGGTAGTAGTGACAGGCATCCAGCCCCTCATGGGTAGAGGTGGTAGTAGTGGTAGGCATCTGGCACCCCCTGGGTAAGGGTGTTAGTAGTGGTAGGCTTCTGGCACCCCCTGGGTAAGGGTGGTAATAGTGGTAGGCATCTGGCACCCCCTGGGTAAGGGTGGTACTAGTGGTAGGCATCTGGCACCCCCTGGGTAAGGGTGGTAGTAGTGGTAGGCATCTGGCACCCCTGGGTAAGGGTGATAGTAGTGGTAGGCATCTGGCACCCCTGGGTAAGGGTGGTAGTAGTGACAGGCATCCAGCCCCCATGGGTAGAGGTGGTAGTAGTAGTAGGCATCCAGCCCCCCATGGGTAGAGGTGGTAGTAGTGGTAGGCATCTGGCACCCCCTGGGTAAGGGTGGTAGTAGTGACAGGCATCCAGCCCCCAATGGGTAGAGGTGGTAGTAGTGGTAGGCATCTGGCATCCCCTGGGTAAGGGTGGTAGTAGTGGTAGGCATCTGGCACCCCCTGGGTAAGGGTGGTAGTAGTGACAGGCATCCAGCCCCCATGGGTAGAGGTGGTAGTAGTGGTAGGCATCTGGCACCCCTGGGTAAGGGTGGTAGTAGTGGTAGGCATCTGGCACCCCTGGGTGAGGGTGGTAGTAGTGTTAGGCTTCTGGCACCCCTGGGTGAGGGTGGTAGTAGTGGTAGGCATCTGGCACCCCCTGGGTAAGGGTGGTAGTAGTGGTAGGCATCTGGCACCCCCTGGGTAAGGGTGTTAGTAGTGGTAGGCTTCTGGCACCCCCTGGGTAAGGGTGGTAGTAGTGGTAGGCATCTGGCACACCCTGGGTAAGGGTGGTAGTAGTGGTAGGCATCTGGCACCCCTGGGTAAGGGTGGTAGTAGTGGTAGGCATCTGGCACCCCCTGGGTAAGGGTGATAGTAGTGGTAAGCATCTGGCACCCCTGGGTAAGGGTGGTAGTAGTGACAGGCATCCAGCCCCCATGGGTAGAGGTGGTAGTAGTGGTAGGCATCCAGCCCCCCATGGGTAGAGGTGGTAGTAGTGGTAGGCATCTGGCAGCCCCTGGGTAAGGGTGGTAGTAGTGACAGGCATCCAGCCCCCATGGGTAGAGGTGGTAGTAGTGGTAGGCATCTGGCACCCCCTGGGTAAGGGTGGTAGTAGTGGTAGGCATCTGGCACCCCCTGGGTAAGGGTGGTAGTAGTGACAGGCATCCAGCCCCCCATGGGTAGAGGTGGTAGTAGTGGTAGGCATCTGGCACCCCTGGGTAAGGGTGGTAGTAGTGGTAGGCATCTGGCACCCCCTGGGTGAGGGTGGTAGTAGTGTTAGGCTTCTGGCACCCCCTGGGTGAGGGTGGTAGTAGTGGTAGGCATCTGGCACCCCCTGGGTAAGGGTGGTAGTAGTGTTAGGCTCCTGGCACCCCCTGGGTAAGGGTGGTAGTAGTGGTAGGCATCTGGCACCCCCTGGGTAAGGGTGGTAGTAGTGGTAGGCATCTGGCACCCCCTGGGTAAGGGTGGTAGTAGTGGTAGGCATCTGGCACCCCCTGGGTAAGGGTGGTAGTAGTGGTAGGCATCCGGCACCCCCTGGGTAAGGGTGGTAGTAGTGGTAGGCATCTGGCACCCCCTGGGTAAGGGTGGTAGTAGTGGTAGGTATCTGGCACCCCCTGAGTAAGGGTGGTAGTAGTGACAGGCATCCAGCCCCCCATGGGTAGAGGTGGTAGTAGTGACAGGCATCCAGCCCCCCATGGGTAGGGGTGGTAGTAGTGGTAGGCATACAGGCCCCTATGTGTATGTGTGGCATTGGTGAGGGCCATCCCGCCCCTATGGTGCTGCTGTTGCTGGTGTAGGTATTTCTGCATCCCTCTGTGTGTGATGTGTCGGGTACGTGTAGTTTGTTTTTGTTGTTGGTGTCTGACTTACCTTCTGCGCCGTACGCGTCCGTGCCTGTTCCGGTAATAGAGGTAGAATATTGGTAGGATCGGCACGAAGGGATTCATGGTTGGTTCGTCTCGTTCATCTTTCTCTTTGCTTCGCCTCGTCCTCGTCGCTGGTGTGTTCGTCTCGTAGCCGTGGATCGTGTTGTGGCGCGAATCGGAGCTTATGTGCGCCTCGACCGGATGCTTTGACGTGCCGTGCGTAGCGACGGGTTCGGCGCGTACGGGAAGCGCATCGTACTTGTCCGGCCGGACAGGGCTGCATTTTTGCTTCCGTGCGGCTCGATTCTACGATTCCGGATCAGCCTCGGTCGGAGAACAGGACCTGTATTGGGTGAGTACGACTGGGTCGGGATTTGGGCAGTTGTGCGCATCGTACTTGCTCGTTCGGACGTATGTGCGGATCGGTCGGGAAACAGGCATTCGCCTGGATTTTTTCCCGACCGAATGGTATTAGGTGCGCCTCCGACCGGGATCGGAATCGACCCCATAGTCTGACAATGAAGCTGGACAAACTATAAGTGGAGGATGGAGAGCAAACCCAGGAGAATATGATGTACAAGTCCAGCAGCTATTCCATCAGCCTCCGCTGCAGAAGAAAAAATGAATGAAGAGCAGGAGGTTGTGGATGAGGGGAAATAGGAGGAGCATGAAGACATTGTTGTACGCACACAGAAACCATCAGATACGATTAACACCATGTGAAATTTAACTTATGTGGATATAACCTTAAGTGATTTATGGTTTTTCCTATTACAGCTGTGATGCATAATACCTGAAAATGAGATTTCACCCCAGTAACGCACATAAATTGAAAATAAGTGACTGCTGTTTTGAGGCCAGGCACTGATAAATCAACCTGAAAATTCAATTTGAGTTGAAATTTTGGTTAAAGGTGTGGTGTAAAATGCATCTTTTTTTGTTATGTTTTGTTTTGTTTTAGAGGAGAAGTGCCTTAGATAAGGAGGCTAATGTGCAGAGGATGTGGCACAGCGGGCAGAGCTGCTGATTCGGGAGCTGGGGATCTGTGTTCGAGTATCGTGTTGGTGCAACATCCTGTGATTCTAGACAAATTACTTAATCTCCCTATGCCCATGGAAAGCTTTAGGATCCCTCACGTTGGTGATAAGCCGTGCTATATAAATCTACAAACTAAACAGTAACAACATTCTCTTTTTGTCTTGAAGACTCCAGCCTGTTCTTTGTTAAGCTGTTGGTCATTTTGGATTTTGATTCTGGAGAGAAAGTATCACTCATCCTTTGCAATCTCTGCTGCATCAAGTTTTCTCCCTTGTTCAGTGGTTTCTAGTTTTTTAGTAATGCATAGGCTTTTGCTTTTATTGCAGAAGGAAAGGAAGGGAATATACAACATCTTCCAATGAGATGGGAAACATCCTACCCCTTCTTCTTATCGTTTTTCTCATGATGGTGTTGGAACCTCTACACAGATATGATTTCACTAAGTTTAATTAGGTGGGGGATGTATTTGCATGTTGTGTTTTGTCCTGTGGGTAAGCTATTGTGATATTATTGCAACTATAATGTGATATGGCTATAAAAATGTTTTTCTCCCTCTGTGTCACACATGTAACAGCACATATTTGGGATGAGGTGTTACTGTTGTGGTTTTCCCATTTTCTGTTAGATAGGGAGGATGGGATCTTCCGGGGTCTTACTCAATGAGGAGGGTTTGACATTGGTCTTTTAATTTCACCTTGGTGATACATTGAATTATATCCCTCCCCTTACATCCTACCCAGTACTTTATGCCCATTAGAAAACTGTATGCCCACTGAGGCACAATTGTGAGGCAGCCAATGTAAGCCAGACCTGGTTTGTATTCACTTTGAGGAAATGCAACCAGATATTTTGCTTGACTGTAATCTTTGCCTGACTGTCTATGTATATACAACACACTGTGGCATTTACTAGCATGATTTTGCAACTTCATGAAAACACATTGGCCCACTTAGGCATAATACTGGCACAAGTAGCATGAGCCTGGGGGGGTCTTAATATATATGATTTACATGCACCTCTTGTACATTTGACTCATACTTCGGCTGTATGAGTGAGTGGATGTGTGAGTGACTCTATGAATCAATGAGTGGGTGTGTGAGTACTTGTAAGAGTCTGTGAATGGGTATGTGAGTTGTTGTGTGGGAGTGGGAGTGGATGCATGTGAGGTTGTATAGGGGTGTGAATGGGTGTGTGAGTGGTTCTGTGGTTGATGTCATGAGTGATGTCATGAGTGATGTAATTTGAGATGTCATTAGCGATCTCAACAGCGATGTCACTGACCATGTCATGAGTGATGTAATATGTGAGGTCATATGCAGCGCATTGCAGGGGAGCAAGATAGAGTTTTTACAGTGAATTTCTCTGTTTTTTTAAATTCTATTTCCTACTTGTAGCCTTTGAAAATGAGTGTGTGAGTGAGTGCAAGAGTGACTCAGTGGGTGTGTGACTTAGTGCATTAATCTCTCAATGGGTGTGTGACTGGGTGTGTGTGTGTCTGAGTGGATCTGGGACTACCTGCATAAGTGTCTCACTGGGTGTGTGAGTGGGTGCATCACTGTCTAAGTGAGTCTCTGACTGTTTAAGTGATATCTAAGTGGGTGCATGAGTGTCTGAGTGGGTCAGTGACTGGGTGCACATGTTTTTGAATGGATTTGACATTTGAGAAAGACTGATAACATGCCAAGTGAAGCTTGTAGTGAGAGAGCACAGACAGGGTCTGTACTAGTAGCCATCAACCATGTTTGGAGGAATATTTCTGTACATGGTTTAAAAGGTTGTGTGAGTGCTTGCCTACATATCCGAGAGAGTGTAGGAGTACACCTCTATCAGTGCTATGAAATGTTTAAGTAAATGTGCTGGTATGTAACTGCCTGCTATAATACCTCTATGACTGTCTAAATGTCAAATGTAAGTGGCCGCACAAATACTTTAGTACCTGTGTTAGGCAATAGAGAGCTATGTAGGTGTCCCTGCAACTACCTTTAAGTCTGCTGCATGCATAAATATTTTCTGGTGAGTGACTGAATGTAAAAGTGCTTCTGTAGCTGTCTCTGTAACTAAAAGACAGGCTCTATGCTTTTGTGAACAAGTATGTCAATTGTTTTAGAGATGCTATACTCTGTGTAGTTACTTGGCATAGAGGCCTGCAAGTGCATAAGTAATTTATTCAACTCAAAAGGACATCTCTCAATCTCTTAAGTACAGAACATCATCTTTATTGCATACCTACAGCATATCTTATAATTGTATTATGTGCACTAAAACATGGGTTTAATACTTGAGAAAGACCTATAACATGCCAAGTGAAGCCTGGAATAAGAATACACTGACAGAGTCTTCACTCTGTAGCCATCACCCATAATTCATAAACTATTTCTTTGCATGGTTCAGAAGGTTTTTCATTACATGGTTCAGAAGGTTGTGTCAGTACTTTCCTACATATGTAAGTGAGTGTAGCAGTACACATGCATGAGTGCCGTAAGATGTTTAAGTGAATGTGCTGGTATGTGACTGTGTGTTTTAGTAGCTCTATGGCTGTCTAAATGTGTATGTAAGTGGCTGCACAATTATGTCAGTGCCTCGTGAACAGAACAGAGAGCTATGAATGTGTGACTGCAACTACCTTTAAGTCTGCTGTAGTCATAAGTAGTTTCTAGTATGTGACTGAAAATATATATGTGCTTCTGTAGCTGTCTATTTAGGTTGTAAAGTGGGTCTATGCTTTTGTGAACTTGTATATCAGTTGCTTTAGGGGTGTGTACTCTATGGACTACTTCACATATGGGCCTACAAGTGCTCAAGTAACATATTCAACTCAAAAGTACATCTGTCAATCTCTAAAGAACAAAACAGCAAACCTTCTGGCATACATACAGCATATCTTAGAAGTGTGCTATGTGCACTAAAATGTGGGTTTGACACTTCAGAAACACCTATACCATGCCAAGTGAAGCTTGCAGTGACAGTGCACAGACAAGGTCTGCACTAGTAGCCATCATCCATTTTGAAGTAGTATTTCTCTGCATGGTTGAGAAGATTGTCCCAGTATTTGCCTACATGTTTCGAGATCGTGTCGAAGTACACTTCTATCAGTGCCATGAGATGTTTAAGTAAATGTGCTGCTATATGACTGCCTGCTATAATACCTCGATAGCTGTCTAAATGTGTATGTAAGTGGCTGCAGAAATGCTTCAGTGCCTGTGTTAGGCAATACAGAGCTCTGTAGGTGTGACTGCAACTACCTTAGAGTCTGCTGCATGTATTAATAGTTTCTGGTGAGTGACTGAATGCATACATGCTTCTGTATCTGTCTCAATAGCTGAAACAGGGCCTTTATGTTTCTCTGAGCATGTATGTCAGTTGCTTTAGGGATGGCATACTCTATGTCATACTCGGCATAGGGGCATAAAGGTGCGCAAGTAACTTAGTGAACTAAAAAGAACACCTCTCATTCTTTAAGCACAAGCCATCATGCTTTATAGCAAACCTACAACATCTCTCCCATGTGACATGGGCCTACTAAAACTTGGATTTAAGACTTGACAAACAGCTATTCCATGGCAAATCAAGCGCCAAGTAAAAGTACACACACTGGACCTGTACAATCCAGTATTATGCATGTTTAAAAGAGTATTTCTCAACATGAATGAGAAGGTTGAGTCAGTACTTGCCAACATATCTGAGAAATTTCAGGAGTACACCTGTAGCACTGCCATGAGAAGTTTAAGTAAACATGCCAGTATGTGGCTGTTGATTTTAGTATTTTCTCTGACTCTCTAAATATCTATGTAAGTGGCTATAAACAAACACCTTGTCGGAGGGATGGGCGGAAACAGAAACTAGGAGGCCGTATGGGTGTAATAATGGGGTTTTTATAACAACAAAGGGGCCGATTCCGATTTGGGCCGGAAATCTCTCCGACCGAGCCGGACCCGGAGAGATTTCCGACCGAATCGGACCCTAGCAGCCCGACCTAACGAGTACGATGCGCACGTATGCTATCGGACTCGAGTCGGTCGGACACCCATTGAAGTCAATGGGAGCCGGTCGTACAACGCGTACGCGGGCTCACATTGACTCAATGGGTGCGAGGCAAACAAGGGCGCCCCCTACAGCGGGTACGCCTCGAAGCGACTCGCGACGTACATGCACAGGTAGGGGGACCCATGGTTCCCCCCTGTGTGCGACTGGCGCGGCTACGCGTACAGGGGGGTCCGACACGGACCCCCAAAGTACGGCTCCGACTGCTTCTTGGAGCCGGACGGCTCGAGTCGGTCGGACTGCTTGCGGCGCGCATCGTACTTGCCCGGTCGGGGAACGTCTCCATTGCGCGGTGCGAGACGCATCCGTGCGAGTCGGTCGGAGCGGTTGGGACCCGCAAACGAGTCGGTCGGCGAATTCGCACGCGCTCGCATCGTACTCGCTCGGCCGGACGCACGTACGAATCGGTCGGGAAAAAGGGCTCTGAATCGGATCCGGTTCAGCCGAATCCGATTCGGTGCCCTACCGGCCGAGATCGGAATCGGCCCCTATGTGTCTCAATTTTCTTCAACCAATGGTCTCTCTTGATCATAAACAAAGCTGTCCTTAATGCAGGTGGGTCAAGGGAGAAACAGAAGTTCCTTCACTTCTTCTTTAGGTTTTCTTCTAGGTGCCGTGGTGTGCTTGATGGAGTCCTGAGAGGTGACTCACGGAAGTGGAACGACAAAAGAAAATAAAAGGAGCAGTAAGTATAGTTGTTTTACGTCTGGAATAAGTTGCTTCCACCACACCACAGTGAAGGGCCTGATTGAATGGGCTGTGAAGAGGCAGTAGATTGGATAGGCTGTGAAGAGGCAGTAGATTGAATGGGCTGTGAAGAGGTAATGATTAAAGGGAAAAAAAACGAAGAAAAACAACCCTCGGGAAAAAGGGGTTTAAAGGGACCCGTTGCCTGCCTGCCACCCGGTTCCCCAACCCTTTTCTCTCTCTAGTCATGTACCGCCTCCTGCCGCAACTCTCCAGAGTTGTGGCGGCTCCTGCACGTCCTCTGGGGTCCACCAGTTCTCACACCCCACGTCTGGACCCTCCTTGACTTCGGCATCTTCCCCAGTGGCGTCTTGCTCGGCGACGTCTTCCCCAGCAGCGTCTTGCTCGGCGGCATTTTGCTAGGCGACACAGCTCCCGTTTAACTTCCCCGAAGCTCTGTTCCCGATGGCTTCTCTACCGGCCGTCCCCCTTGTCTGTCCTTTCTTTTCCTTTTCTCCCGCCCTCCTGGATGCTGATTGGATCGTGGGTTGCATACCCCGGCCTCCCGAGTGGGCTGTCTGTACGTTTGGGCCAGTTCCTTCCTGTGTAAAGGAACGAAAGTCCTTCTTTACTGTTTGTGTTTGGCTTTCCTCCCGGCTCTTTTCGTCGTCATCCGGACCCAAAAACAAAGGATGCCATGATTGAGGTACGGGGAGTGGGTTGAGGCTTCGAGCGGGGGTTTGGGGTGCTTCCATACACACCTCAGTGCCTGTGTTATGAAAAAGAGAGTAATATAGATGTGACTACAACTGTGTTGGAATCTGCTGCATGCACAAGTAGTTTCTGGATAAGTGACTGAATATTTATGTGCTTCCGTAGTTGTCTGACAAAGCAGTGTAACAGAAATACAACACCCAGAATTCAAAGAAAATACTCTTTGAGAACAGCACATCATGTATACACATGTAAATATCTCCACTTCTTCTAATGCCTTTCTAACTAAAAGTTTAACTCTTAGGGCCTGATTACGAGTTTGGCGGTTCAACTGCCTGAAAACCGCGTCTGTCCCGTAGCCTCAGCGCTGGCAGTGTTATGAACGGTGTATTACGAGTTTACCACAGTGCCGGTTGTGTGGCTGCGGAGATCTTGCGGCGGTGGTGAATACTTTTCCATTTGTATCTATGCCTGTGTGACATTTTGACTGCACATGCGCTGAATGCACACACATGCATGATACATGTGGAAAAATACCAACTACCCCTTACCGGAGTCTGCCCCATATGTAGCCAGTCCAGGAAATGGGTATATAGTATAAAAAGGACTTACATGTATTTCGCAATAAACAGAGTCGGATTCCTCGGAGAGAAGATGCTGCTGTGAAGGGGTCTGTTGGGAGGAATAGGAAAGGGGTGAGTATGCACCCAAATTCTTCATTTCTGCCGGCTTGAAGCTGGTGGTCCCACCGCCGTGGTCAGCCCCCCAGAAAGCCAACTTTTCCCAGACCGCATAAGTTGGTGGTTTGCTGGCAGTGTCGGCAGTTCAACCGTGGTCTTCGCAAAGCCCATCTACCCATCTCGTAACATGGCAGTCGGACCGCAGCGCTCGTGTCCAGGGACTGCAAAAACTTGTAATAAGGCCCTTAATCTATCATTTTTACTACCAATTTAAACCATGTAGTAAGCAGCAAATGTGCAACATACTAATTCAAAGGAACAGATTGTGAACCAACTTCTCACACACCTAGTCTGCAAATCAGACAAACTGTCACATTTGCATACACTCATAAAGCATCTTTCTCACCTGTAAATAAACATACAAAGCCACTACCACAAAGCCACTCATAAATTACCTCATATAGTTCCAATATTTTCTCAAAAATATTTGATACTCTCTTATAACGTTCTTACATACACATATATACCTTTTCAATCATATTTTTCTCCAAATTTAATGCAAAATGCAAAACACATACCTGAAAATTGAATTTGTTGATCAAATATTATTTTTTGGTCTTATCAGATAGATACAATACTTTCAGGAAATGTAAAAACTAAGCATAAGAATGGCACTCCACTCTCGCACAAAGCAACGATTAATGACAGCATTTTCAACTTTGCACCTTCTGATAGTTCAGAAGGCAGCAAATAAAAACATATCTTTCATTTTTTTATTTTGTCACTCCATTACTAAATGGTTAGTATGTGTCAACCCTTTAATGCACTTTTATAAAGAAGCTCAATATGTGTGGGTGTTTGCACACTTCTGACATTGGGCTACACTTGGACTACATTTTGGTGATATTTGTGCTACATTTGGGCTCTTTTCTCTCTGGTGATCATCTTGGGAGACTTATTTGTTTTAAAGCTCCCTAATCTCCTCAACTACTGCAGTATCCTCAGTAGAAAATGCTTTCAGTTTTCCACTTCAATTCCATCAAGATGGCAGTCATATGTGCCACACATGTGGCATAAATTCAGAATGTTAGCACTCTAGTTGCTTATCAGAACACTGTAGTAAACTGCTGGTCACTAGGGAGTTAACTGGCAGTCTGCTGCTGGTGTTAAAAGTGCATGTTTCAGTCTACATGTCAGAATGTTTTTATGAAATAGAAGAGGAAGATATTTGAGACTCACTTAAAATGTTTCGTAATTTTTCTTTCTACAGCACTAACCATAATTTCTATGACAAAATGAAACCCCTCATTTTGTTCCTTTTGAAATTCAATGATTTAAATTGTACCAGTTTGTTTCAATCACGTGCCATACTTTTGTCATAAGTAAGACTGTTAGCGCTCTAGTTGTTCTTTAGAACACTCTGGGAGGCTGCAGTAAAAACCAAGGGAATCAACTGACAGGCTGCTCCTGTTGAAGTACAGCAGGACGATATTTGAGATCTCACTTAGAATGTGTCCTATTTTTTCTTTCTACAGCACTAGCCATAATTTGTATGCCAAAAGAAACCCCTCATTGTGTTCCTTTCTAATCTAAAACAACAGACTGGATTTACACCAAATAACTGAAAGCATGATTTGCGAATTTAAATCTACCTTCCTAATTCTGTCCAGCGGTTCGGGCTGTAGTTGTGTTCAAAGATCTTATTGTAATTAACAGAAGAAATTGTATTTTTTTATTTACCACCTTTTTCTCAACTCCCACTTTACGGATCACCCCAAAACTTTACATGCACAACAACACTCACTATGACACTCACTTTTTGGGGGAAGATTTGTCGAACAACGCCAAAGATATAGGCAAGTCAAAAAACACTTTTTCTACAGAAACATGGAACTAACTAAACACCCACTGGCGACTGCCATTAGGTAATATATATATATATATATATATATATAGGTAAAATATATATATATATAATGTGATCAAGGGCTCTGTGAAGCCCGAAACGCGTCATGGCGGCCAATGCACGAAAAATAAAATAACGCAGCACAAAGAAAGTGGTGTCCGTTCCGTTTTCCTTGGCAAGACAAGAAGGAGAAGGAGTTTCGAGAATATATAAATAAATATATATATATATATATATATATATATATATATATATATATATATATATATATATATATATATATATATATATATATATATATATATATATATATATATATATGACCTTCTGCCGGTCGCCAGTAGGTAGTTATAATTAGGACCTAGTTTCCATAGGAAAAGCATTTTTTGATTTGCCAATATCTTTGGTGCCGTTTGACGAATCTTCACAAAATTTTCAAAACTAATGGGGCGCTCCGGTCAGCTCCGGTGTTGAAAGTTTTGGGGTGATTCGTCAAGCGGGGGCCGAGAAAAAGGGGGGTCCCAAAACACATTTTCTCCATGTTAATTTAATAGGAACTTTTGTCGCGGCTACAGCCCAAACTGCTGAATGGAATTACACCAAATTTGGCAGAGAGGTAGCTCTTCGTCCAGAGTGCACTCTTTGCTTTAAATGGTGTAAATCCGTTCAGTAGTTCCTGTGAAATATAAAAATAAAAAATATCAATATCTGGTGACCGCGGTGGATCCGCGAACCCTCCCGATCACGAGCTTCATTCTGATTGGCTGCCAACACTTCAAACCAAGAAGTGTTGGCAGCCATCTTGTGACTCGGTAAAACCAAGTCACAAGAAAAAAGGAACAAAATTATTTTAAAAAAAGAAAAGGAGGCAGGGTAGAAACACCCTAACCCCCTAGGCCTGGTTAGGGGGTCCCACAGGGACCCCCAGGGCCAAAAAAAGCATTTTTTTTTAAAAAAAGTGGCGTAATTCAAACTGGGTGCGTGAATCTCGGCAAGAAAATTTTAGAAAATGAAGCGTGGTGTCCTGCACTTCATTTTAATAGGCCCCCAGGTGGGCCAGGTCCTGGGGCAATAAGTAAAATATATGCGGGGCCTGTGGGGGCTCCCACAGCCACATGGACTGCCACCACCCCGGGGCATGATTAATAATATGCGGGGGCATGCCACCCCCCGCAGCCCCGGGGACTGCCACCTCCTGGGGCTTATATAAATTATGCATTGGGAGGCTCCTGTCCCCACGCTGCCCCGGGGACCACCACCTCCCTGGGGCATCTGTATATATATGTGCAGGGGGGTCTCGCAGGCCCCCCAAGCCCAGGGGACTGCCCCCTCCCCAGGGCTTCAATAGAAATAAAAGGGTGGCGGGCTTCTGCCCCCCCACACTGCCCTGGGGACCACCACCTCCCTGGGGCATTGACTAAATTAAATACGGGGGTCCGTAGCGGACCCCGGGCCCCAGGGACCACCACCTCACCAGGTCTTTCAATTTGTTGGAGGGGGGCCATGCGG
Source organism: Calotriton arnoldi (assembly GCA_963921515.1). Lineage (NCBI taxonomy): Eukaryota > Metazoa > Chordata > Amphibia > Caudata > Salamandridae > Calotriton > Calotriton arnoldi. The sequence goes on along the minus strand of CAWUFW010008201.1, from coordinate 55,331 downwards.
CCCCCCTCGTGGAGCCCTCCTTGGCCCTGGGGACCGCCACCCCCCAGGGCTGGCTCCAGCAATGTCCCGGGGTGCCCACCCCGGGACATTGCAGTTTGCAGTTTGCCCTGTCATTGCAAACTCAGCTTTGCTTCATGGAAGCGAGAGCAGGAAACCTGCTCTCGCTTCCACGAAGCAAAGCAGAATTGCTTTTGGCAAAGGGGAGATGCATGTCAGCAGCTCCCCTTGTCCAAAAGCAATGCTGGCTCCTGCAGGAGGCAGAGAGCCGGCAGGGACCTCGGGGGCATTGGGGCTCCCCCCGCGGTCCCCAACGTGAGGGCCGGCCCTGGGGCCAGAAGTGGCTCGGGAGGGGGCCACTCGGCCCCTCCCTTTTTTTTTTTTTAAAACAGAAGGCCGGCCCTGGGGGATGGGGTCCCTGGGCCATAATTAGCTTCAGGCGGGGGGCCACGCGGCCCCCATCCAAATTTTTTTTTTTTAAATGAAGGCTGCCCAGGTTCCGGGGGATGGGGTCCCCGGGGCCAAGAGAGGCCCAGGGAAGGGAGGCCACGCGGCCCATGTTTCCTAGAATTTTTTTTTTTTTTTTAAAACAAGGCCAGGCCCCGGGGGATGGGGTCCCCGGGGCCAAAAGTGGTTCTGGGAAGGGGGCCACGCGCCCCCCCTCCCGTACAAATTATTTAAAAAAAAAAGAAAATATGGCCATGCCCCGGGGGAAGGGGTCCCCGGGGCCGAAATCGGTCTCAGGAGGGGGCTGCACGGCCCATTCCCGTTGTTTTATAAAAATGGGTCAGGCCCTGGGGGATGGGGTCCCTAGGGTCCACAAAGTATTAAGAGAATGGGGGCCACACAGCCCCCCTTCGAACACTAAAAAAAAGAAGACACCGGCATCTCGCCGGAGTCCCCGTCCCCTCCCTGCACCACTGTGCAAATACGCCTCCTGGCGCATTCTGGATTGGGGGATTAATTCCCCTAGAATCTTAAGGGTCGTTAGGGGCCAACTAGCCCACTAGGTACCTCCCGTAAGCCCCACACAGTGGGATTGCTGAGAGGTGGTCCAAGGCCACGCCCCTTTTTACACCACTCTGCAAACGCCCCTCTTGGTGCATTGCTGGTGGGGCGATGAGGTCCTCTTGTGTCCTGAGGAGCTAGGAGGTCTTCGGAGGCCACGCCCCCCTTTCTCCAGCACTCTGCAAACGCGCCTCCTGGCATACTACGGGTTGGGGGATGAAGTCCACTTTACTCCTGAGGGACTTTGGGGACCAAGAAGCCCTCCTGGTACCTCCTGTAAGTCCTACGCAGCGGAATTCCTGAGCGCTGGATCAGAGGCCCAGCCCCCTTTCTGCACCACTCTGCAAACGCAACTACTACATTATAGTTATAAAACCTGAGAAATTCACTGAAAAAACCATAGGTTTCAGGGACGTTATGGTTAGTAATTAGCATTTAAAAAACCTTAGAAATTTCACTGAAAAAAACATAGGTTTCAGGGACCTTATAGTTAGTAATTAGCATTTAAAAACTTTAGACATTCACTGAAAAAAACACAGGTTTCATGGACGTTATAGATAGAAATTAGCATTTAAAAAAACCTTAGAAATTCACTGAAAAAACCACTGGTTTTAGGGACGTTATAGTTAGTTGGACATTTCACTTGTACAAAACCAGAGAAATTCGGCCGTTATAGTTAGTTGAGATAAAAATAACTTGCGCCCCCGCAATGCACTGCTGATGACGTCACATATTACATCACTCATGACATGGTCAGTGACATCACTGATGACATCACTGATGACATCTCAAATGAAATCACTGATGACATCACTGATGACATCATCCACTTAATATCTGATGCACCTCCTCACACCCTAATATAACTTTTCATACACCTACTCTAAAATATAGACTACCATTCTCGAAACCATAGACACACCAATTCCAGTTAGTACATACCCACTCACTGCTTCATAGGTCTACACACACATCCACTCACCCATACAGTCACTCATACACGCAGTCACTCATCAATGCATCCACTGATATATGTACTCATACACCCATACAGACACTCACACACCGCCACTCACCCATAGTTACTCACACACCTAGTCATTCACCCAAAGAATCAATCACACTGCCATTTGCTCACCTATACAGTTATACACACACACCACCTCACTTATTCATACAGATAGTAACACATAATTACTCTTGTCTACAATCACTCACACAAGCACGCACTCACCCATATAGCCACTCTCACACTCACTCACTCACACAAACAGTCACTTATATACTCCAACACTTACATATACTGCATTTCACATATGCAGTTACTCACCCATATACCACTGAGAGATCCATACACTCACCGAAAAAGCCATACCCACACTCACTCAACCATACCGTCCCTCACAGACACAATCATGAATGCATACACCCAGGGATTCACCCACTCATACATCCATGCAGGGAGTCACACAGCCCCTCACCCACCCACCCACAGACACTCAGGCACCCAAACAGGTACTCAGAAAACTAATCAATAACCCATATAGACACTCATGTACCTACTCACCAACCCATGCAGCCACTTACACACCAACTGACTAACTGATACACACATTTACACAGATTATTCACTCACCCATACATTCACTAAGACACGTTTAATCACTCACTTATACAGTCAGTCATGCACCCAACAAGCCATCCATACAGACACTCATACACCCACTCATTCTTCGAATACACCTTAGTGTATATATATATATAACATTCTTAAACTTTTTAGAAACACTCCCACTCACATGATGATGTCATCAGTGATGTCATCAGTGATGTCATCAGTGATGCCATCAGTGATGTCACTGACCATGTCATGAGTGATGTAATATGTGACATCATCAGCAGTGCATTGCGGGGCGCGAGTTATAGTTAGCTGAACTAACTATAAGGGGGAATTTCACGGGTTTTCTACGAGTGCAATGTCCAACTAACTATAACTGTCCCTAAAACCTATGGTTTTTTCAGTGAATATATATATATATATATATATATATCCCATGTTTGTCCTGATGACGAAGACGCACTCCTACTGCAGGCATTTCGTCAGAACTCTCTTTTTCAGGGAAACCGGCTAGTTGTGTCCTGATTGTTGTTGCCTGATGCATTTCGGAGCCCCCGGCTCCTTAACCCCTTTGCTGCTAGGGCTTCCCCCCCCCCCTGTGCTAAGCCTTTTTTTGGCTATGTAGGGTAATTCCCGTGTTTAGGCCCCAGTAACTTTTTGACCACATAACGTATCCACGCCAAATTTGCGTCCTTTTCTTCCAACATCATGGGGATATCAAAGGTACCAAGGATTTGTTGATTCTCTTGGAGGGGACCCAGAAATTAGCCAAAATACATCCAAATTTAGTTTTTGGGGGGGAAAATTGGAAAAAAGTGCTGCAGATGAAAGCGTCTCTTTTTTTCCCCTGTAAATGGTATCAACAAAGCGTTTGTGGTGCTGAAATCACAATCTTCCGAGCTTTCAGGGAAAGACAGACTTTTGTCAGCAAACCAAAATATTTTACACAGTGTTGGCGTTTTACTGGGACATTGCCTATTTGTAGTGTGGCAAATGTAAAGCCTGCAGTAACAGCACTAATGTAAGAGAAGGTACACTTCTGAGAACCAACAGACAGTGACGCATAAGAAAAAACATAAGTTGCGGCACTGATTTCACAATCTGTGTGATCACATGCCTGTGTGGTAAGTGGTACGTGGGGTCTACTACCTACCCAGTGAAGAAAAGAATTCTGGAACACTGGCGGGCTATCACTAATAAGGATTTCAGTTATAGCACAGCTAGACACTTCAGCCAGGTACATGACAGTGATTGGACCTCTGCTAGATACTTTGCATTAGACACCATCCCCAAGAACCCTAGGGGTGGAAATCGGATCCAAGCCTTATGTAGAGCAGAATCAAGATTCATTTTGCAAGCTGGTAGCGTCTTTCCCTTTGGGATGAATAATGATGAGGAAATGTACGTACATCTATGATCAAATACTTCTCGTAAATCCATTTAGGAACAGGAGTTAGATATACAGAAATTTCATGTTTTTAATGTGTTCTTGATGTTTTATTCTTTGTTGTCTTAACCATCACTTTGTGTTTTTTTTTTAAATCGGCAAAAAACGCGCTGGGTGCGCGGATCCGGCCGATAAAAAAAAAAAACTAAGCGCGGGCTCCCGCGCTTTGTTCTTAATTGGTCCCTGGGTGGGCCAAGTACCAGGGGTATGCGGGGGTTTATCATATTTATGATGGGGGGCCTCTAAGGCCCCCCCAAGCCCCAGGGACCGCCACCCCCCAGGGCTATAAAAAATAATGGTGGCGGGGGGCACACGGCTCCCCGCAGCCCCGGGGACCGCCACCCCGGGGCTTCTTTTTTAATTTTGAAATTACCTGTGTGGGGGGTCTCGAGCCCCCCCACATGCCCCGGGGACCGCCACCTCCCCGGGGCACTAAATAATAAAATGTGGGGGTACGTTTAGGACCCCCGAGCCCCAGGGACCACCACCTCCCCGGGGCTTGTCACAGGATGGGAGGGGGGCCGTGCGGCCCCCCCTCCTGAAGCCTGTGGTGGCCCTGGGGACCGCCACGCCCCAGGGCCGGCTCCTGCAGTGTCCGGTGGGCTCCCGTCCTGCCATTGCAAACTTGCTTTGCTTCATTGAAGCGAGAGCAGGAAACCTGCTCTCGCTTCAATGAAGCAAGCAGATTGCTTTTCCATAAGGGGAGCTGCATGTCAGCAGCTCCCTTATGGAAAGCAATGCCGGCTCCCGCAGGACGCGGGGAGCCGGCGGGACCGTGCGGGATTGGGGACCCCCCACGGTCCCCAACCAGTGGCCAGGCCCCGGGGATGGGGTCCCTGGGGCCATTAGTGGCCCGGGAGGGGGGCCACGCAGCCCCCCTCCCCAAAAAAGGAATTTTAATTAAAAAAAATAAAATAAATAACGTAAAGGCCGGCCCCGGGAGATGGGGTCCCCGGAGCCTTAAATGGCCTGAGAAGGGGGGCCAAGCAGCCCCCCTCCGAATATTTATTAAAAAAAACAGTGGGCATGCCCCGGGGGATGGGGTCCCCGGGGCCAATAGAGGCCCAGGGAAAGAGGGCCAAGCGGCCCCCTTCCCGTTTAAAAAAAAAAAAAAAGTAAATCCTCAGGCCCCGGGGGATGGGGTCCCCGGGGCCAAAAGTGGCCTAGGGAAGGGGGGCCAAGCAGGCCCCCTCCCATAGAAATGAAAAAAAAAGAAGAAAAAAAAAGACCGGCATCGTAGCCGGAGGCCCCGCCCCTCCCTGCAGCAGTCTGCAAACGCGCCCCTGGCGCGTTTGCAGAGGGGAGTAACTCCCTTGAATACTGGGGGTCCCTGGGGCCAACTAGCCTACCAGGAACCTCCAGTATGCTAGGGCTGCGTTGCAGAGAGGTGTACAGAGGCCACGCCCCTTTTACACCTCTCTGCAACGCAGCTCTGTGGCACTTACTGGAGGTACCTGGTGGGATAGTTGGACCCCAGGGACCCTCAGGATTCAAGGGGACTTAATCCCCAACTTAAAACGCGCCACGGGGCGCGCTTGCACAGTGGTGAAGGGAGGGGCGGGCTAAAGGTGACATGTGTGCAAACAGGCCCAGTGGTGCGTTTTAAGATGGGAATTAAATCCCCTTCAATCCTGACGGGCCTTGGGCCAACTAGCCCACCAGGTACGTCCAGAAGCGCCACAGAGCTGCGTTGCAGAGAGGTGTAAAAGGGGCATGGCCTCTGAACACCTCTCTGCAACGCAGCTCTGTGGCGCTTACTGGAGGTACCTGGTGGGCTAGTTGGACCCCAGGGACCCTCAGGATTCAAGGGGACTTAATACCCCAACTTAAAACGCGCCACGGGGCGCGTTTGCACAGTGGTGAGTGGAGGGGGAGGGGCTTCAGGTGACATGTGTGCAAACAGGCCCCGTGGCGTGTTTTAAGATGGGGAATTAAATCCCCTTCAATCCTGAGGGTCCCTGGGGGCCAACTAGCCCACCAGGTACTTCCAGAAAGCGCCACAGAGCTGTGTTGCAGAGAGGTGCAAAAAGGGGCGTGACCTTTGAACACCTCTCTGCAACGCAGCTCTCTGGCGCATACTGGAGGTATCTGGTGGGCTAGTTGGCCCCTAGGGACCCTCGGGATTGAGGAGGAATTAATTCTACAACTTAAAACGCGCCACAGGGCGTGTTTGCAGACATGTCACCTCAGGCCCCACCCCCTTCCTTCACCATTGTGCAAATATTCCTCTAAAATCAGCTGAACTACGAATTCCGATTTACTCACCTGTTATCAGGAGAGACCTCAGTGCTGCATCTTTGAGCCCAGTACTGATCCTGAAAAGTAATTTTAACCGTACTTACCAGTAACTTGAATTTCCTTCCGTAGGATATCATTGCCTGCTTTTTGCTGAAAAAGTTTGTGTGTCGATTTTTGAAACATACAAATATTCCTCTAAAATCAGCAGAACTACAAATTCCGATTTACTCACCTGTTATCTGGAGAGACCTCAGTGCTGCATCTTTGAGCCCAGTACTGATCCTGAAAAGTAATTTTAACCATACTTACCAGTAACTTGAATTTCCTTCCGTAGGATATCATTGCCTGCTTTTTGCTGAAAAAGTTTCTGTGTCGATTTTTGAAACATACAAATATTCCTCTAAAATCAGCAGAACTACGAATTCCGATTTACTCACCTGTTATCAGAAGAGACCTCAGTGCTGCATCTTTGAGCCCAGTACAGATCCTGAAAAGTAATTCTAACCGTACTTACCAGTAACTTGAATTTCCTTCCATAGGATATCATTGCCTGCTTTTTGCTGAAAAAGTTTCTAAGTGTCGATTTTTAAAACATACAAATATTCCTCTAAAATCAGCAGAACTACGAATTCCGATTTACTCACCTGTTATCAGGAGAGACCTCAGTGCTGCATCTTTGAGCCCAGTACAGATCCTGAAAAGTAATTCTAACCGTACTTACCAGTAACTTGAATTTCCTTCAATGAGAATCCATTGTCTGGTTTTCAGCAGAAAAGTTTCAAAGTGTCGATTTTCACAAACTACAAATATTCCTTAAAAATCGCCTGTATGATTTAAACGCATTCTTTCAACTGTTTACAGGAGATGCACCAGTGCTGGATCCAGGATCCACCACTGAGTAAGAAAAAGTAACGATAACACTACTTACCTGCTAAGTGAATTTCCTCCCATAGGATAACATTGGTGATTCTATGTGAAAAAGTTTCAGTCAACTTTTAAAATACAATATTATTCCTTAAAAATCACTACTGTAACCAAAACACTTTTACTCAACTGTTTACAGGAGATGTCCCAGGACTGAATCTAGGATCCAGTCCTGTGGTTAGAAAAGTAATCCATAAAGTAACTAATTGCATTTAACTAGAAATTCACATTGAGCTCAATGTTGCATTGTGCTTCAAATTGTGTTGCCCATTGCAACAACTGTAACTACTGTACTTAAAAGTCTATTGCCTATTTGCAAAGTATTTAAACTAAAGTAATTCATTCTGAGAAAGTATATTTTGTAATGTAATGTTTAATGTAATTATAATGTAATTTAAAAAATAAAATATCTAAAATTAAAAAATGTAGTAAATCAGTATCAAAAAAATAAATATAACAATTAATACATTTAAAAATTGTCATTTACAAAACCTTTGAAATTCACTGAAAAAAACCATAGGTTTGAGGCTCGTTACAGTTTGGAATTAGCATTTAAAAAACCTTTGAAATTCACTGAAAAAATCATAGGTTTCAGGCACGTTATAGTTAGAAATTAGCATTTAAAAACCTTTGAAATTCACTGAAAAAACCATAGGTTTCAGGCACGTTATAGTTAGAAATTAGCATTTAAAAACCTTACAAATTCACTGAAAAAACCATAGGTTTTAGGGACAGTTATAGTTAGTTGGACATTGCACTCGTAGAAACCCGTAAAATTCCCCCGTTATAGTTAGTTCAGCTAACTATAACTCGCGCCCCCGCAATGCACTGCTGATGACGTCACATATTACATCACTCATGACATGGTCAGTGACATCACTGATGACATCACTGATGACATCTCAAATGACATCACTGATGACATCACTGATGACATCATCCATGTGATAATTTCATGCATCTTCTCACACCCTAATATAACTTTTGATACACCCACTCTAAATTACAGACTGCCATTCTCAAAACCATAGACACTCCAACACCAATAACTACATACCCACTCACTGATTCTTAGGTCTACACACACATCCACTCACTCACCTGTACAGTCACTCATACTTACGGTCACTCAGTACAGGACTATCATATGCACTCATACACCAACATAGACACTCACACACCGACACTCATCCATAGAGGTACTCACACACCTAGTCAGTCATGCAAATAATTAATTACACTGCCATTTACTCACCTATACAGTTATACACACACCAGCTCACTTACTCATACAAATACTAGCCCATTCTTACGCTCTTATACAAACACTAATACAAGTACACACTTATCCATACAGCCACTCTCACAATCACACACTCTCACTTATACCCATTTATATACTCCAACACACATATATACTGCCTTTCACACATGTAGTTACTCACGCATGTACCACTGAGATATACATTCACTCACTAACACACCCATACACACACTCACCCACCCATACAGTCCATCACAGATGCAATCTTGAAACCATGCACCCAGTGAATCACCCACTGATACATCTATGTGCAGTCACACACACCCCACCCACACAAACACTCAGGCACCCATACAGATACTCAGACAACCAATCAATAACTCATATAGACACTCATGTAGCTATTTACAAACCCATGCAGCCACTTACACACCAACAGACAGACGGATAAAGACATTCACACAGTTTAGTTACTAACCCATGCATTTAGTAAGATACGTTTAATCACTCACTTATAGAGTCAGTCACGCACCTACTAAATCATCCATCCAGACACTTATACACCCACTCATTATTCAATACACCTTGGCATATATATTAAACATATTTAAACTTCATAGAAACACACAGTCACTGCATGATGTCATCAGTGATGTCATTTGAGATGTCATCAGTGATGTCATCAGTGATGTCACTGACCATGTCATGAGTGATGTAATATGTGACGTCATCAGCAGTGCATTATGGGCGCGAGTTATAGTTAGCTGAACTAACTATAACGGGGGAATTTCACGGGTTTTCTACGAGTGCAATGTCCAACTAACTATAACTGTCCCTAAAACCTATGGTTTTTTCAGTGAATATTGACCTCTGCTAGATACTTTGCATTAGACACCATCCCCAAGAACCCCAGGGGTGGAAATCGGATCCAAGCCTTACGTAGAGCAGAATCAAGATTCATTTTGCAAGCTGGTAGCGTCTTTCCCTTTGGGATGAATAATGATGAGGAAATGTACGTACATCTATGATCAAATACTTCTCGTAAATCCATTTAGGAACAGGAGTTAGATATACAGAAATTTCATGTTTTTAATGTGTTCTTGATGTTTTATTCTTTGTTGTCTTAACCATCACTTTGTGTTTTTCCTTTCTGTAGCTGGTACAATTGTTTGAATTTATTTTTTGAATTTTTTGATTTGTGCATGTAATGGGATAGCTCATGTACCAAATTAAAAAAAGGTAACTCATTGAATTTCCTCTCATGTGAAGTTTATGGTCATTTGTAACCCTGGGCAAAGCACTACGCTACGCTCGCGTAGTTTGCGAAGTTTGCGCTACTTCGCACAACGCGAATTGCACGTAGCACAGTGCAAACACGCGTAGCGTAGTGCAGCGGTCATTTTTTGCTTGCTCGCGGTCCTCAACGTCAAGTTGGCGACCGCGAGCAAGCAAAATGACATCCCGGCGAGACTTTTTCTTCGTTCGCGATCAGCAACAACAAGTTGCCGATCGCGAGCGTGGACAATAAACCTCCCGGCGAGATTCTCAACACGGGAGGTCAGGTTTCTCATTGCGAGTGGTCGCGTATGCTCGCGACCGCTCGCGATGAGAAACTACCAGTCCGCGTTGAGAAGCTGCCGCTCGAGTAAAAATCTACTCGAGCGGCAGTAAAAGACAGCTCGCACTGTGCAAGATGCCGTTTTCAATAATTGCACAGTGCGGACAAGCATCCGGCACTGTGCAATCATTGCAAACAGTACACTACGCAGTTCGCGTAGTGCTACGCGTAGCTCGCGTAGTGCGAACTGCACTTTGAGTAGCTTCGCGTAGCGCTACTTCGCGAACTACGCCCAGGCTTAGTCATTTGAACTTTGAACTTTGAAACGCTCTTTTGGTGAGCTGATACCGTTGTTTGTATGTAAATAATTTATAGGTCCTTTCTCACAAGTAAAGTAATTTTGTCTCTTCACTTTCTTTTACAGATTGCCTGACTGCAATGTGAGATTTCCTACACCACGGTTAGAAAGTATGAGCACGGAGATATTGCTGTTTGTTCCTGAAATCACTCTCTCCTTAAGTAGTGGCATATAGGTAATACCGCTCTTATTGTTGTTTATTACAAATGGGGTACTATACCCATGTAAGGAAGATAACATGATACCACCATTAACCAATAGTCACGACACCCTGAACATGTCACATGGGTACTTTACCCTCGAGTTTCGATTATAGTTAATTGAGTGAATATAGAAGGGACAATTGAATCATATTGTGTTTAGACCTATCTAGGTAATCCTACTACAGGAACACCGAGTTTGCACTTACATTGATCTAGGACCCTCTGCAAACGTACACCACATTATTACATAATTGTTCTTATATTCTGTTACAGAAGCACGTACACCGTGTAAATGAGTAATCTTTGAACAGTGTCGATCACTGACCTGATTAATTGTATCAGTGACCGCTTGCCCAATGAATGCATGTTAATTCTTTGGGTGACACTGTAACGTTTTAAATATCGAAATAATTTTCTTGTTGCTATCTACGTTTAAACATGCACTAAATGTAATTTGTTTTTGGTTTTTACTCCCCTGACAATTTTTGGGAAAATGTACACTGTGTTAAACTTATATTTTCTTTCAGTCAAGTTCTGATGGTTGAAATGCATAGTCTTTTGTTTATTTTGAGCGTCATGTGGGACCCATTGTCTATAAAAAAAGTGAACTCCGAACTATGGTCATGTGACCAAGAGCTTGTGTGCTCGAAACGCGTCTGTTTTTGCCCGGAAAATAAACTGAATTGTCTTCACCATGGATCGGTGTGGCTCGTGCGTACTGGACTTTGGTAAGCGTGGTGGTGGATATATATATATATATATATATATATATATATTAGAATTCACCGCCTTCTCCAACAGCATGCATTCGCCAAAGCAGTTGCGGACCACAAAGTAAGTGCCAGTATTTTTGATTTATTGAGTGTCGGCCATTACGCGTTTCAGTCCTTTCGGACCTTGATCACATGACAACGCTTGTGGTCTTTTTTACACCTTTTAAAGTGACTAGTGCTCATGACGAGTAATTGACATAGAAAACATACTGATAACATTCCTGTCTAATACATGTTTCTGATCTGTTTTCATTTGTACATTGCTCGTCCATATAAAAACTTTGTTAGTTAAAAACAGTATAAGACTTAAAAACTAAATTTCATCATTTGTCTGTAGTTTTCCATGTTTCATTCTAAAAAGTTGGCTAAAAAGTCTGTATCAAATATACAAATGTTAAAAGGAATTTTTTATAAAATATCCACATATGATGTATAATATATATAATATAGCTAATTACTCCTTCGACACATAAATAAATAAATAAATAAATATTAATTTAAATATCCTTGCTTGAATGCATGTGTGTTTTCATACAGGTACAGCCTTATCTTTTCCATGGGTTCCTACCAATTCCTACTGTTTTAACCCCAAAGTTTTAAGTGTTCCTTAAAGTGCCAGTGCTCCCTAATTTGGTGAAGAAGAAATTTTTGTGTGCCTGTTCCCCACCAGCACACAAATGTTTTTAAAAATAAAATAAAAAAGTGCCAATTTAAAAAACCACTATTTTCATGGTTGGGGTTGGTTCGGCGGCCAGTGTTAGTAATGTTTGCTGATTTTAACTTATTCTCTAATCCGGCAAAGACTTTTACCCCATTTTAAATCCAGTATTGGCTTAAAGAAAATTTTTTCCCCTCTATACCAGATAGACTTATTTTATTGGAGAGCGTGTCATAATTTCTGTTGGAGCCATTAATGGATTATAATATTTCTTGATTTTTACTACAGGCAGGTGTATAAATCCTCAGTCGTATTCAAGCCTCCTGGGGCCTTCGTATCGAAATTGAGGATATATCTTGTTTCCAACTTCCTAAGTTGGCCCTCTCTGTCACCTCCTTTTCTACTGAAGGGGACAGTATCAATTAGGTAATACGATAGATCTTTCAAATTACCTTCATGTACCTCCCTGAAATGCCTCGCCACCGGATAGGTTTGGTCACAGTTATTGATGACCCTGATATGCTGCAGAATTCTTTTGTGCGCGGGGAGCTTTGTACTTCCTACACACTTCAGGTTACACGTACATTCCAAGACATATACAGTGTATTCAGTTTTACAAATAAGTGATTTATTGATCAAGATTTCTTTTTCACTGAAAGCTGTTCTATATGTAGTTTTGTTTATGCCATATGGGCATGCCTTACAGTTCTTACACTTTTTGAATCCATTTTGTTCCCACCATTTCCTTTGATCTTTAGTTTCCGGGCTGCTACTTACTAAACTGTTATACATTGATGGAGCCCTTCTATAAGTAATCCCTAGTCTGGGTGGTAGTTTGACCCCTATGATCGGGTCACTCCACACTATGGGCCAATTCCGCTGTATAATCTTTTTGATCTCTCTCTGCTGGGCATTGTACGCTATGATTAACCTAGCTTCCATTGCTTGTGTTGGCTCAATGAGGTTCCTCACCTTTTTTGCTTTGGAGCAAAAGGGATCTATCCTGACTTTGAGATTTAGCAATAGCCGTTTCTATGGTCTTTTTTGAATACCCTCGTGCTAGAAATATTTTCTTGCTCTCTAGTTGAGCTGCAGCTAAATCCGCGGGATTGCTGCAAATTCGTTTCAGTCGCAGCATTTCCCCGTAAGGGATACTCTCAACAAGGTGCCTAGGATGAAAACTGGTGGAATGTAAAACTGAATTTCCAGCAGTTTCCCTCCTATGCACCTTTGTTTCCACCTTATTGTTGTTCGTGTATATTTCAACATCCAAAAAGTGAATGCTTGTGTCACTAATGCAGGAGGTAAATCTTAGGTTAATATCATTTCTATTGATATCTGCCACAAATCTTGTAGCTTCTGCCACGGATCCTTCCCACACAAGAAATAAGTCGTCAATGAAACGATATAACATCTTGACATTGTTCTCCAAATAATGTTTGTGGGTGATGCCGAGGACCAACTTCTCCCACCAGCCCATGAACAAACAAGCGTAACTGGGGGAGAAGCTGGCCCCCATTGCCACCCCACGCATCTGCTGATAGTAAGTTTTATCAAACATAAATACATTGTTATGTAAGCAGAAACTAGTCATATGCATTAGCATTATACTGTGTTGGGATAATGCAGATCTGTTGGTCCCTAAATGATAATCAAGAGCCCGCATTCCATCTTTGTGATTAATACATGTATAAAGGGACACAACATCAAGAGTCATTAATAGGTAGTTGGGTTTCCAACAGAAATCTTTCAATTTCAAAACAAAGTCACTCGTATCTCTTATATATGTGGGCAATTGTTGTACCAAGTCTTGAAGGAAGAAATCCACATATTTTGAAGCGTTTTCTAGGAGACTATTCTGTGCTGATATAATTGGTCTCCCTGGTGGCTTGTGTACGCTTTTGTGGATTTTAGGAATGAAATACATATGGGGTACCTTGGGATTATCTTTTTTGATGAACTTATACTCATCCGTTGTTAAAAGGCCTGCACTCTTCCAAGCCACCAATTTACCCTGAAAGTCATTATGTATACCTTTTAATGCTAATGCATTGCTGATATGGTAACATTCCCTGTCATTTAATTGAGATAATGCTTCTTCCACATATTGCTTCTTGGACCATAACACAACATTGCCCCCCTTATCTGAGTTTCTGACCACAATGTTATTGTTCTTGTACATATACAATCAATCAATCAATCAGGGGTTTGTTAAAGCGCGACTACTCACCCGTAAGGGTCTCAAGGCGCTGGGGGGGGGTGCAGGTTCCATCCATCAAGGAGGGGGTCTGTCGAAGAGCCAGGTTTTGAGGTTTCTTGCGAAGATGGGGAGCGATGTTGTCTGTCTGAGGTGGAGCGGAAGGGCGTTCCATGCTTTGGCCGCGAGGAAGGAGAAGGTGCGGCCTCCCGATCTGGTCTTTCTGGTGCGGGGGACCACGGCGTAGGAGAGCTGGGCTGATCGTAGGGTCCTTTGGGGTGCGTGGAATTTGAGTCGGCTGTTCAGGTATGCTGGTCCGGTGCCGTGGAGGGCCTTGTGTGCGTGGGTGAGCATCTTGAAGGTGATTCTCGCCTCGACAGGGAGCCAGTGGAGTGTGCGCAGGTGCTGGGAGATGTGGCAGTGTTTTGGCAGGTTGAGGACCAGTCTTGCGGCGGCGTTCTGGATGTTCTGTAGCTTGCGGGTGAGGTTTTTGTTTATTCCGGCGTAGAGTGCGTTGCCGTAGTCGAGTCTGCTGGTGACCAGAGCGTGAGTGACGGTCTTTCGGTGTTTGAGGGGGATCCATTTGAAGGTCTTACGAAGGAGGCGGAGGGTGTGGAAGCAGGAAGATGAGACAGAGTTGATCTGGCGGTCCATTTTGAGCTCGGAGTCCAGGATGATTCCCAAGTTGCGTGCGTGGTCCGTGGGGGTTGGCGGGTTTCCGAGGGCGGGGGGCCACCAGGTGTCGCTCCAGGCATCGGGGTTTGGGCCCATGATGAGTACTTCTGTTTTGTTGGTGTTTAGTTGTAGGCAGCTGTTTTTCATCCATTTGGCGACGACTTCCATGCCTTCTCGAAAGTTGCGTCTGGCGGTGTTGGGCTCGTTGGATAGGGAGAGGATGAGCTGGGTGTCGTCTGCGTATGACACGATGTTGAGTCCGTAGGTTCTGACGATGGGGGCGAGTGGAGCCATGTAGACGTTGAAGAGCGTCGGGCTGAGGGAGGAGCCCTGGGGGACTCCGCAGGTGGTAGGTGTGGGGTCCGAGAGGAAAGGGGGAGTTTGACCCGCTGCGTCCTGCCGGAGCGGAAGGAGCGGATCCAGTCGAGGGCCTTGTCCTGGATTCCTGCGTCGTAGAGTCTGCGTATTAGGGTACGGTGGGAGACTGTGTCGAACGCCGCTGATAGGTCGAGGAGGATGAGGGCTACTGTTTCTCCTTTGTCCAGTAGGGTGCGGATGTCGTCTGTTGCGGCGAGGAGGGCGGTTTCCGTACTGTGGTTTTTTCTGAAGCCGGATTGGGAGGAGTCGAGGATGTTGTGTTCTTCAATGAATGTGGCGAGTTGGATGTTGATGGCTTTCTCGATGACTTTCGCTGGGAACGGGAGCAGGGAGATGGGTCTGTAGTTTTTGAGGTCGGTGGGGTCCGCTGAGGGTTTCTTTAGGAGGGGTTGACCTCGGCGTGTTTCCAGTCGTCGGGGAACGAGGCGGTCGCCAGGGAGCGGTTGATGGTGTGGCGGAGCATGGGTGCGATGGTGTCGGCGGCTCTGTTGAAGATGTGGTGGGGGCAGGGGTCCATGGGGGCCCCTGAGTGGATTGACTTCATTGTCTTCAGTGTGTCTTCGGTGGTGAGGGCTGTCCAGTCGTCAATCGTTGGTTTCCGGGTGTCGGGGGTGGTTGGTGAGGGTTCAGTGTGTTGGTTGTCTTCGTCGAAGTTGTCGTAGATGCTCTTGATTTTGTGGTGGAAAAAGGTGCTGAGTTTGTCGCAGAGGTCTTGTGAGGGAGGGATGTCGGTAGACTCGCTAGTGGGTTGGGCGAACTCATTGATGATGCTGAAGAGTTCCTTGCTGTTGTGCGCGTGGGTGGAGATTCTGTCTTCAATCGCTTTTTCCTCGTTTCTCTGATGAGTTGATGGTGGGCGTTGGTGGCAGCTCTGAAGTTGTCGTGGGCTTCTGTGGATTTGGTGTTCCTCCAGGCCTTTTCGAGGCGGCGGCATGTGCTTCTGGACTCTCGAAGTTCGGTGGTAAACCATCTGGCTTTCTTGGCGCGGGTATTGTTGTTTTTCTTGAGGGGGCTATGGTGTTGGTGCTGTCCGAGATCCATCTATGCAGGGTTCGGGCTGCGGTGTTGGGGTCGTCGTTTTCCGCGATGGTTGGGGTGGAGTTGTTGAGTGAGGAGGTGAGCTGGTCGTCGGTGATTTTGGTCCAGTTTCTTCGTGGAAGCAGGTGCTGGTGTCTGTGGATGGTGGGTGTTCTGAAGGTGAAGTGGACGCAACGATGGTCGGTCCATGGGAGTTTGGTGGTGTGGCTGAAGGTGATGGAGTTTCCTGTAGTGAAGAGGGGGTCGAGGGTGTGTCCTGCTGAGTGCGTGGGCTCGGTCAGGATCTGGCGCAGTCCAATGTTGTGGAGGTTGTCCAGGAGGGATGTGGTGTTGGGGACAAGTTGGTTGTCGAGGTGGAAGTTGAGGTCTCCCAGCAGGGTGTAGTTGGTGGATGCGATGGCCTGCGGGGAGATAATGTCCGTGATGGAGTTGGCGAAGGGTCCGCAGGGTCCAGGGGGTCGGTAGATGAGGGTTCCTTGGAGGGTGGCTGTGGGGCTGGCCAGTATCTTGAAGTGAAGGTGTTCCATCAGTTCTGTGGGCTCGTCAGGGAGAGTGCTCAGGCAGAGGCTGGATTTGTGGACGATGGCGATTCCGCCTCCTGGGCGGGTGGGGCGGTCCTTCCTGGTGATCTTGTATCCTTGGGGGATGGCGATGGCGATGTCCGGTCCCGAGGTGGTGTTGGTCCAGGTTTCGGTGAAGAACGCTACGTCCGGGGTGGTGCTGTCGAGGAGGTCCCAGATTTCTGTGGCGTGTTTGTGGAGGGATCGGATGTTGAGGAGGATGCACTGCAGGGTCTTCGGTTCGGTTGTGTTCTTGTGGGCGGGTTGTGCTGGATCCATGTTCTTGGCGGTGCTGCAGGTGTGCCGGCAGCGGTGACAGCTGAAGGGTCCGTGGGAGTCGGCTGTTGATGCTAGCTTGCAGTTGTTGTTGCGGCCTGGGTTGAGTGCGTGGAGTGCTGCTGGGTCGTAGCGTTGGCGGGGCGGAGGTCCAGGGTTCCTGGCACTGGTCGCCAGCGGGTCGCGGACGGGCGCAGACGGGCTTGCCTTTGACGCGCCTTCGGCGCGCCAAAGGCCGCCATTAAGTAGGGGTCGGGGAGGGCTGTACAGCTGGGAGGCGGGAGCGGGGAGGGGAGCTGGATTGGGCCGGTCACGCTGGGGGGGAGGGGCCGCGGGGGCAGCAGCGGCGGGGAAAGGTAAAGGGAGGAAATAAGGGATAAAGATAAAAGGGAAATTAGGCAGAAATAAGGCACAAAAGAGCAGAGATGCAGAAAGGTGAAAGATAAAAGAGGGTAGAAAAACGAGTGAAAACAAGTGAAAGGGCAGAGCGAGAGGAAGGGAAAATGAGCAGAAATAAGGCACAAAAGAGCAGAAATGCAGAAAAGTGCAGAAAGGTGAAAGATAAAAGAGGGTAGAAAAACGAGTGAAAACAAGTGAAAGGGCAGAGCGAGAGGAAGGGAAAATGAGCAGAAATAAGGCACAAAAGAGCAGAAATGCAGAAAAGTGCAGAAAGGTGAAAGATAAAAGGTAGAAAAAGTAGTGAAAGAGCAGAGTTAGAGGAAGGAGACAGAGGTCCACTGGACCACCAGGGATGAGGCGCAGGGAAACCTGCGGGTGGAGGAGGGCCTCGATCACCAACACTCAAGAGTGCAGGGGCAGGTGCAGGCCTCACTTAATGGTGGAGCTGCGAGGGTGGGAGAGCAATTTCACTGACAATGAGTCAGTGGTCTTGCTCGCCTGTCCCCGCAGTGGCCGCCATTAAGTAGGGGTCGGGGAGGGCTGGACAGCTGGGAGGCAGGAGCGGGGAGGGGAGCTGGATTGGGCCGGTCGCGCTGGGGGGAGGGGCCGCGGGGGCAGCAGCGGCGGGGAAAGGTAAAGGGAGGAAATAAGGGATAAAGAAAAAAGGGAAATTAGGCAGAAATAAGGCACAAAAGAGCAGAGATGCAGAAAGGTGAAAGATAAAAGAGGGTAGAAAAACGAGTGAAAACTAGTGAAAGGGCAGAGCGAGAGGAAGGGAAAATGAGCAGAAATAAGGCACAAAAGAGCAGAGATGCAGAAAAGTGCAGAAAGGTGAAAGATAAAAGAGGGTAGAAAAACGAGTGAAAACAAGTGAAAGAGCAGAGCGAGAGGAAGGGAAAATGAGCAGAAATAAGGCACAAAAGAGCAGAGATGCAGAAAAGTGCAGAAAGGTGAAAGATAAAAGGTAGAAAAAGTAGTGAAAGAGCAGAGTTAGAGGAAGGAGACAGAGGTCCACTGGACCACCAGGGATGAGGCGCAGGGAAACCTGCGGGTGGAGGAGGGCCTCGATCACCAACACTCGAGAGTGCAGGGGCAGGGGCAGGCCTCACTTAATGGTGGAGCTGCGAGGGTGGGAGAGCAATTTCACTGACAATGAGTCAGTGGTCTTGCTCGCCTGTTCCCGCAGTGGCCGCCATTAAGTAGGGGTCGGGGAGGGCTGGACAGCTGGGAGGCGGGAGCGGGGAGGGGAGCTGGATTGGGCCGGTCGCGCTGGGGGGAGGGGCCGCGGGGGCAGCAGCGGCGGGGAAAGGTAAAGGGAGGAAATAAGGGATAAAGAAAAAAGGGAAATTAGGCAGAAATAAGGCAAAAAAGAGCAGAGATGCAGAAAGGTGAAAGATAAAAGAGGGTAGAAAAACGAGTGAAAACTAGTGAAAGGGCAGAGCGAGAGGAAGGGAAAATGAGCAGAAATAAGGCACAAAAGAGCAGAGATGCAGAAAAGTGCAGAAAGGTGAAAGATAAAAGGTAGAAAAAGTAGTGAAAGAGCAGAGTTAGAGGAAGGAGACAGAGGTCCACTGGACCACCAGGGATGAGGCGCAGGGAAACCTGCGGGTGGAGGAGGGCCTCGATCACCAACACTCGAGAGTGCAGGGGCAGGGGCAGGCCTCACTTAATGGTGGAGCTGCGAGGGTGGGAGAGCAATTTCACTGACAATGAGTCAGTGGTCTTGCTCGCCTGTCCCCGCAGTGGCCGCCATTAAGTATGGGTCGGGGAGGGCTGGACAGCTGGGAGGCGGGAGCAGGGAGGGGAGCTGGATTGGGCCGGTCGCGCTGGGGGGAGGGGCCGCGGGGGCAGCAGCGGCGGGGAAAGGTAAAGGGAGGAAATAAGGGATAAAGAAAAAAGGGAAATTAGGCAGAAATAAGGCACAAAAGAGCAGAGATGCAGAAAGGTGAAAGATAAAAGAGGGTAGAAAAACGAGTGAAAACTAGTGAAAGGGCAGAGCGAGAGGAAGGGAAAATGAGCAGAAATAAGGCACAAAAGAGCAGAGATGCAGAAAAGTGCAGAAAGGTGAAAGATAAAAGAGGGTAGAAAAACGAGTGAAAACAAGTGAAAGGGCAGAGCGAGAGGAAGGGAAAATGAGCAGAAATAAGGCACAAAAGAGCAGAGATGCAGAAAAGTGCAGAAAGGTGAAAGATAAAAGGTAGAAAAAGTAGTGAAAGAGCAGAGTTAGAGGAAGGAGACAGAGGTCCACTGGACCACCAGGGATGAGGCGCAGGGAAACCTGCGGGTGGAGGAGGGCCTCGATCACCAACACTCGAGAGTGCAGGGGCAGGGGCAGGCCTCACTTAATGGTGGAGCTGCGAGGGTGGGAGAGCAATTTCACTGACAATGAGTCAGTGGTCTTGCTCGCCTGTCCCCGCAGTGGCCGCCATTAAGTATGGGTCGGGGAGGGCTGGACAGCTGGGAGGCGGGAGCAGGGAGGGGAGCTGGATTGGGCCGGTCGCGCTGGGGGGAGGGGCCGCGGGGGCAGCAGCGGCGGGGAAAGGTAAAGGGAGGAAATAAGGGATAAAGAAAAAAGGGAAATTAGGCAGAAATAAGGCACAAAAGAGCAGAGATGCAGAAAGGTGAAAGATAAAAGAGGGTAGAAAAACGAGTGAAAACTAGTGAAAGGGCAGAGCGAGAGGAAGGAAAATGAGCAGAAATAAGGCACAAAAGAGCAGAGATGCAGAAAAGTGCAGAAAGGTGAAAGATAAAAGAGGGTAGAAAAACGAGTGAAAACAAGTGAAAGGGCAGAGCGAGAGGAAGGGAAAATGAGCAGAAATAAGGCACAAAAGAGCAGAGATGCAGAAAAGTGCAGAAAGGTGAAAGATAAAAGGTAGAAAAAGTAGTGAAAGAGCAGAGTTAGAAGAAGGAGACAGAGGTCCACTGGACCACCAGGGATGAGGCGCAGGGAAACCTGCGGGTGGAGGAGGGCCTCGATCACCAACACTCGAGAGTGCAGCGGCAGGGGCAGGCCTCACTTAATGGTGGAGCTGCGAGGGTGGGAGAGCAATTTCACTGACAATGAGTCAGTGGTCTTGCTCGCCTGTCCCCGCAGTGGCCGCCATTAAGTAGGGGTCGGGGAGGGCTGGACAGCTGGGAGGCGGGAGCGGGGAGGGGAGCTGGATTGGGCCGGTCGCGCTGGGGGGAGGGGCCGCGGGGCAGCAGCGGCGGGGAAAGGTAAAGGGAGGAAATAAGGGATAAAGAAAAAAGGGAAATTAGGCAGAAATAAGGCACAAAAGAGCAGAGATGCAGAAAGGTGAAAGATAAAAGAGGGTAGAAAAACGAGTGAAAACTAGTGAAAGGGCAGAGCGAGAGGAAGGGAAAATGAGCAGAAATAAGGCACAAAAGAGCAGAGATGCAGAAAAGTGCAGAAAGGTGAAACATAAAAGAGGGTAGAAAAACAAGTGAAAACAAGTGAAAGGGCAGAGCGAGAGGAAGGGAAAATGAGCAGAAATAAGGCACAAGAGAGCAGAGATGCAGAAAAGTGCAGAAAGGTGAAAGATAAAAGGTAGAAAAAGTAGTGAAAGAGCAGAGTTAGAGGAAGGAGACAGAGGTCCACTGGACCACCAGGGATGAGGCGCAGAGAAACCTGCGGGTGGAGGAGGGCCTCGATCACCAACACTCGAGAGTGCAGGGGCAGGGGCAGGCCTCACTTAATGGTGGAGCTGCGAGGGTGGGAGAGCAATTTCACTGACAATGAGTCAGTGGTCTTGCTCGCCTGTCCCCGCAGTGGCCGCCATTAAGTAGGGGTCGGGGAGGGCTGGACAGCTGGGAGGCGGGAGCGGGGAGGGGAGCTGGATTGGGCCGGTCGCGCTGGGGGGAGGGGCCACGGGGGCAGCAGCGGCAGGGAAAGGTAAAGGGAGGAAATAAGGGATAAAGAAAAAGGGAAATTAGGCAGAAATAAGGCACAAAAGAGCAGAGATGCAGAAAGGTGAAAGATAAAAGAGGGTAGAAAAACGAGTGAAAACTAGTGAAAGGGCAGAGCGAGAGGAAGGGAAAATGAGCAGAAATAAGGCACAAAAGAGCAGAGATGCAGAAAAGTGCAGAAAGGTGAAAGATAAAAGAGGGTAGAAAAACGAGTGAAAACAAGTGAAAGGGCAGAGCGAGAGGAAGGGAAAATGAGCAGAAATAAGGCACAAAAGAGCAGAGAGGCAGAAAAGTGCAGAAAGGTGAAAGATAAAAGGTAGAAAAAGTAGTGAAAAAGCAGAGTTAGAGGAAGGAGACAGAGGTCCACTGGACCACCAGGGATGAGGCGCAGGGAAACCTGCGGGTGGAGGAGGGCCTCGATCACCAACACTCGAGAGTGCAGGGGCAGGGGCAGGCCTCACTTAATGGTGGAGCTGCGAGGGTGGGAGAGCAATTTCACTGACAATGAGTCAGTGGTCTTGCTATATATATTCACTGAAAAAACCCATAGGTTTCAGGCACGTTATAGTTAGAAATTTGCATTTAAAAAACCTTACAAATTCACTGAAAAAACCATAGGTTTTAGGGACAGTTATAGTTAGTTGGACATTGCACTCGTACAAAACCCGTGAAATTCCCCCGTTATAGTTAGTTCAGCTAACTATAACTCACGCCCCCGCAATGCACTGCTGATGACGTAACATATTAAATCACTCATGACATGGTCAGTTACATCACTGATGACATCTCAAATGACATCACTTATGACATCATCCAGTGACTGTGTGTTTCTGTAAAGTTTAAATATTTCTAATATATATAGGGAAAGGCGTATTGAAGAATGAGTGGTTGTATAAGTGTCTGTATGGATGATTTAGTAGGTGCGTGACTAACTCTATAAGTGAGTGATTAAACGTATCTTACTGAATGCATGGGTTAGTGACTAAACTGGGTGAATGTCTGTATCCGTGTGTCTGTTGCTGTGTAAGTGGCTGCATGGGTTTGTGAATAGCTACATGAGTGTCTATATGAGTTATTGATTGGTTGTCTGAGTATCTGTATGGGTGCCTCAGTGTTTGTGTGGGTGGGGTGTGTGGAACTCTGTGCATAGATGTGTGAGTGGGTGATTCACTGGGTGGATGGTTTCAAGAGTGCATCTGTGATAGACTGTATGGGTGGGTAAGTGTGTGTAAGAGTGTGTTAGTGAGTGAATGTATGTCCCAGTGGTACATGTGTGAGTAACTACATATGTGAATGGCAGTATATATGTGTGTTGGAGTATATAAATAGCTATAAGCGAGAGTATGTGATTGTGAGAGTGACTGTATGGATGAGTGTGTGCTTGTATCAGTGATTGTATAAGAGCGTAAGAATGTGCTAGTATTTGTATGAGTAAGTGAGCTGGTGTGTGTATAACTGTATAGGTGAGTAAATGGCAGTGTGTTTAATTATTTGCATGACTGACTAGGTGTGTGAGTACCTCTATGGATGAGTGGCGGTGTTTGAGTGTCTATATAGGAGTATGAGTGCATATGATAGTCCTAGTACTGAGTGACCGTAAGTATGAGTGACTGTACGGGTGAGTGAGTGGATGTGTGTGTAGACCTAAGAATCAGTGAGTGGGTATGTAGTTATTGGTGTTGGAGTATCTATGGTTTTGCGAATGGCAGTCTGTAATTTAGAGTGGGTGTATCAAAGGTTATATTAGGGTGTGAGGAGGTGCATCAGATTATCACGTGGATGATGTCATCAGTGATGTCATCAGTGATGTCATTTGAGATGTCATCAGTGATGTCATCAGTGATGTCACTGACCATGTCATGAGTGATGTAATATGTGACGTCATCAGCAGTGCATTGCGGGGGCGCGAGTTATAGTTAGCCGAACTAACTATAACGGGAGAATTTCACGGGTTTTGTACGAGTGCAATGTCCAACTAACTATAACTGTCCCTAAAACCTATGGTTTTTTTCAGTGAATTTGTAAGGTTTTTTAAATGCTAATTTCTAACTATAACATGCCTGAAACCTATGGGTTTTTTCAGTGAATTTCAAAGGTTTTGTAAATGACAATTTTTAAATGTATTAATTGTTATATTTATTTTTTTGATACTGATTTACTACATTTTTTTAAACTATTTATTTTTAGATATTTTATTTTTTAAATTACATTGTAATTACATTATACATTACATTACAAAATATACTTTCTCAGAATGAATTACTTTAGTTTAAATACTTTGCAAATAGGCAATAGACTTTTAAGTACAGTAGTTACAGTTGTTGCAATGGGCAACACAATTTCAAACACAATGCAACATTGAGCTCAATGTTAATTTCTAGTTAAATGCAATTAGTTAAATTATGGATTACTTTTCTAACCACAGGACTGGATCCTAGATTCAGTCCTGGGACATCTCCTGTAAACAGTTGAGTAAAAGCGTTTTGGTTACAGTAGTGATTTTTAAGGAATAATATTGTATTTTAAAAGTTGACAGAAACTTTTTCACATAGAATCACCAATGTTATCCTATGGGAGGAAATTCACTTAGCAGGTAAGTAGTGTTATCATTACTTTTTCTTACTCAGTGGTGGATCCTGGATCCAGCACTGGTGCATCTCCTGTAAACAGTTGAAAGAATGCGTTTAAGTCATACAGGCGATTTTTAAGGAATATTTGTAGTTTGTGAAAATCGACACTTTGAAACTTTTCTGCTGAAAACCAGACAATGGATTCCTATGGAAGGAAATTCAAGTTACTGGTAAGTACGGTTAAAATTACTTTTCAGGATCAGTACTGGGCTAAAAGATGCAGCACTGGGTTCTCTCCTGATAACAGGTGAGTAAATCGGAATTCGTAGTTCTGCTGATTTTAGAGGAATATTTGTATGTTTCAAAAATTGACAAACTTTTTCAGCAAAAAGCAGGCAATGATATCCTATGGAAGGAAATTCAAGTTACTGGTAAGTACGGTTAAAATTACTTTTCAGGATCAGTACTGGGCTCAAAGATGCAGCACTGAGGTCTCTCCTGATAACAGGTGAGTAAATTGGAATTCGTAGTTCAGCTGATTTTAGAGGAATATTATAAAGTTCCAAAACTCCACACTTAGAAGAATTTCCAAGTGAAACCAGTCAATGTTAGCCTATGGAAGGAAATTCAAGTTACTGGTAAGTACGGTTAAAATTACTTTTCAGGATCAGTACTGGGCTCAAAGATGCAGCACTGAGGTCTCTCCTGATACCAGGTGAGTAAATCGGAATTCGTAGTTCTGCTGATTTTAGAGGAATATTTGTATGTTTCAAAAATCGACAAACTTTTTCAGCAAAAAGCAGGCAATGATATCCTATGGAAGGAAATTCAAGTTACTGGTAAGTACGGTTAAAATTACTTTTCAGGATCAGTACTGGGCTCAAAGATGCAGCACTGAGGTCTCTCCTGATAACAGGTGAGTAAATTGGAATTCGTAGTTCAGCTGATTTTAGAGGAATATTATAAAGTTCCAAAACTCCACACTTAGAAGAATTTCCAAGTGAAACCAGTCAATGTTAGCCTATGGAATGAAATTCAAGTTACTGGTAAGTACGGTTAAAATTACTTTTCAGGATCAGTACTGGGCTCAAAGATGCAGCACTGAGGTCTCTCCTGATAACAGGTGAGTAAATTGGAATTCGTAGTTCAGCTGATTTTAGAGGAATATTATAAAGTTCCAAAACTCCACACTTAGAAGAATTTCCAAGTGAAACCAGTCAATGTTAGCCTATGGAAGGAAATGCAAGTTACTGGTAAGTACGGTTAAAATTACTTTTCAGGATCAGTACTGGGCTCAATCAATCAATCAATCAATCACAGAATTTGTAGAGCGCACTACTTACCCGCGAGGGTCTCAAGGCGCTGGGGAGAGGGAAGGGGGGGGTGCTGCTACTAGTCGAACAGCCAGGTCTTGAGTAGCCTCCTGAAGGTCAGCAGGTCTTGGGTCTGTCGTAGGCTTAGTGGAAGGGTGTTCCAGGTCTTGGCGGCGAGGTGTGAGAAGGATCTGCCGCCGGTGGTTGTTCTTCGAATGCGAGGGATGGTGGCGAGGGAGAGGTCGGCGGAGCGGAGCTGGCGGTTGGGGACGTAGAAGAAGAGTCGTCTGTTGAGGTAGGCTGGGCCAGTTTTGTGGAGTGCCTTGTGTGCGTGGATGAGGAGTTTGAAGGTGACCCTCCTGTCGACGGGGAGCCAGTGCAGGTTCCTCAGGTGGGGGGTGATGTGGCTGTGGCGTGGTACGTCGAGGATCAGGCGTGCGGAGGCGTTTTGTATGTGTTGCAGTCGCTTGATGAGCTTGGCCGGGGCTCCCGTGTAGAGGGCGTTCCCATAGTCAAGTCTGCTACTGACGAGGGCCTGGGTGACTGTTCTTCTTGTGTCTGTCGGGATCCACCTGTAGATCTTGCGAAGCATGCGGAGGGTGTTGAAGCAGGAGGAGGAGACTGCGTTGACTTGCTTGGCCATGGAGAGCGTTTAGTCGAGGATGACTCCCAGGTTGCGTGCAAGGTCGGTGGGTGTCGGGGCTGCTCCCAGCGTCGTTGGCCACCAGGAGTCGTCCCAGGCTGAGGGGTTGGAGCCGAGGATGAGGACCTCCGTCTTGTCCGTGTTCACCTTTAGTCGGCTGATCTTCATCCAATCAGCGACGGCCTTCATTCCTTCATGGAGATTGGCTTTGGCGGCGAGGGGGTCCTTGGTGAGGGAGAGGATCAGTTGAGTGTCATCGGCATAGGAGATAATGTTGAGGTCGTGCTGTTTGGCGATGCGTGCGAGCGGGGCCATGTAGATGTTGAACAGTGTTGGGCTGAGGGAAGATCCCTGGGGTACGCCGCAGATGATCTCGGAGACTTCGGATCGGAAAGGTGGGAGGCGGACTCTCTGGGTTCTGCCGTCGAGGAAGGAGGTGGTCCATTCCAGGGCCTTATCTCGGATCCCTGCGTCGTGGAGGCGTGCGCGTAGAGTGCGGTGGCAGACAGTGTCGAAGGCGACGGAGAGGTCCAGCAGGATGAGGGCTGCGGTCTCACCGTTGTCCAGCAGGGTCCTGATGTCGTCGGTGGCGGCGATGAGGGCAGTCTCAGTGCTGTGGTTGCTGCGGAACCCCGATTGGGATGGGTCCAGGATGCTGTTTTCTTCTAGGTATCGGGTTAGCTGTTTGTTGACGATCTTCTCGATGACCTTGGCTGGGAACGGAAGCAGGGAGATGGGCCGGAAGTTCTTGAGGTCTCTTGGGTCCGCCTTGGGTTTTTTGAGTAGGGCGTTGATCTCTGCGTGTTTCCAGCTCTCTGGGAAGGTCGCGGTCTCGAAGGAGAGATTGATAACGTTGCACAGGTGGGGTGCGATGGAGCTGCTGGCTTTGTTGAAGATGTGGTGCGGGAAAGGGTCTGACGGGGAGCCGGAGTGTATTGTGCCCATGGTCTTGATGGTGTCATCGATGTTCACGCTGGCCCAGGCTGGCAAGGGGTCATGGTCGATGGTGTGCGGCGGGTCTGGAGTATCTATCTTGGTGGGGGCTGTCTGGGTGTTGAAGCTGTCGTGGATGTCGGCGATCTTGCGGTGGAAGAAGGTGGCGAGGGAATCGCACAGGGCTTGCGACGGCGGGATGTCGTTGGTGTTGGAGCTGGGGTTGGAGAGTTCCTTCACGATGTTGAAGAGCTCCTTGCTGTTGTGTGCGTTGTTGTCGAGGCGGTCTTTGAAGGAGATTCTCTTGGCGGACCTGATGAGGTGGTGGTGGTTACGGATGGCGTCTTTATGGGCTGCGTGGCTGTCCGGTGTCTTATCACTGTGCCATTTCTTCTCAAGTTTCCGGCTCTTTTGGTGGTGTCGCTGTAGGTGAGTTTTTTCAGCGGGGCGAGGGTGTTGGCACAGTCGTCTATCCATCGTCTGAGGTTGCAGGCAGCGTCGTCGGTGTTGGATGGGTCGGAGGGAGGGCTGAGAGCGAGGTTTGCCCGTAGTTGGTCTTCGGTGACTTTGCTCCAGTAGCGGCGTGGGATCTGTTGGGTGCGGTGGTGTGTGGTGGGTTTCTGGAAGGTGAAGTGGATGCAGCTCAAAGATGCAGCACTGAGGTCTCTCCTGATAACAGGTGAGTAAATCGGAATTCGTAGTTCGGCTGATTTTAGAGGAATATTTGCACAATGGTGAAGGAAGGGGGTGGGGCCTGAGGTGACATGTCTGCAAACACGCCCTGTGGCGCGTTTTAAGTTGGAGAATTAATTCCTCCTCAATCCCGAGGGTCCCTGGGGGCCAACTAGCCCACCCTGTACCTCCAGTATGCGCCAGGGAGCTGCGTTGCAGAGAGGTGTTCAGAGGCCACGCCACTTTTTACACCACTGTGCAACGCAGCTCTGTGGCGCTTTCTGGACGTACCTGGTGGGCTAGTTGGCCCCCAGGCACCCTCATGATTGAAGAGGATTTAATTCCCCATCTTAAAATGCGCCACGGGGCCTGTTTGCACACATGTCACCTGAAGCCCTGTCCCCTCCCTTCACCACTGTGCAAACGCGCCCCGTGGCGCGTTTTAAGTTGGGGGATTAAGTCCCCTTGAATCCTGAGGGTACCTGGAGTCCAACTAGCCCACCATGTACCTCCAAAAACGCCACAGAGCTGCGTTGCAGAGAGGTGTAAAAGGGGCGTGGCCTCTGTACACCTCTCTGCAACGCAGCCCCTGGCGCATACTGGAGGTTCCTGGTGGGCTAGTTGGCCCCCAGGGACCCCCAGTATTCAAGGGAAATTCGTTCCCCCTCTGCAAACGCGCCAGGGGGCGCGTTTGCAGAGTGCTGCAAGGAGGGGGCGTGGCCTCCGCGCGATGCCGGATTTTTTTTTTTTTTTTAAAAGGGGGCTGTGTGGCCCCCCTTCTTTTTAATTATTTTGGGCCCTGAGGACCCCATCCGCCAGGGCCTGACCCCCTTTTATTTTATTTTTCAAAAATGGAACGGGAAGGGGACCGCGTGGGCCCCCCTCCCGTGGCCAATTTCGGCCCGGGGACCCCATCCCCCGGGTCATTGGCACATTTAAAAAAAAAAAAACTCATGGAGGGGGGCTGCGTTGCCCCCCTGCTCAGGCCTCCTTAGGCCCGGGGACCCCATCCCCCGGGCGGCCTTTTTTTTTATTTGCATAATTTGGGGAGGGGGGCCGCGTGGCCCCCCTCCCGGGCCACTACTTGCCCCGGGGACCCCATCCCCCAGGGCTGGCCCTATCCTTTGGGGACCGTGGGGGGACCCCAACTCCCCCACGGTCCCGCTGGCTCCCCGCGTCCTGCAGGAGCCGGCATTGCTTTTCCACATGGGGAGCTGCTGACATGCAGCTCCCCGTGTGGAAAAGCAATTTGCTTTGAATTTTGGAAGAGAGAGCAGGTTTCCTGCCTCTCTTCAAAATCCAAAGCAGTTTGCTATGACAGGACGGGAGCCGCGAGGCTCCCGTCCTGTCATAGCAAACTACAGTGTCCCAGGGGTAGGCACCCGGGACACTGCAGGAGCCGGCTCCTGGGGGTGGCGGTCCCCAGGGCCACCACAGGCTCCAGGAGGGGACCGCGCGGCCCCCCTCCCAACATCTACAAAGCCCCAGGGAGGTGGTGGTCCCGGGGCTTCGGGGTCCGAAACGGACCCCCACATTTGTTTAATTAGTGCCCCGGGGAGGTGGCGGTCCCGGGCGTGTGGGGGCTCGAGCCCCCCCACACAGGTAATTTAATTTTAAAAAAAAGAAGCCCGGGGGGGTGGCGGTCCCTGGGGCTGCGGGAGGGCCCAGTGCCCTCCCGCACAATTAAAATTAAAAGCCCCGGGGGGTGGCGGTCCCCGGGGCTTGGGGGGCCTTAGAGGCCCCCAAACCATTTTTTATTAACCCCCCCCCGCAAGCCCCCGGGACTTGGCCCACCCGTGGGTCAAATAACAAAGAAGCGCGGGAGTCCGCGCTTCGTTTTTTTTTTTTTTATCGGCAGGATCCGCGCACCCAGCGCGTTTTTGCCGATTTTTAAAAAAAAATAATATTTTTTTGGGCCCTGGGGGTCCTTGTAGGACCCCCTGAGCAGGCCTAGGGGGTCAGGGTGTTTCTACCCTGCCCCCTTTTTGCGTTTTTTGCGTCTGTTTTCATCTTTTCTTGTGCCTCGGTTCTACCGAGGAACAAGATGGCTGCCAACACTTCCTGATTTGGAGTGTTGACAGCCAATTAGCATACAGCTCGTGATCGGGAGGGTACGCGGACCCTACTCGGCCATAGATATATATGTGACTTTACTTTTGATTTTCTCAGGAACTACTGAACGGATTTACACCATTTAAGCAAAAGGCACGACACTGAACCAAGGGCTACCTCTTTGCCAAATTTGGTGTAATTCCGTTCAGCAGTTCGGGCTGTAGCTGCGACTAAAGGTTCCTATGGAAAAATGAATGGGGAAAACGCGTTTTGGGACCCCCCTTTTTTCTCGGCCCCCGCTTGACGAATCACCCCGAGACTTTCAGGATAGGAGCAGACCGGAGCACCCCAACAAGTTGGAAACTTTCGCGAAGATTCGTCAACCGGCGCCAACGTTATTTCAAATAGAATGTTGCGGATTTCCTATGGAAAATAGGTCCTAACTATAACTATCTACTGGCGACCGCCAGTAGATAATATATATATATATATATATATATATATATATATATATATATATATATATATATAATATATCCCATGTTTGTTCTGATGACGAAGACGCACTCCTACTGCAGGCATTTCGTCAGAATTCTCTTTTTCAGGGAAACCGGCTGGTTGTGTCTTGATTGTTGTTGCCTGATGCATTTCAGAGCCCCCGGCTCCTTAACCCCTTTGCTGCTAGGGCTTTCCCCCCCCCTGTGCTAAGCCTTTTTTTGGCTATTTAGGGTAGTTCCCGCGTTTAGGCCCCTGTAACTTTTTGACCACATAAGGTATCCACGCCAAATTTGCGTCCTTTTCTTCCAACATCATGGGGATATCAAAGGTACCAAGGATTTGTTGATTCTCTTGGAGGGGACCCAAAAATTAGCCAAATTTTGTTTTTTTGGGGAAAAATTGGAAAAAAGTGCTGCAGATGAAAGCATCTCTTTTTTTCCCCTGCAAATGGTACCAACAAAGGGTTTGTGGTGCTGAAATCGCAATCTTCCGAGCTTTCAGGGAAAGACAGACTTTTGTCAGAAAACCAAAATATTTTACACAGTGTTGGCGTTTTACTGGGACATTGCCTATTTTTGCAATTTTTTGTGCTTTCAAGCTCCTTCCAGTTAATGGTAGAAATGGGTATGAAAGCAATAATGGATCCTGAAAAGCTATACATTTCATGAAAGTAGACAAAATTCTGAATTCAGCAAGGGGTCATTTTTGTAGATCCTTCAAGGTTTATTATATAACTAACAGTTAAAAATAGTAAAATTTGAAAACAAGTTAAAAAAAAACAACCATTTGTGCCAATGTTTTCACCTGTAACTTCTTCTAAATATGACAGATGTTTGAAAGCAAAATAACGTTACATCCGCTGGACCTTTCTGGTTGTGGGGATATATAGGACTTGTAGGTTCACCAAGAATCTGATGAACCTAGAGCCAATAACTGAGCAGTGTCTTGCAATGGTTTTTTATTGTGCACCGGGTATGTAGCAATTCATTTGGGAAAATATAAACAGTGAAAAATTGATATGAAAGACACCTTTGTATTTCTGAAATAGGAACAAAATATAGAGTTTAGAAACAGTTGCTATTTGCACATCTCCGAAATTGTTGGTACCCAAACTAGCATGTGAATTATAGGACATTTTTCAAATTGATTTCTTTTTTAGACATTGCCTTACATTTGGAAGGCAGAAATGCATCGAGAGTCAATAGGTAATGAAAGTTGCTCTACAAATCTGTGTTCCCCTAAGTCTCCCGATAAAAATGGTACCTCACTTGTGTGGATAGGCCTAGTGCCCGCGACAGGAAATGGCCCAAAACGCAACATGGACAAACCACATTTTTACAGTGAAAACTGACCCTTTTTTCAAAGTGCCTAACTGTGGATTTTGAACCCTAGCTCTGCTGGCACCTAGGGAAACCTAGCAAACCTATTCATTTTCGAAAACTAGACGCACAAGGGAATCCAGGATGGGGTGACTTCGGTGGGTGGCTCTCACCAGGTTCTCTTACCCCGAACCCCTTGCAAACCTCAAAGTTTGTAAAAAAAAACACATTTTCCTCACATGTATGTGACTAAAAGTTCTGGAATCTGTATGGATCCACAGAATTCCACCCACCCTGCATTTCCCAAAGTCTTCCGATAAAAATGGTACCTCACTTGTGTGGGTAGGTTTACTGCCCGCGACAGGAAACGGCCCAACACGCAACATGGACACACCACATTTTTACAGTGAAAACTGACCATTTTTTTGCAAAGTGCCTAGTTGTAGGTTTTGAACCCTAGCTCTGCCGGTACCTAGAGAAACCTAGCAAACCTATACATTTCTGAAAACTAGACACCCAGGGAAATCCAGTATGGGGTGACTTGTCTGGCTCTCACCAGGTGGATCTCTTACCCAGAATCCCTTGCAAACCTCAAACTTTGTAAAAAAACCACATTTTCCTCACATTTCTGTGATGGAAACTTCTGGAATCTGCGTGGATCCGCAAAATTCCACCTTCCCTGCATTCCCCAAAGTCTTCCAATAAAAATTGTACCTCACTTGTGTGGGTAGGTTTACTGCCCGCGACAGGAAACGGCCCAACACGCAACATGGACACACTACGGGGCATATTTACGTTCCCTGGCGCATCCCTGCATATCAGCATATGCTGAAGTCGTGTCGCAAGCGCGACGCAACTCCAGCACTGTCCCAACCTTCCCTATCCCTAACATGGTGCGTCAATCCTTACGCCTGCTTGAAGCAGGCGTAAGGATTTGGCGCACCAGCGTCGGAAAAGTGACTGCGTGAAATCTTGTAGATTTCATTACGTCACTTTTCCGAGGCGTACCTGCGCCAGAATGCCCCCCCCCTGCGCCGGTACGCCCACATGAAACCTGACGCAGGTTTCATGTGGCGCAGGGGTTTACTACGTGACGCATCTCCCTAGATGCGTCACGTTGTAAATATAGCGCAACGCGGCGAATGGTTTGCGTCGCCGCTGCGTCACTTGCGTGACGCAACGGCGGCGCAAAAGTGGCGCAAGGGGCTTGTAAATATGCCCCTACATTTTTATAGTGAAAACTGACCATTTTTTTGCAATGTGCCTAGCTGTAGATTTTGAACCCTAGCTCTGCCGGCACCTAGGCAAACCTAGCAAACATATACATTTTTGAAAACTAAACACCCAGAAGAATCCAGTATGGGGTGACTTGTGTGGCTCTCACCAGGTTCTCCTACCCAGAATCCCTGGCAAACCTCAAAGTTTGTAAAGAAAAACACATTTTCCTCACATTCCTGTGATGGAAAGTTCTGGAATCTGCATGGATCCACAAAATTCCTCCCACCCTGCATTCCCCAAAGTCTTCCGAGACAAATGGTTCCTCACTTGTGTGGTTAGGCCAAGTGCCCATGACAGGAAATGGCGCAAAATGCAACATAAACACACCACATTTTTACAGTGAAAACTGGCCCTTTTTTTGCAAAAGTGCCTAGCTGTAGATTTTTAACCCCAGCTCTGCCGGCACCTAGGGAAACCTAGCAAACATATACATTTTTGAAAACTAAACACCCATAAGAATCCAGTATGGGGTGACTTGTGTGGCTCTCACCAGGTTCTCCTACCCAGAATCCCTGGCAAACCTCAAAGTTTGTAAAAAAACACACATTTTCCTCACATTTATGTGATGGAAAGTTCTGGGATCTGCATGGATCCACAGAATTCCACCCACCCCGCATTCCCCAAAGTCTTCGGATAAAAATGGTACTTCACTTGTGTGGGCAGGCCTAGTGCCCGTGACAGGAAACGGCCCAAAACGCAACGTGGACACACCACATTTTTGCAGTGAAAACTGACCCATTTTTTGCAAAAGTGCCTAGCTGTAGATTTTAAACCCTAGCTCTGCCGGCACCTAGGGTAACCTAGCAAACCTATACATTTTTGGAAACTAGACACCCAGGGGAATCCAGGATGGGGTGACATGTCAGGCTCTCATTAGGTTCTCTTACCCAGAATCCCTTGCAAACCTCAAACTTTGTCAAAAAAACACATTTTCCTCACATTTCTGTGATGGAAAGTTCTGGAATCTGCATGGATCCACAAAATTCCTCCCACCCTGCATTTCCCACAGTCTTCCGCAAAAAATGGTGCCTCACTTGTGTGGGTAGGCCTAGTGCCCACGTCAGGAAATGGCGTAAAACGCAACATGGACACACCACATTTTTTCAGTGAAAACTAACCCTTTTTTTGCAAAAGTGCCTAGCTGTAGATTTTGAACCCTAGCTCTGCCAGCACCCAGGGAAACCTAGCAAACCTATACATTTTTGAAAACTAGAAACCCAGGAGAATCCAGGATGGGGTGACTTGTGTGGCTCTCGCCAGGTTCTCTTACCAAGAACCCCTTGCAAACCTCAAACTTTATTAAAAGAAACACATTTTCCTCACATTTCTGTGATGGAAAGTTCTGGAATCTGCATGGATCCACAAAATTCCTCCCACCCTGCATTCCCCAAAGTCTTTTGAGAAAAATGGTACCTCACTTGTGTGGGTAGGCCTAGTGCCCGCGACAGGAAACGGCGCAAAATGCAACATGGACACACCACATTTTTACAGTGAAAACGGACCCATTTTTTGCAAAGTGCCTAGCTGTAGATTTTGAACCCTAGCTCTGCCAGCACCTAAGGAAACCTATACATTTTTTAAAACTAGACACCCAGGGGAATCCAGGATGGGGAGAATTGTGTGGCTTTCATCAGGTTCTCTTACCCAGAATGCCTTGCAAACCTCAAACTTTGTAAAAAAAAACACAAAAAAACTTTCCTCACATTTCTGTGATGGAAAGTTCTGGAATCTGCATGGATCCACAAAATTCCTCCCACTCTGCATTCCCCAATGTCTTCCGAGAACAATGGTACCTCACATGTGTGGGTAGGCCTAGTGGCTGCAACGGGAAACGGCCCAAATCGTACTGTGAAGACTTCAAAATTACCCATCATAAAACTACCCGGTTTTGCAGGGGGGGCAACAGTTATTTTGGCCCCGGGCTCGCGGCCATCTAGGGAAACATACCAAACCCACACATTTCTGAAAACTAGACACCCTGTGGAGTCCAGTGAGGTATGGCTTGCGTGGATCCTTCAATGTTTTCTTACCCAGAATCCCCTGCAAACCTCAAATTTGGTGAAAAAGTCAAATTTTTCTCAAATTTCTGTGTGGGAAAGTTGTAGGATCACCGGGCTGACACAAATTTCCTACCACCCAGCATTCCCCCGGGTCTCCCGATAAAAATGGTACCTCACTTGTGTGGGTGGGTCAAGTACCCACGACAGGCAAGGGCCCAAAACATATTGTGGATTCATCCAAATTACCTATCACAAAACGATTTGCTTTTGCAAGGGGGGGTCACATGAGTTTTTGGTCCCAGGCTTGGTGGCCATTTTGGAAACCTACCGAACCCACACATTTCTGATAACTAGATACCTGGGCGAGTCCAGGAAGGTATGGCTTGCCTGGTTCCCCCAACATTTCCCTACCCATAATCCCCTGCAGACCTCAAATTTTGCTGAAAAAATCGAATTTTTCTCAAATTTTTGTGTGGGAAAGTTTCCTACCACCTAGCGTTCCCCTTGTTCTCCCGAGTAAAATGATACCTCACTTGTGTGGGTGGGCCAAAGGCCTGTGACTAGGAAGAGCCAAAAACATAGGGATTAAAGGTATAGCACCGTGAATTCTAATCGCTACATTTGAAAAAAAATACAGTTTTAGCTGATTCTGCATTGGAAAGCCACACAAGCGAGGTATCGTTTTACTCGGGAGACCAAGGGGAACACTATGTGGTAGGGCATTTGTGCCGGCACAGTGATCCCACACAAAAATGTGTGGAAAAAGTGATTTTTTCAGCTAAATTTGAGGTTTACAGTGGGGAAGAAAACATTGGGGGATGCACGCAAGCCATACCTCACTGGACTCCCCAGGGTGTCTAGTTTTCAGAAATGTGTGGGTTTGGTAGGTTTCCCTAGATGGCCGCTCAGACCAGGGCCAAAAACCCAGGTGCCCCCCCTGCAAAACCAGGTCATTTTATGATAGGTAATTTTGAAGTCTCCAGAATACATTTTGGGCCCTTGCCTGTCGCAGGTACTTGACCCACCCACACGAGTGAGGTACCATTTTTATCAGGAGACCTGGGGGAATGCTGGGTGGTAGGAATTTTGTGTCATCCCGGTGATCCTACAACTTTCCCACACAAACATTTGAGAAAAATCTGATTTTTTCAGCAAAATGTGACGTTTGCAGGGGATTCTGGCTAGGGAAACGTTATGGGATCCACGCAAGCCATACCTCACTGGACTCCCCAGGGTGTCTAGTTTTCAGAAATGTGTGGGTTTGGTAGGTTTCCCAACATGGCCGCCGAGCCCGGGGCCAAAAACACAGGTGACCCCCCCTTGCAAAACCAGGTTGTTTCAAAATAGGTAATTTTGATGTCTCCACAATGCGTTTTGGGCCCTTCCCTGTTGCGGGTACTTGGCCCACCCACACAAGTGAGGTACCATTTTTATCAGGAGACTTGGGGAAATGCTGGGTGGTAGGAAATTTGTTGTTTCTTTCTGAAGCTTGAAAATGTTGGCACAGTAATGCAAGGAAAATGTGACAGTCACATTTTGAGGTTTGCAGGACATTGTGGGTAAGGTAACTTGTTGGGATCCACAAGAGAGACATCACTATGTACTCCCATGGGTGTTTTGTTTACGAGAATGTCTAGAGTTGGTAGGTTTTTCTTAGATGGAATGTACACCTTGGCAGAGAAAGAGAAAAAAGACAAATATTACTGCACAACCATCTATTTCTCAAGCACACGCACATACTGGTTGGATTTGGCACGAGGGCGAGTGATGGTTCAGTATATAAAATTTTATTAACAAGAGATTTCACAATAATGAAATGCACTGTCAATAATTTAAAGAACACAAAATTGAACCAGTGACTCACAGCTCGTGAGCTGTAAAGCCGCGTCAAGGCCCCAACCGCTTTACAGGCCATTCACACACCTTTTGTATGTGATACACACAAGACCATTCACACCACCAGGCACGGAACCAACACATTACAACATTCACAAAAATGGACAAGGTACACCCTGCTTGAGAAAGACAGAAATGACAAATATTACTGCACAACCATCTATTCCTCAAGCACACATACATACCAGTTGGATTTGGCATGAGGGTGACTGATGGTTCAGTATATAAAATTTTATTAACAAGAGATTTCACAAAAATGAAATGCACTGTTAATAATTGAAAGGACAAGAAATTGAACCATTGACTCACAGCTCGTGAGCTGTAAAGCCACGACAAGGCACCAACCTCTTTACAGGCCATTCATACACCTTTCTTACGTGTGACACATACAAAACCATTCACACCACCAGCCGCGGGCCCATCACATTACAACACTCACATCAGCAGACAGTGCCATTCAATGGCCCATCACTTTCACATGCCCACATGCCTGACACAGCAACCACGCCAGCTGATGGATTGCGTGGACTGGCATTTGGCTACCAGTGTGTGTAGTGACCAGCAGCAAGTCACTACTCACACACCGCCAGCCAAGCACCAGTCCACGCACACAGCCAGCCAAGCCCCAGTTCACGCACACTGCCAGCCAAGCACCAGTCCATTCACACCACCAGCCAAGTGCCAGTCCACGCACACCACCAGCCAAGCGCCATTCCACGCACACCGCCAGCCAAGCGCCAGTCCATGCACACCACCAGCCAAGTGCCAGCCTACACACACCACCATCACATTTAGGGTTTTTCTATACAAAAAAGAAAGCACAAACAAATTGTAAATAGATACAAATCTACTAACACAAAATCTGAAACTAAATACATTGCACTAATGCCAACCTTGAAACAGAACAAAAATCAGACCAGGCAGATCACTTTAGCACTCATGGATGCTCCTAAAAATTATTTTGCGTGTGGTACATTCTAAAACAAGCAGGCACACACAGCGCAGGGTTAGAAGGACACTCGGGACAGTACATACGAGTCTCCTTCCGCGTACCTCTTCGCCAACACACTCTATATCTCCTACTGGGAAAGTCTTTTGAGGGCATGGGATGAATGTGATCAGGAAAGTGGCGATCTTTCAATCTAGCCACATCCTCCACCACTCCAACTCTAGGAACACTTGCCTGTTCCACTACAACAAGGCTGCCTATTACAGACTCCTGAAACTTAGCAAAAGTCATCTTTGACTCAGGACAACAATCCTTAAATACAACAAAAGCATTAAAGGTTGTCAAGTGGAAAAGATGGATAGCCAACTTCTTATATCAAATGTAAACCTTACGAAGAGCAGTGTAAGGTTCCAACCTCTGATCTACTCTATCAACACCACCCATGTGCCTATTATAGTATAAAAGCAAAAGACACACAATTGATGGACGGAATGCAGAACAAATCAAAACATTCACCCCCAGTCAAGAGATCTGGGTTAAATCCATAATTCTTTTGCTCACCATGCCACCCCAGTTTAGACCTGGCCATATGCAAATCAGTCTTGACCCTGTGCCTCATGGGAACAGTCCAGCCCGAACTGCCAAGCCAGGTCCTCCCTGGATCGGAAACAAGCATCCTAGGACCGGTTTCGGGGTTTCACCCCTCTTCAGCCAGGATAGCTTGATTCCAGTGGCACAGTGAATGTATGACATTGTTCTGCATTCTGTCCATCAACTGTTGTTTTTGCATTTGTCACCCCGAGTGGGACGGGTATGCCCAGACGTGGGTCCCGTGCCCTCCATGCCACTGGAATCAAGCTATCCTGGCTGAAGAGGGGTGAAACCCCGAAACCGGTCCTAGGATGCTTGTTTCCAGTCCAGGGAGGACCTGGCTTGGCAGTTCGGGCTGGACTGTTCCCATGAGGCACAGGGTCAAGACTGATTTGCATATGGCTGGGTTCGAACTGGAATGGCATGGTGAGCAAAAAACGATGGATTTAGGCCCAGATCTCTGTACTGGGGGAATGTATGACATTGTTCTGCATTCTGTCCATCAACTATTGTTTTTGCATTTGTCACCCCGAGTGGGACGGGTATGCCCAGACGTGGGTCCCGTGCTCTCCATGCCACTGGAATCAAGCTATCCTGGCTGAAGAGGGTGAAACCCCGAAACCGGTCCTAGGATGCTTGTTTCCAGTCCAGGAAGGACCTGGCTTGGCAGTTCGGGCTGGACTGTTCCCATGAGGCACAGGGTCAAGACTGATTTGCATATGGCTGGGTTCAAACTGGAATGGCATGGTGATCAATAAAACGATGGATTTAGGCCCAGATCTCTGTACTGGGGGGGAATGTATGACATTGTTCTGCATTCTGTCCATCAACTGTTGTTTTTGCATTTGTCACCCCGAGTGGGACGGGTATGCCCAGACGTGGGTCCCGTGCTCTCCATGCCACTGGAATCAAGCTATCCTGGCTGAAGAGGGGTGAAACCCCGAAACCGGTCCTAGGATGCTTGTTTCCAGTCCAGGGAGGACCTGGCTTGGCAGTTCGGGCTGGACTGTTCCCATGAGGCACAGGGTCAAGACTGATTTGCATATGGCTGGGTTCAAACTGGAATGGCATGGTGAGCAAAAAAACGATGGATTTAGGCCCAGATCTCTGTACTGGGGGAATGTATGACATTGTTCTGCATTCTGCCCATCAACTGTTGTTTTTGCATTTGTCACCCCGATTGGGACGGGTATGCCCAGACGTGGGTCCCGTGCTCTCCATGCCACTGGAATCAAGCTATCCTGGCTGAAGAGGGGTGAAACCCCGAAACCGGTCCTAGGAGGCTTGTTTCCAGTCCAGGGAGGACCTGGCTTGGCAGTTCGGGCTGGACTGTTCCCATGAGGCACAGGGTCAAGACTGATTTGCATATGGCTGGGTTCAAACTGGAATGGCATGGTGAGCCAAAAAAACGATGGATTTAGGCCCAGATCTCTGTACTGGTGGGAATGTATGACATTGTTCTGCATTCTGTCCATCAACTGTTGTTTTTGCATTTATTATAGTATAAAATGCACACAGGTTTGCGCACCACAGAAATCTGACTCCAAACAGTCACAGGTGAAGTTCTTTCATCATGGATGGTAGTCAGAATGTAGACATCTCTCCTGTCTGCAAACTTCACAGCTAGAATTCCTCACTACGCAACACACTGCACTGTCCCCGCACAAGCTTTTGACAAACAAGTTCTTTTGGGAAACCTTTACGGTTAGAGCGGATTGTGCCACAAGCAACAGTGTCCACTTTGGCCAATTCCCTGAACAACTGCACACCAGTGTAGAAGTTATCTACATATAAATGGTGACCTTTGTTAAATAGTCCTCTACCAAGTTCCCACACAATTTTCTCAGTCACTCCAAAAGTGAACGGACAACCAGGGGGGGTCAATCCTGACATCCCTACCGGTGTACACCCTGAATTAGAGACATATCCAGTCCTACTGTCACACAGCATATACATCTTAATTCCATAGCGTGCCCTCTTGCTAGGAATGTATTGCCTAAAAACCAAGCGGCCCTTGAACAAGACCAAAGACTCATCCACAGCTATATCTTTCCCTGGAGCATAGATCTCAGAAAATCGATCTACAAAGTGATCAATGAAAGGCCGAATCTTAAAAAGACAGTCACAATCAGGGTGATCTCGTGGCAACGCTAAACCATTATCGACAAATCGCAGCATCCGAAGCAGAAGCAAATACCGATCACGACTCATGACTGCCGGAAATATAGCCGTTGCCATCAAGGGACTAGTAGACCAATATGAAGACATTGATGGCTTCCTTAGCAAGCCCATCAAAAAAGTTAAATCCAAGAACTTCTTCATCTCTTCCAGATTTGTGGGAGTCCACCGGGTAGCTCTAGAGTGGAGCCTCGGGCTAGCACTGTTGTCCCTCAAATACTGTGCAGCATACTAATTAGTCTGCTCAACAATCTCTGCAAAAAATACATCGTCCATAAACAACTGAAAAAAATGTATAGGCAAAATGTTTTCAGTATCCACGCTACACCCTGGAACACCAGTAAAGTCTGGCAATGTTGGCTGCACCATGCCTGGGGCAGCCCAGAGGTCAGCACTTCCAATGGGAGGCCTTGCAGCCCCAGGCTGCAACCCAGATGCCTCTTGCTGCACTATCGGCACATCAATGTCCTCCTCTAAGACAGGCACTTCATCTGCACTAAGAGTGGCTTCATCATCCGATGATTCCTCGTAGACAGAAAACTCACTGCCAGAATCTTCCACTGCCTCCTCTGCCTCAGATGCAGAGTCAGTCTCTGAACCATGGTCAGAGGAAGACTCAAAAAGCATACCAACAACCTGCTGAGCAGTAATCCTGCGGGTAACCATAATCCTTACAAAGAAAGGAGACTTCACACACAAGACAACAACAACCAACACTGTGCAAAATAAGTAATAAACAAAGTGTGGCTTTATCACAAAGATCTTTATACTCAAAAACAAAATGACTCACTTGCCAAAGATAGCTACACTCACCAGCACCTACTCTGCAGAGACACAGCAAAAAGCAATGATATCCCACTAGAAAGAAAAAAACAAAACCAATTACTCACAAGTCAACAAAATATACATCGAGCACAAATGCAAAAAGATTTTGACACTCAAAAAACAGAAGCCAAACATACTGCTATTATTACACCATTTGCAAAAAACACATTCATGCAGGGAAATGAAACCCATTTAGATTAAATAGTAGAAAAAAAAATTATCTTACCAAACACATGCAACTATACAAAGTGCAGAACCACCAGTAACGAGACCATAACCTAGAACAGTCTAAAGAACAAAAGACTTGAACTAGAATAAAAAGGAGAAATAAAACATTACAATTGCAATTCACAAGGAATAAAAAATTAACATTATAACACGCTATGTCACTACCCAAATGGTCAATCTGACAGATGGGCCTTCAAATAGGGCTGAGAAAAATGGGGGGGTGATCTTGCCCAAGGGATCGGGTAGGGTTTTCTGCCAGGCCGATCTGTCCCCCAGGCGGGGCAGAAAACAGCAGACAGAAATTTGCCCCCGTTGCAAAAGAAATAGATCCCTGGTGCCTAGTCGGGTTTTCTGGCTCCCCCCCTCCCGCCTAGGGGGCGAAAGGCCAAAAAAGGGGGCAGATATGTCCCCAGGAGGGGCAGAAAAAACATAAACAATAGTTTACCACTTGGAAGCAACCCTTGCCCAAGGGGTCGCTTCCATTACACTCAAAACAAAATCCCTGGTGCCTAGTGGGGTTGTCTGCCCCACCCCCTCCGGGGGTGGATTGGCCCACTTTCTTTGGCCTTTCTGCCACCAGGGGAGGGCAGAAAAAACATGCAGTTAAATTCACCCCCTTGGAAGCGACCCTTGCCCAAGGGGTCACTTCCAGTACACAAAAAAAGAAAATCCCTGGTGCCTAGTGGGGTTTTCTGCCTCCCCCCTGGGGGCAGAAAGGCCAAAAAAAACCAGGCCGATCTGAAAAAAATATGCACATAAAATCAGCCCCTTGAAAACGACCCTTGCCCAAGGGGTCGCTTCCATTACATTAAAAATAAAGTCCCTGGTACCTAGTGGGGTTTTCTTACCCCCCCTGGGGGCAGAAAGGCCAAAATAAACAGTCCAATCCGCCCCCGGGCGGGGGAGGGCAGAAAAAACATGCATATAAAATCAGCCTCTTGGAAGCAACCCTTGCCTAAGGGGTCGCTTCCATTACATTAAAAATAAAGTCCCTGGTGCCTAGTGGGGTTTTATGCCAAAAAAACTGGCCGATCTGCCCCCGGGGGAGAGGCAGAAAAAACATACACAAACAATCAAGACACAACTAGCCGGTTTCCCCAAAAATGAGAATTCTGACAAATTGCCTGCAGTAGGAGTGACTCTTCATCATCAGGACGCACATGGGATTCATAAAATCACAGCGGTCCGGCCGTGGAGGACTGCACCACCCATTAAAGGAAACATGGGGTCACGTGGTTAAGAACTGGTTTGTAACCGGAGATGCGACACAACAGTGCTTTATATTCAACTGTGGGAGTTGTGTTTTGAGGCCCACTGGAGGACTTAGACAGTGTGAAAAATAACTTCAACTTCGTTAAACCCACTGAAGGGTCTAATTGTAATAAGGAATACTACGGATACCAGAATCCTCTTGGATATTTGAAACGCACCTGTGTAGCCCACTAGAGGGTGATATTTTTGAAAATAAAAGTGAGCCTTTGACTTTTTTTTTGTTTGTTGCAGGCAGCCTATGATTAAGGAGCCAGGGGGCTCCGAAACGCATCAGGTGACAACAATCAAGACACCACTAGCCGGTTTCCCCAAAAAAGAGAATTCTGACAAATTGCCTGCAGTAGAAGTGCGTCTTCATCATCGGGACAAACAAGGGATTCATATATATATATATATATATATCCAGAAAACTCCGCTGTAGCTTGATTCTATCAAAAAACGGAGCACGGACCACATGTAATCTTGGCAGTGTCTTTTTATTGTTCCCCATACACCTCTACAGCCATGACGCGTTTCAGCCCTGCCTGGGCCTTGATCACATGATATATATATATATATTCACTGAAAAAACCATAGGTTTTAGGGACAGTTATAGTTAGTTGGACATTGCACTCGTACAAAACCCGTGAAATTCCCCGTTATAGTTAGTTCAGCTAACTATAACTCATGCACTCCACAATGCACTGCTGATGACGTCACATATTACATCACTCATGACATGGTCAGTGACATCACTGATGACATCACTGATGACATCTCAAATGACATCACTGATGACATCATCCAGTGACTGTGTGTTTCTGTAAAGTTTAAATATGTTTAATATATATAGGGAAAGGCGTATTGAAGAATGAGTGGGTGTATAAGTGTCTGAATGGATGATTTAGTAGGTGCGTGACTGACTCTATAAGTGAGTGATTAAACGTATCTTACTGAATGCATGGGTTAGTGACTAAACTGTGTGAATCTCTGTATCCGTCTGTCTGTTGGTGTGTAAGTGACTGTATGGGTTTGTGAATAACTACATAAGTGTCTATATGAGTTATTGATTGGTTGTGTAAGTATCTGTATGGGTGCCTGAGTGTTTGTGTGGGTGGGATGTGTATGACTCTGTGCATAGATGTGTGAGTGGGTAATTCACTGGGCGCATGGTTTCAAGTGTGCATCTGTGATGGACTGTATGGGTGGGTGAGTGTGTGTATGGGTGTGTTAGTGAGTGAATGTATATCTCAGTGGTACATGTGTGAGTAACTACATATGTGAAAGGCAGTATATATGTGTGTTGGAGTATATAAATGGCTATAAGTGAGAGTGTGTGATTGTGAGAGTGGCTGTATGGATGAGTGTGTACTTGTATCAGTGATTGTATAAGAGCGTAAGAATGTGCTAGTATTTGTATGAGTAAGTGAGCTGGTGTGTGTATAACTGTATAGGTGAGTAAATGGCAGTGTGATTAATTATTTGCATGACTGACTAGGTGTGTGAGTACCTCTATGGATGAGTGGCGGTGTGTGAGTGTCTATATAGGTGTATGAGTGCATATGATAGTCCTGTACTGAGTGACCGTAAGTATGAGTGACTGTACGGGTGAGTGAGTGGATGTGTGTGTAGACCTAAGAATCAGTGAGTGGGTATGTAGTTATTGGTGTTGGAGTGTCTATGGTGTTGAGAATAGCAGTCTGTAATTTAGAGTGGGTGTATCAAAGGTTATATTAGGGTGTGAGAAGATGCATCAAATTATCACATGGATGATGTCATCAGTGATGTCATCAGTGATGTCATTTGAGATGTCATCAGTGATGTCATCAGTGATGTCACTGACCATGTCATGAGTGATGTAATATGTGACGTCATCAGCAGTGCATTGCGGGCGCGAGTTATAGTTAGCTGAACTAACTATAACGGGGAATTTCACAGGTTTTGTACGAGTGCAATGTCCAACTAACTATAACTGTCCCTAAAACCTATGTTTTTTCAGTGAATTTGTAAGGTTTTTTAAATGCTAATTTCTAACTATAACGTGTCTGAAACCTATGGTTTTTTCAGTGAATTTCAAAGGTTTTTTAAATGCTAATTTCTAACTATAACGTGCCTGAAACCTATGCTTTTTAAGTGAATTTCAAAGGTTTTTTAAATGCTAGTTTCTAACTATGCCTACAGAGGTAGGACATGTGAAGAAAGAAGAAAAACGCACAGAAAGAAGCAAAAGAAATGCAGAAAGA
This sequence comes from Calotriton arnoldi, assembly GCA_963921515.1. NCBI lineage: Eukaryota > Metazoa > Chordata > Amphibia > Caudata > Salamandridae > Calotriton > Calotriton arnoldi. The sequence goes on along the minus strand of CAWUFW010008201.1, from coordinate 10,417 downwards.
AGCAACAGAAGTCCACAAAGACGAAGAAAAGTGCAGGAAGAAGCAAAAGATGTGCAGAAAGAACCAACAGAGGAGCAGAAAGAGGCCTTGTTGCAAAATCATCCTGTGCCCACAACCTTTTCAGATGGGTACTGGTGGTAACTGACTCTGACTAACCAGAGCCAGTGCTATGCTAAAAGACACTTAGAATACAGTGAAAACACCTACATACACTAGGGAACACTATGCGTTGGGGTACCCCTGTTATTAGCATCACCTCCTCTGTAAGTCCCTAGTACATAATAGGGTAGGGGGATTAAAACTACCTCTTAAAATGCGCTACAGGGCGCGTTTGCACAGTGGTGAAGGGAGGGGGGGCCTGAGGTGACATGTGTGCAAACGCGCCCCGTTGCGCATTTTAAGTTGCGGGATTAAGTCCCCTTGAATCCTGAGGGTCCCTGGGGCCCAACTAGCCCCCAGGTACCTACAGTTAGGACCACAGAGCTGAGTTGCAGAGAGGCGTTCCGAGGCCACGCACCTTTTTCACCTCTCTTCAACGCAACTCTGTTGGGCTTACTGAAGGTACCTGGTGGGCTAGTTGGCCCCAGGGTCCCTCAGGATTCAAGGGAATTAATTCCCCAACTTAAAACGCACCACAGGGCGTGTTTGCGAAAATGTCACCTGAGGCCCCGCCCCCTCCCTTCACCACTGTGCAAACGCGCCCCGTGGCGCGTTTTATGTTGGGGGATTAGGTCACCTTGAATCCTGAGGGTCCCTGGGGCCCAACTAGCCCCCAGGTACCTACAGTTAGGACCACAGAGCTGAGTTGCAGGGAGGCGTTCCGAGGCCACGCACCTTTTTTCACCTCTCTGCAACGCAACTCTGTTGTGCTTACTGAAGGTACCTGGTGGGCTAGTTGGCCACCAGGGTCCCTCAGGATTCAAGGGGAATTAATTCCCCAACTTAAAACGCACCGCAGGGCGTGTTTGCGCACATGTCACCTGAGGCCCCGCCCCCTCCGTTCACCACTGTGCAAACGCGCCCCTGGCGTGTTTTATGTTGGGGGATTAGGTCACCTTGAATCCTGAGGGTCCCTGGGGCCCAACTAGCCCACCAGGTACTTCCAGTAAGCACCACAGGCCTGCGTTGCAATGCCTGTAACAAATTGTGCAGTTGTGTTTAGGTAGTGAAGGGGGTCATGCTGGGGGTAGTGTTTTAGGGTTTAGGGTAGTGCAGTGGTGTTTGTGTATTGTAGGGGGTCATGCTGGGGCTAGATTTAGGGTTTAGGGTAGTGCAGTGGTGTTTGGGTAGTGTAGGGAGTCATGCTGGGGGGAGTGTTTTAGGGTTTAGGGTAGTGCAGTGGTGTTTGGGTAGTGTAGGGGGTCGTGCTGGGGGTAGTGTTTTAGGGTTTAGGGTAGTGCAGTGGTGTTTGGGTAGTGTAGGGGGTCGTGCTGGGGGTAGTGGTTTAGGGTTTAGGGTAGTGAAGTGGTGTTTAGGTAGTGTAGGGGGTACTGCTGGGGGTAGTGTTTTAGGGTTTAGGGTAGTGCAGTGGTGTTTGGGTAGTGTAGGGGGTACTGCTGGGGGTAGTGTTTTAGGGTTTAGGGTAGTGCAGTGGTGTTTGGGTAGTGTAGGGGTTCGTGCTGGGGGTAGTTCTTTAGGGTTTAGGGTAGTGCAGTGGTGTTTGTGTAGTGTAGGGGGTAGTGTTTTAGGGTTTAGGGTAGTGCAGTGGTGTTTGTGTAGTGTAGGGGGTCATGCTGGGGGTAGTGTTTTAGGGTTTAGGGTAGTGCAGTGGTGTTTGTGTAGTGTAGGAGGTCGTGTTTTAGGGTTTAGGGTAGTGCAGTGGTCTTTGGGTAGTGTAGGGAGTCATGCAGGGGTAGTGTTTTAGGGTTTAGGGTTGTGCAGTGGTCTTTGGGTAGTGTAGGGGGTCGTGTGGGGGGTAGTGTTTTAGGGTTTAGGATAGTGCATTGGTGTTTGGGTAGTGTAGGGGGTCATGCGGGGGGTAGTGTTTTAGGGTTTAGGGCAGTTCAGTGGTGTTTGGGTAGAGTAGGGGGTCGTGCTGGGGGAGTGTTTTAGGGTTTAGGGCAGTGCAGTGGTTTTCGGGTAGTGTAGGGGGTCGTGCTGGGGGAGTGTTTTAGGGTTTAGGGCAGTGCAGTGGTGTTTGGGTAGTGTAGGGGGTCGTGCTGGGGGAGTGTTTGAGGGTTTAGGGCAGTGCAGTCGTGTTTGGGTAGTGTAGGGGGTCGTGCTGGGGGAGTATTTTAGGGATTAGGGTAGTGCAGTGGTGTTCGGTTAGTGTAGGGGGTCATGCTGGGGGTAGTGTTTTAGGGTTTAGGGCAGTGCAGTGGTGTTCGGGCAGTGTAGGGGGTCGTGCTGGGGTGGTGTTTTAAGGTTTAGGGCAGTGCAGTCATGTTCGGGCAGTGTAGGAGGTCGTGCTGGGGGTGGTGTTTCAGGGTTTAGGGCAGTGCAGTGGTGTTCGGGCAGTGTAGGGGGTCGTGCAGGGGTGGAGTTTCAGGGTTTAGGGCAGTGCAGCGGTGTTCGGGCAGTGTAGGGGGTCGTGCAGGGGTGGTGTTTCAGGGTTTAGGGCAGTGGTGTTCGGGCAGTGTAGGGGGTCATGCTGGGGGTGGTCTTTCAGGGTTTGGGGCACTGCAGTGGTGTTCGGGCACTAAAGGGGGTCGTGCTGGGGGTGGTGTTTCAGGGTTTAGGGCAGTGCAGTGGTGTTTGGGCAGTGTAGGGGGTCGTGCTGGGGGTGGTGTTTCAGGGTTTAGGGCAGTGCAGTGATGTTTGGGCAGTGTAGGGGTGGTGCAGGGGTGGTGTTTCAGGGTTTAGGGCAGTGCAGTGGTGTTCGGGCAGTATAGGGGGCGGTGCAGGGGGTGGTGTTTCAGGGTTTAGGGCAGTGCAGTGGTGTTCGGGCAGTGTAGGGGGTCGTGCAGGGGTGGTGTTTCAGGGTTTAGGGCAGTGCAGTGGTGTTCGGGCAGTGTAGGGTGTCGTGCTGGGGCTGGTGTTTCAGGGTTTAGGGCAGTGCAGTGGTATTCGGTAAGTGTAGGGGGTCGTGCTGGGCCTGGTGTTTCAGGGTTTAGGGCAGTGCAGTGGTGTTCGGGCAGTGTAGGGGTCGTGCTGGGGCTGGTGTTTCAGGGTTTAGGGCAGTGCAGTGGTGTTCGGGCAGTGTAGGGGGTCGTGCAGGGGTGGTGTTTCAGGGTTTAGGGCAGTGCAGTGGTGTTCGGGCAGTGTAGGGGGTCGTGCAGGGGTGGTGTTTCAGGGTTTAGGGCAGTGCAGCGGTGTTCGGGCAGTGTAGGGGGTCGTGCAGGGGGTGGTGTTTTAGGGTTTAGGGCAGTGGTGTTCGGGCAGTGTAGGGGGTCATGCGGGGGGTGGTCTTTCAGGGTTTGGGGCAGTGCAGTGGTGTTCGGGCACTAAAGGTGGTCGTGCTGGGGGTGGTGTTTCAGGGTTTAGGGCAGTGCAGTGGTGTTCGGGCAGTGTAGGGGGTCGTGCTGGGGGTGGTGTTTCAGGGTTTAGGGCAGTGCAGTGATGTTTGGGCAGTGTAGGGGGTGGTGCAGGGGTGGTGTTTCAGGGTTTAGGGCAGTGCAGTGGTGTTCGGGCAGTATAGGGGGTGGTGCAGGGGTGGTGTTTCAGGGTTTAGGGCAGTGCAGTGGTGTTCGGGCAGTGTAGGGGGTCGTGCTGGGGTGGTGTTTCAGGGTTTAGGGCAGTGCAGTGGTGGTCGGGCAGTGTAGGGGGTCGTGCTGGGGGTGGTGTTTCAGGGTTTAGGGCAGTGCAGTGATGTTTGGGCAGTGTAGGGGGTGGTGCAGGGGTGGTGTTTCAGGGTTTAGGGCAGTGCAGTGGTGTTCGGGCAGTATAGGGGGCGGTGCAGGGGGTGGTGTTTCAGGGTTTAGGGCAGTTCAGTGGTGTTCGGGCAGTGTAGGGGGTCGTGCAGGGGTGGTGTTTCAGGGTTTAGGGCAGTGCAGTGGTGTTCGGGCAGTGTAGGGTGTCGTGCTGGGGCTGGTGTTTCAGGGTTTAGGGCAGTGCAGTGGTGTTCGGGCAGTGTAGGGGGTCGTGCTGGGGCTGGTGTTTCAGGGTTTAGGGCAGTGCAGTGGTGTTCCGGCAGTGTAGGGGGTCGTGCTGGGGCTGGTGTTTCAGGGTTTAGGGCAGTGCAGTGGTGTTCGGGCAGTGTAGGTGGTCGTGCTGGGGCTGGTGTTTCAGGGTTTTGGGCAGTGCAGTGATGTTCGGGCAGTGTAGGGGGTTTTGCTGGGGCTGGTGTTTCAGAGTCTAGGGCAGTGCAGTGGTGTTCGGGTAGTGTAGGGGGTCTTGCTGGGGGTAGTGTTTTAGGGTTTAGGGCAGTGCAGTGGTGTTTGGGAAGTGTAGGGGGTCGTGCTGGGGTGGTGTTTTAGGGTTTAGGACAGTGCAGTGGTGTTCGGGCAGTGTAGGGGGTCATGCTGGGGGTGGTGTTTCAGGGTTTAGGGCAGTGCAGTGTTGTTTGGGCAGTGTAGGGGGTCGTGCAGGAGGTGGTGTTTCAGGGTTTAGGGCAGTGCAGCGGTGTTCGGGCAGTGTAGGGGGTCGTGCAGGGGGTGGTGTTTCAGGGTTTAGGGCAGTGCAGTGGTGTTCGGGCAGTATAGGGGGTCATGCTGGGGGTGGTGTTTCAGGGTTTGGGGCAGTGCAGTGGTGTTCGGGCAGTAAAGGTGGTCATGCTGGGGCTGGTGTTTCAGGGTTTTGGGCAGTGCAGTGGTGTTCGGGCAGTGTAGGGGGTCGTGCGGGGGTGGTGTTTCAGGGTTTAGGGCAGTGCAGTGGTGTTCGGGCAGTGTAGGGGGTTGTGCAGGGTTGTGGTGTTTCAGGGTTTAGGGCAGTGCAGTGGTGTTCGGGCACTGTAGGGGGTCGTGCTGGGGGTGGTGTTTCAGGGTTTAGGGCAGTGCAGTGGTGTTCGGGCAGTGAAGGGGTGGTGCAGGGGGTGGTGTTTCAGGGTTTAGGGCAGTGCAGTGGTGTTCGGGCAGTGTAGGGGGTGGTGTTTCAGGGTTTAGGGCAGTGCAGTGGTGTTCGGGCAGTGTAGGGGGTCATGCTGGGGCTGGTGTTTCAGGGTTTAGGGCAGTGCAGTGGTGTTCGGGCAGTGTAGGGGGTCGTGCTGGGGCTGGTGTTTCAGGGTTTAGGGCAGTGCAGTGGTGTTCGGGCAGTGTAGGGGGTCGTGCTGGGGCTGGTGTTTCAGGGTTTAGGGCAGTGCAGTGGTGTTCGGGCAGTGTAGGTGTTCGTGCTGGGGCTGGTGTTTCAGGGTTTAGGGCAGTGCAGTGGTGTTCGGGCAGTGTAGGGGGTCTTGCTGGGGCTGGTGTTTCAGGGTTTAGGGCAGTGCAGTGGTGTTCGGGCAGTGTAGGGGGTCTTGCTGGGGCTGGTGTTTCAGAGTCTAGGGCAGTGCAGTGGTGTTCGGGTAGTGTAGGGGGTCGTGCTGGGGGTAGTGTTTTAGGCTTTAGGGCAGTGCAGTGGTGTTCGGGCAGTGTAGGGGGTCGTGCTGGGGTGGTGTTTTAGGGTTTAGGGCAGTGCAGTGGTGTTCGGGCAGTGTAGGGGGTTGTGCTGGGGGTGGTGTTTCAGGGTTTAGGGCAATGCAGTGGTGTTCGGGCAGTGTAGGGGGTCGTGCAGGGGAGGTGTTTCAGGGTTTAGGGCAGTGTAGCGGTGTTCGGGCAGTGTAGGGGGTCGTGCAGGGGTGGTGTTTCAGGGTTTAGGGCAGTGGTGTTCGGGCAGTGTAGGGGGTCATGCTGGGGGTGGTGTTTCAGGGTTTGGGGCAGAGCAGTGGTGTTCGGGCAGTAAAGGGGGTCATGCTGGGGGTGGTGTTTCAGGGTTTACCGCAGTGCAGTGGTGTTCGGGCAGTGTAGGGGGTCGTGCGGGGTGGTGTTTCAGGGTTTAGGGCGGTGCAGTGGTGTTCGGGCAGTGTAGGGGTCGTGCAGGGTTGTGGTGTTTCAGGGTTTAGGGCAGTGCAGTGGTGTTCGGGCAGTGTAGGGGGTCGTGCTGGGGGTGGTGTTTCAGGGTTTAGGGCAGTGCAGTGGTGTTCGGGCAGTGTAGGGGGTGGTGCAGGGGGTGGTGTTTCAGGGTTTAGGGCAGTGCAGTGGTGTTCGAGCAGTGTAGGTGATGGTGCAGGGGGTGGTGTTTCAGGGTTTAGGGCAGTGCAGTGGTGTTCGGGCAGTGTAGGGGGTCGTGCAGGGGGTGGTGTTTCAGGGTTTAGGGCAGTGCAGTGGTGTTCGGGCAGTGTAGGGGTTCGTGCTGGGGCTGGTGTTTCAGGGTTTAGAGCAGTTCAGTGGTGTTCGGGCAGTGTAGGGGGTCGTGCTGGGGCTGGTGTTTCAGGGTTTAGGGCAGTGCAGTGGTGTTCCGGCAGTATAGGGGGTCGTGCTGGGGCTGGTGTTTCAGGGTTCAGTGCAGTGGTGTTCGGGCAGTGTAGGTGGTCGTGCTGGGGCTGGTGTTTCAGGGTTTAGGGCAGTGCAGTGGTGTTCGGGCAGTGTAGGGGGTCATGCTGGGGCTGGTGTTTCAGGGTTTAGGGCAGTGCAGTGGTGTTCGGGCAGTGTATGGGGTCTTGCTGGGGCTGGTGTTTCAGAGTCTAGGGCAGTGCAGTGGTGTTCGGGCAGTGTAGGGGGTCTTGCTGGGGCTGGTGTTTCAGGGTTTAGGACAGTGCAGTGGTGTTCGGGCAGTGTAGGGGGTCGTGCTAGGGGTGGTGTTTCAGGGTTTAGGGCAGTGCAGTGGTGTTCGGGCAGTGTAGGGGGTCGTGCTGGGGCTAGTATTTCAGGGTTTATGGCAGAGCAATGGTGTTCAGGCAGTGTAGGGGATTGTGCTGGAGGTGGTGTTTCAGGGTTTAGGGCAGTGCAGTGGTGTTCGGGCAGTGTAGGGGGTCTTGCTGGGGGTGGTGTTTCAGGGTTTAGGGCAGTGAGTGTTCAGGCAGTGTAGGGGGTCTTGCTGGGGGTGATGTTTCAGGGTTTAGGGCAGTGCAGTGGTGTTCGGGCAGTGTAGGGGGTCTTGCTGGGGGTAGTGTTTCAGGGTTTAGGGCAGTGCAGTGGTGTTCGGGCAGTGTAGGGGGTAATGCTTGGGGTGGTGTTTCAGGGTTTAGGGCAGTGCAGTGGTGTTCGGGCAGTGTAGGGTGTTGTGCTGGGGGTGGTGTTTCAGGGTTTAGGGCAGTGCAGTGGTGTTCGGGCAGTGTAGGGGGTCATGCAGGGGGTGGTGTTTCAGGGTTTAGATCAGTGCAGTGGTGTTTGGGCAGTGTAGGGGGTCGTGCCGGGGGCGGTGTTTCAGGGTTTAGGGCAGTGCAGTGGTGTTCGGCCATTGTAGATGGTCTTGCTGGGGGTGGTGTTTCAGGATTTAGTGCAGTGGTGTTCGGGCAGTGTGGGGGGTCTTGCTGGGGGTGGTGTTTCAGGGTTTAGGGCAGTGCAGTGGTGTTCGGGCAGTGTAGGGGGTCTTTCTGGGGCTGGTGTTTCAGGGTTTAGGGCAGTGCAGTGGTGTTCGGGCAGTGTAGGGGGTCTTGCTGGGGCTGGTGTTTCAGGGTTTAGGGTAGTGCAGTGGTGTTCGGGCAGTGTAGGGGGTCGTGCTGGGGCTGGTGTTTCAGGGTTTAGGGCAGTGCAGTGGTGCTCGGGCAGTGTAGGGGGTCGTGCTGGGGGTGGTGTTTCAGGGTTTAGGGTAGTGCAGTGGTGTTCGGGCACTGTAGGGGGTCGTGCTGGGGCTGTGTTTCAGGGTTTAGGGCAGTGCAGTGGTGTTCGGGCAGTGTATGGGGTCGTGCTGGGGCTGGTGTTTCAGGGTTTTGGGCAGAGCAGTGGTGTTCGGGCAGTGTAGGGGGTCGTGCTGGGGGTGGTGTTTCAGGGTTTAGGGCAATGCAGTGGTGTTCGGGCAGTGTAGGGGGTCGTGCTGGCGGTGGTGTTTCAGGATTTATGGTAGTGCAGTGGTGTTTGTGTAGTGTAGGGGGTCATGTTTTAGGGTAGTGCAGTGGTGTTTGGGTAGTGTAGGGGGTCGTGCTGGGGGTAGTGTTTTAGGATTTAGGTTAGTGCAGTGGTGTTTGGGTAGTGTAGGGGGTCGTGCTGGGGTAGTGTTTTAGGGTTTAGGGTAGTGCTGTGGTGTTTGTGTAGTTTAGGGGGTCATGCTGGGGGTAGTGTTTTAGGGTTTAGGATAGTTCAGTGGTGCTTGTGTAGTGTAGGGGGTCGTGTTGGGGGTAGTGTTTTAGGGTTTAGGGTAGTGCAGTGGTGTTTTTGCAGTGTAGGGGGTCATGTTTTAAAATGCAACGCTCCAATACCTGACCAGTCTGCACTACATAAAACTGCAAAAAAGCTAAAAATAAAAAGTGTTTTGCACACTTTTATCATTGGGCTATATGTGGGCTACATCTGGGTAATATTTGTGCTACATTTGGGCTCTTTTTTCTCTGGTGGCCATCTTGGAAGACTTCTTTGTTATGAAGTTTCCTAATTTCCTCATTTACTGCAGTCTCCTCAGTAGGAAATGCTTTCAGTTTTTTACTTTGATTCCATCAAGAAGGCATTCAGATGTGTCTCACATTTGCCATAAATTCAGAATGTTAGCACTCTAGTTGCTCATTAGATCACTGTAGTAAAGCTACTGCTCACCAGGGAGTTAACTGGAAGTCTGCTGCTGGTATTGAAAGTGATTGTTTCAGTCTGCATGTCAGAATTTTCTAATGAAATAGAAGAGGAATTGAGATCTCACTTAAAACATGCCCTAATTTTTCTTTCTGCAGCACTAACCATAATTTCTATTTCAAAAGAACCCCCTCATTTTGTTCCTTTTTAAATTAAATGTTTTAAGTGTTACCGGTTTATTCCAATCAAGATGGCTTCAGGTGTGCCATACTTTTGTCATAAGTAAGGCTGTTAGCGCTCTAGTTGTTCTTTAGAACACTCTGGGAAGCTGCAGTAGAACACAAAGGCATCAACTGGCAGGCTGCTCCTGTTAAAATATAACAGGAAGATATTTGAGATCACACTTGAAACATGTCCTAATTTTTCTTTCTACAGCACTAACCATAATTTCTATGACAAAGTGAACCCCATCATTTTGTTCCTTTTTAAATTAAATGTTTTAAGTGTTACCAGTTTATTCCAATCAAGATGGCTTCAGGTGTGCCATACTTTTGTCATAAGTAAGGCTGTTAGCACTGTAGTTGTTCTTTAGAACACTCTGGGAAGCTGCAGTAGAACACAAAGGAATCAACTGACAGTCTCTGCCCTTGTTGGATGTACATGTTTTACTGAGAATGTCAGACTTCATTCTCACATGACTGAGAAAGATAATGTGAATTTACAGAAAATATGCTCTCATTTTAGCTTCTGGAGCACCTTCCAAAACTCTATGGGACAAGCATGTGAAAATAGTTTTCTCTCAAACATGATTCATGATATCCCAGCAGAAGGTTTTTCACAGGGTAAAATCACCTTAGAACACACCACAATTCCTGAAATTAGTATGGTACCATCAACAAATGAATTCCAATGTAACTAAAGTCTGTTATCACCCTTTATAGTTCTCCTTTTGGTAACCCTCAAAATCTTTGATTCACTACAATGCATTTCAATGGGGTACTATCATGTATATTGGTCCCAAGATGGCTGCCAGCAATTCCAGGATGAAGTGCTGACAGCCAATCAGATCTCACAATGACATGTATGGTTAGGCTCCGCCCAGATATATATGTGAATTTACTTTTGATTTTCTCAGGAACTACTGAACGGATTTACACCATTTAACCAAAAGGCACGACACTGAACCAAGGGCTACCTTTTTGCCAAAGTTGGTGTAATTCCGTTCAGCAGTTCAGGCTGTAGCTGCAATGAAAGGTTCCTATGGAAAATTGCATGGGGAAAACACGTTTTGGGACCCCCCTTTTTTCTCGGCCCACACTTGACAAATCACCCCGAGACTTTCAGGATAGGAGCGGACCGGAGCGCCCCACGAGTTTTGAAAATTTGGCGAAGATTCATCAACCGGCGCAAAAGTTATTTCAAATAGAATGTTGCGGATTTCCTATGGATAATAGGTCCTAACTATAACTATCTACTGGCGACCGCCAGTAGATAATATATATATATATATACATATATATTCACTGAAAAAACCATAGGTTTCAGGGACGTTATAGTTAGAAATTAGCATTTCAAAAACCTTAGAAATTCACTGAAAAAACCACAGGTTTCAGGGACGTTATAGTTAGTTGGACATTTCACTCGTACAAAACCAGAGCAATTCAGCCGTTATAGTTAGCTGAGCTAACTATAACTCGCGCCCCCGCAATGCACTGCTGATGACGTCACATATTACATCATTCATGACATGGTCAGTGACATCAATGATGACATCACTGATGACATCTCAAATGACATCACTGATGACATCACTGATGACATCATCCACATGATAATCTGATGCGACTCCTCACACCCTAATATAACCTTTGATACACCCAATCTAAAATACAGACTACCATTTT